>CM053405.1:118503067-118715584 GCA_028644305.1 Xerus rutilus
TTGGTACCAGGGATTGAACTCAAGGGCACTCGACCCCTGAGCCACATCCCCAGCCCTATTTTGTGTTTTATGTAGAGACAGGGTCTCACTGAGTTGCTTAGCGCCTCGCCGTTGCTGAGGCTGGCTTTGAACTCGCGATTCTCCTGTCTCAGCCTCCCTAAGTGCTGGGATTACAGGCTTGAGCCACCGCGCCCGGCTATGGTAAAGTTATAATTGAGTAGCAGTTGTAATATACTGAGTTTAAAAATAATCGAAATCTTGGCTCAAGTCTCTTTTTGACTTCTGGAGTTTAAATCACTCAATAATGTGTTAGTTGAATGGCCCCATTTTCCAGTAAGATAATTTGTAATACAGTAATTGAAAAGAAAAAAAAAGAAACATTGTGACAGATTGTGTGCACCTCATGAAAGGGGCAAGTTAAACCTATTGTAAAAATTTTTTAAACGTAAAGTTTTAAAAAGTTATAAAACTAATACCAGTGTTTATAAACAATGTAGAAGATGAATTTTTTTAAAATATATTTTTAGTTGTTGATTGATCTTTATTTTATTCATTTATTATTTATATGTGGTGCTGAGGCTCGAACCCAGTGCCTCACGCATGCATGCTAGCCAAGCGCTCTACCACTGAGCTATAGCCCCAGCACCTAGAAGATGAATTTTTGATTAATTGGAATGCATATTTAAATTTTTATTTTTACTATGCTGATTTTTTTATTATGGTAAAATACACATAGCAAGGCTGTTGTGGTGGCTCAGTGGTAGTGCTCTTGCCTAGCATGTGTGAGGCACTGTGTTCAATTCTCAGCACCACATATAAATAAATTAATAAATAAAAGAAAAGATCCACTGATAACTTCAAAAATATTTTTTAAAAAATACACATAGCATAGCCGGGCACAGTGGCTCATGCTTGTAATCCCAGCACTTAGGGAGACTGAGACAGGAGAATCACGAGTTCAAAGCCAGCCTCAGCAACAGTGAGCGCTAAGCAACTCAGTGAGACCCTGTCTCTACATAAAACACAAAATAGGGCCGGGGATGTGGCTCAGTGGTCGAGTGCCCCCTAAGTTCAATCCCTGGTACCAAAAAAAATTACACATAGCATAAAATTTGCCATTTAAGTCACTTTACAGTTCACTGGCATTAAGTTTATTCAGTGTTATATAATTGTCCCCACTATTTATAGTAGAGGATGGATGAGATTTATTTATTTAAATTTTATTTTATTTTATTTTTTGGTAGTGAGGATTCAGTTTAGGGGCACTGGGATTACAGGCATGATCCACCATGCCTGGCAGAAATTTGTTTTTTTTAATTACATCTCAAAGTGCCAAACTTATGAAAGGGGCTTAGTTAAGATGGAAAAAGCATTAAATTTGTTTTAACATGTTGCTATTAGAAAGCATTGAGCTGAGTAGGGCGCGGTGGCACATGCCTGTGATCCCAGCACTTTAGGAGGCTGAGACAGGAGAATCGTGAATTTAAAGCCAGCCTCAGCAATGGTGAGGTGCTAAGCAAATCAGTGAGACCCTGTCTCTACATAAAACACAAAATAGGGCTGGTGATGTGGCTCAATGGTTGAGTGCCCCTGAGTTTAATCCCTGGTATCAAAAAACAAAACAAAACAAAAAACAAAGCATACTCTACCAATAAGCTACATGTCTGGTACTTATTTATTTATTTTTCATACTCATGTGACTTTTAAGAATTTTTAAAATTTTGAGATAGGTCTCATTAAGTCTTCGTGCTTACCTTGATATTCTCTTGTATTATTAGCTATTATTGTCAGTGTCTTACTGTACCTAATTTATGAATTAAATTTTTATTATGGATTTGTATTTGTAGGAAAAAAACAGTGTATGTATGGTTTCAAGTGTCTACTGTGGGTCTTGTTAAGGGTGGTCTAACTGCACTAGTTGATGGAGGCTGCCTACCCAAGCCAGCCCTTTCCTTCCTTTAGTACCCAAATCCCATGTTGTCTATATTAAGACTCAATTTGAGTTTCTTTGGATACAGGTTAAGCATTTCTAATCTGAAATCTGAGATGGAGTGGGATAATGTTTGGATTTTGGAGTATTTTAGTTTTTCAGATTAGGAATGTTCAACTGGCCAAGTTTATGTAAATATTCCAAAACTGGAAGAATTCCAGTATCTGAAACACTTCAGATAAGATACTCAACCTGGCTAGATAACAGAAATAAAGATACAGATAGCACAGAGTCTGTAGTACAGCAATTTAAATATATTTATTAAGATTTTATAGTTACCTCACAGAAATAAAAAATGGAAAACTCCAGGAACCAAACAGGTATAAATCTAGGTGAAAGGAAAGAACACACTCAGAAACAAATGAGAGGCTTGGAGAAAGTATTGACACTTTATGACAACTACAGTGAGGTTTGTATCTTAATATGCAGAGATTGAAGAGTTTAGAAATGGCCTGAGGGTAGAGTTTGAGAGTAAGCCTGGAGGAGGAAGAGGGGACTTGAAAATCGGGAGTTAGGATACACAGTTTAATTTTAATCTTGTGTTGTATTTCTCAGTTGAGATAGATGACAAGTTGGAAAAGCATAGTTATCACTTTAATAGAAAAATGGACAGAATACTTGAATAGGCAATTCACAAAAGAAGAAATACAAACAGCTGTCAGACGTGAAAGGCTGTGCCCTCAAACCACTTATCAGAGAAATTCAGTGGAATGCAGTCTGATCTTGTAAGGTCAAGAAACATCTGTGTGTCATTTGTAATTTTATCTTATCTCCTGGTAAGTGCCCTATAATTCAAGTTAGGCTCATGTATTTGTCAAATAAATGAAACAAGCAAATGACACTAGTTTTTGTTATTTTGTTGTTGGTTTTTTTGTTTTGCTTTATCGTGGCACAATTTTAAGGCTCATTATGCCTTCGTTGAAAATGATGGGCACACGCCTGTAATCCCAGCACTTTGGGAGGCTGAGACAGGAGAATCGCAAATTCAAAGCCAGCCTCAGCAATGGCGAGGTGCTAAGCAACTCAGTGAGACCCTGTCTCTACATAAAACACAAAATAGGGCTGGGGATGCGGCTCAGTGGTTGAGTGCCCTGAGTTCAATCTCCAGTACCAAAAAAAAGCCCTTTTGTAAAAAAATTATGTGGATGGCAGTCTCTCACATCACAGATGTGGAAAGTATAATTTTATATTTGTATTATTTATTTATTTAATTTATATGTGGTGCTGAGGATCAAACCCAAGGTCTCATACATGCCAGACAAACGCTCTTCCACTGAGCCACAACCCCAGCTCCTATTTGTATTTTCAAATAAATAAGTTTGTGAAAGGTTTCTGTCCTCTACTGTGGTCCAGAAATCAGTGTGTTTGTCTGACAAAAATAAACTGTTTTGAACAGAAAAATAAGTAAACAAAAATAAAACACAAAATAGGGCTGAGGATGTGGCTCAATGGTCAAGTACTCCTGAGTTCAATCCCTGGTACCAAAAAAGAAAAAGAAAATGGTGTAAAGGGCAATTTCATACCATGTTGATGGGGCTGTTAATCGATAGTCTATTTAGAAAGCAGTTCAGTGATAAAATGGTATAGCATATGTATACTCTTGCCTCAGCACTTCCACATCTAGGAATTTATCCCAAGGTAAAATAGAGTGTGCTCTTATGTGCACATGATCATTATGGTGTTTGTATTACTAGATTCTGGATACAATCCAATTATCTATGAGATGTTTTCTGGTTAAAGAAATACTATACAGGGCTGGGCTTGTTGCTCAGTGGTACAGTGCTTAACCTGGTATGTATGAGTTACTAGGTTTGATTCTCAGCACCACATATAAATAAATAAATAAAAGGTCCATCGACTACTAAAAATATTTAAAAAGTACTATATAGTCATTAAAAGTATGAGGGAACATTCATGTATATCAATGAGACACTTGTATTTGTTGTTTATTAAATGAAATAAGACTTGATATGTGAAATAATTTTTTTTCTTTCTTTTTTGGTACCAGAGATTGAACTCAGGGATGCTTAACCACTGAGCCACATCCCCATACCTATTTTGTGTTTCATGTAGAGAAAAGGTCTCACTGAGCTGCTTAGTGCCTTGCTGTTGCTGAGGCTGGCTTTGAACTCAAAATTCTCCTGTCTCAGCCTCCCAAAGTACTGGGATTAGGTGGCGCACACCTGATATGTGAAATAATTTCTACAACATTTAAAACGTGAACCAGATGCAGTGGTGTACACCTATAGTACCAGGTATTGAAGGTATAGAAGGATCGCTTGAGTTCAGGAGTTCTGGGTTGGCCTGGGCAATATATTGAGACCCTTTCTCAAAACAGAAACAAAAATTAAAACTCTACAAATGCATGTTTATATTTCTCCTCACCATGTTAATAGTTTATTTGGAGCGAGTGAAATTTTGATATATTTTTTTTCTGCTTTATAACCATGGTAGAGTTTTTGTTTGTGTTTGTTTTTTGAGATAGGAACTAGCTACGTTGCCCAGATTGGCCTGAAGTTCCTGGGCTGAGGTGATCCTGCTGCCTCTGCCTCCTCGGTAGCTGGCACTTGGGACTGGCACTTTTCTTTTGGCTAATGCTAGAATTAAAATTGTTCAAACCAGGCATGATGTCACATGCTTGTAATTCCAGCTACTTAGGATGCTGAGATGGGAAGATCACAAGTTTGAGGCCAGCTTCAGTAATTTAGCAAAACCTTGTCTCAAAAATTTAAAAAAAAAGGGCTGGGGTTGTGGCTCAGTGGCAGACCACTTGCCTAGCATGTGATAGGCACTGGGTTCGATTCTCAGCACCACATATAAATAAATGAATAAAATAATGGCCTATCAATGTCTAAAAAAAAAAATTAAAAAAAAAAAGTAAGCTGGGCGAAGTGGCGCACGCCTGTAAACCCAGCACTTTGGGAGGCTAAAACAGGAGAATAGAGAGTTCAAAGCCAGCCTCAGCAACAGTGAGGTGCTAAGCAATTCAATGAGACCTTGTCTCTAAACAAAATGCAAAATAGGGCTGGGGATGTGGCTCAGTGGTGGAGTACCCCTGAGGTCAATCCCCAGTACGGGGGGAAAAACAAGTAAAAGTAAAACTTCACTTATTTTTCTCTTGGCTAACACTAGAATCAGAATCACTTCAAACAAAACTTACATAAACACACACACATATATAGGCTCTAATGAAAGTTACACAAACAGAAAAGCAATAAAGATGGGCTCATTATTTTTCAAAATATTACCAAAATTACAAATCACCTTAATTATTTCTTTAAACATAGAATTGCAAAATATGGAGGATATAGATAAGAATCAGATACACAAATAACTCAGAATTCTGAGAAGCTAAGTGCAAGATAATTGAAACCTGAATATCCAGTTTTCCTACACGGAATGCAGACCATTTCCCTACATAGATAAATCTTTCTTGGTCCTCAGTAATGTTTTGGCTAGTCTTACAAATGTAAATAAAGAGAACTCTCTTTCTACCTATATATTTTTCAAAAGAGTTATCTCAATGGTCCTGTTTTTCTCATTATACAATTAATTCTTTTTGTTTTTTTAAAATTTTTTTTAATCATTGATGGATCTTTATTTTATTCATTTATTATTTTATATATTGTGCTGAGGGTCGAACCCAGTGCCTAGCGCATGCTAGGCAAGCGCTCTACCGCTGAGCTACAGCCCCAGCCCCATACAATTAATTCTTGCAGTACGTTCAAAAACTAGTGAGACAATTGAGCAAAAATAAGAGATTGGTTAAATTAAGTTGAATAAATATAATTCTTTTGTTCCTTTTATCTCTGCTCTTAGAATCAGGTACACTGCTGCATGTGGAGTATGTGTGCGCGTGTGTGTACATGTGCACAATGGCTTTTGGCTTTTTGGTTTTTTTCCCTCATATGGATCATTTATATTAAGTATTATGGAAATTCCTCCAAGATAATGGCAAAGATCTACCTCATTTCCTTTAAAAGTTGATACTGTATTATATGGATGGACCATGGTTTATTTGACTGTTTCCCTGTTTGATTGGGCTTTCAGTTATTTTCAGCTATTCTTCCAGTAAAACCATGTTGTAGTAAATAATCCATGCTTTTAATTCTGTGAGATATACTGTCAGTAAGTGAGGCTGTTCGACTGAAGAATTCATCTGGTGGTTTGTTTTTTTTTTTCCTGGTTGGGTTTGAAATCTGCCTTCATTATTATTATTTTTTTTAATCTTTGGCACATTAAAAAAAGTACTTAACTCTTAGTTATGGTTTTTATTAAGTGAAACACATTTCCCATTCAGTTAGTTTTGTTAACTATTAAAATTCCATATACCTTTGAATTTATTGCTGGCCTCTGTTTTGTTATACTGATCAGTTTGTTAATTTCTGTGCACTATAATGCTAGTTTGATAACAGTGATGGCTTTATAATAAATTTACTGTTCAGTGTGGCAAAGTGTTTTTGTTCCTGTGTTCTCTCCAGTGCTTTCTGTTTTCTGCTCTTTCAGGATTCTAGTAGATGCATATTACATGTTTATTAAGTCAGTAAGTAATAAATAATGAATCTTGTTTTAGAAAAATTTGGGGTGCTCATATAGCCCAAAAAAATTGATGTTTGTTGATAGTGTTGTCTCCTAGCCAGGCATGGTATTACAGTGTAACTTTCTCAAGTATAGTAAATAATGATACAGAGGAGGAGTTGAGGAAAATTGTATGATGATTATGAATTTGGAAGGGCAGGGTGAGGGTGATGGTTCAGCTTGAACATGAGAGAAATACTTCAGACCTTAGGGAAGGGATAGTGTGATACTAAATCCCAAGAATGAAAAATGGTATAAAGACCCCTAGTGCTCTAATTCATAGACTTTATCACTCTCTTCCTCCCACCTTTTATTTCAAAAACTTTCAAATATGGCAAGGAAAGTATAATGAATATCTATCTACCCTTTGCCCAGGTGGACTGGTTTTAATAGCTTTACTCTAATTGCTGCAGCTCTGGTCCTCCTCCTCCTTTTTTACTGCACTTAAACATACTAGATATATATTTGGATGGTCTGAACCATTTGAGAGTTGTGAACATGACATGTCACCTGTTTGCTCAGTATGTATATGTAAGAATCAAAGATAAGCTCTTGCATAACCAAATGTGGTTAACATTGTTGAGAAACATTGACAAGATATCTGAAATACTGTCTATATTCATATTTCCCCCAAGATTCCCAGTAAAGTCCTTGAGAAGCATCCTTACCCAGAATCTAGAATTTGGGAAATGAAAGGTCATATATTACATGTAGATTTTGATTCTTTTTTATTGGAGAAGTAATCCTCATCCTCCCTTCTTTTTTAATGTCATGATATTAGTATTTTTGAAGAGTCCAGGTTAGTTTTGCAGAATTCTTCAAATTAGGTTTATTTGTAGACTACCTATGTGGTCATGTGTCTTCAGTGCATTGCCTTAGGAGACATAGTGTCAATTTCCCCATATTAATGCTTGATCACTTGATTAATTTAGTGTTTATTAAGTATTTTTTTTCTCTTTATAATTAATAGTTTGTGGAGTGATACTAAATGTCCTGCTCTCCCCAAAGTTTTCATTCAATGGGGTTTTTTTTTTTTTTTTTTTTTTAATTTTTTCTTAGTTGTAGATGGACACAATGTCTTTATTTTATTGCTTTGTATGTGATGCTGAGGATCGAACCCAGGGCCTCATGCATGCGAGGCAAGCGCTCTACCGCTGAGCCACAATCCCAGCCCCAATGGATTTGTTGATGCATTCATTGATGACTTGCTTCAGTTACTTCTGTAGTGGCTGCAAAGCGGAACTTTCTAACCCTTTTATTTCATTCACATTTGTTGTTATTCCATATAAAGAAGGGTATTTATTTCTCTTTTTATTTTTATGTTACTATGGTTGGGTAGTCAGATATTCTTTTATTTTCAATTTGTTATTTCTCATTCTTGTCTTTGTTCATTTTGATGTGGAAATTTGTTGTTGTTGTTTTGTATTGAGGATTAAACCCAGGGATGCTCAATCACTGAGCCTCATCCCCAGCCCTTTTTAATATTTTTTTTTAAATATTTATTTATTTTTTAGTTGTAGGTGGACAGAATATCTTTATTTTATTTTTATGTGGTGCTGAGGATCGAACCCAGGCCTCATGCGTGCTAGGCGAGCACGCTACCACTGAGCCATAACCCCAGCCCCTTAATATTTTTTTTAGAGACGGAATCTTGCAGATCTGCTAAGTGTCTCACTAAATTGCTGAGGCTGGCTTTGAACCCATGATCCTCCTTCCTTAGCCTCCTGAGCTGTTGGGATTCCAGGTGTGCACCACCACATCTGGCTTGATGTGGAAGTATTTTTGAAATCTGACCAGCGAGAGCCCCTTCAGGCTGATTCCTGTGCCCTATTGCTATGCCTCTAACCTGTTTTTGAGCATTTTTAAAAACTATTGCAAGTTGTTTTAGGTTTACTTTGTACCTTCCCTGCTGCAGCTTGGAATCTGCTGTTTCTCCAAGAAGTCTGCTTTCTTTTTAGTGGGGAATAATGTTAGAAATCAAAATGTAGGTGTGGGAGGTTCTCCTTTCTGTTGGATATCTCACCGCATCTACACTTTTTCAGCGGATAGAGCCAGAGAATATAAATATATGTGCATATACGTACGTGTGTGTGTATACACACACACGTATATATATGTGACATGTGTATATATGTACACACGGATAGAGCCAGTGAGATATTTATACACACATATACATACATGTGTGTATGTATATACTATTTTATTTATTTTTATTTTATTTGGGGGGTGGGTACCGGGGATTAAACTCAGGGGCACTCAACCACTGGGTCACATCTTCATCCCTATTTTGTATTTTATTTAGAGACAGAGTCTCACTGAGTTGCTTAGTACCTCGCTTTTGCTGAGGCTGCCTTTGAACTTGCCATCCACCTGTCTCAGCCTCCTGAGCTGCTGGGATTACAGGTGTGTGTCACTGCACCCAGCTTATTTATTTTTCTTGAGAAAAATTTTTTTGTAGTTGTAGATGGACAGAATGCTTTTATTTTGTTTGTTTTTTAAAAACATTCTGAAATACCATTGAGATAGTTATTTATTTATTTAATTTTTTTGTGGTGCTGGGGATTGAACCTAGGCCCTTGTGCATGTGAGGCAAGCACTCTACCAACTGAGCTATATCCCCAGCGTATTTGTTTATTTTTATTTGGTGCTAAGGATTGAACCCAGTGCCTCACACATGCTAGGCTACAGCCCCAGCCCTGTATATATTATTTTAAACCTACAAGTTTATAATGCTACTACCCTAGTGTCCTTTTTCTCCTTATTCTATTTATTTCTCTATTCTAATTATCATGATCCGTGGTTCCCCTAAACTCAATTTACTATTCATCTGCTCAGTTGTACTGGTTTCATTACTATACCATTATCATTACTGGCACCAAATCTACTAAATAAAGTTGAAGATTTTTTTGTATTTTTTTCTGTCCATAGAGTATTGTTTATAATTAAATTTATCATTTTTACATAAGTACTTTATGGGTACTTAAAACAGTTTTACTTAATTAATAACAATATTTAATCTAGGGATGAGGATGTAGCTTCTTAGGAGAGCACTTGCCTAGCATGTGAGATCCTTAGTTCTGTCCCCAGAATCTCCACCACCAAAAAACCCCCAGACACAAAAACTAGTCCCACAGATTTTGTTAGGATGTAATGGTGTGCTGATTTGAATTGAATCCCTGTTTTAGTACAGTAATTGCAAGTGTCTTGTGGGATATCTGTAAAATAGGTTTGCCACTACAGCAGGGAGATATCTCAGATCAACTTTAGTAATCTTGAGTTAAGACTACTAGAATTACTGATGTGGAGGCAAACTTTTATTTATTTTAAGCAGAGATACTGATGTTCAGAGACATTGCAGGAAAAAATAGAATTCATAAATTATATACAAAAAATAAGTCAAGTAGAAAATAAGATCTATAACTGGGGTATTTATTCTTACAAGCAATCAGTTAGTTTAGTTTTGAGATTCCTGGCAATCTTTTATTAAAAGATGGAATATTCAGTTCTGTGACTTCATTGCTTCAGAAAAGAAAACATTTTCTTTGGTGTTAATTTGTAGAAGGAATTTTATTCTGGGAATTACATCTATTTTTACAACAAATATGCAGTATCTTTCTTGAGCTCTGTTTTTTGTTTTTTGTTGTTGTTTTTTTTTAAAGATGGGGTTTTGCTCAATTGCCCTTTAAGCAAACCTCCTACCTTAGCCTCCAAAATAACTAGTACTGCGGGTGCATACTACTGCACCTGGCTTATACAAATATTTATTGAATGATTTTTTTAGTTCTGTTGAATTATGTAAAATTAAATCGTATTTTAAATAAGTTTTATGATTTTGTGTGTGTGTGTGTGATAATGATAATTCAACCCAGGACCTGGTGTATGCTAAGTGCTTGTTCTACCACTGAGCTATACTTACATGTGGGACCTATGGTTTGTTAGGATTTGAATTTAGGAAATTTAAGGAAATTGATAGTTAACATGCCCTTTAAACTCTAAATAACTTTGTATCTTGACTGCACCATAGTGTAAGAGGCCTAATTTAACTTTGATTGTTAATGATATAAACTGTATAAAAAAAACAAATGATATAAACTGTATTCGTTGGTCCAAATGTGCTAAAGGATTGTATGTTCTTTGGTTTTATTCTCTGAATACTAAAGTATTGATGTTTTATGGTACTCATTAAAGATTCAGTACTTCTTATTGGTTCTGTAGGGTACTAAAAATTAGGGAAATCAAAGAAATCACATAGTATTTCTATGTCTTACAATAGCTTATATTCTTATATGTTTATTAGAATATTATACAAATAAACAACTTGAATACAAGTTTAAACACTTAGGACATTGTTTCCCTTTGACATTGAATTGCTTTACTTGTATGAGTCTAAATTGTGCAAATTTAGGAAGTTTTATTTTTGAATGTTTGTCTTCATGCACTAATGACTAATAAAAATCCTCAAGGGTATATTGGTTTTGCTGGCCATTCTGATTTTATAATCATAGTTTCCCTCAGACTTGATTGCCTTTAATTTTCTGATTTGGTTTAAAATTGTAGGCTAGACCTGCAGCAGGTTGTCGTGGTAGTCATCGTCTTCCTCCTCACCTTCACCTCCCCTTTCCCCTCACCTCCTCCCTTCCTCTCCCCTCATCTCAGGGTTTGACAGCCTTTTTCATCATTGTCTATTTAACCAAAATCCCTACTGCTATAAGTAAGCCATTAACTTTGGTTTGTTCTATTGCAAATACAGTATACTGCCAGGATTGTAGAAATGATACTCCCATTTTTTCCACTATCTTGAAGGACTTTTTACTTTATTTTTAAAAAATTTTTTTAGTTGTAGATGGATGCAATATCTTTATTTTATTTATTTTTATGTGGTGCTGAGGATCGAACCCAGTGACTCACGCATGCGAGGCAAGCACTCTACCACTGAGCTACAGCCCCAGCCCTTGAAGGACTTTTTCAATACAATTTTTGATTACAGTTACTAACACAAGTTAATATTAGATTCTATCAATGAAAGCCCTCAGTTTTGTTGTTTATTGAGGTGTTACTTGAAATACTAATATATTTAGAGCAGAAATGTCGTTTTTTAGGGAATCTAGAACAACAGCAAAGCTGAGGTCAAACTGCCATAAGGATGGACACCAAGGAAGCTGTGTTTGGGACAGAAAGAAATCAAGATAAGGTAGATGCAAAGTAGAGAAAAGAACTGAACCCTGGGGGGAGGCGGTGGTAGATGGGTTCGACTTTCAGGACCATATACATACATCCACACATACACAAATACACACATATCCATGATTGATAAGATTAAGTGTTTTGATGGAGGGGATGGGTTCTAATATTCTGGAATAGTGTTTTCTCTCTGGATAGTTGTGGAAGACACTTGGTATTAGTTGATAAAACCATTGCCAAAACCCCACTTCAGTGTTCATCCCTGTTATTACTTGAAAGTCAAAAGGGAATTTCTGATTGGAGTGTTCAATTTACAAAATCAGTTCAGGAAATTTAATTTTTGCTTTTGTTTTTGTGATGTAAAGGTTGTGTTTCTCTTCATAGCAACATGAACCGTGAAGACCGGAATGTGCTGCGTATGAAAGAACGGGAAAGGCGGAATCAGGAAATTCAGCAGGGTGAAGACGCCTTCCCACCTAGCTCTCCTCTCTTTGCTGAACCATACAAAGTTGTAAGTTGTCCTCCTTGAATGTTTTTTTCCCCTTTATATAACATTTTTGCTTTTAAAATGTTTTAAACTCGAGTGTTTGTATTAAAAAAGAGTTACTATTGTATTATTTTACATTTTCCCCCTTTCTTCTAAGTAGAACATACGTTTTTTTCAAATATGCTTTTTTGTATATAATATGCATATAGAAAAGTACACAAAATAATTGTAAGAGCTTGAAGAATTCACCACAAGAATAACCTCAAATAATCAGTACTCAAATCAAGGAATAGAGTATTTCCAGCGCCCTAGAAGTCCTCCTTGAGATCCCCTCTTATCACTATCCTGTACTCTTAAAAATGTAGTATGAATTGGTTCAAATGTTCATCTATCTCTATACTTGTGGCTAGACAGCTGACCACGGGCAAGCATTTTGCTTTTTGAGCCTTGAGTTAAGTTAAAATTTTTTCAATCAACTATATTGTCTACTATTTCCTAAGTGGTCGTTGGTTATATATCAAAGATGATTTTCATAGATGCTTTTTATTCTTCCCTATTTCTTGTTATTTACTTATAGTTCACTAAATTTCATTGACTGTGTGAATAAATTTGTCTTCAGTATAAGTTTGGTTCTTTTTCTGTTATTGTAAAATTTTCTGAATTTTTTCCTTTGAATTCATCACATGCTTAACTATCTGATTTATATTAAAGCATGTTGTCAGAGGTGTTCAATAAATTGAATCAGCTGTTATATTTATTGTCATTGTACTTGATTTGAGATTACAAAGAACACTGAATAGTAGCACTTCTTTTTTTTTTTTTTAATTTTTTTTTTTTAGCTGTAGATGGACATAATGTCTTTATTTTATTGCTTTGTATGTGGTGCTGAGGATTGAACCCAGGGCCTCACGCATGCGAGGCAAGCGCTCTACCGCTAAGCTACAATCCCAGCCCTGAATAGTAGCACTTCTTATGACTCCAGTATGTCTTTCGTGATGATGAATCGCTCTCTAATGCTGGATTTGACTTTGGATTTCCTTTCAACTTTTTTGGGGACTGGAGGGCAATACTTGGGATTTGATCCACGGGTGCTTTACCACTGAGCTACATCTCCAGCTCTTTTTATTTTTTATATTGAGACAGGGTCTTACTAAGCTACCAAGGGTCTCAAGAGTTGCTGAGGTTGGCCTTGAATTTGCGATCCTCCTGTCTCAGCCTCCCAAGTCACTGGGATTACAAATGTGCCACTCTGCCTGACTGAACTTGCATTTTAAAGGCTTATGTTATGTATAATTGTAATAGTACCATGGATTATAGCAGTAATGATTTTTGTTGGTTTGTAGATTATGAAATTTAGTGTTTAGACTTTTTTCCTGATGAAATATTAAAAATAACAACATATCTTTGGTTTACCCCTGTAACATTTGGTGTTTATTCAAACTATGTATGTACTTTGTTAAAGCTATTTATCCAGATCTTGTAAGGATTTTTCCAATTTAAAGGCAGTCATACTGATGTCATTTATGTGAGTGTAATACAAAACCTGTGTTTAGGGATTTGGGGATGGGGATTAAATTAGAAATTTAGAGTTATATCGAAAAAAATTAAGTTTTCTCCAAAATTTTTGAATCATACTACCATTTATTTTGTACTTGTACTATGATGAATTGGATTTATTTTCTGATCCCAGTATCTGTAAATAGGTGTTTATCTACCACTCTTGTTTAATAGGGTCGGATTTTTCAAGCAATCTATGATGATTACTGATATTTACCAGTCTTCAAATAAATAGTAGTGGTTCAGTCTTGATTTCTTTTTAATATAGTCAGCAAACTTTCTTCAATATATATGTGGTTATGAAAAAAGTACTAAGGCTTATAGATATCTTGGACCTTTCTTACCACACAAGAATAATTCTTTGAGATTTTTAAGTATTGATTTTAAAAGTTGGATCATTTATTGGTCATTTAATAGCCAGGATTTAAAGCTTCCTCACCAGTTTTCTATGCTTAAATGATTTTTATTAATTGATAAGTAACAATAACAGAAAAAATTAAAATATTTAAAAAAATAACTTGTTTCCCTAAATTTTGGTTTCTGCTCCTGACTATAACATTGAACTATAAGGAATAGTTCACAGACTACTAAAATATGAATGTTAGCTTGTATATATTTTTTACCACCCCTCTCTTTTGTTTTTTTGTGGTGCTGGGGATTGAACCTAGTTCCTTATGTATGCTGGGCAAGTTCTCTACTACTGAGCTATACCCCCAGCCCAGTATTTTATGTATTACTGAATGTCCTATAGGATATTTGTATTTTAGCATGACCATTTTCAGACATTTTTTTTTTTTTTTTGGTACTGGGGATTGAACTCAGGGGCACTCGACCACTGAGCCACATCCCCAGCCCTATTTTGTGTTTTATGTAGAGACAGGGTCTCACTGAGTTGCTTCGTGCCTCGCCGTTGCTGCGGCTGGCTTTGAACTCGCGATTCTCCTGTCTCAGCCTCCCTAAGTGCTGGGATTACAAGCGTGAGCCACCGCGCCCGGCTCATTTTCAGACATTTTTGATGTATTTTTTTCACTATCAGATTTATACACTTGGAGTTAAATATGTTAACTAAGATGTGAGGTGAAGTCTGCCTTTGAAAAGTCCCTTTTCACTTGAAGGTTATAAAGTCCGTTTAAAAGCACATTTTATTCCTGATTATAGTAATAGTATATTTAATTTTACACTTTTTTACAGACTAGCAAAGAAGATAAGTTATCAAGTCGTATTCAGAGTATGCTTGGAAACTACGATGAAATGAAGGATTTCATAGGAGACAGATCAATACCGAAGCTTGTTGCAATTCCCAAGCCCACTGTACCACCAACAGCAGACGAAAAATCAAACCCAAATTTCTTTGAACAGAGACATGGAGGCTCTCATCAGAGTAGCAAATGGACTCCAGTAGGACCTGCACCCAGCACTTCTCAGTCTCAGAAACGGTCCTCAGGCTTACAGAGTGGACACAGTAGCCAGAGGACCAGTGCAGGTAGTAGCAGTGCCACTAATAGTACCGGCCAGAGGCATGACCGTGACTCATACAGCAGTAGCCGAAAAAAAAGCCAGCATGGATCGGAACACTCCAAATCACGGTCTTCTAGCCCTGGAAAACCCCAGGCTGTTTCTTCATTAAGCTCTAGTCATTCCAGGTCTCATGGGAATGATCATCACAGCAAGGAACATCAGCGTTCCAAATCACCTCGAGATCCTGATGCCAATTGGGATTCTCCTTCTCGAGTACCTTTTTCAAGTGGGCAGCACTCAAATCAGTCTTTCCCACCTTCGTTGATGTCAAAGTCCAGTTCAATGTTACAGAAACCCACTGCCTATGTGCGGCCCATGGATGGACAGGAGTCCATGGAACCAAAGCTGTCCTCTGAGCACTACAGCAGCCAATCCCATGGCAACAGCATGACTGAGCTGAAGCCCAGCAGCAAAGCACATCTTACCAAGCTGAAAATACCTTCCCAGCCACTAGATGTAAGTCACACATTTAGAACTTTTAATATTATAACTATGTAAAACAATTGACCATGAAATTATGAGTGAACTTGAGCTGCCTTTTTACCTGAGTAGAAAGGAATATATTTAAAGATGGAGATGGGGGTAGGTTTAAGGGAAAGGCTTATGAGTTGACTCCCAGGTGTATCCATAAAGCTATGAGCTTCCCCTTTTAGGGAAATAGAGAAAATGTCACTTGTGGTTTTCAAATATTAAGATATCAAGTCAGTTCTAGAATGAAAAACATGATCCATCAGTATCTTAGATTTCTTGCTTTTGATTTTATGGAATATACCCTCTTTTCTTTTGTTTTTAAAAAATTTCCTATTTTTATAGTGATACGCAGGCTGTGGTTCATGGTTTGGTTTCTAGGTCCATGGCAGTGGGAATGTGTAGTTTGGATGCTATTAGTCTATTATAACTGCATAACAAAACAGGATATTTAGAATAACCAAAGAAGTGAGTGTTCATTATAAAACAACTGAGATTTTATTTTTACGGTGGGGGGGGTACTAGGGATTGAACTCAGGGGCACTCAACCACCCCTCCCTATTTTGTATTTTATTTAGAGACAGGGTCTCACTGAGTTGCTTAGTGCATTGCTTTTGCTGAGACTGGCTTTGAACTCGCAATCCTCTTGCATCAGCCTCCTGAGCTGCTAGGATTACAGGCATGCACCCCAGTGCCTGGCTGAAATTTTATCTTTAAATGTGGCTTGTGTAATAAAAAAAAAAATTCAAAAAGTAATGTCAGTAGCCAAAAATCTTAGCTCATAGCTCAGAATGAAGGGGGAAGGAGTCAGGGATACATAAAACACAGTTTTGAGAACATTTAGTCTTTTTTTTTTTTTTTTTTTGGTACCAGGATTAAACTCAGGGGTACTCGACCACTGAGCCACATCCCCAGCCCTGTTTTGTGTTTCATGTAGAGACAGGGTCTCACTGAGTAGCTTAGCGCCTCGCCATCGCTGAGGCTGGCTTTGAACTCCTCGCAATTCTCCTGTCCTCCTGTCTAAGCCTCCCAAAGTGCTGGGATTACAGGCGTGTGCCACCACACCCGGTTTGAGAACATTTAGTCTTTCCTGTGGCCTTGAGAAAATCAATGTTAATTGCATTTGTCATCTAATTATTCCTCTTCAGAGAACTGTAAAGTGGTAACTTGTTCTTTTTTCAAACAACATCATCCTTAGAATTAGGCTTAAGTTCAACTCTCTAATTCCTATTTGTGCCTGAGAATAAGCAACTTACTTTCTGTGATTTCAGATTGACTATTTAAAATGTCTGTTTTGTTCCAGACCAGTAGTCTTTCAGTAATATTTATTTTATTCCATTTGTGTATGTAAAGTGATATAGATATATCTCATTATGGTGTATTTTGTATAATAATGAGCTTTTAAATTTTAGATAAGCTGCTCACCTAAAAATTCATTTTAAAAATTATTTAAATCATTTAAAGTACAAGAAATATAGCATTTAAAATTTTTTTGAAAAAGTATAAGGTTCCTCAAGCTATATAATTTGGGGATTAAAATTTTCTAGTGCTTAAAAATTTTGTATTTAAGCCGGGCGTGGTGGCTCAAGCCTGTAATCCCAGCACTTAGGGAGGCTGAGACAGGAGAATCGCGAGTTCAAAGCCAGCCTCAGCAATGACGAGGCGCTAAGCAACTCAGTGAGACCCTGTCTCTACATAAAACACAAAATAGGGCTGGGGATGTGGCTCAGTAGTCGAGTACCCCTGAGTTCAATCCCCAGTACTAAAAAAAAAAAAAAAAAAAAAAAAATTTGTATTTAAGGACATTAGTACAAATATTCTAATTATTTTGATTTAAAGTAATGTTTTAAAATCTGCAGTAAATGCTAAAAGTCTAGTAATCTATTACTTCAAATCTAATATGTTTGTTTCTTTCTTAAGGCATCAGCTTCTGGTGATGTGAGCTGTGTGGATGAAATTCTTAAAGTAAGTTTTTTTTTTAATCATGATGCTCTTCTACCTTATGACCTCCTTCCACCTAGGTCTCACAAAGGATCTGAAGCAACAGATTGCTTATATGTGTAACTTGATTATGTCCATCATAAATAATTGACTCTGTTCTGTTTATACTTAGGTTCTCCATCACATGGTTTGTTTTCTGTTTGCCTTCAAAGAGTTGGCTGTTTTTCAGTAAAACAAATTACATTCTCAAGTCCGCCTTGAAAAGAGGAAGAAGAAACCAAATATAGCTACACTTTCTTAGTCTTATCAGTTAATAATTTGAAGTGTTAAACTCAATAGTTGTCAGCCAAACCATTCACATGTTGAAAATAGCTTGCTTTATAATTCATCTGTACACAGTGGTCAAATGCTATAATAAAAAGCATCCTCTGAATACCATACATTTTAAATGTTTACTGAATAAATTTGAAATCTGCACATGACCAAATAAAATACATTTTTTGTTGGAAAAAAAGAAATTCCAGTGAATTAGTAAGTGACAACGACTGCTTTTTCCTCACAGAAGAAAACTCTCAGTCACATGTTACTAGTATTTCTTGTTTTGCTTGGTGAACATTTTGCGTTTCACTGTGGATACTTTGGAGACTGCCGGCATTGGCTGTTTATAGCATCTTCTCTCCCATTTCTTCTGTTAGTTTATCACAATCTCCCTTTATCTCTAGCATTTTGCTGAATCTGTTTCTCTGATGTCATCATTTTCTCTTTCATCTAGAGGCTTAATTGTTCTTATTTTCTTTACCTTCCTCTTTCCTTGACTACTTTATACTTAATTGTTTTTATTTCCCAGTCATTTTCTTTACCTTTCTTTCTCTGCCTTTTAGGAAGCCTTGTATCTTTTCTTATCTTCTAAGTATGGGTGCATTCTTCTAGACTCTTCTCTTCCTGCACTTTGACCCACCTTTTCTACCATCCTTGGCTTCGATAGACAGCTATTCAGTCTTTCTTTCCGCCTTTGGCCTTCTTTGGGTTTTGATTTATGTCTCTTAATTACTTCTTGACAGGGTTCCATTTGAATTTCTCTGTAGTTCTACATAATCAGAATGTCTGAAGCTATATACATGCTGACTTCCCTTTATTAGTAGTACCATCATTCTCTCATGCTTCTAAGTGTAGAATGCTAGTTATCTCTAGCTTCTTTCTCTCATGTTATATTTGATTCTAAGACTAGGCATAGGCTTAGAAATTTCCTTGAACATAACCATTCCTTTCTATTTCTGCCACTTGAGCTTCAGTAATTAACAATCTCACTCTTTATTCCAGAGTCTATTCATCTGTCTTTCTGCATTGCTTTCAGATTCTTTACTTCAGTCTCTGGTTTTTATAATTTATTTTTTCCTTAGAATTTTTATTGGTTCTGTAACACCCATAGAAAGAATTGTGTTCAAACTGAACATTCCGGGCCTTCCATGAGCTAGTTCTTTTTTTTTTTTTTTAATTTTTTTTTAGTTGTAGATGGACGATGGACACAATGTCTTTATTGTATTGCTTTGTATGTGGTGCTGAGGATCGAACCCAGGCCTCATGCATGCAAGGCAAGCGCTCTACCACTGAGCTACAGCCCCAGCCCCCCATGAGCTAGTTCTAACCTCTTCTACTAATGGAGCACTTTGCCAGACTGGTTTCCCTAAATCATAAACTTTCTTGCTCTTTTACTTCCTTAAAGTAAGCTTTTTGGAATGTCGTCCTCCTTCTCTTCAGTAGTATATAGATCCCCTTTTCCCTTAGAATCCCTATGAAATCCTTCTTCCTACTGGATCAGACTACAGTGATAAGTCTTTCCTTTGAATCTTATTTAGCATTCCCTTCTTTTTCTGGTGCCATGTATGTAAAAAGTCCAAGGGAACATATGCCTTCCTCTCTGAATTCTCAACAATGCATGGGATTTTAGTACCTGGAGATTGTTTGTATTTCATTATCTCTTTGATGTCACTGATCATTTATTCTACATTTTATATATATGGGGCTTGGCACATGGCCCTGTGTGCTTAGTCACTTGATACTTAAATAGGTTTCAATTGGGAGTATTTTAGTAATTGAGATACAAAATGCTAATGCTAAAAACCTGAGGGGACGAGAGTTTCCGTTTCCCCTTTCCTATCTTCAGTGTTCAAGGAACTTCAGGTCCGAGTTTCCTTCATATTTTTTATTTCCATTTGCTTTGTATGAATCTCATTATGAACTTCAGGAAAAATTTTAATCTAGAAGCAGTGTAGTTATTGAGAAGAATTGATGTATTAATTCAAAACATGCTAATTGAGTACCTATTATGTGTCAAGCACTGGGGATGCAGTGGTGATAATGATAGTTGTACCTTTTGAGCTGACATTCTAGAGCTGGATGTAGGAAATAATAAGAGCATTGTAAAAAGATAAAGAACAATTATGTGCAGGTGGCTGTTTTAAGAAGTTAAGTAGACACTGTATTCTTGTCTCTTCCTCCTCCTTGTCATTCTTCTGCACAAAGGTAGCCACTGTTAACTGTCCTTCCATATAGTTTTTTAAATATATAAACATTTACATAGGATTATGATTTGTGTTCATCACTTAACAGTATACTATGGACATCATTTCATATGAGTGGTTAAATTTCTACTTGGTATTCCATTGCATGGATGTTGGCTAATCTGTTTAGTCACTTTAGATACCTAGATTTAACAATGTATTTTTAAGTATGGGGCCCTGAAATTTTTATCTTTACATAACTGTGGTTATAATTTAGCTTGGATAAATTCTTAGGTATTATGTTACCACCTTTAATCTACCTGATGGCTTACTTTGAGCTAAATGCCAGAAATAAAACATTCCTTCCTTATCTAAGTTTGATATTTCTCTCCCCCTTGCTCCTCTAACATACTCATTGTGATCTTATCTAAACCCCGCTTGGACATGCTTGGCGTGATTAGTGAGAAAGCAGTGCATGAAATCAGACTTAGGGTCTTGCTTGTCTGTTTTCTTCCTCACGTGATTTTGAAATCTCTCTTCTGATTTTCTCACCTAACCAAATTTTCCTATCAGCCATGGGCTCTGTAGTCAGGCTTCCTAAGGAGTAATTCTGTGTCCATTACTTACTAAGTGTGTAACCTTCAATAAGTAACTTTTGTGCTTCAGTGTCATCCTAAATGGAGATAGGTTAATAATGCTATCTACCTCATAATGGCATTGTGAGTATTAAATGTGTAACAGATATGTAAAACACTTAGCACAGTGTCTGGTCCCTTTAAGGTACACAATAAATATTAGCTGTTTTTCTTATCATTATCCTCTTCCTCCCATTCCCACAGCAAGCTCTTATTTAGTAGTATTTTATTATGTGCCTTGTATTTGATTACAGGTTGCTTTCTGTATCTCTTCAGATTTCATCATCATAACTGTAAACTCCTTGCAGCTGGGGAGTACTTATTACTTACTTACTTCATATTACCAGCCTCGTAGTGGCTTGCACACAGTTGTGCTTCATTAATACTTATTGACTAAATATGTATAATTTTGGAGGAGCATTCATGAAACCAGTATGTATAAGCACAAATCTGGTTTTTTAGCTGTATAGGTTTTTATCCTTGACCTGGTTGAAAACAAACTGTAATAATTACATTTCAGGAGATGACGCATTCATGGCCTCCCCCTCTAACGGCTATTCATACACCATGCAAAACAGAACCTTCCAAATTTCCTTTTCCAACTAAGGTAAGTAAATAAAGTATGTCTTTGATAATGTAAGAAAAGCCTAAGTGGCTTAATTACAGTCAAATGAGTTCATAGTTGTCATTCTCACGCTAGTGGGAGACAGTAAATAAGTGACTAAATAGGTAAGTTCAGATAGCGACAATTTGATATAGAGAAAGAAATTTAAACAGGGTAATGGAATTGAGAACATTTGAATTGAAAGGCACTTAATAAAACTTAGTAGGCAATATGGGAGAAGAGACTTAAAAGGCATCAATGTTAATTGTGAACTATTGTGGTATTGTAGGTCAGAGGTGGTAAGGACTTCTCAGACTGTTGACTGAGGAGTCCTTTTCCATAGAACATAGCAAGCATACTTATGTATATGGAAAAAAGGTCCTCAAACAACAGATTCATTTTTAACATTAATTTATGCTTAAACAAATAATACAAAAATACATTCTACTTGTGAAAAATTTGACTAGGACCCATAATAATAGCCTTTCCCCCATTCTTGCCCCTCCATCTCACCAGCACTCCTTTCATATGTATCTTTTCAAGTCTTTTTTTATATGCATTTACATACATATATTTAATTGTATGTAATCATTACATGTAACTATTTTATCATTTATTTCTACATTTATTTATATCATTAGTCAGCAACAGTCTTGAAGACCTTTTCATGTTATTACATGTAGAGTGTTTTATTTCTTTAAACTCATCCATAGTTTGGTTTGCCAGTTCTCTTTTATATTTGTTTTTACCAAGTTTTCACTTATTTAGTGGGTATCTTTGTTCATGCCTTCTTGTTTGCATATGCGTTTATTTAGGGCATAAAACAAGCAGAATTGTTAAGTATTAGAGTACATATTTACCATATATATTTTTTTTTTTTTTTTGGTACTGGGGATTGAACTCAGGGGCACTCGACCACTGAGCCACATCCCCAGCCCTATTTTGTGTTTTATGTAGAGACAGGGTCTCACTGAGTTGCTTAGTGCCTCGCCATTGCTGAGGCTGGCTGTGAACTCGTGATTCTCCTGTCTCAGCCTCCCTAAGTGCTGGGATTACAAGCGTGAGCCACCGCTCCTGTCTTACCATATATTATTTTAAGTCTCTATAGTTACATTGTAAGATTTCTATTAGTCAGTGCTTCTGCTTGCATTATCTCATATATGTATACCATTATTTGATGCTGTTGAACACCAATCTTGAGAGCTTGTTTGTAGGTTCTAGCAGGGGAGCACAGCTACTCATATACCCTTGAGCAAAGAATTGTCTTCCTTCATCGGGGAAGGTTGTCCTCTTCCACCGAGTGCCCAGCCTCTGTAGGGAGCAGTCAGCTGAATCAATCCCGGTGATCAGTGGGGTGACATATGTCACAGCCAGATTGCCCTCACATCTAAACACTAATTTTTGGAGTGAAAAATTGCATCCACTAGCTAGATAGGTAGTAAAGTTCATCATCTTTGCATGTTTGTCATTCATTTGATTTCTTTGTAAATTTCCTTATTCCTACTACCATTTTTTTGAAACCCCCTCCACCGCTTTTTTGGATACTTTGGGATTTAACCCAGGGGCACTTTACCACTGAGCTCCAGCCCTTGACCTTTTTGTTTTTTATTTTAAGGTAGGGTCTCACTAAATTGCCTGGGGCCTTGCTAAAGTTGAAGAGGCTGGCCTTGAAATTTACATCCTCCTGTCTCAGCCTCCCAAGCTACTGGTAATACAGGCATACTGCACCATGCCCAGGAGGTTCTGTCTTTTTTTTTTTTTTTTTTTTTGGTACCAGGGATTTGAACTTAGGGACACTCAACCACTGAGCCACATCCCCAGCCCTGTTTTGTGTTTTATGTAGAGACAGGGTCTCACTGAGTTGCTTAGCGCCTCACCGTTGCTGAAGCTGGCTTTGAACTCAGTGATTCTCCTGTCGCAGCCTCCCAAACTGCTGGGATTACAGGTGTGCGCCACTGTGCCCGGCTAAGGTTCTGCCTTTACTTGATGAGTTTTAGGAGAGTTTCTTTTTTGGTTTTGTATTCTTTCATTTTATTTGGATTCTGGAGTCTAATAATTAATAACAATTTCAGTGATTCTTGTCTCAAGTTTTAGGATCTAGAAAATTTTAATTTTCATGAATACAATATATCCTTTGTAGCCTTTACTTTTTAATGTGTTGTAAAAAGGACGCTTTTCTTTCCCTGGGATCATAAATGTACTCTTTTATTTTCCTTTTAATGTGGTCCTAGTTTTGCTTTTTATGTTTATCTTTAACCCAAGTTATTTTTAGTTTTTTATTTTTATTGTTTTAAAAATTTTTTTAGTTGTAGATGGACACAATATCTTTATTTATTCATTTTTATGTGGTTGCTGAGGATCGAACCCAGTGCCTCACACATGCAAGGCAAGTGCTCTACCACTGAGCTAAAATCCCAGCCCCCCAAATTATTTTTAGAAATGATGTCAGGTAGAGATAAAATTTTCTGTCTACATGCATGCCATACCACTTATTTACTTTATAAGTCAGCTTTATTTACATAGACAAAATTCAGTGGTTTTTACTGTTCAGTATGAGTTTTGATACATGTATGCCTGGTATAACCCTCACCCTAACCAAGAATCAAGAGCATTTCTATCATTACCATGTTCCTTCATATTCCTCTGTAGTCTGCCTTATCACCATGACCCCAGATAATTACTGATGTGTTTTGTGTCACTTATACAAGTAACAATTGGGTTGATTTTTTTTTCTGAACTTCATAGAATAGGAATCTATATAGAGTCTACTGATTTTTGTTTTGTTTTGCACGTTTGCCTTTTTTATTCAGCATATTCTTTTGAAATTATTACTTGTTTTTGGGGGGTTTGGTTGTGTGTGTGTGTGTGTGTGTGTGTGTGTGTGTGTGTGTTTGCAGGTACATGTGTGTGCAGGAAATAGAACTCAGGGTCTGTGCTTGCAAAGTACAAATTCTGTCATTGAGCTATACCACTGCTCTCTTCCTATTCAAGAATATATCAGTAGGGGCTGGGATTTTGGCGCAGTGGTAGCGTGCTCGCCTAGCACGCATAAGGCACTGGGTTCGATCCTCAGCACCACATAAAAATAAAATAAAGATATTCTGTCACCTACAACTAAAAAATAAACATTAAAAAAAAAAGAATATATCAGTAATTTTTCCTTTTTGTTTCTAGTTAGTATTCTATTGTATGAATACTAAATTTTTTTATCCTTTATCTGTTGATGAATGTGTCGGTTAAGGCTGTCAAGAATAAAGCATCACTCAGCGTGGTGGCACATTCCTGTAATCCTAGCTACTTGGAAGGCTGAGGCAGGAAGATTTCAAGTCTGAGGCCAGTCTGGGCAATTTATCAAGACCCTATCTCTGCATAAGAAATAAGAGCTGGGGTTATGGCTCAGTGGTAGTGAGCTTGCCTAGTATGTGTGGCACACTGGGTTTGATTTTCAGCACCGCATATAAATATACAGCAAGAAGTAGCGTGCTTGCCTAGCACACGTGAGGCACTGGGTTCGATCCTCAGCACCACATAAAAATAAAATAAAAATATTCTGTCCACCTACAACTAAAAAAAATAAATATTAAAAAAATTATAAATAAATAAGAAATAACAAGGGCCAGGAATATAGCTTAGTGATAGACTACCCTTGGTTTCAATCCCCAGTGTCTGTCTCTCCTCTCTCTCTCTCTCTCTCTCTCACACACACACACACATACACACACACACAGCACCTGTAAACATTGATGTATGTAGTCTTACTTTTTCATTCTCTTGGGTAAATACTGGATCATATAATAGAAAGTGGAACTGCTGATTCATACAGTAAATGCATGTTAAATTTTTTTTTTTTTTGTGCCGCGGATTGAACTCAGGGTCACTTAACCACTGAGCCACATCCCCAGCCCTATTTTTTGTGTTTTATGTGGAGACAGGGTCTCACTGAGTTACTTAGCACCTCACCATTGCTGAGGCTGGCTTTGAACTCGCGATCCTCCTGTCTCAGCCTCCCAAAGTGCTGGGATTACAAGCGTGAGCCAATACGCCCGGCTGCATGTTAAATTTATAACCAAAAACTATTTTCCAGACTGGTTGTACCACACTCCTTCCTCACCACATCCCTACCTCCCAGCAGCATATAATTCCTTTTATTCTTCATCCATGCTTGCATTTAGATTAAGTATTGTCAGTCTACTTAGTTTCTCAGGCATTTTATAGATATGTCATTTTAATTTTAATTAGTATTTCCATGATGACTATTGATATTTGAACCTCTTTTCATTTGCTTATTGGCTATTTATAATATAGGTTGAATAACCCTTATCTGAAATGTTCAGGGTCAGAAGTGTTTCAGATTTCAGGTTTTATTTGCTTGCTTGTTTGTTTTTTTAATACTTGCATGTAAGTAATGATCTATCTCAGGGTCACGACCCAAGCCTAATACCAAATCCATTTATATTTCATATTTTATATGCACATAGCCTAAATACCTTTTATACACTTGTTTTTTGCCACCAGGGATTGAACTCAGGGGTACTTGATCATGGAGCCATATCCCCAGCCCTATTTTGTGTTTCATGTAGAGACAGGGTCTCACCGTCACTGAGGCTGCCTTTTGTGTGTGTGTGTGTGTGGGGGCGGGTGCTGGGTTTGAACCCAGGGCCTTTTGCATACAAGACAGGCACTGTACCAGCTGAGCTATATCTCCATCCCGCAAGGCTGGCTTTTCGAGCCTGTGATTCTCCTGTCTCAGCCTCCCAAAGTTTTGGGATTACAGGCGTGTGCCACTGTGTCCAGCTATATACTATTTTTACTGTGCCTGTGTTTTGACTGACTTGTCACAGGTGTGGAATTTTTCACTTCAAGTGTCATATCAGTGTTTAAATTTTAGATTTTGGAGCATTTTGGATTTTGAAATTTCAGTTAAGGAATGCATAACCTGTATCTTCTTTTTGAAGTGTTAGTTCAAAAAGTTTTGTTTTGGGGCTAGGGATATAACTCAGTGGTAGAGTGTTTGCTTATCATGCACAGATCCTGGGTTTGATCCCCAGCACCAAACACACACAAAGTTTTGTTTAGTTTTTTGGTAGTATTGTTTTTTTTTTTTATTTGAAGCTTTCCTTTGTCATTCATCTATCTATCTATCTATCTATCTATCTATCTATCTATCTATCTATCTATTCTTTGATACCTGGGATTGAACCCAGGGGCGCTTAATCACTGAGCCACATCCCCAGCACTTTTGTTGTATTTTTGTTACAGACAGGGTCTCACTGAGTTGCTTAGAGCCTCACTAAGTTGCTGAGGCTGGCTTTGAACTTTGCGATCCTCCTGCCTCAGCCTCCCATGCTGCTGGGATTACAGGTGTGCACCACTATTTTTATATGATTTTGATATCAGGCTAGTGCTAGCCTTTTAAAGGCAGCAGGGAAGCTGGGCATGGTGGTACAGGTCTATAATCCTAGCAACTCAGGAGGTTGAGGCAGCAAGATCACAAGTTCAAGGCCAGCCTCAGCAATTTAGCAAGGTCCCGAGCAATTTAGTAAGACCTTGTCTTAAAATAAAAAAGGGCTGGGGCTGTGTCTCAGTGGTTAAGCACCCCTGGGTTCAATCCCTAGTACCTAAAAATAAAGTGGAGTATTAGTATTAATTCTTTCTTAGTCCCTGTTAAAATTCAGCAGCAAAGCTATCTCAACCTTGAGTATTCTTTTTTTATTTGTGTGAGTTGTAGGGGATCGAACCCAGCAGTGCTCAATGCTCTACCACTGAGCTACCACCTTCCTAGCCCTACTGGAAGGTGTTTAATTACAAATTAAGTAGTAAATTTTGTAGCTATAGAATTATATATAATATATACTTACTCTTTTTTTAATGTTTGTAGTATCTGTATTATATTACTTCCTTTTTCCCCTGGTATTGGTGGTTTGTGTTTTTGGTTTTTTTTCTTCCTCAATCAGTCTAGCTGTAGAGGCTGAATCAGTTATTGATGGTTTCTATCAGCCATCTTTTGGGTTCTTGTTTCTGTTTCTTTGCTATTTTTTAATTTCTTTTCTATTTTCTTCGTGTGTATGTTTCTGTCCATAATTTCACTTTTCTTTTCTTCTTACTTCTTAAGGTGGAAGCTTAGATCATTGATTATAAACATACATACTTATATATACATATGTGTGTGTGTGTGTATATATTTTTTTGGTTTTGGGGGGAATATTGAGGATGAAATCCAGGATTGCTCTATCACTGAGCTATATCCCTAGCCCTTTTTATTTTTTATTTTGAGCTAGAGTCTCACTAAGTTATTAAGGCTGGCCTTGAATTTGAGATCCCGTTTTACCCTCCCAAGTTGCTGAGATTACAAGCGTGTGCCACTCAGTGTACCCTAAATCGTACAATTTTGACATGGTCTTTTTTTTTTAATACTCTGTGCAAAGGATTTTCTCATTTTGTATGTGATGTCTTTAATCTGTGATATAACTCGAAATATGTGGATTTTTTTCAAATATTTGAGGATTTTTCAGATAACATTCTATAACTGCTAATTTATTTATGTTCTTGTCAAAAAATATGCTGTATAATTTTAGTCTTTTCAAGCCTGTTGAAATTTGTGGCCGCTGTATGTGATCTTTTTTAGTTACTATTTCATGTGTAGTAGACATGATATACGTCTCAGATCAACATGATTGAGTACAGTTGAGTCATCTGTTTTTATTGATTTTCTTTCTACTTATTCCATTAGTTATGGAGGAGAGTGTTGACATCTAGTCTGTCTTTATAGATTTGTTTCATTTCCCCTTTTAGAAAACTGTGTCAGTTTTTACTTCATGTGCTTTGAAACTTTGGTATATACATGTACATTTAAGATTGCTATGTCTTGGTCAGGCACAGTGGCACAAACCTGTA
This sequence comes from Xerus rutilus, assembly GCA_028644305.1. Taxonomy (NCBI): domain Eukaryota; kingdom Metazoa; phylum Chordata; class Mammalia; order Rodentia; family Sciuridae; genus Xerus; species Xerus rutilus. Next base: position 118,531,425 of record CM053405.1, read on the forward strand.
ATTTCAGCACTTGAGAGGCTGAGGCAGGAGTATTGCAAGTTTGAGGCCAGCCTCAGGAACTAATTGGGATCCCATCTCAAAAATTAAAAAGGACTGGGGGTGTAATTCAGTGGTAGAGCACCTCTGGATTCAGTCCCCCCATTGATGTCTATCTGATTAATTGATCTTTTTTTTCTCATTATGAGATATCCTTTATTTTTGCTATTATTGCTTATTATGAAGTCTACTTTGTCTAATTATATAGTCACTATAACTTTCTTTTAATTTGTTAGCCTTGGTTTACCCTTTTCTGTTCTACTTTTAATGTATCTGTTCACTTATATTTAAAGTTGGTTTCTTACAGACAGCATAGAATCGGGTCTTGCTTTTTTTTTTTTTTAAATCTAGTTTGCTAATATGGAATGTTTAAACATTTCATTTTAATGTAATTATTGATAGTATTTAGTTTAAATGTTTCATTTTGCTATTTCTTCCTTTGTTCTCTTTCTCAGGATTCTTTTGGAATCAAATGGCTTAAATATTTCATTGTATTTCCTGTATTATTTCATATCTATACTGCTTTTTTTAAATAATAAAATTAAAGCTCAAATTTATCAGAAAACTTTGAACATAGTTGATTATTCTGCCAATCACCTGTTTTTTTTTTTTTTTTTTTTTTTGGTACTAAGGATTGAACTCAGGGGCACTCGACCACTGAGCCACATCCCCAGCCCTATTTTGTGTTTTATGTAGAGACAAGGTCTCACTGAGTTGCTTAGCATCTCGCCATTGCCGAGGCTGGCTTTGAACTCATGATTCTCCTGTCTCAGTTCACTGGTATTTAGTGTATGCACTGAGTTATACAACCATCACCACAAGCATTTGCGAACATTTTCATCAACCTTAAAAAGACTCCATGTACCCCTTTAATAGTCACCTTTCCATATCTTCCAAACCCTACTTTCCTTAGCTTTTGGCAAACACCCATCAATCTATGTTCTGTCTGTATAGGTTTGCCTATTCTGGACATTTCATTTTAAATGGAATCATATACTATGTGGTCTTTTTGACTGGATTCTTTTACTTAGCATGATGTTTTCAAGATTCATTCATTTTAGCATAGGTCAGTACTTAATCTCTTTTAAGGACTGAATATATTCCATTGTATGGTTGTATCACACTTTGTTTATCCATCAGTTCATGGGCTCCCCCAACCAGTCATTAGCTATTATGAATTATATAACTACACTTCTTGTAGAAATATTTATGTGGGCATATTTTTCAGTTCATTTGGCTATAAATATAGGAGTGAAATTATTGAGTCATGTGGTAACTCAGTTTTTTGTCATTTAAAAAACTGCGAGATGATTTATTTTCAAAGTGGCTATTCCATTTCACATTCCCACCAGCAGTTCCATTTTCTCCACATTGTGGGTGACTTTTGTTTTGGTTTTAGCCATTTCAGTGGGCATGAAGTGGTATGTCATTGTGACTTTGATTTGCATTTCCCTGATTACTAATAGTGTTGAGCATCTTTTTGTTTTTATTGGCTTTATATATCTTTTTTGGAGAAATATATTCAAGATGTTTTGCTCATTTCTGAATTAGATTGTCTTTTTTGTTGTTGAGTTATAGGAGTTTGTTATATATTCGAGAGACCTGTTCATTACCAGATACATAATTTGGAAAAATCTTTATTCTATAGATTGTCTTTCAGCTTTCTTGATGTTCTTTGATGCATAAAAGTTATAAATTCAGATGTAGTCTAGTTTACTTTTTTTTTAATTGTTAGTGCTTTTGATGTCATACCTAAGAAACCACTGCACAATCTAATGTAACAAAGGTTTGCACTTATTTTCTTCGAAGACTTTTATAATTTCAAATTTACATTGAGGTCTTTGTTACATTTTGAGTTAATTTTTGTCTGTGGTGTAAGGGTAGGGTCCTAAAATCATTCTTTTGCATGGGCATATCAGGTTGTCTGTACATCATTTGTGGAAAAGAGTGTTCTTTCCCTATTGGATTATCTTGGCACCCTTGTCAAAACTTAAGTGAGTGTTAATGCGAGGGTGTATTTTTGGACTCTGATTTTCATTTTCATTGATCAACATGACTTTCCTTATGCTGGTACTCCACTTTCTTGAGTACTGTAGCATAATAATAAGTTTGTTTTTGGTTTTGTGTGCTGAGAATTAAACCTAGGGCCTCATGCATCCTCTCAGCACATACTCTACCACTGAATAACATCTCCAGACCCTAGTAAGTTTTTTTGTTGTTGTTTGTTTTTGGTGGGAGGTACTGGGGATTGAACTACTCAGGGCATTTGACCACTGAAACACATCCTCTGCCCTATTTTATATTTTATTTAGAAGCAGGGTCTCACCGAGTTGCTTAGCACCTCGCTTTTGCTGAGGCTGGCTTTGAAATCGCGATTCTCCTGTCTCAGCCGCCTCAAACCTCTGGAATTACATGCGTGCGCTACTGTGCCTTGCTCCTGGTAAATTTTGAAAATGGGAAAAGTGAGTCTGTGTGCGTTGTCAACCTATGGTTTACAATTTACATTTTAACATCACATTTACTTTAAAATAATACACTATTTGATATATAGTTTAATTGCCTTATAATAGTATAGTTTTGCCTGGTCTTATTCCCTGAGTTATCCTAATGTTACTTACCTATTTTGTTACAAACCTCAAAATATAGTATTAAAAAAATAAAAACAGGCAAACTATATTGAGGCTTAATTGTCATTCAGTTAATAGCTGAATGACAAGTATATAAAGTATATGATTTAGTAAGTTGTTTTTTTTTTTTTTGGTACTGGGGATTGAACTCAGGGGCACTCGACCACTGAGCCACATCCCCAGCCCAATTTTGTGTTTTATGTAGAGACAGGGTCTCACTGAATTGCTTAGTGCCTCACCGTTGCTGAGGCTGGCTTTGAACTCGCGATTCTCCTGTCTCAGCCTCCCAGAGTGCTGGGATTACAGGCTTGCGCCACCGCGCCGGGCTATGATTTAGTAAGTTTTTATATATATGTACCATGATGAAGCTATCACTATAGTGTCAAGATAATGAACACATTGAATCACCCCCTGGAATTTCTCTTTGATTCTTTATAATGCTGTCTTTTGGGGGAGGGTATTGGAGATTGAACTCAAGGGCACTCGACCACTGAGCCACATCCTCAGCCCTATTTTGTGTTTTATGTAGAGACAGAGTGTCACTGAGTTGCTTAGCGCCTTGCCATTGCTGAGGGTGGCTTTGAACTCGTGATTCTCCTGTCTCAGCCTCCCTAAGTGCTGGGATTACAGGCGTGCGCCACCGTGCCCAGCACCTGGTGGTTTTTTTGCACCAGACACTAAATACTTTGGGCTTGGAGTTCATTTTGTTTCTGTTCCTGTTAGACTAAAGCAGACAAGAGACAATACATAGGTGGATGGACATGGCTGTGTTCCAGTAAAACCTTAATTACAAAAAAAGTTGCAGGCATCCTTAGGTATATTTTGCCAAGCTCTGATCTAGAAGGATCTCCTAGTTCTTCTCTTCATTTTATTATGACATTTAGAATTAGTTGGTTCATTCAGATGTTTATTACAAAAATCATAATTTTTTTTATTGCTTCATTACTTAAAGTGCCTAGTCATCTAGTAATTTTGCTCAGGGCCTGAAAACTAGTGCTTATCCTAGCTATACTCTTTTTTGGGGGGGAAGGGAGTACTGGGGATTGAACTTAATGGTACTTAACCACACTGAGCTATATTCCCAGCCCTTTATTTATTTTTTGGTACTAAGGATTGAACTCAGGGGTAGTCGACCACTGAGCCACATCCCCAGCCCTATTTTGTGTTTTATGTAGAGACAGGGTCTCACTGAGTTGCTTAGCGCCTCGCTATTGCTGAGGCTGGCTTTGAACTCGCAATTCTCCTGTCTCAGCCTCCCTAAGTACTGGGATTACAGGTTTGCGCCACCCCGCCCAGCTTTATAATGCTGTCTTCCTTTCAATCCCTATCCTGTCTGTCCCTAGGCACGAGTAATCTGTCAGTATAGATTAATTTGTATTTTAAAGATTTATTTACATGGAATCATTCTATATGTACTCTATCTCTTTCTTCTTCGTGTGTGTGTTTACACGTGTGTGTGTGTGTGTGTGTGTGTGTGTGTGTGTGTGTGTGTTACTAGGGATCAAGCCCAGACCCCTGTACATGCAGGGCAAATGCTGTACCCCAGAGCTATGTCTTCAGCCCTTTTTATTTTGAGACAGGGTCTTAGAAAGGTACAGGCTGGCCTCAAATTTGGCAGTCCACCCGCCTGAGCCTTCCAAGTAACTGGGATCACAGGAGCGTGCCACCAGTCTCAATTTTATGATTATACCACAATTAATTTATTCATTCACCTATTGATAGAAACTTAGGTTGCTTCCAATTTGGAGCTATTAAAATCAAATCTGATGTGAATATTTGTGTATGTGTTTTTTATGTAAATATGTGTTTATTTCTATTTAATAAATATTTATAAACAAAATGCTTGCATATATGGTAGCATATGTTTAATTTTCTTCTTGGAGTGGTGAGGAGCTGGCGATCAAACCTAGGGCCTTGAGCATGGTAGGCAAGTGCTCTACCACTGAGCTACATTCCCATCCCTTTTTAAATTTTTGAGATGGTCTTACTAATTTCCCTACATTGGCCTCAGACTTGCAAACCTGCTTCAGCTTTTAGAGTAGCTTGTGCCATAGTACCTGACTCTTTTTTTTTTCTGAGTAAATACTGTTTATTTTTTTCTATGAAATAGACTTTGTTTCCCAAACAATTGATGCATATATGTAACATTAGAAGCAGCAATGTTAATCATTTTCCACATTCCCATTCCAGTAGTTTTATTCAGCAATGAATTTTTGCTTTATTTTAAGAAGTTATACTTACCCAGCCTCTCAAAAATTATAATTTCTCTGTTAATAATCCATATAATAAAAGTTTTTGTTGTTGTTGTTTATGTTTTTTGTACTTAGGATTGAACTCAGGGGCACTGCATCACTGAGCCACACCCCCAGCCCTATTTTGTATATTATTTAGAAACAGAGTCTCACTGAGTTGCTTAGCACCTCGCCATTGCTGAGACTGGCTGTGAACTCACAATTTCCCGTCTCAGTCTCCCAAGCCGCTGAGATTACAGGTGTGCGCCACCACATCCAGCAGTGAAAGTTTTTTTTTTTTTTTTTTTTTTTTTAAAGATTTTTTTTTTTTTTTTAGTTGTAGATGAACACAATGTCTTTATTTTATTGCTTTGTATGTGGTGCTGAGGATCGAACCCGGGACCTCACGCATGCGAGGCAAGCGCTCTACCGCTGAGCTACAATCCCAGCCCCAAGCAGTGAAAGTTTTTAATATATGTTCATTCAAATCATACACAGAGCCAGGTGCAGTGGTTCATGTCTGTAATCCCAGCAACTCAGGAGACTGAGGCAGGAGGATTGCAAGTTCAAAGCCAGCCTCAGTAACTTGATGAGGTCCTAAGCAACTTAGCCTGACCCTCTCTCAAAATAAAAAGTAAAAAAGGTTGGGGATGTTGCTCAGTGGTTAAGGCCTCTGGGTTCAATCCTTGGTAATCCAAAAAAATTTTAAAAAAAGAAAGAAAAATTATACAGAATTTGAATTCAGTGTATCAAATTTGTTATAGTGCTAACAATAAATGAAATATGTTTATAAATTAAACGGCACAATTTTTCTATATTAAGATTCATGCTGGAAGCCAGGCGCGATGGCCCAAGCCTGTAATCCCAGCATTTAGGGAGGCTGAGACAGGAGAATCGCAAGTTCAAAGCCAGCCTCAGCAACGGCAAGACACTAACTAATTCAGTGAGACCCTGTCCCTACATAAAACACAAAATAGGGCTGGGGGTGTGGCTTAGTGGTCGAGTGCCCCTAAATTCAATCTCCAGTACCAAAAAAAAAAAAAAAAGAAAGAAAGAAAGATTCATGCTGGGCGCCATGGTGCACATCTTTAATCCCAGCACTTTGGGAGGCTGAGACAGGAGAATTGTGAGTTCAAAGCCAGCCTTAGTAATAGCAAGGCACTAAGCAACTTAGTAAGACCCTTTCTCTAAACAAAATACAAAAAAGGGCTGAGGATGTGGCTCAGTAGTCGAGTGCCCCTGAGTTCAGTCCCTGGTACCAAGAAAAATAGAAAAGACTCATATATGGGCTGAGGTTATAGCTCAGTGGAAGAGTACTCATTCACTAGCACGTGTGAGGTACTGGGTTAAATTCTTAGTACCACCTATAAATGAATAAAATATAGGTCCATTGACAACTAAAAAATATTTTTTAAAAAAAGATTCATAGGCAAGATAAGATTTGAGACATTCTGGACATTGCATATATACAAGTATTTTGTTATAAAATATACCCTGTTAAAATACTTAAATTTTTGCAGAGGCATCAGTTTACAGAAATTATAGACTATTTTCCAACAGCTGAATGAAGTCTTCCTTCAGTATTTTTATAATTTACCAGAGATATTCAGCCATTCACCATAAGTCTTTATTCTGCTGTTTTAAGCATTCAAGCTTTGCCAGAATCCTGGACAGTTCTCAGCCCGAGCAGTCAGAGTGGTCCTTATCTTGAACTAGGTGACCACTTACATCAAATAGCGTGGTCCCCAGGCAAAAAGAATGGCCATAATCCATTCCCAAGAAATCAGTCCATGGCTGCATTTTTAGATTTTCAACTCATTCCCCTGGAGCTGGAAGAATTGAAAACATTGTAACTCTGTTTCTAGTTAATGTACAGGTGAAGAGATTTCTGTTGTTTCAACACATGATACTTCAGATAAATTCACCCAGTAGTCCTGTGGTGAATCTTTCAAAGATTCTCCTGGGAATGTGAGTAGGAACTCGACTGTCCTGTGCCTCATGGACTCTACATGCTTCCTACCACTAGAACAGAACACACTAATAAAACCACATGATATTGTAGCATGAAACACGTTGGGTAAAGTTTTTTTGTCTCGTAAATTTGGAGAACAAAATCCATGGACACAAGGGTGACACAAAGTAACAGGATTTATTAGAGTAATAGAAAGAAAGCAGAGTTCGTGAGGTGGGAAAGGGTACCAAGAAAGGGTTGCCAGTGGGTGTCTGTTATCTAGGGAGTTCATATGAGTCTTCTGGGTTAAGGAAGTTAGCCCCTGACTCAATCTCAGGTTAGGCACTCGGTGTCCAGGAGCTCTTCATACACCCTTTGGTCCAGTCAGGTTACTGAGCCTTTTTTTGGAGAGGGTCTCGATACTAGGCAGCAGATTTCTAAGTTTTCAGCTTACACAGGAATTGGCTGTACCTTAATGAGGCCTGGCTTTCTGTCTGTAGTTTTCCAGTTCTGCTACACAGAAACCTGACCTTGAAGGGGTCCAAGTTTCATGCCTATTTTAACTCTTTCTCCTGCCTCATTATAACCAGAGGAAGATGTTTTTTCCCCTTGAATCTGGGTCCCTAAAATTATTAGCCACTTGGACTCAGAAAATTCCTGGTGCCCAGTAAGCAGAGCAGTGGGTGGTAGAGCTACCCAGGCCAGTCCTGACTATGAGCTGAGTGGGGAGAGCAGAGCAAGAGGTCCTGAGTGCACCTACCAGCCACACAAAGTAGTGTCTTCAGTTCTGTTTTTTAAAATACTGTTCTGGGTATAGAATTCTGGATTGAAAGCCAGTTGCGGTGGCACACGCCTGTAATCCCAGCAGCTGGGGAGGCTAAGGCAGGAGGATGGCGAGTTCAAAGCCAGCCTCAGCAACTTAACAAGGCCTTGAGCCACTCAGCAAGACCGTTTCTAAATAAAATATTAAAAAGGGTCTGAGATGTGGCTCAGAGGTTAAGCATCCCTGGGTTCAATCCTCAGTACATATTAATTTGGTTACTTGATGGATAGTATTTTTTTTTTAAATTTTTTTTAGTTGTAGATGGACACAGATATCTTTATTTATTTATTTTTATGTGGTGCTGAGGACTGAACCCAGTGCCTCCCGCATGCAAGGCAAGCGCTCTACCACTGAGCCACAACCCCAGCCCACAACCCCAGCCCGGATAGTATTTTTTTTGTTGTTATTTTGGCATTGAAGATTGAACCCAGGGGCACTTAACTACTGAGCAACATCCTCAGCCCCATATTTTTTTTCATTTTGAGATGGGGTCTCCATAAGTTGCTTAGGGCCTCACTGAATTGTTGAGGCTGGCTTTGAACGTGTGTTCCTCCTGCCTCAGCTTCCCAAGCTGCTGGGATTGCAGGCCGGATAGTACTTTTAATGTCTCCTATATCTGTGTTGATTTTCTTGGGTAATTGTTTTATAAATTATTAAGTATGAGATATAGATATCTCCAGAATTTTCTATTTTGCCTCTTAATTCTGTTCTTGCTTAATATGTTTTCGAGTTCTGTTGTTAATCAAATATATATTTTTTTATTGTTGTAACTTTCTGGTGTATGGACACTTTTAACATTATGAAGTAGACCTCTTTGTCTCCAATATTTTCCATATTTGCATGGTATAGCTTTTTTTGTGTTTTTTTGGTACTGCAGATTAAACTCAGGGGCACTCAACCACTGAGCCACATCCCCAGCCCTATTTTGTGTTTTATGTAGAGACAGGGTCTCACTGAGTTGCTTAGTGCCTCACCGTTGCTGAGGCTGGCTTTGAACTCTTGATTCTCGTGTCTCAGCCTCCCTAAGTGCTGGGATTACAGACTTGTGCCACCGTGCCTGGCTATGGTATAGCTTTTTATATCCTTTTATTTTGATCCTGTATTTCTCTTTGATTTTAATTTTTTAAGTTTATTTTTAACTTTGTGTTTCTTTTATATAGCACACAATAGGGTTGTGTCTTATTATTTTTAGTATGGCCGTCACTTCATATTGTATCAACTAGTGTATTTTCATGTAATTATTAACACATTTAGATTTATATTTGAGAAAATGCTATTTGTTTTTGATCTTCTCTTTTGTTGTGTTGTTTTGGGAATTTTTTAATTTTGTGATTAATATATAGTTTTGACTTAAAACTATTGCATTTTAAGTGAATATTGAATTAAAAGAAATAGAACCTTTAAGTGTATCAAATTATAAATAGAAGACTGGGGAAAAAAAGAATTCTGTGTTGAAGATGTTTCCTCAGTATGTTTTGTCTTGCATAGTTTCTGATATGTACTTTGTTGTCATTTTCCTTTTTTTTTGTATATAATATACCCTTCCCCCACCTGTCTGCTTATAAGATTCTTTTTATCCTTGTCACTGATTTTAATGTGTTCAGTAATTTATCCTGTTATAGTTTTCTTCTTTCTTGTGCTTGGGGGTTTACTGAGTTTGAGTTTATAATTTGTATTTAATTTGAAAAACTTTTATAGTTATTTACAGTACTCAGATTTTTTTTCTGTATCCCTACCACAACATTGCCCCTGCCCCCTTACTTTTTGGTACTTGGGATTGAACCCGTGGGTGCTTTACCCACTGAGCTACGACCTCAGCCTTTTTTATTTTTATTTTTTAAATTTTGAGACAGGGTCTTACTAAGTTGCTTAGGTCCTCAGTAAGTTGCTGAGGTTGGCCTCAGACTTGGAGTCCTTCCTCAGCCTCCCAAGTCACTGGGATCACAGGAGCGTGCCACTGTGCCTGGCTCTTTCCCCCTTCTTTATGAATTCTGGTAATATATACACACACACATATATATGGCCCCTTTAAGTTGTCCTACAACTTACTATTGCTCTGTTGATTTGTTTTCATTTTCAATCTTCTGTTGTTTCATTTTGCATTGTTTCTGTTGCTATATCTTCAGGTTCTGCAATGTCTTATCTGCTTTTAATCCTGTTTAATATTTCTGATCTTAGACATTATGGTTTTATCTCTAGAAATCTGATGTTTATTTCTTAAATAGATACTTTTAAGTTCTTGCTATATTCTTGTCATTAAATTTGGCAGCTATTCCTTATGGATGACATTTTTAGCAGAAACCTGATGGTAAAAGACATTGCAGGGATCTCAAAAGATATTAGAGATAGTGAACATATCATTGTCTTTTTTTTTTTTAAATATTTATTTTTTAGTTGTAGGTGGACACAATAGCTTTTTATTTTATTTTTATGTGGTGCTGAGGATCGAACCCAGTGCCTCCCGCGCGCCAGGCGAGCACGCTACCACTGCGCCATAACCCCAGCCCCATCATTGTCTTTTGAAGCATTTTTCTTTAAGGGTGTGCAGAGAAATGTGTTACCAGAGATGGTGTGATTATGTTAGGGATAATTTTATAATTTTTTTTTTTTAGTTGTAGATGGACACAATGTCTTTATTTTATTGCTTTGTATGTGGTGCTGAGGATCGAACCCAGGGCCTCACGCATGCGAGGCAAGCGCTCTACCACTGAGCCACAATCCCAGCCCCGATAATTTTATAATTTTATCACATATTTTATATATGATGATGATAATGATTTAGTAAAAGGGGCAAAAAACATCCCATACATGAGAAAGAGAGAAGGTAACCTTGGGAGATCTTCATTGGAAGAATTGAATTTCAGCACCCAAGTAGAGAACATTAGCCTTAGAATAGAGCACAGCTGGGTCACTCTTTGTTAAGGGAAGGAAACAAGTACATGGGTATGGTTGGGAGTAGCATGGTAGATTTTCCAGTGATAGTGGGAGAATGTTTAAGCTATTGACTACCCTTGTACACACCCACCATTTGTTTGGAACAATACTGCTGAACACTCTTAAGCTATTTAGATATTGTTTCTGCTGTAACTAAAGTGGGTATTTAAATAAGAGCAGGAGAGCTGGATGCAGAATCCCAGCATTTTGGGAGGGTGAGACAGGAGAAGGGTGAGTTCAAAGCCAGCCTCAGCAACAGCGAGGCACCAAGCAACTCAGTGAGATCCCGTCTCTGCATAAAACACAAAATAGGGCCTGGAATGTGACTCAGTGGTCGAGTACCCCTGAGTTCAATCCCCAGTACCAAAAACTTAAAAAATAAAAAAAAAAATAAGAAAGGAGAACAGTATGTGCCAATGTCTAACATAATTTTGGCACATATTGCTGTTAAATGTTGGTTGACTAAATTTGGATAATTACACACAACAAACAGAGATAACTGTTTAGATTTTTGGTGTTTCCAAAACAACTCAGCTACTTACTGATTATTGCTTAGATTGGGTTGCTTTTACAGATAGTTTACTTTGTTCTCTGAATTTTAAGTGGATATAATTTCGTGTGTACTTCAGTTTAAAGCTTTATATGAAGCTTCAATTGGTATTGAATCTCTTTGTGCACTAACCATGTGGACAGACCCAGTGACAAGATAGAGAAGGGAGAAAGTTGTTATACCAAGGGAATTTGGGAATAGCATCCTAGAGAAGATGACACTGTAATGCCCAAGCTCTGGAGTCCACCAGAGACCACCAGGAGTCCGATTCCAATGTAATCACAAAAGGATCTTTTATTACAAGCTCCAGCAGGGACCCATACCTTCACTGAGGGCAGCAGGTAGGGAGATGTGGCCGAACAATGGCTGAGCAGGTTTTTATAGAGGGAGGGGACAGGTGGTGGTAGTGGACATGACATATGCATCACATCATTACACAAGCACCAATTACAGTCGTACAGCACCTATGGTGACAATATTGACCATTCAGAATCTGGGGGGTGTTCATTACATCTGGCGGGACCCAATCATGACCTTAGAGAATCTTTTGAAAATGACCAACTACAGGTGAGTTTAAAGGGCCCAGGTGGGGTTTGGGCAAGTGGTGAATGATTGGCTAGTTTGTACATAGTAACTATCTATAGTCTCCTAGACCCTGACTCAGACCTCAGGAATGCCAGGTATATAATTTTTAACCTTTGATTGGCTGCTCTGAGGGTGGTCCGAGAGTGGCGTTAGCCTTGAGCAATGTGTGGCTTTTCCTGGGATCTAAACTCAGGCCTACTAGTCTTTCTGGGGGTCTGAAGCCTGTCATGGAGTTTATTTAGCTCAGGTCTTTCAACACCAAATGGGGTTTGAAGGAGAAGTAGAGGAAACAGGAAGATAACGAGCACATCAGATGATTTCACACCACTGACAGGCCTCAAAGCAGTTCGCAGGTAGCAAGCAGTGGAAAGTTTAGGAACCTATTTGGGGAGCTAGTTTTAGTGTGTCCTTATTCTTCACCTAAGCAACCTTGAATTTGTCCTTCTGAAATCAACAGTGATAGCTGGGCACAGTGGCTTGTGCTTGTAGTTCTAATTCCTTGGGAGGCTGAGGCAGGAGGATCATCACTGAGCCCAGGAATTAAGGTACCATTCTGGGAAATACGGTGAAACCCTTTCCCTCCTAAAGCCAAAAGCAACATATAAAGTTCCTTTATTACATTGCCATTTCCTGGCCACTCCTTTTTAGAGGTGAACTTAACTATAATTGCTGTTTTCCAGTTTTGGGGATGCAACTCAGACCCTTGCTACACATGCTAGGCAAGCACTGTACCACTAAGCTAGACCCCAGCCCTAAGAGCTAAAATATTAAAGATAGGGTTTTTGTTTTCTTTTTTTGGTACTAGAGATTGAACTCAGGGGTAGTCGACCACTGAGTCACATCCCCAGCCCTATTTTGTGTTATGTAGAGACAGGGTCTCACTGAGTTGCTTAGCACCTCGCCATTGCTGAGGCTGGCTTTGAACTTGTGATTCTCCTGCCTCAGCCTCCCTAAGTGCTGGGACGATAGGCTTGCGCCACTGCGCCCCGCTAAAGATAGGTTTTTATTTGTTATTTTCTTTCCTCTTCCGTAGTCCTCAGCCTGGTCTATTTGATCTTGTTTCCATCCTTAATACTCCAGCAGAAGCTTTTTCATTAAAACTACCAGTGACAAATTGATGATACTTAAATTCAGTTTTGGTAAATCCAAGGAACGTTTTTCATTTTTCATCCTCATTGGTCTTCTCTTTAGCATTGAATATTGTTTTAATCTTGCTTCTTTGTCTACTATTCTGCATTGCTCATCCAGAGTTACCCTCTTTCTCTAGCTATTGTTCCTTTTTTCTCCTGTATCTCTACCTCTTTCATTAAAAGTTTTCTGGGCATTTTACTGAGTGCTGTAAGGAAGTGCAAAAAGGACTGTGTTTTGTCAATATGCCAAATATTTGGTTGTAGAAATGAAATAATACGAAAGAAAGAAAAAGGAATTAAATATTAGTGTTTTTTTTGGTTTTGTTTTTTGTAACAGGGATTGAACTCAGGGGTACTCAACCACTGAGCCACATCCCCAGTCCTATTTTGTATTTTATTTAGAGATAGGGTCTCAACTGAGTTGCTTAGCGCCTCCCTGTTGCTGAGGCTGGCTTTGAACTTGCAATCCTCCTGTCTCAGCCTCCCAGAGTGCTGAGATTACAGGCGTGTGCCACTACAACCAGCGAGAAATATTAGTAAAGCACCACTTCAGTGTTTATAGCAGCACAGTTCACAATTGCTAAACTGTGGAAGCAACCTAGATGCCCTTCAATATGAATGGATAAAGAAACTGTGGCATGTATACACAATGGAATATTACTCAGCAATAAAAGAGAATAAAATTATGGCATTTGCAGGTAAATAGATGGAATTGGAGAACATCATGCTAAGTGAACTAAGCCAGTCCACAAAAAACAAAGGCCAAATGTTTTCTCTGATAAGTGGATGCTGATACATAATGGGAGTGGGGTGGGGAGCATGGGAGAAATGGAGGAACTTTGGTTGAGGCAGGGGGCAGGTGAGGGAGGGGAGGGGAGGAGGAATGGGAGTAGCAAAAATGGTGGAATGAGATGGACATCACTACCCTACATACATGTATGAAGACAAATGATGTGACTATCTTGTTTGCAACCAGAGAGATGGAAGATTGTGCTCCATATATATGTACTGTGACTTGAAATGCATTCTTCTGTTTTAAAAATAAATTTAAAAAAAAAAAAAAAGGTGATACAAAATGAATCTTTCCTCCCCTAAGTTTGTTTTCTCAGGTGTTTTGTCACAATGACATAAACCTGATTAATATAGACACTAGTAACATTTGTAGTTGGTGTGACCAGATTGGTGTGACTGCTTTATTTCACTAAAAAATAGAATATTTTTGTAAATAAAAGGCTCTGTTATATTTTAAAAAACAAATACAGGACATCACTACCTATGAGTTAAAGAATAGAATAAAACCAGAAGTGCCATCTATATAATCAACAAATTATCAGATAAAATTTTTTTAACTATTTCACTGTTCTAGTTTACACAAAAATAAACTGGTTCCAAGATACTACAACATTTAGCATTTTTTTTTTCTGGTACTGGGGGTTTAACTCAGGGGTACTCGACCCCTGAGCCACATCCTCAGCCCTATTTTGTAATTTATGAAGAGACAGGGCCTCACTTAGTTGCTTAGTGCCTCGCCGTTGCTGAGGCTGGCTTTGAACTCACAATTCTCCTGTCTCAGCCTCCCTAAGTGCTGGGATTACAGGCTATGCCACCGCGCCTGACTAGCATTTAACATTTTTACTACAAGCTTTAAATCATAGTATTCTTCTTCTCAACAACTCATCTCTTAAGAAAATGGCAGTGTTCAGAAGCACAAAAACTGTTAGAACCAGAAGGTAGTATTCTACATAATCAAGATAATTCTTTGTAAAATTTGTTTTAAAAATGAAAATGTCTTAGCCATCCACAGTGGTGCACAAATACAATCCCAGCACTTTGGGAGACTGCGACGGGAGAATCATGAGTTCAAAGCCAGCCTCAGCAACAGCGAGGTGCTAAGCAATTCAGTTAGACCCTGTCTCTAAATAAACACAAAATAGGGCTGGGGATGTGGCTTAGTGGTTGAGTACCCCTGAGTTCAAACAAATAAATAATTAAATAAATATAAAAATGAGAATGTCTTGATAATTGCCAGTGTTTCAAAGGCTAAAATCAGAAAAAAATGAAGAAAATAGACCCGTATACTCATTGATTAATACTATTTTACTTTGAGAAATCCAGAAATGATTACATTCCAAGGAATAAGCAATAATGATATGATTAATATACTGTATCTCCTTTAAGCTAAAGCTAAAGGAAACTTTTCACCTCAGAGAAGATAATTCTTTTATATTCTTAACATCCTTTGTCTAGAACGGGATCCCTTCTATTTTTTTTTGGTACTCAGGATTGAACTCAGGGGTACTTGACCACTGAGCCACATCCTCAGCCCTATTTTGTGTTTTACATACAGTCAGGGTCTCACTGAGTTGCTTAGGACCTCACCGTTGCTGAGGCTGGCTTTGAACTTGCGATTCTCCTGTCTCAGCCTCCCAAAGTTCTGGGATTACAGGTGTGCACTACCATGCCTGGCTCAGGATCCCATTTTAAGCCACTATTTGAATAAAGTTCATAATCTGAACATTTTTCTTCATAGGATGTTTTCATTTCAGTACAAAAGTGCAGAATGGCAGATGACTTGGTCACTTGTGAAGATTTTATAATCCGGGTTGGGTATCCTGTGTCTGAAATGGTTGGGACCAGAAATGATTGATTTTTTTTCAGATTTTGGAATATTTGCATGTACATAATGTGAAATGAGGATAGAACCTAAGTCTAAACACAAAATGTATTCGTTTTGTATAGTTTGAAGGTAATTATATATGGTATTTTCGTATGATATTTTTAGTGTATGTGTGTCTTGACTGGAATTTTCTACTTGTGGCATCATGTTTGTGCACAGAGTTTTAGATTTTGAAGCATTTGGCGATTGGGATTTTCTGATTAGGGATGTTCAACCTGTAAAATAAATGCTTATTTACAATAATTGCCAGTAGAAAACAATAAACTTTCATACCCAAGCCTAAACGACAGTGTGGAGGCCAAAACTAACATGATTCTTCTATATGGCTAGATTTCATTTAGTAAATAATATTATCATGAAATCCAAAGAAACCGTAGCGAGTTCTTCCAAAGCTGTATACTTTTCTAAGTGATTTTTCTCTGATTGCAAAGCATGTTCATTTCATTTCTTCAGTCCTTTTTGAGTCGTTTAGCTTTTGCATTTTTTTTTTTTTTGGTACTGGAGATTGAATTTAGGGGTACTCAGCCACTGAACCACATCCTCTGCCCTATTTTTGTGATTTATTTAGAGACAGGGTCTCACTGAGTTGCTTAGCGCCTGCCTGTTGCTGAGGCTGGCTTTGAACTTGCGATTCTCCTGTCTCAGCCTCACAAAGTGCTGGGATTATAGGCATGTGCCACTGTGCCCGGCTGCAATATTTTCTTGATGTTTTTGTTTCTTCTTTGGCACCTTCTCCCTGATTTCAATTATCTTGGCTGATTTTCAGGACAGTACAGCACTTGCTAGGAACAGTGGAGTAAGGGCCAAAATAACTGTTGTAAGGAAGGCATATGGGTCTTTTGCAGCCCATTCCACAATATACTCAGCCCAAGTCTTTATGTCAAACATCTGTGTAGCAGCCTTAGGAAAACTGGGAGGTAGGCTTATGCTGTATAGTGATCTCTGATTTTGTCTGGGGATTAACAGTGAACCAAGCACAATTTCAAATGACCCTTGGTAGTTTTGCCTCCTTTGGTTCCACAGTATACTTCTGAGAGGGTTAAATTCGCCAGACCCGAAGCAGGCTATGTTTACTTTTTTTTTTTGGCAGGGTGGGGGTGAAGTAGGCAGGGATTTAACACAGAGATGCTTAACCACTGAGCCATATCCCCAGCTCTTTATTTTTTGTGTTCGAGACAGTCTTACTAAGTTGCTCAGGGACTTGTAAAGTTGCTGAGACTGGCTTTGAACTTGTGATTTTCCTGCCTCAGCCTCTCAAGATGATGGGATTACAGGCCTGCAACACTGCATCTGGCTCTGTTTACTATTTTTTTGAAAAGCATTATTGAGATATAATTCACTTACCATGTAACTCATCCATTTGAAGGGTGTCAGTTCATTTGTTTTGAATGTATTTATAGATATGTGAAACCACTACATCCATCCATTTTAGAAGATTTCATCACATCAAAAAGGAATTCCTACACTTCATCTGTTTACCCTTTTCCTCTGTTCCTCTTTCAGCCCTAAGAACCAGTAATCTCTATAAATAATTTTCCTGTTCTAGATATTTCATTTAAATAGAATCTTATAATACGCCATTGTTTGTACCAGAATTCCTTCACTTTGCATGTTTTCAAGATTTATCCAAGTTATAGCATTTACAGTACTTCATTCCTTTTTGAGCAAACAATATTCCATTGTGTATGTCCATTAGCTGTTGGACATTTGAGTTATTTCATTTTTTAGCTATTATGAGTAATGCTGCTGTAAACGTGTGTGTGGTTGTATGCATTCGTTTAACTTAGGATGGGGGATGTAGCTCAGTGACTGGGCACTTGCCTAACATGCTGTACACCCTGGGTTCAATACCCAGTACTGCAAGGAAAAAAAAAGTCATTTTACTTGGTTACATACGTAAGAATAGAATTGCCATACTGTGTGGTTAACTCTGTGTTTAATCATTTGAGGAGCTGTCAGAGTATTTCCAAAGCATCTGCCCCATTTTATATTTCCACCAAAGTTCTAATTTCTTCATATCCTTGTCAACACTTGCTATTATCTTTTTGATTCTAATCATTCTAGTGGGTGTGAGGTAGTATCTCATCATGGGTTTGATTTGTCTTTCCCTCATGACAGATAATGTCAAACATCTTGCTTGTACTTACTGCCGTTTATGTCTTCTTAGTGAAATGTCTATTTAGATCATTTTCTCATTTTTTAATTGGGTTATCTTGTATCATTGAATTGTAAGAGCTCTTTATTTATTGTGGATACAGCCTATTTTAAGATATATGAGTTGCAAATATTTTCTCCTATTCTGGGAATTATCTTTTTGTTTTCTTGATGGCGTTCTTTGAAGTACAGAAGTTCTTAATTTTTATGAAGTCCAGTTTAATTTTTGTGTGTGTGTCTCATGCTTTTACAACAATATATAATAATTCTCTGCAAATCCAAAGTCATTTAGATTTGACACTGTGCTTTCTTCTAAGCGTTTTATAGCTTTAGCTTTTGCACTTAGGTCTTTGATCCATTTTGAGTTAATTTCTTTGTATAGTGTGATATAAAGGTTCAGCTCTTCTTTCTTTTGCATGTAACTATTCAGTTTTCCTAGCACTGTTTGTTGAAAAGACTGTTCTTTCTCCATTAGTCTTGGCACCCTTTTTAAAAATTAGCTGACTATAGATGTAGGTTTACTACAGTTTTTTAACAGTAAAGCTATATTTTAGCCTTCTTAATGTGTGGATTGTTTTTCACAGATAACCAACCCGTCATTAAATGAAAATTATAATTATTTTTAAGGAGGGTTTTTAGGGGATCTCTGTATATTTTTAGAACCACATCTTGTAGGGCACACATTACCTAGATAAGTGGCGCAATTTGCACATAAAACAGCTGTCCCGGTCATGAATATTATTTGCAAAGCCATGTTCCTTTTACCAATTAGTGACATTTTGGTTTCTATTGCATTGTGCTTCTTTTTTGGGGGGGGGGGGTACTGGGGATTGAACTCGGCCACTTGACCACCAAGCCACATCCCCAGCCCTATTTTGTGTTTTATGTAGAGACAGGGTCTCACTGAGTTGCTTAGTGCCTCGCCGATTCCGAGGCTGTCTTTGAATTCCTGATTCTCCTGTCTCAGCCTTCCAAAGTGCTGGGATTACAGGTGTGTGCCGCCGTGCCTGGTGCATTATTGTTTCTTGAGTGCTGGGTATGATGCTGTTATAGGACTTTTGAAAATAGTATATGACAGTCTCTTCCTCAAGTTGCTAATGGTTTATAAGATATTAGGGAGAGGGAGAAGGAAGGAATAAAATAATATTGGAATACCCATGTAGTGTTTTTTGGGGGGGGGGGCATGAAAGCAGTATATTTTGAATGTATATAGGTTATATAGCTATTTATTTTAACCCAGTATACTATTTTTATAGTATTGCCATCTTTTAAAAAAATCAAGCATTTTTTAAAGACCTAGAGCTTAAATTAAAATTATTTACTCTCTAGGCCTCTAGATTAGGAGTACCATGGATACTGCTAAAAACAAATGAATGATATAAGACTATTGGAGAGCTTAATGTTTTTTGTATTAAGCTCTGGTAAAGTCCGTTATGGACCACAAAATTGCCAAGGCTAATTAGTCAGGTGCCATGGCATTCTTTCAGTACTTTTTCTTTTATGTGCTTAAAGCATTTTTATGTAATTTGGGGCAGTGTCTACTAATGAACCTTTCTTTCTTAATATCACTTTGTATACTTTGTGTTTTTTTTCTTTAGGAGTCTCAGCAATCCAATTTTGGGCCTGGAGAACAAAGTGAGTATTTCTTTTTTGCCTAGTTTTCAAATTAAGCTATTTATTGACCATTTGATTCACATGGCTATGCCTTAAATTCCTTTAATAATTATTTTTGCATGTCTTATTCTAATTTTATGATCCAATAAGTAGTAATGGATCGAGGTAAATCTTGGTACAGCTAAAAAATAACAAGAACTATAGGTCATTATAGATCACAGCAAACTTTTATTATTTTAACTAATAGTTGAAAGTGCATAGATTCAATTTGACGGGCATCTCATAAATCGAGAGCCATTTTCTACTGTCTTTCCATTTCCTTGATGAAGATAAAGTGGTTCTATGATTATAAAACTAGACAAGAACAGGTCATTTTAGCTGACCAAGTTGCTTCTCTTTCTGTATCTGTGTATTTTCCATTTATTTTTCCTCCGTCTTCTGGTCTGTGTAGAAAGTCTGCCATTCTCTGCAACCTTGCTTTCACCACAACTCTTAACTTCTTGGTAGAACTTCAGGGAAGGCTAGCTTTAGAAGGTTCATGTATGATCCCAAGAAATATGTAGATAAATGGTGGTAAGGTCAGCAACCATTGAAAATGTCTGGTCTTCACCATTGTGTTAGTTTTTTATCACTGTGACCAGAATACCTGCCAAGAACAACATAGAGGAGGAAAAGTTTATATGGGCTCATGGTTTTTTATACTCAGTACATCGTCAGCTGCTTCCATCACTGTGGGCCTGAGATAAAGCAGAACATCATGGCAGAGGATAGCTTCTCAGTTCACTGTAACTGGGAAATGGAGTATGGCAGAGGGGCGAGGAGCTGGCAGAGGGGCGAGGAGCGAGACTGCTAGGAAAATGAACCCTTCCTGTGCATGCCTCCAGTGATCCACTTCCTACAGCTTTGCCCCATCTGCCCGCAGTTAACCACCCAGTTAGTCCATTCAGACTAGGATGGACTGTTGAGGTTATAGGTCTCATAATCTGATTATTACACCTCTGAATATGCCTGCATTAACGCAAGAGCTTTTGGGGGACACTTCATATTCAAACCAAGACAACAAAGTATTTTGCTGGGCACAGTGGTACATGCCTGTAATCCCAGCACTGGGGAGGCTGAGACTTGATTGCAAGTTCAAAGCCAGCCTCAGCAATGGTGAGGCACTAAGCAACTCAGTGAGACCCTGTCTCTACATAAAACACAGAATAGGGCTGGGCATGTGGCTCAGTGGTCGAGTACCCCTGAGTTCAATCCCCAGTACCAAAAAAACCCCCCAAAACAGATATTTTTACCAAGAGCAATAACTTCTTTTTTTTTTTTTTAATTTTTTTTTAGTTGTAGATGGACACAATGTCTTTATTTTATTGCTTTGTATGTGGTGCTGAGGATCAAACCCAGGGCCTCACGCATGCGAGGCAAGCGCTCTACCACTGAGCTACAATCCCAGCCCGAGCAATAACTTCTTAAGTGAGGTAGATTTGCACTGGTTTTAAGATATTTGGGGAGATGAAAATATGAACCTTTTTGATCTCTTCCTAAGTTATCTTAATGCAGAGATGAAACTAGAAGAATCTCTCTTCTATTGTTAAACCTTCTCTATATATTCATTTTACTTTTTCCTTGTAGCTATAGTTATAGGAGAAAGGGACCTGACATTATTTATATGCACAAAATAGCTAGCTATAAACCACAACATTTGCATTTTCTGTCTTCATTTATGAATCTCATCCTTGCTTCTACCCCACCTCATCCTTGCTTCTCTCCCCAAAGCTAACTATGGCAGATCCTAAGCTGCATCTACTCTCTTTTTTTTTTTTTTACATGTGTATGTGTTACTGGGAATTGAACCAGGGCCTCACACATGCTAGGAAAGTGCTGTACCACTGAGCTGCATTCCCAGCCCTCTTAAAATATTTTCTTTCTTTCTTTCTTTTTTTTTTTTTAAATTTTTTTAGTTGTAGATAGACACAATACCTTTATTTTATTTATTTTTATGTAGGGCTGAGGATATATCACATGTGCTAGGCAAGCGCTCTACCACTGAGCGGTAACCCCAGCCTGTTATGTTTTGTTGTGGTACTGGCGATCAAACCCAAGGCCTCATGCATGCTAGGCAAGCATTCTAACACTGAGCTACACCTCAGCCCTTTGTTTTTCCTTTTGAGGCAACGTCTTTCTAAATTGCTCTGGCTGACCTCTAATTTGTGATCTTCTTGCCTCAAAGTAGCTGGGATTAGAGGTGTATACCCCCACACCTTACTTGGCTTGGCTCAGCACTTTATTACCTTGTGTATTTCACTTAATTTATTTTAAACCTGTTTATCAGTATAAAGCTCTCATTCATTCTAATATTAAAATTGTTATGAGAGTATTGTAGTTTAAGCTAGGTACAGTGGCACAAGCCTGTAATCCTAGCAGCTTGGGAGGCTAAGATAGGAAGAACACAAGTTCAGAGCCAGCCCCAGCAGTTCAGTGAGGCCCTAAGCAACTCAACCAGACACTGTCTCTAACTAAAATACAAAAGAGTTGGAGATGTGGCTCAGTGGTTAAGTGCCCCTGGGTTTAATCCCCTGTACTGATGGACCTTTATTTCCACCTCTTACTTTTACAAACCATGCTGTTACAAGTATGTGTGTGTTTCTTCAGATATTCCTGTAATGTAAAATTGCTTTCATTGAAATAGATCAGTAGCGACATAGTTACAGTATGGATAATGTATTTCTAGTTTGCCTGCCCAAAAAATTGTGTGAGTTTACAGTCCTATATGAGCATACTTGTTTCCCCCATTCTCACCATATGTTTTATTATTGGACTTCAATGTGTTACCATTTTGATGTGAAGAATTATATCATTGTTTCAGTTCATATTTCTTTGAGGGTAGATATTTTGTGATTTAAATAGGCAATTTAAGTTGTTTATTCTGTATTCTTTTTGTTCTAGAAAGATACAATCCTTCTGCTAAAACTTCAAATGGGCACCAGTCTAAATCGTAAGTTTATAGTTTAATTTAAAGTTTGTCTCTTTTGCTAAAAGTTATCTGAAATATCTGGATATTTTGAACAGTACTTAAAAATATTGATGTTTTGTTTATTTTCGAATTTTGTGCTAGAGATAGAACCCAGGGCCTTGTGTCTGCTAAGCATATACATTACCACGGGCTGTATCCCCAGGCAGAAATACTGATTTTCTTAATGCAGGCATAGGCAAACTTTAAAGAGTCATATAGTGAAATTATTTAGGTTTTTAGGGGCACATGTCCTCCATATTGAATACTTAATTCTGTCATGGTAGTATAAAAATAGCCATAGACCATGGATGTGTCTGTGTTCCGGTA
Organism: Xerus rutilus; assembly: GCA_028644305.1. Taxonomy (NCBI): domain Eukaryota; kingdom Metazoa; phylum Chordata; class Mammalia; order Rodentia; family Sciuridae; genus Xerus; species Xerus rutilus. The sequence goes on from CM053405.1 coordinate 118,554,071, forward strand.
GAACTTTCTTTGAGCTGGGCACAGTGGTGCACGCCTATAGTCCCAGTGGCTCCAGAAGCTAAAGCAGAAGGATCACAAGTTCAAAGCCAGCCTCCACAACTTAGCAAGCTCTGTCTCAAAATAAAAGGGGCTGGGAATGTGGCTCAGTGATTAAGTGCCTCTGAGTTCAATCTCTGATATAAAAACAACAACAACAAAAAAAAAGCAAAAAACTTTTTTTATAATATAGCGGTGGGCAATAAAGAAATCATCTTAAAGACAGAATTTTCCCTCCATTTAGCCACTAAATGTTATATATTTAAGCAACATAATTGGCATTGTCTTCACATTTTCATATTTTTATTTTGTAGGCAGACCAGGAATACATATCAAAATGTAATAGGGTAGCATATTGAACAATGATAACTTCCCACTGGAAGAGTGAACACTTGAACTCCTGAGACTAAAAGTTAACTCAGTAATTAAAACAATTTCTAAAGAATCTATGGCCCCAGCACCAGTTTTCTGTGCCATAGCTATTAACTATACTAATCACCTTAGTTTAGTAGCCTCTTCAGCTAAACAAAGGGAGGACTAAGTGAGAAAGAAAATATGTGAATATAAAAACCTTCCCAACATACTGCTTGAAGAATTCAAATTATATTCTTATTCATATTTAGATGCAAAAGCCTGATGCATGCCTACCATATATGTGCATTTCACTTTGGTTGCTGAGGGAACAAAGTATGCAGGGCTTTGAACAGTCTGGTAAAAGCTTTGACATATTTACATATGTAAACAGGTTCATTGAGCTGCCATTATTAAATCATAAGGGCTGGGAGAATTAAGTACATTTCCTTACAGGAGATCAGTCATAGATATGCACTAAGCCCTTGTCCAAAAGAAAACTTTCTTCCCCTATCCCATTTAATTGATCCAATCTTAAAATATTTTTCATAGTTAATGATCATTTAGTTAATTTCAAGGTGATCTTTTTGTATAATACTTCAAACTTGGGGTTGGATTTAGAAATGTAGATTGAGCTTCAAGGGGAAAGTACAAGTAGTTATTCAAGTGAAAGAAGATTTCCTTCCCACTGATTGGAGATGCAATGAAATTTTTTAAAAAAAGGTAATGAGAAATTAAATATTTTTCTAGTTGTAGTTCTCCCTAATCTTTGTATTAATTTTCTCTCTCTTGTAAAACAAGAAGGTGGTTTATGAGTTATTACTCAGATTTTAAGTTTAATGGCTTTGATTTCATAGCCTTAAGGAAAACATAAACCTTTAATTTTACTTTCAGAAACTGTCAGCTTATAGCATTTGTCTGTGTTTTTAAAACGGATTTAAATTTTTATCAAGGAAGATTTTGGAGCTTGGTGTTTTAAAATTCATATATGGTTATTTCTGCTGTAACCCAGACTCTGATCAAAAACTATTACTTCTATAGAGTGCCCCTGTCTTTTTCATGGCAAAGCATTTATTAACTGATTGAGTCCAGAATTTTCAATTTGGGGAATATTTCAGGGAAATTGACCCAGGTCATTAAAATGCTTAGAAATCACAACCCAGAGTTTATATATATTATTATATTATATGTCATATCATAATTATATTATTATCACATAATGCTTATATATTATATACTCTTTTAAAGTTTTCTTAGGTGTTCTACATTTGGAATGATGGGACAGAATGGGTTAATTAGAATTTTTGCTTAGGAAACTATGTTCTGGTTTTCACTATTCAGTTGCCAGCAGTTGTACAGATTTCTCTTCATGGAACATTGGGAACAGAGAGAACCGTTTGATGCTTTAATTGTTTTCCCCTTAGGAGTTATACATCTCCACTGGACTGTTGGGTATTACTCCATTAATTTGTTTTAATAATGATATGAACATGTGTGGAATTAGAGAAAACTGAGCAATAACAGAAGTGAATATGAGAATTTATGGAAAGTAACTTTTGTTTAATTAGAAAGGAAGGGTATATATTTTACTCATGAAAAGATTAGAGCTTATGAAATGGTTAAACCCCTCCTGTCTCAGTTTTCACTCTGAGTGTGAACCAAACCAGACAAAAAGCAAGACCTGGTTTTTGTGTTTCTTAATTACATCTTTGGCTACCATAGTGATTATTTCTACAAGTATTGGTGGATATTTAATACTCTGGCATCCATGATAAACTGTTCCAAATATAATAATCCTTTTTGCCTTTTCCCTCTAGTATGTTAAAAGATGACTTAAAACTAAGCAGCAGTGAAGACAGTGATGGGGAACAGGTGTGTCTACTACTATATAATTTTGCCAGTCTCGTACAGTATTTGTTTTCATTGTATTTTATAGAAATTATAGTTAAATAATACATTTACAGTCCAATTATTTAGAATAAATTCCTTCCTAAGCCTCTGCCACAGGAATATTATAGTTTTCTGTACTGTCTTTAAACCTCCATTTTTTTCCCCTTTATTTTTAAAAACTTGACTTTTCCTTCACGTTTGTTATGGATCAGAACATACTCATGAGGTTACTGATAAGGAGAAATATTAACAAATTTTCGTATCCTGGCAATTCAGTTATTCCTTAAGTAAAAATAGTGTGTTAAGTAAACATTGATTCATATGTTAGAGAAGGTGGTTTTTAAACATTCAGATGTTATTCACATTACTAAGCAAATAGAGTACTATTTATTCATTCATAGTTTTCCCCATGCTTTAATTTTAGGATTGTGATAAAACAATGCCAAGGAGTACACCAGGAAGGTACGCATCCTTTTGTTTATTTAGAGGGATAATTTCAGCCTGATAAACATTGTAATAATATAATAAGTAGCCTTACAAAGTAAATATTGTCAGTTGTGATTGTGGAGAAATAATTGTATAAAGTTAACTAAAAATCAGTGGATTTTACACTTTAAATTAGGTGAATTTATGGTATGTAAATTATACCTCAGCTGTTTTTTAAAAGGTATTAATAGCTGAGTACTACATCAGAAACTTTTTTAAGGAAGTGTTTATTTCATTTACAATGATGTGTTCACTGAATTGTAACAGCTCAAGTAAACATTATAAAGGTAGTTGTCAGATTTGGATGTTTTCTTGTCATTGTAAAAGAAACTTTTAGTCATTTATGTTTTATCTCCTTTAGTAACTCTGAACCTTCACATCATAACAGTGAAGGAGCAGATAACTCCAGGGATGATTCTAGCAGCCACAGTGGATCTGAAAGCAGCTCTGGATCTGATTCAGAGAGTGAAAGTAGTTCCAGTGACAGTGAGGCAAATGAGCCATCCCAGAGTGCATCTCCTGAGGTGAGAAGGGATGGCCTAATAAGCTGTCTCAAGACCCTTGGTAAAAATCTGATTCAAATATAAAAAATGATGGAAAGAAGATTAAATATTCTGACAAAAAGCAATTGAACTGTGTATTTTACATAAAGCTGCTTCTTTATTATTTAACAGACACCTCCCCCCCCCAAATTCAGGAACTGTTTGAGTTTCTATTAGCAGATCACTAAAAGGATTTCTTTAAGCCGGGCGCGGTGGCTCAAGCCTGTAATCCCAGCACTTAGGGAGGCTGAGACAGGAGAATCGCGAGTTCAAAGCCAGCCTCAGCAATGGCGAGGCGCTAAGCGAGCAACTCAGTGAGACCCTGTCTCTACATAAAACACAAAATAGGGCTGGGGATGTGGCTCAGTGGTCGAATGCCCCCTGAGTTCAATCCCCAGTACCACAAAAAAAAAAAAGGATTTCTTTAGTTTGGTTTTTACTTTTATGTCTCTACATGTTAATTCATGTTATATAGTTGTTATGGATGTAAGGAGTCTTATATAGTTCAATTTCACTGTAGCTTGCTAAAATGCTGTTAAAAATCTCCTGTAGGGCAGGATGTGTGGTAGCACATGCCTGTAATCCTAGTGACTTGGGAGCCTAAGACAGGAGGATTGCAAGTTCAAGACCAACCTCAGCAACTTAGGCCCTAAGCAACTCAGCGAGACCCTGTCTCAAAATTTTAAAAAAGGCCTGGGGATGTGGCTTAGTGGTTAAGCACCCATGGGTTCAATCCCTGGTATTCCCCCCAAAAACAAACAAAACTCTTGGGGCATCTACCTTATTTGTTTAGTTTCTGGAATTATACTGTGTGATCACTTGTAACAATGTCTCCCCCTTCTAATCCCCCACGCTGGGGATTGGACCAAGGGGTTCTCTATCACAGAACTACATCCCCAGTCCTCCAGCATTTAAAAACAAAACAAAACAAAACAAAAAAAACAAAAAACACAACAACAAAAAGGTCTTGCTGAGTTGCTGTGGCTATCCTCCAATTTGTAATCTTTCCCTGTTTCAGCCTTCTAAGTACCTGGGGATTAAAGGCATGTGCCTGGCTTTAATTAATGCCTTTCAAGTTAGATTTCTAACATAAACATTTGTAGTTTAAAAGCCACATATAACATTATCTGCTCATTCAAGTGATTAGAGTGAATAGTACATACTTCACCCAATGCTTTGGTCCAGTCAGAACTTTGAAAAGCACATTCTTTTATTGGATTACGAGTTTTTCCTCTTGTTTGACATTATGAAGGAGGAAGAAATCTTTAATATTGAAAAAGGCATATGTATTTCTCTTTTTCAGCCTGAACCACCACCAACAAACAAATGGCAACTTGATAATTGGTTGAATAAAGTGAACCCACATAAAGTGTCACCAGCTTCTTCTGTAGACAGTAACATCCCATCCTCTCAAGGCTACAAAAAAGAAGGCCGGGAACAGGGCCCTGGGAATAGCTACACAGATCCAGGAGGGCCTAAGGAAACAAGTTCTGCTACTCCTGGACGAGACTCCAAAACCATCCAAAAGGGATCAGAAAGTGGACGTGGGAGACAGAAGTCTCCAGCACAAAGTGACAGCACAACACAAAGGAGAACTGTAGGCAAAAAACAACCCAAAAAAGCTGAGAAGGCAGCTGCCGAAGAGCCTCGTGGAGGCCTGAAGATAGAAAGTGAAACCCCCGTAGACATGGCTACCAGCATGCCCTCTAGCAGACACAAAGCAGCCACCAAAGGCTCAAGGAAACCCAGTATAAAGAAGGAGTCTAAATCTTCCCCTCGACCTACTGCAGAGAAAAAGAAATATAAGTCAACGAGTAAATCTTCCCAGAAATCAAGGGAAATCATAGAAACAGATACCTCTTCCTCAGATTCAGATGAAAGTGAGAGCCTTCCTCCTTCTTCACAAACTCCTAAGTACCCTGATAGTAATAGGACTCCTGTTAAACCCTCCTCTGTGGAGGAAGAAGATAGTTTTTTTCGGCAACGAATGTTCTCTCCTATGGAAGAGAAGGAACTCCTTTCACCCCTCAGTGAACCTGATGACAGGTATCCACTTATTGTGAAGATTGACCTGAATCTCTTGACTCGAATACCAGGAAAGCCTTACAAAGAAACCGAACCACCCAAGGGGGAAAAGAAAAACATGTCAGAAAAACACACCCGAGAGATTCAGAAGCAAGCCTCAGAAAAAGTTTCCAACAAAGGCAAGAGGAAACATAAGGTTTGTTGTTTGTTTTTCAGTGCTCGGAATTAAACCTAAATCCTTGAGAATGCTAGGCAAGTGCTCCACCACTGAGCTATATTATACCCAGCCAAGTGCAAGGTTTGTAAAGGATTTTTGTTCATTTTTAAATATTAGAATCTGAAGTGCTATGGAAATCCTAGTAAGCCACAAAATAACAAAATGAGTCATATTTGAGCCATTAATTATAGCTAGGCGCAGTAGCACATGCCTATGGGTCAAAATGGGTCATAGTTGAGACTACATATGGAGCAGTCTCTTGAGGACCTCTCTGCTTCTGTTTCCCTCAGCGAATCCAGGAGAGTTTTGAATTAAATAAGAAATGAGCCCAGAGCTTCTGTGTGTGGTGGTCAGGGCAGAAATGAGAGTGAAGCAGAGACTAAAAACTAGCCTTTCTAATATTCTTAAAATGTTGGTTGTGGGTATTTTTACTTGGGATACAATCCCTATTCCTTTCTGTCTTCTACCCAAACCAAGTCATACTTTTAAGATAACCAGCTAATTTTACCTCCCAAAAGTTGACTCATTAATCTTGACACATCCTTGAGAATGTTTCTCCACTGTGCACATCTGTGCCTCCTTTTACCAAAGTCAGAACTAAAAACATCTCCTGGGGTTGGTTGGTTGTATAGCTCCATGGTAGAGCACTTCCCTAGCTTTTGTAAGGCCCTGGATTCAATCCCCAGCTCTAGAGTGGAAAATAGAAAGAAGAGGGCGGGGTGTCTTGGCACATAACCAGCTCTCTCACCTCTAAGTATTTCCAAGGCAATTTAGAGACAGTGCTTGGGGTGTGTTTAAGGTTAGCTTTTTGGAGACCCAGGAAATGTGAAATTTTATGGATGCCTAAGATTTAAGGATTTTAGTCATATAGGTACACTGGGTGGTATGTGCCTGTAATTATAGTTAATTACTTGGGGAGGTTGAGGGAGGAGGCTAGTGAGTTTGAGGCCAGCCTGGATAACACCAAGACCTTATCTCAAAAACAAAAAGACATATAGACAGACTCTTTGGAAAATATAGCTTGATTATTTTCAGCTCTAGTGAAGAATTTTTAGAGGAAAGTCAATTTTTAAAGTAATGTATATTGAAGAAGACTGTAATTTCCTCCAATACATATGTGTGAACATAAATAGCCCCCAACCCAGTTGACCTGAGAATCACACATGGGGTAACATTTCCTTAAAACCTAGTAAAGCCTAAGACTTTTTTTGCTCTCTTTTTCTTTTCTTTTTTTTAAAAAATATTTATTTTTTAGTTGTAGGTGGACAGAATATCTTTATTTTATTCTTATGTGGTGCTGAGGATCGAACCCAGTGCCTCATGTGCGCTAGGCAAGCACGCTACCACTGCGCCATAAGCCCAGCCCCTGCTCTCCTTTTCTTAAAATCATAGTACTGTGTGCAGATGATACATATTCAGACAAACTTGAATAATACTTCACTTCATTTTTTGAATCTTCCAAAATTGAAATGGTCTATATGATTTGAATTTCTTACCATGTTGTGTGAGATACCTAATGAGAGTCCATTATTATATTGTAGGAATGCTTTACTCATCCCTGAGTGAAGCTGTTTAGTGAATAGCTGTTTAGGGCTGCTGGTCCCTGTGCTTCTCAGCCTCAGGTGTTGGACTTGTGGAATTTTTTTTTTTTTTTGGTACCAGGGATTGAACTCAGGAGTACTCGATCACTGAGCCACATCCCCAGCCCTATTTTGTGTTTTATGTAGAGACAGGGTCTCACTGAGTTGCTTAGCACCTTGCTGTTGCTGAGGCTGGCTTTGAACTCATGCTTCTCCTGTCTCAGCCTCCCAAAGTGCTAGGATTACAGGCATGCATCACTGCGCCCAACTTGTGGAATTTAATTCATAGAATTAATGTGGAATAAGGGTTTATATATGATAGGTTTTTTTCCTTAGAAAACTAGAGTATTCTTTATGAAGTGGAGAGTGGAGGAGTCCTTTTGTGCTTAAAAAGTATTACATATTCTTTAAATATATCCAAACATTTAAAATACAATAAAAAGCTCTTTATAATTTTTAAAAAAGTTTTAGTGTATATATTACTTGTAGTTCTTCCTCAAAAAGGAGCTCTGTATCCCTTTCTCCTCCATATCATCTCATTAGCATATATTCCTCTGAAAGTTGTTTTAAATATCAATACCTGTAAATCAGATTTTGATTTTATAAAATATAATATCGAAACTCAATTAAGATTTTTGAAATTTATGGCTTTTTTTTTTTTTGGTACTGGGAATTAAACTCAGAAGTTCTCAACCACTGAGCCACATCCCCAGCCCTATTTTGTGTTTTGTTTAGAGACAGAGTCTCACTAAGTTGCTTAGCGCCTCGCTGTTGCTGAGGCTGGCTTTGAACTTGGGATTCTCCTGTCTCAGTCTCCCAAAGTGTTGGGATTACAGGTGTGCAACGCCGTGCCCAGCTGAAATTCATGGCTTTGTTAAGATAAAGTGTCTTAAGCAATTTCTGGAGATAAAGCAGATAGTAGTGAGAGGAGAACCAGTCAAAAGTAATGAAGGATATAGGTAACTTTTTCTTATGTCTTCATTGCCTATCTTTAATCATTTGTGTATAAGAGAATAGACTCTTGCTATAGCAAATGTTTGCATTCTTGTGTTCTGATATTTGAAGCAATAGGAAAACATTCACCTATAAAAGTAGTGTTGAAAGTAGGCCTACCACTTACATTTTCAGCCAACGAGTTTTTTAAAAACCAGTAGATTTGATTATGATCAGCAAGTCTTATTGTCACAAGCATTAGTGAAGATGTGGAAGAGTTGGAACTTTCATATGGTGCTGATGGAAATGTAAAATAATGCAGCTTCTGTGGTATACAGTTTGACATTTCCTTGTAAATATAGAGTTACTTTAGGACCCATCAGTTGTACTTCCAGGTATATACCCATGAGAAATGAGAATATATGTCTACAAAAAAACTTGTATGCAACTGTTCATAGCAGCATTATTTATATTAGCCAAATGGTCAACTAACAGATGAATAAATAAAGTGTGGTATATCCATACAGTGGAATACTATTGAGCCAGAAATGAGAGTGAAGTACTGATTCATACCATAACATGGATGGACCTTTTAAAAAAGATTATGTTTAAGTGAAAGGAGCCAGACGCATGTAAAGGCGAAACAGATTCTTTGGGAGGCTGAGACAGGAGAATCGTGAGTTCAGAGCCAGCCTCAGCAACAGTGAAGGGCCAAGCAGCTCAGTGAGACCCTGTCTCTACATAAAACACAAAATAAGGCTGGGGATGCGGCTCAGTGGTCGAGTACCCCTGAGTTCAATCTCTGGTACCAAAAAAAAAAAGTCAAACAGACTGTATGATTTCATTTATATGTGATGTCTGATAAAACATGTACATCATTTTATTTTCTAAGGTTTTATCAGGGATAAGCTGGAGATTTCTAATGGATTTCTAGTAGCTGAAATTAAATGGAAAAATAAAATAAAATCAGACCTACTAGCTGCTATTTTCTGTTTTTTCATCTAGAATGAAGATGATAACCGAGCCAATGAAAGCAAAAAACCCAAAACAGAGGACAAAAACTCATCAGGCCACAAGCCATCCAGCAACAGAGAGTATGTCTCCAAAACATGTTGCATGCCAGAGTTGTTAATGTTTATCATTTGGTATTGGGTACTTTCTGACATGCTTCCAGTTTTCCTTTTCGTAAGTGGATATCATACATGTGCACACATACAAATACTAAAATAGTGGGAGCTTTTAAGTATTGAAGATGGAAAGCATGAAGATTTGGTTATATTCTCACTCATTTTAATGGAGTAGGGGTGAGTATGGTTAAGAGTTAAGTAAAGCTTTATCACTTTCTGGGTAAATGGAAAGCTTTTACATACAACTTGCAAGAGACAACTTGCTAACTTAGGAGCATGAATCTTTTTGCCGTTCATTTGTTTGCTCATTCATCTAACTGATATATATTAAGTGCTTCTTATGTAGCAGGTCTGGGTATACAGTTTGTGGGGATATAAAAACCGGGGTGAGGAAAGAAAAAACAAAACAGAAGATGCCTACCCTCATGGAATTTACAGTCATTTGTTTTGCAGTAATCATATATTCTAGTAATCAGATGGGGAAAAACAAATTTGTCTTGGAAGCAGGTAAAGAAAATGGAAAAATCCATCACCCTTGTATTACTGCGTGGAAAATTAGGGCATTTGTTTTGTTTGGCAGGTCATCCAAGCAGAGCACTGCAAAAGAAAAGGACTTGTTGCCTTCACCTGCTGGGCCTGTTCCTTCAAAAGATCCAAAAACAGAGCATGGCTCTCGGAAGAGGACTATTAGTCAGTCGTCTTCCTTAAAGTCAAACAGTAATAGTAACAAGGAGAATAGTGGCAGCAGCAAAAACAGTTCTTCTGCATCAAAACAGAAGAAGACGGAAGGGAAGACTTCCAGTAGCTCCAAGGAGGTTAAGGTACGGTGTTGGGAGCTTGAGCCTTTGAAAATCACTCTTACTGCTGTAACTTCTTCGAGGTGACAACTGTGCTTTGACATAAAGTGATGAAGCTACCACTTGGCTTTTATTCATGGAATAGAAAAAAAAATTCAGCTAAGCTAGTTCTGAAATTACTCCTAATATTTTTTTTCCTAACAGACTCATAATGTAGAGAAATATTCTTCAAGTTTGTGGATGGATATTTGGGCCAGAGAAGCTTTTTCAAGGCAGTACCTTAATGACTGTCCCCCTCAGTTTGTTATCAAGTTGTTTGTATTGCTTTCTGTCTGCATTGATTATTCTGATCAGGAAGAAATTTCTGAAATTAGAGGATGTAAGACAAAATTAAGAAAATAACCTAAATTTTTAAGAGTTTAATTGACTAGATTATTTGTGATTATATGTAAACAAAGGTTAAAAAAAGGCTATTAGTCATGCTTATTAAACTTGCTAATTTAAGTGTTTTAAGTTGAAATAATTTAAATTATGAGCAACTTCTCAAATAGATATGAATAGCAGGCAGGCTCTTCAACTGAACACCCTTCTTCTACAGTAGTTTGGAGAATTCTTATGTCCTGAGGACCGTGACTAACCTTTTACTATCCCAGTTCTCCAAATGCTCACTGTCTTTCTCAATCTCCTGTCTTTTAACTGCAGGTTTTGAATCCTTTCTTAAATCTCCTATTACTTTAAAAAAAAAAAACAAAACAAAACATTAAGTGAACTCACCTGCTTATTTGGCTTCTGCTGTCTCAAAGATAAAAATCACTGTCTATTCCTTACAAAAGAAGTTTCATTTTCTTAACAGCAGAGATTTGTCTTTTGTTTTCTCCAGTGCTTGACTTACTGGGTAATTATGAAATGTTTTTGGATTAAATGGCAGCCATTTGGTACTCCCATCATTTTTGACAAAAACCAGATCCTTACATTTAGTTTCAGGCGCTTCTGGTACTTAATAGTTATTAATGTTGGTCTTGACAGCCACCAACTTAAGTAGTTAAATGAGTTAATTGAAGAAAAGTAATTTTTCAGAAACCTTCAGTTTTCCTCACATAAATCTAAACTTAGGCACTTGTTAGGACTATGTATAAAACATAAAATAAGCTGTTTTAGTATTGTTGCAACTGCAACACCGTGTTCAAGAAGCCATTTCAAGCTGGGCACCATGGTGCACGCCTGTAATCCTAGCACTTTGGGAGGCTGAAATAGGAGAATCACGAGTTCAAAGCCAGCCTCAGCAATGGCGAGGCGCTAAGCAACTCAGTGAGACCCTGGCTCTACATAAAATACAAAATAAGGCTGGGGATGTGGGTCAGTGGTCGAGTACCCCTGAGTTTAATCCCTGGTACCAAAAAATTTAAAAAAAGCCATTTCAGCTGGCCACACCTGCCTGTAAACCCAGGCTGAGGCAGGAGGATCACAAGTTTGAGGACAGCCTCAGTAATTTAGCAGGACTGTGTCTCAAAATAAAAAAGACTGGTGATGTAGCTCAGTAGTGATCATCCTTGAGTTCAATCCCCAGTACTGCCAACAGCAATAAGAAACCATTTCATAAACAACTTTAGCATTTTCCCAAATCATAAGACTTTCATTTTCATTTCTTGAAGTAATTATAACACATGGAACTGAAAAAATGATTACTTGGTTTCTTTTCATTTTAAGCACAAGTAGTAAAATTATATATTATCAGGGTTTTTTGCTGTTGAAACATTTGTGTATTCATGGGTTAAATTCTGCTAATTTGTAAAATTTGTTAAATTCTGCTAAAGTTGTTTATGAAATGGTTTCTTATTGTTGTTGGCAGTACTGGGGATTGAACTCAAGGATGATCACTACTGAGCTATATCATACGGGAGATTATATAATCATTTTATTAAATGTAGGGCTGAATAGAAAGGCATTTGGAAAGAGAAGGGAAGAGCCCTTGCATAAAGGAATGTACTGGAAGGAGGCAGAATAAAATGTGGATAGGAAGCAAAATAAAATGTAAGAAAAGTGGCAAGGCTTTTGAAATCAGGCAGATCTGAGTTTAAATTCCAGATAGGACACTTAAATTTTGTTTGCTCTCTCTAGCATGTATGAGATTCAAGTTCAATTTCCAGCACTGCAAAATTATAAAAAAGGTTATTTAAACTTAGGAAAATTACTTGGCCTTCTTGAAACTGCTTTTTTAAAAAATTTAATCTAATAGCAGTACCTATGTCATGAGGTTTTTGAAGGATTAACAACTATACTATGTACTTAATTAACTTGGTGTTTGGTATGTAATAAACACCTAGTAAACATTATGTTGCTATTGCTGTTTTATTGACCAGTAATTACTAATGTATTTTGCCCTAAGAAGTACTGCCATTTTGATATGAGGTTTGTGTCTTATGTTTTTGACAAGTTCTTTGCCCATTGCCTAGCACATAGTAGACTCTCAGTAAATATGAGGATGAGTAGTTTGGTTACATAAAATGAACCATTCTGTTAAAATAAAAAGTTTACATTGTAAAGTTTATAAAAGTTTTATAACAAGGAAATTGATTACCAAAGGCAGTAGAATTTTGTTTCCATTTTAGCAGTGACTGAAGAAATACTCTTCACCTAATTTTTATCTCACAGTTTTCAACATAGTTATATATTTTTCTGGTTAGGAAAAGGCTCCAAATAGTTCCTCTAACTGTCCTCCATCTACACCGACTCCTGATGCTTCTAAGCCTCGGAGAACAAAGCTTGCCTTTGATGACAGGTGAGATAAATAAGATTTTTTAAAATGCATTTGAGAAATCATTACAAGCTGGTCACAGTGGCACATGTCTGTAATCCCAGTGACTCAGAAGTCTGAGGCAAGAGGACCACAGGTTCAAGCCTGGCGACCTTGCAAGACCCTATGTCAACATAAAATTAAAAGGGTGGGGGACATATCTCTGGTAGAGCACTTACCTAGCATGTGTGAGCCCTTGGGTTCAGTTTCTAGTAAGAAAAGAAAATCTTTCCAGTCAGGATGTAAGAAACTCATTTTAATTTCTATCAGTGATCAGAAGATTAATATTTGTATGTGATCCACAGAATATTCAGCGTTTAACCTAAAAGGCACTCACTTGTCTGGCTACTGCTCCTTTTAACTCCGTGACTCTCATGAGGGATCTGAAAGATGTGTCTTCCAGTGAGCTGTTACTGCTTCTATTATTACTATTTAAAATGGTTTTTTGTTTTTTTCCTAGAAAAGAAAGAGCAATGATGTTTTTTCCTGCATTTTAAGAAAAGGTCATTTCTCATACCCACACTGTATTTATTCTTGATCCTTAAAACAACTTGAGGAAGTTAGTATTTAATATTAGGGAGTTTGATTTCTGATTTTTCTGAGTAGAAGATTTGCCATCAATTGGCCAGAATTATTTTTGTTCTTAAACTGGTAAAAACATTTGTAAGGGGAAAAAAACAAAAAGATGCAGTGGCAGCCACTTGGGAGACTTAGGCAGGAGTATCACAAGTTCAAAGCCAGCCTAAGCAACTTAGCAAGGCCCTAAACAATTTAGCAAGACCATGTCTCAAAATAAAAAATAAGAAGGGTTGGCACATGACTCAGTGGTTAAGCACCCCCTGGGTTCAATTCTTGGTACAAAAAGAAAAAAGGTAAAAAGAAACATGTTTAATGATAGCTTAAGTTTTTTTAACTTGATGTGAAAATGAGGGGATACTGGAAACTAAAATAAACTAGTATTATATTAATGAAAATATTTACCATTTTATTTAAAATGAAAATATGTATTGCAGAAATTATTCAGCAGACCATTATCTACAAGAAGCAAAAAAGCTAAAGCATAATGCAGATGCATTGGTATGTAAATATTCTTATATTTATGCGTTTAATCAAATTAGCTTAAATCCTCATTTGTTGTTTGTACTTATAGTAGATCACCACTAACTACTTTAATCCTTTCTTTAGTCTGATAGGTTTGAAAAAGCAGTATACTATCTTGATGCTGTGGTATCTTTCATTGAATGTGGGAATGCATTAGAGAAGAATGCTCAGGAATCCAAATCCCCATTCCCTATGTATTCAGACACAGTGGAGCTTATCAAGTAAGTGGAAGAATTTGCCACATCATTGGCAGTAACATTATTTCTCTGGTTTGTGTAAGACGAGGCTGATATAACCATAAAAAAGTGAAGAGGATGCCTAATCCTTTATTTTTCTTGGGAAAGGAGACCTAGGTATTTAAGTGGCTGTTTAGGTTTGATTCTAATGCTTTGAGGACAAAAGAAGTCATAAGATCAAGGTGAGGTTTTGTATTCTACTTGTCATTTGTATGTTATCTTAACTCACAGATACACTATGAAGCTAAAGAATTACTTGGCACCAGATGCTACAGCTGCAGATAAAAGACTCACAGTACTTTGGTGAGTGGTGTATGTTCCAGCCTCTGGTAAATGACATGCATTCCCTTGATAAATTGGGTTGTCTATGCCTTCACTGCTTTGAGGGTATTATCCTTGAATCAACCTTCCATAACCCTGTTACAGACCTGTTCTTAATGAGTTAAGCAGGAAATAACTCAAAATTCCTGCTGAAAATTTTAATTGTTGTCAGTTTCTGATCCATTGTCCTCTTGATAAAAGTCTTGGTAGGTTGGGATTGATATTAGAACCCTCCATTTACTTAAGTGACCACTTTCCTGGGCTCTTCTTTTAATACCCTCTCAGTCCTTTCACATATGTACCTCTCCTTAGAAGGATAAAGAATATGATCTAAGCCGGGCGCGGTGGCTCACGCTTGTAATCCCAGCACTTAGGGAGGCTGAGACAGGAGAATCGCGAGTTCAAAGCCAGCCTCAGCAACAGGGAGGCGCTAAGCAACTCAGTGAGACCCTGTCTCTACATAAAACACAAAATAGGGCTGGGGATGTGGCTCAGTGGTTGAGTGCCCCTGAGTTCAATCCCCAGTACCAAAAAAAAAAAAAAAAAAAAAAAAGAATATGATCTAAAGTTTGTTTTGTTCCAGCCAGACATGATGGCACGTGCCTGTAATCCCAACTGTTCAGGAGGTTGAGACAAAAGGATCTCAATTTTGAGGCCAGCCTT
This sequence comes from Xerus rutilus, assembly GCA_028644305.1. NCBI lineage: Eukaryota > Metazoa > Chordata > Mammalia > Rodentia > Sciuridae > Xerus > Xerus rutilus. Next base: position 118,569,170 of record CM053405.1, read on the forward strand.
GGCAACTTAGACTCTTTTTCTAAAAAGAAATATAAAAGACTACGGGTGTATCTCAATAGTAGAGCACCCTGGGTTCAATTCCCAGTACCATAAATAAGTAAGCAAGTAAGTAATAAGTAGGTTAGTACAAGTTTGTTTTGTTCTAGGAAGGTATTATCAGTTACTAGTTATGTACTTTACTTGGTACTTTAACACTGGGAATGAGGTTTACAGTTTAATGTGTGGAGAGATAGAAATTAAATATAATCACAAGATATGAATTAAATACTACTTTAAAAATATTTTTTAGTTGTAGATGGACACAATACCTTTATTTATTTATCTTTATGTGGTGCTGAGGATCGAAACCAGCACCTCACATATACTAGGCGAGCGCTGTATATGTGAATTAAATCCCAGCCCCTGAATCAAATACTTAGAAAGAAAAGTATATGTAACTAAGCCAGATATGATGACACATGCCTGTAATCTTAGCGACTGTGGAAGCTGAGGCAGGAAAGGGTCACAAATTTGAGGCCAGCCTGGACAATCTTTTGAAACTCCTGTCTCAAATTAAAAAGGGATAAAGGTGTAGCTCAGTGGTAGAGTACTTGCTTAGTATCACCAAAAGAAAAAGGAAAAAGAAAGGAAGGGAGGAAAGGAAGGAAGAAAAGAGAGAGAGAGAGAGAAAGCAAGAAGAAAGAAAAAGAGGGGGCTGGGGTTATGGCACAGTGGTAGCGTGCTCGCCTAGCATGCGGGAGGCACTGGGTTCAATCCTCAGCACCACATAAAAATAAAATAAAGCTATTGTGTCCACCTACAACTAAAAAAAGTAGAAGGTAGGAGGTAGAATAATCAGGAAACTTTCAAGGAAATAAAAGGACCAGTGGGATGTGGACATGACTGGATATGTAGGCAGGGATGGTCATGCAGGGCCTTTATATAAGCCATGCTAAGGTTTATATGTTTCATCAGAGTTGTGTTTCCTAGTTTGAATTTTTTAAATTTTAGATCATTTATGGTGTGATTCTCTCCCTTAGTGTTTTTTTTGTTTTTGTTTTTGTTTATTTTTTATAAATGCATGTTACTATGACATATTAGAGTCCTATGAGTAAAGGTTTGGTTTTTTAATATCGACAGCTAATGGGAGGCTAAAACTAAGTTTCTTAGCCATCTTCCCTTTCCTATGGTGTGTACCACAATAAGAATACACCTTTTGGTTTTACCTAAGGGTTAGTGTCATTGGCCTTATGCCACAATTTGCTCTCATATGAGCTGGTCCTGTACTCTTGCACAATGCAAAGGTTGTTTGTATAGATATGGCTAGAGTCTGTTGTCCTGGTAAATAAAGTACTCTCTTCCTTGGCTAGCCTGAGATGCCAGTCTTTGCTGTACCTGAGGCTCTTCAAATTGAAGAAGGAAAATGCTCTGAAGTACTCAAAGACACTGACAGAGCACCTGAAGGTAAGTATGCAAAAGAGGAGGGTCCATTTCCTATGAGACAAAATTTGTAAAGTCTCTCACTACTACCCCAGAAGTGCTCTCATATTTAGGTAAAACATAGCAGAGGAGGATACACTGTTTGAGAACTCTCAAATATATTTTCTGTTTCCTGAGAAAGTTTTTTTGATATACATGTAACTGATTATAGAACTTGTATAGCTATGTGTATCAGGCCATATTTATACTTTGAAACAATCTTTTATTTTCAATACCATTGTTTAGACTGTTAGTTTCCTAAAATATCTCCTCATGTTGTTTTCCATCCAGCACTACATATATCATCCTAAAACCCTGCTCTGATTATGATTTAGAGCCCCTCAGTAGCTCACTGTTGCTTACAAGGTTAAGTCCATACTCTCTTACTTTGGCCTATAAGGCCCTACAGATCGCACTGTTATTCCTTATCTGAACCTGTACTTTAGGCAAACTCCATGGGTCGCATATATCTTCTTTTCTACCATCATTGCCTATAGTATGACTCATTTCCCTATATACCCTCACCCCTTCCCTTTATCCATCCATTATTCATTCTTTCTTTACCACTCCTATGAAATCTTGTAGAACATTCCACCTCTCACCTATTAATATCTTTCTGTTCTACATTTACATATTTTGGTGTCTTAAATGTATAAAGCTACATAAGATCAACTCTATAAGTACTACCAGCTCTATTAGTATTTAATAAATAATGGATTTTATAAAAAATTTTTTTTCTGTAGAATTCTTATAATAATTCTCAAGCACCATCACCTGGCTTGGGGAGGTAGGTAAAATTTTATTATATAAAATATTATGTATGAAAGGTTTATATAATATGAAAATGTAATAAAAGTCATCTCTAATATCTAAATCTTTATGTATGTGAATATATGCTGGGGATTGAACCAGGGCCTCTCATGCCAAGATACAGATGTCTGAGTTTTAAACAACATCTCAACCTTTTTTACAGTGGATTTCGATAGTTACTTGGGTTTATTAAAGTGGGCTTAATTTTACTCCAAGTCCTAGCATTGCCAAAATTTAGTGGCATGATTGTGGTTTCTCCTCCCTCTACATACCACTCCCACCACATCCACACTCAAAGGTACAAAATGCCATGAAAGCTTTTTTTCTTTTTAAGTTTATCTGTCAGTTATTATGTTTCTGTGAATTGATATTCAGTCTTTTCCTTGTATATATTTTTCTAACCAAATTTATAATGCTACAAGTGCAGATAAAAATGTAAACAAGTAAGTTTTGCCCCCCAACCTTTTGTTTTATTTATTCAATGTGTGATTATAGCTTTGTGCATTTTCACACATTTTTAGTTTTCTTGAAATGAACCTTGAAGATTTCAATATACAATATACGTGTTCTCTAAGGAATGTTTGTCAGGGAGCTTGAGATGATTGCATTTGACTGAGAATGCTGTGTCTCTGTCAATTCTGAATAATTTGGATAAACTAGGAAAGTACCATAAATTATGGAGCTCAATAAAAAATGTTTTCACCTACTACTATAGTTTACAGGATTGTGAATTTTACCCACTATTCTCCAAAACACTTGTAAAAATATGTAGTTACATGCCTGAATAGATGAAAAGTATGTTGAGCCAAAGTGAGGGACTTTAGCTTCAAACATTTATAATTGCTTAGTAGCAGTTATAACTTTCTTCAGTTACCTCCCATTTCTTGTTCTGTTGCCATGTTGAAACAAACGATCTCGATAACGTTGTAATTCACAATGGTTTTTAATACTTACTTAGAAGAAATTATACTTCTCTTGGAACCTCTAGTCTAAAATTTTAAAAGCTCTTATGTAGGAAGAGCCAGTTGTACATGGATTGCATAACTCTCACTTTGTCCATATGAGCAAGCTTCCTGTTTCTCTGTGTGTAGCAAAGCCGTTGGGATGCCTTCCCCTGTTTCTCCAAAGCTGTCACCAGGCAATTCGGGGAATTATTCTTCTGGGGGCAGTAGTGCTTCAGCAAGTGGCTCTTCAGTGACCATTCCACAGAAGATCCACCAGATGGCAGCCAGCTATGTTCAAGTTACATCCAACTTCCTCTATGCCACTGAAATTTGGGACCAAGCTGAACAGCTTTCCAAAGAACAAAAAGGTAGGTAGTGTTCTGGGTAAACTTTGAGGGATGGAATTGTTGAAAGAAACTTTTATGATTTTGTTAAGTGTCTGGTATGTATGTAATTTATTACCTAGTTTAGGGTTAATGATAATCATTTTGCTAATAATTTCCTGTGCTTAGCAGTCATACTAAATATAGCTGAATTTGGTTAAACATAAAACCTCTCATGATACTGTTGACACAGCTAAACTAAACATAGCTCTTGGTCTAAGACAAATTGCCATCTATTCTGGCACATTAAATGTAGTTCATACAACAAAGGTAATAAAATGTGTGTTCAGTGAGATGGTTAATAAATTTGGCTGTAAACATAGGATTATATTTAGACATATTGTACTTCTGAGATGTTTATAATAAAATACATTCAAACTGGATTTTTACGTATATTGGAAGATAAGTGATAAAAGAGACTATTAAATGAACAGGTTTTTTTTTATTAACATTTTGTAAATAAGGTCACTTGAGGCTCTGTACTTGGAAAGTTTATAATCTTCCAAACCAGGAGCATTTAAAATTATGAAGTATTTAAAGACCTTAGGGAAAAAAAAGAAGAAAAAAAAACCAAAAAACAGGGGCTGGAATTGTAGCTCAGCGGTAGAGCGCTTGCCTCGCATGCGTGAGGCCCTGGGTTCGATCCTCAGCACCACATACAAAGCAATAAAATAAAGACATTGTGTCCATCTATAACTAAAAAAATATTTAAAAAAAAAAAAAGACATTAGAGAAAAATACTGTATATCCACCATTTTATTTTAATAGACATGGTTAGCAAATATGTGTCTGTAGCACCTATTCAGATAGATCCTTTGCAAAGAAACACTTAAAGATCCAGTGTCCTTTTATTACAGAATACATTTACTTATTGTATGAATAGGTATCAGATGAAGATGAAAGATTCCTATCCCTAAAGAAGGATAATTATGAGAGAAAAATAGAAGAGGAATCCCAAAATTTAACATAAATTATCTTCAAAAACCTAATTTGTTCAGGAATTAAATATTGTCATTTCTGACCAGGAAAGGTTAAAGGGCTGAAACTCCTTCAATTTACCTAGTTTCTATTCTTTTCCGTGATGCCAGTTTTCTGTCCTTTCTCCTTTTCTTCTTCTTTTCACTTTTTGTGTGGCAGTTTTCAAACATAAAGGAAAGAGAATGGTATGATGAGCCCATGTTCATTCAGGTTTAGTTTCAACAGCATTTTGCTAGTTGTGCTTGTGAGTGCTTACATGTTTTCTATCCCATAATTTTCTTCCCTGGAGTATTTTAAAACAAATAGGCATATAATGTCATGACATTTCACCTGAAAATAACTTGGGTATGCATCCTTGAGTGATAAAATTGATTGATTGCAATGCTGAGGACTGAACACAGAGGCGCTGTATCAGTGAGATCCCCACCCCTTTTGATATTTAATTTAATTAATTAATTTATTTATTTTTGGTCCTAGGGCTTGAACTCAGGGGCACTCGACCACTGAGCCACATCCCCAGCTCTATTTTGTGTTTTATGTAGAGACAGGGTCTACATAAAGACAGGTTGCTTAGCGCCTCACCGTTGCTGAGGCTGGCTTTGAACTCGTGATTCTCCTGTCTCAGCCTCCCTAAGTGCTGGGATTACAGGCTTGTGCCACCACGCCCTGCTTGTTATTTTATTTTGAGACAGTATCTTGATAAGTTGCTGAGACTAGCCTTGAAGTTGTGATCCTCCTGCCTCAGCTTCCTGAGTCTTTGGGATTACAGGTGCACAACACCATGCCTGGCAGGTGATAAGGACTTTTTCAAATATGATCACTGTGTCTATCACAGTTACCAAACTTAAGGATAGGCTTTTGTACGGGCTGGGGATATAGCTCAGTTGGTAGAGCACAAGGCCCTTGGGTTCGGTTTCCAGCAGCAAGGAAAAAAAAAACAATAGGCTTTTCTATTATCTAATGCTTAGTATACCATCTAATTTCCCCTATCATCGCAAAGATGCCTTTTTTTTTTCTTTAACAGTTGTTTTTATTCCAGGCAGGATCCAAGCAAGGTCTACACATTTTTTAACATTGATAAGTTTCCTAAGTATGTCCACCTCCTGCACTGTTTTGTTCTTTTCTTTGTTTTGGCCATGCCATCTATGTTGAGGAGAAACCAGGTCATTAAATATGTATTATTCTGGATTTGATACATTGCTTCCTTATGACGTCACTTAATTTGTTCTCTCTTAATTCCTTGATACTGATAAGTTATATTTTGAGGGGGTTTTTTTGTTTTTTTGTTTTTTTGGTACCAGGGATTGAACTTAGGGATACTCGACCACTGAGCCACATCCCCAGCCCTATTTTGTGTTTTATTTAGAGACAGGGTCTCACTGAGTTGCTTAGCACCTCACTGTTGCTGAGGCTGGCTTTGAACTCGCAATTCTCCTGTCTTAGCTCCCAAAGTGCCAAGATTACAAGTGTGTGTCACTGCACCCGGCCTATTTTATTTATTTATTTTTTAAATAATGTTATAGCTAGGCACAGTATAATAGCCTTTTTAGTGATACTGTGATACTGTGATTGGTCAGTAGATTATTTAGTTGGTGTCAGCCTGATTAGTTTGATAGAAGATTCTCTGTTGAACTTACACTTTTGACATTTGTTGATGATCATTGTGTAGATCCATTATTCTGTTAGGAAATAGAAAGTTCATCAAGAATTTTTTTCTTCTGACACACCTTCTGCATTTATGAGCTATAATTCTGTAAAGATGAGCAAGTGTTTGGTCACTTCATGTTTGAATAGCGTAAGATCTTTAGTAAACCTTTTTTTTTTCCCTTCTGCATGCTTAAAAACTCTCATCTTAGTGTCTGAGACCTATATCATTATATCTGTTCCCAAAATTACATAAGAATCCAATTTTAGGATACTGTCCTACCCCTCACCCTTACACACAGCCAGCCTTTATTTGTTCACATAGAATCTTTTTATTTCCATCCCTTAATGTTTTAATCTACTATCTTAAAACATGAAATTTTTAAAAAATATTTATTGTTTTAGTTGTAGGTGGACAGAATATCTTTATTTTATTTATATGTGGTGCTGAGGATCAAACCCAGTGCCTCTCGTGTGCCAGACGAGCATGCTACCACTGCGCCATAACCCCAGCCCCTTAAAACATGAAATTTAATTGGTTAGTGGTGGATAGCATGTAATTATAGCAAAAAGGTTGAATACAGACTATCATAATTGTCTCACAGAAGCTATTATAGGAAACATATAAAGAATACCTTTTCATGAGCCAGGCGCGGTGGCGCAAGCCTGTAATCCCAGCACTTAGGGAGGCTGAGACAGGAGGATCCTGAGTTCAAAGCCAGCCTCAGCAATGGCAAGGCGCTAAGCAACTCAGTGAGACCCTGTCTCTATATAAAACACAAAATAGGGCTGGGGATGTGGCTCAGTAGTCGAGTGCCCGAGTTCAATCCCTGGTATAAAAAAAAAAAAAAATACCTTTTCATGTTACTAGCTTCTTACACAAAAATGGCACATAATGTTTTGAATAATCAAATAGTACATTGTGTGTAGTACTGAGTCTTCATTTTAATACATAATATAGCAATTTATAATAATCATCAGTGATATTTTGTATGTACGTGTAACAGTGTGGGGGAGGGTGTGCTTTTTGAAGTTGTGTGAATGCTATTTTATGGTCTAGATTCAATTATAAAGCGGTGATTCCAAGAATGTGCATTATTTAATGAATGTTTTTGGTTTTCCAGAATTCTTTGCTGAACTGGATAAAGTAATGGGCCCACTCATCTTTAATGCAAGCATCATGACAGATCTAGCTCGTTATACCCGGCAGGGACTGCACTGGCTTCGCCAAGATGCCAAGTTGATATCTTGAACTGAACACATTCTTGTTGCCTCTGATTTTCTCCACAACACTGTGTCACATCACGAAGGAAAACTGCCATTACACCACCTAGTCAACACTAAGAATGAGGAATGGTTTTCTCCTCCTTGGTTCATGTGTTGTTTATAACCCAAAGCCATCATATCAGTTGACCCCTTCAATATTTCCAATGTGAAAAATTATTTAAATACTTTTAAATCTGCAGCATATTGATAAGATGGTTTTAGTGATCTATAATAAGATTGAAATTCCAGTTGCATTCGTAACTAATCAAGTGAAATTCTATTTATTTTAATTTTTAAGTTCCCAGACTGGGGCTTGTTTAAAACTTAGTTATTTCTGCCTATAAATTTACTCTGTTGAATATTTAGCATAAATTTAATGTAGGTGTTTTTATTTATGTATTTTGGGAGCTTTGTTACCTATTGTCTTTTTGTGGTAGCTCTTCTACGAGTAAGAGTTGGTTCATCTAAAATAGGAACGTGTTCTTTCTATATCTACTACCTGATATTATTTCATATCTTAACTACAATTTTTATTATTGTAATGTTTATGCTTAGTATTAAGCATATCTTTCTACAACATGAAAAGTCAAATATGAGAAGATGGTGTTCTATGTGGATGTAAAATGAAATGTGTCTGATTTGGTATGCATTATTTCAAAAACTGTGAATATGTTAACACTACAGCAATCACAAGGTGACTATAACTTGCATTTAATGCATTACAAAAGAGCAGGCAAACTTAGGAGAAGCATATCATTGAAGCATTTCATAAAAAGACAATCTTAAACTTTAAGAATTTTATTAAAACCATATATTCTTTTTTTGTTGCTAATTCTTGGACACAATTGAAGCAGATTAAGTTACTCTTGAAAAAAGTATGATCCAACTCCTGAGGGTTTCTGCCTATGTCTCTTTAATTGATAATATTCAAAGATTAAAATCTCTTTGCAGATTTTCCCCCCATAATCGATTGTGATGCTCTGAAGTGAGCATTAGTAACTGATGTGGGAATGGCCTGCAGCTGTGGTGTGTGTGCTTTTGCTATTCAAGTTACAGTTCTAATGCCTGTTGTAGAGATGATGAATTTCTCCTTTTTAAAGGCCCTCATCAGTGATGTATATTTCTGATAGGATCAGAAAATTCAAACTAGAAAACTGCCACCTAACTTGGTTCAATGTGAGCTCTCAGAAAGAGAAGGAGAGCTGAGATAGAGCTTACGACACTAGCTCTGTAAGAATTATATATCAATGTTCCTTTCCCTACAAGGTGCATATAGGAGTCGAAGATGAGAGATATATCCTCTATACTTTGTTTTTACTGCCCCTATCATGTCTGGTGTGCCTTAAATCTTACTTTCAAATGAAGACTCTATGGATTGTTTACAGATGAAGTTTTACTCTAGGACCAGATTGTTCACACATGGTTGGTCCTCTATAGTAATAATGTTGAATTCTTTCATTTTAAAACTTCCTTTAGGGACATAAAAAGATTAATTCAGAAAAGCTAATACTTTGGTACATGACTTAGTCTAACTAATTGGATAATGCTGCTTCAAGAAATGCTTTGTCCTCCTTGTTCCAAAACAAATACATCCAATTGGGGGAGGGGAGGGAGAAACGCTTGCCCTACTATTTGTAGATAATTGCTAAGGCTTGAAACAGGAAAGGGGAAAGAAGGGATAGAAAATCTCCCAGTCTAGTGGTGTAGTGAATCCTCTGCTTGGGTGTCTCTTACGTTTATTTCTGAAGCTAGTGAACTTTCATTGTCCTGTGGCCTCATATTTTAGAGCTTTTTAACTGTTTTGTACCTCAGTTTATTTTTGCATATCCTTGAAGATTGAGATTATGAATTATGTTGAATTTAACCTTTTCCCTTGGAAAAATTGCCCCTAATATCGTTCTAATTTAATCTTAGTGTATTCTAGAAATAGTTTTCTTTAAGGACAACTTCTTATCCATTGTGATAGTTACTTAATAAGAAATAACAGATGTTAACCAAGTATATGTATGTCTGTCCTCTGATTTCTCTGACTCTGATTCCTTAATTTGCAGTGATGTCTTAGCAGTGGAACAAGTATCCTCTGGGCTTTTTGACTTCAGCAACAACAGCCAGTGGGGCATCTCTTAAGTTCCAGTGCATTCTAGTCTCTTGTGTGTCCTGAAAGGCAGCAGGAGCATTTTTGGTGTCACACTGATGTTTTCTTAAAGCAGAGTTTCTTATGTGTTTTATGGTGCTGCTGTAAGATGTTTTCTCTTTAAAACTATTAATTCTTGGAGAATGACTTGTTCGAGCTTTTCGTGTAGAGAGTCTTTTTTCCCTACCAGTTGGCAATGGCAATGGATCAAAATCCTATCCTAAATAACTAAATTTTTAATATCATGGTCTGAGGAAATACCACTCCCTTTCCTCAGTCATCTCAAATGTTCTGTGCCATCTGCTTTAGCACATACTTTGGACTCCTTTACAGGTGACCATTTCTCCCTCCTCAATAGGTAGGCACCCTCAGTGTTTACTAAACATTTAAAACTGAATTTGATAAGCGGCTAAAAACAAACTTAGAGACTTTTGCTTAATATATAGTTATAGAAATAGCAACTATTTTGAAAATTACTGTTGACTGCTCCTTAGGACCACACCTGTATGCCAGGAGGCAACAGCCTACACCACTGGACTCTTCACAGGCAACCAGCAGACTGGTTGTAGTGGATGAAGCTGTCACAGTAGCCTTGCCTGGGCTAGGCTGGGCTATGTCCCCTTCAGCTTGCCCAACCTAGGGACCAGTCTGGCTGGAGAGCATCTAGCCCTTTCTTTGCGTCAGTGCCACCTTTTTCTAGGCAAAGAGCCAAGAAGTTACTTTATAAGCAGTGAATACTTCAGATAAATTTACAGCTATAGCTGCTGAAGAGCAGAGAAGATTGACCACCATTGATTTTAATTCTCCAATATAAAAGGAATTTAGAGTAATGTGTGCACGTGCCCATGCATGCCTGTGTTTCTGAGGAGCTCTTGCACTAGGCATCTGGGCTGCACTTTGAATGATACACTTGTGGCTTTAATAGATTTCACTGTTTTTTAATTGTTGTTCGTTTCTTTTCATTAAAGGTTTTAATCAGCTAGATCAGACAGACATTTTGTATTTAATGGCAGAAACTCTGGTACATTAACTTTTAATGAATGAGCTTGCATTGTGAAGCAAGAGCCTACAGAAGGCAACTGTTGTCAGTGAAAGTTCTGGCTCCAGAGGCCAGTACTTGGTGGCATTTCTGAGCAGCCAGCAGTTGCTCCCATCAGTGATGTCTAGCTGTGTAGAGGAGAGGTACGCTGTGCACTCTCCAGGTATGAGGGTATGTAACTTTGGCTCTTAAAATTATGTACACATACACACTTTATATATATGTATGTATGTATGAAAACATGAAATTAGTTTGTCAAAAATGTGTGTGTTTAGTATTTTAGCTTAGTGCAACTATTTCCACATTATTTATTAAATTGATCTAAGACACTTTGTTGTTGACACCTTGAATATTAATGTTCAAAGGTGCAATGTGTATTCCTTTAGATTGTTAAAACTTACTTGCTATGATTTGTAGTAAATTAACTTTTAAAATATATTTCAGCCCTTCTGTAGTGTAATAGGGCTCTTACAGGGTGGGAAGAATTTTGATTTTCCAGTAGCTAATTAAACAAAATGGCTTCATTATGTATCTTGATTTATAGGAGTTTCTGTATGGATCCCAGAAACATCTACTGGGGATGAATGTTTTAGGCAGATTCTGATGATGCTTAAAAACAGCAACAACAACAAACTAACTAAACTAACTTGGGGAGCCAGGACATTTCAAATCCGTACAGACTCCTATAACTTATATTCCTTAGTTACGTGGAAAACAGATTCCATTTCAATTTCATGTATCTATGTGTTGGAGAGGCAGACTTCTTTTTCCCCCAATTATGTTGCGCAACTGAGGTTGCTATTCAGTAAAATCAGTAGAATAGTCAATCATTCAGTGGCTTAAATATGCAGTGACGAGAGGCCAAAAAAGTTGTTGGTGAATAATGGAGAAATTCAGTTTAGCCTGCTGGACCCTGAAAACCAAGCTGCAAGTCACAGGCAGTAAGTTGTTTTAAGTTCATAAAGGAATGCTGGTCTACCTAGCTTCTGTTCACATAAACCTGATGGTTAATTAAAAAGCACTTGCTAGCCTGGCACAATGGTGCGTGCTGGTGCACACCTGTAATCCTAGTGGCTTGGGAGGCTGAGGCAGGAGGATCACAAGTTCCAGGCAAGCCTCAGCAAAAGCACGGTGCTAAGCAACTCAGTGAGACCTTGTCTCTAAATAAAACACAAAATAGGGCTGGGGATGTGACTCAGTGGTCAAGTCCCCATGAGTTCAATCCCCAGTACCCCCCACCAAAAATAAAGCACTTGCTATCTCCCGTAAAGGGAATGAGAATAGCTAAGTCTCTTCTTTTAATGGAATTTGGTCACAGTAAAATATTCAGGCTAGGTCTCAACAAAGTCGTGTAGATGTTTAAGCATCCTAAAATAGCAGCCTGAATAGTCATGTAAAGAAGTTGATTTTCAGGAATATTAGAATGGGCCTCACCTTGCCACCATTGCTCAGCTAAGCATAAATGACCATTCTTTAAAACAAAACCGAGGAAAGCTCTCCAAATGAGCAGGGAAACACTCCCACCCAGAAATTCGAGGAATATTTGTTTATTTTTTCCTGCTTCCATGTGGTTTCTTTTCTGCTTTTAGCTATTGGAATTTTCTACCTGCTGTGTTCCTCTCTGGAAAATACCAATTCGGAACCGCTGCCTTTCAAATCAATGCCTTGAGTATCCATATTGTTGAGTTTGTTGTTGCTGTTCAAGAAGTGTCCCCATTTTACAACTTTATGCACGCATCTGGCAAATCATTGACATGAGCATTCAACAGTACTGGGGTGGGGTTGGGGTTAGGGGCAGGGGCTCACCAACAGAGCTGGCCCTGTTGGTAGTGCCTGGGAAGGCACCACCAGTGAGGGCCAGATATGGGGTTGGTAAGCACAGTTAGGGAAATTTCTACCTAGCCTCCGTTTTGAATGATTTTAAGAAATTTTGTATATGGAGGATGGAAATGCTTATATATTTATTGAAATCCTTTTATTTGAAATTAAAATTATTTGGTAAATAACGGTTTGATATTTGGGGAGGGTTTTGAAGGGGAGGTAATGCATTGGTAAATTATAAGCCTGTTGATTCTGCAGAAAGGTACTGTTAGTGACTAATAGGATGCCTTTGTTTCGTACATCATCCAAATCTTTGTTTTACATTTCTTCTTTCCAAAATATTTAGGCATCTGACATTTTCAACCAAAATTTCAATTATATACTGTGATTTTTATTTGTTGCAATACATTAAAATTTCAGAGGTACTTTGGGGCTCAAAAGCTTGGATTTCTAAGTCAGTATGTGCATTTCACATAATAAAGCTGTTAATGGTGAGCAAAGTATTATATACTAACTAGATTTTTCCACATCTGTATAGTATATTATATGTATTTTGTGGTATTGAGATTATAGAAAGTTTAGAGTGTCAAACATGCGTTTAATGTGTATTTTTAAACAAATTTATGGCAATTAAAATATTTGGAGACAAGGGTATCACATTTCAATTTGTAAAAATCTTTTTAACTCTGTGTCATTAAGATGCTTTGTATAATGCCAAACCATAGCTGGAGAAACTAAGTTTAATAAATATCAAATAGATTTTCTGTATTAAAGTTTATAAACACTGTGCACTTTAGACTTCTTCAGCTCTTACTTTGCCCTTTTCATGCAATTACTGTTTTGTATTTTAGGGTCCAGCACTACTAAAGTCTGGCCCTGCCACCACAGGTCACATTTTCTGATTACAGAAATATATATAATAATCACAGTTGCCCTGCCCTAAACAGAAATCTCAATTCCTTTTTGGTGTTTTTGGTGGCTTAGGCTTTTATTGTCTTATTAAACTAAATTTTTCTTTCAGTTCTGCTTCATGTTCATAAACTCATAAACAAACCTGCACACATCATTAGGTGGCAAGTGCCACTAAAGAGTGTTCTTTACTGCCTGAGATTGTAGCTCAGTAACAGAGTGCTTGCCTAGCACATGTGAGGCACTGTGTTCAATCCTCAGCACCACATAAAAAATAAGTAAATAAAATAAAAATAATTGTGCCCATCTACAACTAAAAAGCAATTCTTTACATGAAGGAAAGGGTCAGGGTCTAGGGCCACAACTTAGAAACTTGCCAAGGCTGACTGCATAGCTATTGTTAAATTTTTGCTTTTAGCCTGCCTTGTGTTCTTTACCAGGTTCTTGAAAAATTGTTAACTTTCCCCACACTTTCCAGATGGAGAAGTTAACAGAGCATCACTAGACAATGCTTCTTTTTTTTTTTCCCTATTTGCCAAACAAATCTTCCAAGTTTGAATTCCAGACTGCCAGAATTTCAGTTTGAGATATTTAATAGTAACCATAGAAAAATAACGGATAATCTGATGGATAAACTTATCCACATATCAGCATTCTAAGAAGAAATGGAGACCAGTTGAAAGCATACATCTGTCTTTAAATATTAAAAACACAAAATTGCTTCACTTTTGCATCTCCAGCCCAAATACGGTTAATCAATATTCCATAGAACGGAGCATTGTTGGAGGTGACTGTTGTCATTTCTTCCCCTGGCATGTATGTCATTCCTGGGCCACAGTTAAGGAACAGCGCCTTTTTCTAGAGGGGAAAAAAAAGATGAGTTTTTAAACTCTGCTTTTGAGGAGTACCCGGGGCTGCATCTGCTGCCTTTCCCTTGTCTTTCCTAGATCTATCCAGTCTCAGAAAGGACACCACTCTTTTTAATGGTGCCTAAGTAGTTCCTAACTCTTGAGAGATTCTCCTCCATAGAGCTCACAGTCTCAGCCCAGCTTTATTGTTAGGCCTCTGTGTGTCCTGATCTTGTTTCTGCCCTGTTTCCCAGGGCCTTCTGGCGCAGCCCTCACCCAGAATACCTGCAGAGCCTCGTGATACACTCAGAGTCATCCCGGCAGGAGGCTCCAATGGGCCTGAGGGACACCCCTCTCCAAAAGGGGGTCATTCTCCGTGACCTTCTCTTTACTGAATTCAGTTCTGATATTGGGGAGCCATCTGCCTGTAGAGCAAAGACAAATTCACTCCAAGTAGGGAAGTTCACAGCTGTTGATTCCGTGGAAGAAGGGTCATGCCCAGATACTGTAAACTAAGTAGGAACCATTCCCTGAAACCAAGTCTGGCTGTCAAGAGTCATGTCCGCACACAACACGCAGATTTCCTTCTTTTCTTACCTGGCCCAACAGCAGCAGGCAGATCATGAGTACCGCAAGGAGTTTGAGATGCCACATCTTTGGCAGAGGGAGGATGTTGGAGCCTAAACCAGAGACAGTTCCTACCTCCTTTTATAGACTGACATCTGCCTTCATGGTTGCCAGGTGAGATAGGAGCAAAGTTTATATTTGTAATCAGGATCAACTTAATAAGTTAATGTCTACCAGAGGAATGTGCTCAAGGGCTACCTTTCAGGCACGTTGTACTGATCCCTCATCTGGACTTTGAGTGAGTGTGTTGCTGGCCTGGACCCTTTCACCCATTGTAACAAGTTAGAACTGCCGCTCCTGTTTGAAAGCCACGTGAAACCTCTGAGGGAGACTGGGAATCTGGCCACATTTCTGTTCTAAAATAGTTCAGTACACTGCGGGGTGTAGCTTGGTGGTAGAGCAAATGCTAAGCATGTGTGAAGTGCTGGGTTCAACCCCTGTACCCACCCTTAAAAAATCCTAAAATAGCTCTCCGCAAGATCACTCTAATCAAAATAGAATTCCAGTAGTAAAGTCTTAAATGATGACCTCTTTCAGTCTTGTCTAGGCAAGAAGCACTGAAGTATTGGGTATGGGCAATTGGATATGGCCCTGGTCTCCCTTCTGTGAAATGAGATTTCAGCAAACAGTCTACAGTGCCCCAGAGCTCCCAGCTGCACAGATAGATTGTTACCCTAATACCAGCTCATCTTCCAGCTGAGAAGACTCAGCTATGGAAAATTTAAAACCTAGCCTACCTGCTTCAGGGGAAGAGCAGTCAGAACTGGTATGAGAACCATGGGTAAACTGAATAAATGGTTATAAATTGGTTTTGTTTTTGTTTTTTTAAGAAGATAGGAATGGGGAGGTAATGAGCACCTAAGTCTGTGAGATCTTAGGTAGTGGCATTGAATTATGCGCCTTCTTCGGATCACTAGGGTCTTGGCAGAGCATTTTCTTCCAGCAGCCTCAGGGCTGCAGGAACAAGGTAGGAGAACTTCAAAACCCAGAACATTTATTAGCAGGAATCTGCATCAAGAGAAGACATATATGTAAACCAGGGCTACATGACATGGACATGGTCACCATTCCTGCAACCATGCAAGTAAGAGGATGCTCCTTGCCAAGAGAGAAGAGGGTGGTATGATGAACCTCAAAAAATAGCATACGGTGGGGTGTGGCCACAGATCAGTCTGTCCTGGTTCCAGTCCTCTTGGGACCATGGAGCTAGGCCTACAGGGGCACACCACTGCTTAAACTTTAGGACCTTGAAAAGTAGACACAAACCGAACCCAACTAACCAGTCCTACAAATTCAAGACTAATTAGTTGTTTCCTCCCTTCATCCCTGAGGTTGAACATGATGACCCCAGGTACAGGACTAAGTAGGATTCTTTGTAAGGTTGGGGAGAGGCTCTGTGGTGACCTAGTGAACATTGAGTAAGACACAAATCCGATTAGATAAGCAAAAGACTCAACAACGTGATGTCCTAGAACCAGTTGGGTCTGTGGGCTCAGTGCCAGCCTCCAGTGACAAGCAACCCATTTGACATGGGTACTCCCAGTCGTGCACTTCTGCCTTTGGTGGGGCGTGGGGAGTTACTGGGGATTGAACCCAGGGGTGCTTTAGCACTGAGCTACATCCCCATTTTTATTTTGAGACTATCTCGCAAAGTTGCTTAGGCCTTTCTGAGTTACTGAGACTGGCCTCAAACTTGTGATACTCTTGCCTCCTGAGTCACTGGGATTACAGGCATGTGCCACTGCACCTGGCCCCACTTCTGCCTTTCTGCACTCCAAGCAAAGTCAAACTAGCCTTTTGTGTTAATTTCTAAAGCCAATTCCACAGTGAAGGAAAGAACTTGAAGCCCTCAGCCCCGTGTGTAGGAAAAAGGACCATTCATCCTCATGGGTGCAACAGCACTGCTGAAACCTTTGGGGCTCAAGCCTATCTTATATGCCACGCCTCTTCCCCAAAGAACTGTTAGGTATGTTCTGTAGAAGGAAAAACTGCTAGAGGAATAATTTCAACATGTCCAACCTGTTGTTTTAAACTAAATATGGAACAAAAATCAAACTTTCAGATGTGGCATACAGACAGCAGTGACCCTCAGCCAATCCCATACCTTGAGAGACTGTGAAGACCTTATTCCTGAAAGTTGAATAATTCATGGGCTCTGCAATCAAGTATTTTGCTGAATGAACAATTAGTCCTTCCTCCACTAGAAAGGCCTTAGCAGCTGTTGACAATTTCAGCCATGAGGAGAAAACCTGACCCTCTACAGGTCATCCCTTCCCCTTTTGGATTTAGTCTCGTATTCTATCAATGAGATGGGAGTAGATCTCAGGTCTCTGGAGCAGTGACATTTGGGGATTCAAATGATTAATTTACAAGAAAATAAGACAAACAGGTTTGATAGTTGAGAGCTTAGTCACTCTGGATACAACTCCCAGGGACTTTCTGCTTCTGAGGTAAGTGCCTGGGATGAAATGGGAGAAAGTGTAGACACATGAGCAGCTGTCTCAAATATATTCCAGGTGGAGAGAGGACATCATTAGGACTTGGCAGTAATTGGAACCTTTTTTGTTGTCCCTGAGCAGGAGTGCCTAATAAAAGATAAAAGACTTTGAAATGGAAAAACTTTTCCAGGTAAAATTTCAACAAAGGGTCAAAGTGCATTTGCTTTGTAGCTGGCTGGCACTGGTAGACTTCTGGGCCTGTGCTAGGTAGGCCTGCATCTTGGGCACTATGTTGGAGAACTTCCCTTCACCAGATGGCAGCCCATAGATAAAAGCCCAGTAGGAGCAGAAACATTTGGGAAAAGAAGGGTTAAACGGAGCAAGTGGTTGTGCCATAGCAGGTTGAAGAGCCACACCTAGGGCTGGAAGCTCCAAGTGCTTGGGTCATAAGCACTGAGGCCAGCAGTAGCTGTCCTTCCTTAAGACTTTGTTCTCCTTTGTGGATTTCTATGACTGCTCCCTAGAGTGATCCCAGATCCCAGTGTGTACAGAAAGAAGCACTGTGCTACACCTTACCACATCTCCCATGCACCTTAGCACTCCCACCACACATGGAAGATTCATGCTCCCAAGTTCAGTGAGGGGAACTCTTGGCAAGACACAGGCTTAAAGCAGAATCTTAGTACATCAAAGGACTTACAACACGATCCTCTTAGAAGAGCACTCCTGGGATAAAATGGCTTCAGACCAACAAGTTCAGTGCCTGGTGTAAGCTGAAAGAGCTAAATTTGATTGTTTCTGCTATCTACCAAGGAGTCAAAGAACCAGAAAAAATATTAAAACAAACCTGGGAAGATGAAATAGAGTGGCCATCTCCTCTAGAAAGCTTGGGGCCGAAAGCAGAGGGAGAAGGCTGGGGGTGTAGCTCAGTGGTGGAACACGTGGCCCTGGGTCTGCAGAGGGAGAAAGAGCCTGTCGAGGCACTTATCTCCCCCTGCCTCCAGAATGATGCAAGGTAAGGATGGGTGCACTTACACCTCCTTCAGCCTCACAGTTTTCATCAGATCCTCAAAGGAGTCTATGACCCCAAGTATGTTGCAAGACCTGGCAGCAAGACCTGGGAACAAAATATGAACAAAGAGCCAAACGGGAAAACTGGAATATGTTGGGAAGAGATGGGGGAGGGCAAGAGTTTGCCTCAAATAGCTGTCCTGTTAAGTCTATGCACACACATATCACTCATTTCACCAATATCACAACCCAAGGACTTTAAAAAAAATTTTTAGTTGTTGATGGATTTTTATTTCATTCATTTATTATCTATATGTGGTGCTGAGGATCGAACCCAGTGCCTCATGCATGCTGAGCAAGCACTCTACCACTGAGCTACAGCCCCAGCCCCACAACCCAAGGACTTTAACGGCTCTATCTTTTTTTTTTTTAAATGTTTATTTTTTAGTTGTAGGTGACAGAATATCTTTATTTTATTTTTATGTGGTGCTGAGGATCGAACCCAGTGCCTTATGCGTGCTAGGCGAGCACGCTACCACTGCGCCATAATCCCAGCCCCTAACGGCTCTATCTTAAGAAATTTAAGGCTCAAGGTTGGGGTTGTGGCTCAGTGGTAGAGTACTTACCTAGCATGTGTGAGGCACTGGGTTCAATTCTCAGCACCACATATAAATAAACGAAGAGGCCCATCAACAACTAAAAAAGAAAGAAAAAGAACCGAGGCTCAAAAATGCAGGTTTCGCCAGGTGTAGTTGTGCACACCTGTGATCCCAGTAAATTGGGATGGGGATGGAGCACCTCTGTGGGAAAGCACTCCTGGTTCAATCCCCAGTACAAAGAAAAAAAAAAGGGTGCAAGTTTCATGCCTGTTATCACACAGTGGTAGTTCAAGCATGTAGGCCCAAGATTGTTAGACATCCTCATATCCCGCCTCACAATCAATGCAATTTACCTTTACCTTTTATTGTTCTTAATTTTGGCGAAAGAGCAACAGCAATCATTTGGAAAAAGGAAAGACAGCCTGAGTCAGAAGCTAAGCCAGACTCTGGAAGTGGCTACAGACTGGCAGGAAGTGTCCTTAGAAGTTTCTAAAAACAAGATATGGGGCCTGAAGCATGAGATTGCCAGCTACAACTAGTTTACCATCTCCTGAAGGGAAAATGGCAACTTTTCTACCAAGACAGTAATTCAAAGGCTCCAGAACAGAGGTAAACTTTTTTCTATAGAGACTTTATAAACCACAGAGGGTGTTGGCTCTGTGGCACAAAGACAGTCATAGTTGATTGATTGCCTTATCCCCTCCTTTTATAGCTGACTTCCCCTCAGGCTAAGGAAAGCCTGCCTGAGGAAAGGTTGTATAACAATTTTTTTTTAGTTGTAGATGGACCCAATACCTTCATTTTTATATGGTGCTAAGGATTGAACCCAGTGCCTCACACATACTAGGCAAGCACTGTACCACGGAGCTACAACACCCCAGCCAGGTTTTTTTTGTTTTTTTTTTTTGTACTGGGATTTCACTACAGGGCCACTGAGCCACATCCCCGTTTTGGGTGTTTTTTTTTGGTACCGGGGATTTAACTCAGGGGCACTCGACAACTGAGCCACATCCCCAGCCCTATTTTGTGTTTTATTTAGAGACAGACTGTGTTGCTTAGTGCCTCGCCACTGTTGCTGGCTTTGAACTCATGATCCTCCTGTCTCAGCCTCCCAAAGTGCTGAGATTACAGGCATGTGCCACTGCACCCAGCTGTTTTTTTTTTTTTGAGGCAGGGTCTAAGTTGCCAAGGCCAGCCTCAAACTTGCAATCCTCCTGTCTCAGCTTCTGAAGTCACTGGGATTACAGGCATGAGCCACCACACCAGGCTGTATAAGGTTTAAGAGCATACACTGGTGCCAGACTTCACTACTCACCGCAGTATAATTTTGGGCAAATTACTTAACCTGTTTTCTCAACTGCAAAATGAGTATAGAAATGCTTAATTCAGGGGCTGGGTTTGTGGCTCAGTGGTAGAGTGCTCGCCTCACATGTGTGAAGCACTGGGTTCAATCCTCAGCACCACATAAAAATAAAGATATTGTGTCCATTTACAACTAAAAAAATATTTTAAAAAATGCTTAATTCAAAGATTGTTGTGAAGTTTGTGTTCAAAGGTTATCAAGTTCATTTGTGTGGCTAAGAGTAGCTGACACATGGTGACTAGAATATAGTTAGACCTGGCGCTGGCGTTGTGGCTCAGTGGTAGAGCACTTGCCTAGCATGTGAGAGGCACTGGGTTCGATTCTCAGCACCATATATAAATAAATAAAAGTCCATCAACAACTAATAAAAAAATTTTTAAAAATAATATAGTTAGGGGGCTGGGATTATGGCGCAGTGGTAGCGTGCTCGCCTAGCATGCGGGAGGCCCTGGGTTCGATCCTCAGCACCACATAAAAATAAAATAAAGATATTGTGTCCACCTACAACTAAAAAATAAATATTTAAAAAAAAAAAAATAATATAGTTAGACTTTATCATTATAATGGGAACAGAAGGCCAAGAACCAACACTCCCCACAGCCCATGCCACCTACCACTGGTTATCCAGAGGAGCAGCTGAAGCTACTTTCTTTCTTTTCTAAAAAAATATGTATTTTTTTAGTCATCAATGGTCTTTGTTTATATGCTGTGCTGAGAATCGAACCCAGGGCCTCACATATGCTAGGCAAGTGCTCCATCACTGAGCCACAACCCCAGCCCTGAAGCTACTTTCTTATAGATTATAAAACCAGATGTGAGTCTACTATTAACCAAAACCCCAGACTGGGCAAAACTATTAAGGATCAATACAGAGGAGGAGAGCTTCATGAACTTGAATATTAGCAGTCACATTAAGGATTCTGCTCATAAAAACGTAAAGTCACAACAGTACAGTCCATAAGAAGTTTATTGTGTCTTCTAGACAGTATAATACAGACTCCTCTACCAGAGAAGGGTCTTTCACAGGTGGAAAACCATTGTCCAGATGAGTTCCTCACTTGTCATTTTCATATGCAGCTGGATTCTTCCTCTTGGATTTCTCAAACTCCTGGTTCCCCCAGGTGTAGACAAGATAAAACACTACAAATGCTTTAAAAATCAAAAGTAAGAGTAAACAGTGAGAACATAAAGGTCTCCTTCCTCTTTTTCTCTTTTCAGACTTCCAGCAGATTCCACCCTCCTGGTGCTCTGTAACTTCCTGAGAATTTTTCTGGGGGGTTGAGGATATTGGGGATTGAACCCAAGGGTGCTTTACGGCTGACCTACATCCCCAGTTCTTTTCATTTTTAAGACTTTTACAGGAAGCCAAAAGAAAAGTGTACACCCAGGAAGATTTAGCAGGAAATTTTTCCCCAAGTCTCCCCTGCTGCATGCACATTAAGCGAAAACTTTTAGGGATAATTTGAGATGAAATTGACCTAACAAGAGTCACCATTTTAAGGTATACACTTCAGTGGTTCCCAATGTCATGCAACTGTCGGCACTATCTGCCACACATTTACATGAGACATTTAGTCACTGATACGACGTGAATAAAGATGACCTCAGGGGAAGACGCTGGAGTCATCCAAGTGACCTTTGGCCGGTTATTTCAGGAGCATGACCAGCTAAGGACTGCCAGGAATATTCAATGAGAAAGGTGTGCACAGTCGAGCGCCCGCTAACTGAAGGCACCCTCAGTCTCTAGGGTGGTGGACGGCAGTCCGGCCCCCCGCCGCCCGGGCCCGGCACTCACGCGGCGCCACGCGAAGGATGGACGCCTGAGTGCGGCGCAGTACATTAGGGATGCCCTTGGTGAAATAGTGCGGGAAGGCGCGCTGCTCGAAGGGCGACAAGCTGTAGGTGATCACATGCCGTACCCGCGTCAGATTCCCAAACTCGCGGCCCATCGTCGCGGCGGCTCTGCAAGGACCGAAGATGAACAGGACCTTGGCTCAGCCTGGGGACGCGCAACGCGCTGGGCTGCCGGCGCGGGATCCCCGACCCCAAGCCCGCCCCGGAGCTCCCGAGCCTCCCCCAGCCCAAGCGGCGCCCCGACCCTCGCCGGGTTCACTCCCCCAGAAGGGTCACCTCACCTTCCACGGACCCTGACCCAGTGATCTCCGAGCGTCACTTCCAGCAGGATCGGAAGCAGCTCCTGGAGGCCTTGAAGTCACTTCCGGGAGATACCATTTTTTCCTTTGTTTCAAGGGGAAGATGCTGTTGCCGCGGGTTCTGAAGAGATGTGGCGTGGCCGGGTGGCCCGTGCGTGGGCTGCTGTCTGGGCCTGGGGGTGGGGTTTCATGGTGAACGTCTGGGATCCAGCGAGCTTCGGGGGACCTGGTGGCTTCCGGGAGGTGCTCAGTTTGTCCTGGGCCTTTCTATCGAGCTCCAGGCTCCGGGAGCGGCCGGGTGCTGCGGGGATCCGGGAGACACCAAGAAGGCGCCAGGGCTCGGTGGTACAGCGCTTACCTAGCATGCACGAGACCTGGGGTGACATCGCCAGCACCACAAAACAATAATAATAATAATAATAATAATAATAATAATAATAATAATAATAATAAATAATTCTACATGGTGGGGTGGGGTGACAGCTGACCTCGAGAGCCACAGTGGCCCAGAACTTTGTGCCTGTGAGTCCCCCACGCATAGGAGAGCGTGTCTGAGGCGCGGCCACCATGCGGCAGCCTAGCGAGATTTTATGTGGTTTTGTCCAGTAGTTAAAAATGAGGCTCGGCTATTTTCAGACTATCAGCCACTCCAGTACAAAATCAGGGACCCAACTGGGCGCGGTGGCGCGCGCCTGTAATCCCAGGGGCTCAGGAGGCTGAGGCTGGAGGCTGAGGCAGGAGGATCATGAGTTCAAAGCCAGCCTCCGCCAAAGCTAGGTGTTAAGTAACTCAGTGAGTCTCTAAATAAAATACAGAATAGGGCTGGGAGTGTAGCTCAGTGGTCGGGCGCCCCTGAGTTCAATCCCCGTACTCCCCGCCCCCTCCAAAACACACACACACACACACACACATACACACAACAAAATCAAGGACGTAGATCTAAGGCTTTTCCTGGTAACCTACGCCTTAGAATATTTTCTAAGATACAATAGGATTGTTTCCTCAAGTTCAGTCACAAAAGTCATCAAATAATCGTGGAGCAGTTGATAAATGCTGTTAGTGGGAGTAGAAAAGCAAAAGGACGCCTCCTCCACATGGTTTGATCTAGGAGTGGGGAACATCCTGATGCCCAAGTTCTTTTCACTCCAGGGAGCCTGAGGTGTTACTGTGTTTTCCCTGAAATGCAATCTGCGTTATCGATCCTGTAGGGCTCACTGATTTCTCCTCGGTGCAGAATGTCTCTAAAGGATTGTTAGCCATATGTAATCTGGAAGTAAACTCTCATTCAACAGTTTGGATGTATTTTAGAACCCAGCCAGTCTTGACAGGCAGTGAACTTTGCAAAAGTACTTCAGCTTGGGACTGGGGCTGTAGCTCGCTCTGGGGTAGAGTGCTTCCCTAGCATGCGTGAGGCACTGGGTTCGATCCTCAGCACCACATATAAATAATAAATGAATAAAATAAAGATCCATCAACAACTAAAAAATATTTTTAAAAAAAGTACCTCGGCTTTGGGGCTGGGATTGTAGCTCAGCGGTAGAGCGCTTGCCTTGCATGCGCGAGGCCCTGGGTTCCATCCTCAGCACCACGTACAAAGCAATAAGATAAAGACATTGTGTCCATCTACAACTAAAAAAATAAAAAATAAATAAAAAAAAAAAGTACCTCAGCTTTATCAATCTAGGAGCTGCACAGACCAGTGATTTATCTTGTACTACAAGTGTGGGTTAATTTTCCTCAAGCAGCCTCCTGGTGTGCTGGGTTGTCCCTTGTTTCAGCTTTTCATGATGCACATTTACCTCATTTTTCTAAAAAGTAATGTCAAATCTGGTCTCAGCTCCAAGGCAAGAGCATAAATACTTAGAACAGTTAAGGATGAAAGTACTGTACTGAATTCTATCACCATGTGGGTGAAATAAAGCATTCTTTATTTAATAGCACCTGCAAACACCTCAAAACCTTTCATCCAAAGTCTATTCAGACCTGGGTGCCGTGGCGCAAGCCTGTAATCCCAGCACTTGGGGAGTCTGAGACAGGAGAATCGCGAGTTCAAAGCCAGCCTCAGCAATGGCGAGGTGCTAAGCAACTCAGTGAGATCCTGTCTCTACATAAAACACACAAAATAGGGCTGGGGATGTGGCTCAGTGGTCGAATACCCCTGAGTTCAATCCCCAGTACCACAGAAATAAAAAAAAATTAAAAAAAGAAGAAGCTGGACATGGTAGCACACTCCTGATGACTCAGGAGGCTCCAAAGGATTGGAAATTCAAGGCCAGCCTCAGCAACTTGGTTCGATCAAAAATTAAAAATAAATAAATGAAGTATTGGTGATGTAGCTCAATGGTAGAGTGTTCCTAGGTTCAATCTCCAGTACCAAAAAAAAAAAAAAAATCACATTAAAGGCTGTTTCCTCTTTTAAAACACATTGCAAATATACTGCAACATACCAAGTACAAGTCCTATGCTAAGTCACTAAGGAGGACTGAGCAATCTAACAGCTCCCTGCTCTTTGGAATTGCTATGCTAATTGTGATTTGCTCTCACTCTCCATTTAACATTCAGTTTTTAAAAATTACTTATTCAATGCACCTGGAAGTGGGAGACCTGGTGAGGATGAGTCGAGAGGAAGAGTGAACCCAATATCACAAATTGCATACCAATAGATCTGAGTATCATCCTGAGTGATTAGCTTTTCTACATGCCTTGAGAGTTTCAACAGGCACCTAAGAACATTTTAAGAATCCCAATTTCTCTCTCTCTCTTTTTAAAACAATATCTTTATTTTATTGATTTTTATGTGGTGCTGAGGATCGAACCCAGTGCCTCACCAGTGCAAGGCAAGCGCTCTGCCACTGAGCCACAATCCCAGCCCCCTGATTTCTCTTAAAAAAAGAAAGGAGGGCTGGGGTTGTGACACAGTGGTAGTGTGCTCGCCTAGCATGCGTGAAGCACTGGGTTTGATCCTCAGCACCACATAAAAATAAAATAAAGATATTCTGTCTGCCTACAACTAAAAAATAAATATTAAAAAAAAAAGGAGAGACTTTCTTTGACGATAATTCTTAGTTTCTTTTAGATTTTCAGTTCCATAGCTAGTTCATTAGTGTAACAATAACCCAACAGATTTTAAGTAAATTCCAGGAAGAAAGTGAGAGGAAATTGAATAATCAAGTCAATCTGTACCTAATGAGGACAAATTGGATAACTAGGTTGTTATCAGCTGATTGACATAGAGCTGATACAAATTATCTTCAGTTAGGGATCCTTGAGGCCTGATTACAGAAGTGATACTAGTCCACCCACACACCTAAAATTTATTTAAGAAACCAAGTGAGGGTTTCCTGGCCTTTAGGAAGAAGACTGGCATGGGGAAATGTTTTCCTTGTTAGTTCTCCCAAGCCATGGCATTTTCCAGCAAATTTCTCATTTGGTTTTGCTGTTTTGCCTGGCTGTGTTTTTATGTTAGTCTTGGTTCTCAGGCTTCTAAGGGAGAAGCTCAGATTGCAGCTAATGATGAGTCGGAATCTGAGGCAGAAGCTTGGTCTGTGCTGCAGCCTATAGATGGGACACACAGCTCTGGCCTCCTTTCCCCTCTTTTCAAGGTCCTGTCTGATGGGCGAGGTGGGCCTCCTAGGCTGCAGCCAGACTCCAGAGCTTTGCACTACATGAAGAAGCTCTATAAGACATATGCTACGAAGGAGGGGATTCCCAAATCCAATAGAAGTCACCTTTACAACACGGTTCGGCTCTTCACCGCCAGTTCCCTGCACAAACAGGCTCCTGGACACCAGGTGACAGGTGTGTAAAAGCAAAGTACTTAACTGGGTGGGGGGAAGATGTTAGAAGCTTAGAAGTGTCTGCATTTCCATTATAGATAGAAGCTGAGCAGTGTGTGTGTCTAAGAGCCTTGCACATGCTAGGCTACCACTGAGCTACATCCCAGCCCTTGTTTTTCATTTTTGAGACAAGGTCTCACAAGTTGCCCATGCTGGCCTCAAACTTGTGATCCTCCTGCCTCAGCCTCCAGAGAGGCTGAGATTACAGGCCTGCTCCACTCTGCCTTGTTGGGTTTTGCTTCTTGAATTGGGTTTTATTTTGCATGATACTCAATGTCTAATTGAAACAAATTTGATACTTGATCATATTATTTGTTTCTAATGCTGTCATTGGTTAATGTGGACTAATATGATTGGATTTTAGTACTGAAAGAGATCTAATGGCTTTGAAGACTGAGGAAAGTGCTGGAGAAGCTTTGCATCTGTTTCTATCCCATTAAGCTGTTGGAAATGTGCCTACCTCTGATATGCCCAGTATGTGCTGTGTCAAACAGGATAGTCCCTTTTTGCTTTCTGTGAGGGGAAGCTAGGTCCCCATATGGTTCAGTAGGTCCTTAAGAACAGAGTGTCAGGATGGGTGCTGTATCCCAAAATCCTCAAGACACTGCTTGACAAAGTTCTGGTGCCTGCAATGGATCAGGGTGAAGAGATGCACTCCTCAATATATTTCTTGTTGAGATGCCCCTTCTTAGTTTGTCAGAATTAATTGTGCTTGCTTGTGTCACTATTCCAATTCCTGGAAAGACAAGATCAGTCAATCCTGGTCCCCTAAAGTCTACTGTAATTAAGGAGAGGCATTTGACTACCCAGGAGAATAAACAAGAATCCCACCAGGATAGTACTATTGACATGATGTTTCTTAGAAATAATTCTAAACATTCCCCTGATGATAGGTTCACTTTAGATATGATATCCAGAACATTTGGGCTCACAGTTTCCCCAATTACATTTGGAAGTACTCTCAGGCCTGGCTGCAGACGGCTGCTTTGGCAACTTCAATAAAGTGAGCTATGGGAAACTGTGGCTCCAACTAGTCCTATGCCTAAAGCTCAAATGCTGGTCAGGCCTTCTCGCAGGCCCTGACCAATATGGGTTCCCCCTATAATCCAGTCCTTATGTGATATTTGACATGGGTAAAGGCAGAAGATGGCAGGTGCCCAGGTATAAACAAGATCTAACTTAGGACTGGACCCTCCCCTGCCATATACAGGAGCTTACAGATGGGGATGTAGCTGAGTGTTAGTGTTTGTTTAGATGTGTGAGGCCCTAGGTTCCATGCTAGCACTGCAAAAAAACAAAACACCAAAGAGTCAACAGTTGGAGCAGTTTAGGGTCTTACATGTGAGAGGATCAGTGCTTTAAAAAAATACATTCGCTAGCTCATGATGTAAAAAAAATCATTCTAACCAGCCAGGAAGTTGTGGCTATTTAAAACCCTTCCTCCATATCCCATTTTACTCTAGAGGCATCAGAGCCTCCATTTGTTTTCAATCTCGAGTGTGTTAAATTAAGCGGGCAGTCAAGTGGTTTTAATTGATTTCATTCACTGGGCTTAGACTATCGTCTTAACAAGGCTGATGAGTGTTTTAAATTATTACGATGGTTTTCCCCTAGAGAGTGTCTCCAAAAGGAAAATACTACTTGTTAGCTTCCTGTGTTTGGAACAAGTTGCTAACACTGGAACTTCAGAATGTAATGATTCCCTGTTGCTTTAATTCACCATCAAAGCTGTTCTGACATTCTGGACATAAAATGGCCAGTAGTGATTGCTGGGAATTAGTTATGGTACCACTTACCTTTTCTACACTTTGTTTTTTTTTTTTTTAATTTTTTTTAGTTGTAGATGAACACAATATCTTTATTTTATGTGGTGCTGAGGATCGAACCCAGTGCCTCAAACATGCGAGGCAAGCGCTCAACCGCTGAGCCACAATCCCAGCCCTCTACACTTTGTTTTTAGCCCCTCCCCTCACTTTTTTTGAGAAAATGCAGAGAAAAGAGAAGACATTGCATATTGCTAGTACAATTCCTAGATTTGACTTCCGGTTACGTCTGATTTGAATGCAAGCCCAACTCACTGGTGGATCGTTTTTCTTTTCAGGAATCCTTCCATCAGTGGACCTGCTGTTTAATCTGGATCGCGTTACTACCGTTGAATACTTACTCAAATCCGTCTTGCTCTACACTTTCAACAACTCAGTTTCTCCTTCCTCTACTGTTAAATGTTGGTGCAACCTGGTGATAAAAGAACCAAAGTCTTCCAGCAAGATTCTCCCTAGAGCTTCCTACTCATTGACCTTTAATTCACCGTTCAAACTTAGAAAGAATCACAAGTGGATTGAGATTGATGTGACCCCACTCCTCCAGCCTCTAGTGGCTTCCAGTGAGAGAAATATTCACATGTCTGTCAATTTTACATGCACGAAAGACGAGCTGCAGCACCCTTCAGCTCAGGATAGACATTTCACCATGCCTCTTCTCCTGCCTCCCTCACTGATCTTGTATCTGAATGACACAAGTGCTCAGGCTTATCACAGGTGGTATTCCCTTCACCATAAAAGGAGGTCTTCACAGGTTCCTGACCAGGGGAGGAACGTGGCTGTCTATCCTGTGGAAGAAGAATCTGTCAAGGGTAGGAGGTCCACCAGTCACCGGAGAGGTCGGGAAGCCGTCACCTCTCAATTGAAGAAACCATTGGTACCAGCTTCCTTCAACCTGAGTGAATACTTCAAACAGTTTTTTTTCCCCCAAAATGAGTGTGAGCTCCATGACTTTAGACTTAGCTTTAATCAGCTCAAGTGGGACAACTGGATTGTGGCCCCTCACAGATACAACCCTCGGTACTGTAAAGGAGAATGTCCGAGAGCAGTTGGGCATCGGTATGGCTCTCCGGTTCACACCATGGTGCAGAACATCATCTATGAGAAGCTCGACTCCTCAGTGCCAAGACCATCATGTGTACCTGCCAAATACAGCCCCCTGAGTGTTTTGACCATTGAGCCTGATGGCTCAATTGCTTACAAAGAGTATGAAGATATGATAGCTACCAAGTGCACCTGTCGATAACATACGGTCCTCTAAATGAAAACCTTGAGCCTGTTTAGCAAAGTAAGTGCTGTGTGCCTCTGTGCTTTTAGAAGGCTTATGTGTCATAACACATTGTATGAAGAGGAGCACACATAGGTTAGTACATTCTGGGGCATCTGTCAGTCTGAAGGGGTAAGGTCAGTTGTTCCTACTTGGCCTTTAACTTCTAAACTTAAATGTAATTTGGAGAGATTTAATTATTTTTCCCTGAGCATTTTTTTCTTTTCACAAGAGTTTTGTTTTTGATGGTAAAAAATTCTAAATTAGCATAAATCTAATGGAATTGCAGCCATAGATAATTCAGAGAGCTTTAGTATTGTGATAATGGAAGAATAAATTCCTGTCAATGGCATAAGTTGTGTGTGTTTTATTAAATACAGATTACATTTATATGATCAGGAGAGAGGAAGCATGTCTAAAACAGCTGGCGTTGGCTCAACTTTGGCTCTTTTTTTTTGGAGAAAAAGGGAGGCTAACTTCTCTGCCTGAATCCTGGTAAAGTGAGCTTTGCTAGGATTAGAGTATGCTGCAGAACCCGTTGTTTTAGTGTGGTTGGTGTATAATATACTAATTCTGCTCACTAACTGGTGTATATAAATCAAGTGAGTCACATAAAATCATATAACATTTGTCCCATTCATTTAATGGAAATTATCTTGCAGATTGTTCCAAGAAAACCTATGTACAAGATTTTTAAATGGAGCTGGGCGCGGTGGCACAAGCCTGTAATCCCAGCACTTTGGGAGGCTGAGACAGGAGAATCGCGAGTTCAAAGCCAGCCTCAGCAATGGCGAGGCGCTAAGCAACTCAGTGAGACCCTGTCTCTACATAAAACACAAAATAGAGCTGGGGATGTGGCTCAGTGGTTGAGTGCCCCTGAGTTTAATCTCCAGTACCAAAAAAAAAAAAAAGCAGATTTTAAAATGGGGCTGGGGTTGTAGCTCAGTGGTTGAGTGCTTGCTTCACATGCATGAGGCACTGGGTTCGATTCTTAGCACCACATAAAATAAAGATATTGTGTCCATCTACAACTAAAAAAATTAAAAAGATTTTAACATATATTTTCTTCATATAGAACTTCTGACTTTATGGAAGGAAGCCAAGAAGTTTGGTTGATATGTTTGTTTTTCTTTTTCTTTTTGCCTATTTCCTTCATTCCACCCCCATAGACTTTTTTTCCAGATGGATTTAGCATTGTTCCCACTAAACTAAGTTGGCAGTGACTGTCTTATTACTGAGGAGGCCTTATGTGGATCTAATGGCTTTTGTGTGGGTTTTCTTTTTTCTTATGGGGATTGAACCCAGGGGCACTCAACCACTGAGATATTTATTTAGAGATGGGGACTCTCTAAATTGCTGAGACTGGCTTTGAACTTGTGATCCTCCTGCCTCAGCAGCTGCTGGGATTACAGGAATGTACAACTGCTCCTGGCTTTGTGTGGGTTTTCCTTGTTTCCTTTTTTTTTTTTTTTTTCGGTACTGGAGATTGAACCTAGGGGCACTCAACCACTGAGCCACATCCCCAGCCCTATTTTGTGTTTTATGTAGAGACAGGATCTCACTGAGTTGCTTAGCACCTTGCCGTTGCTGAGGCTGGCTTTGAACTCCGGATTCTGCTGTCTCAGCCTCCCTAAGTGCTGGGATTACAGGCTTGCGTCACTGCGCCCGGCTTCCTTTTTTTTTTAGTTATAGATGGACACAATACCTGCACTTTATTTTTATGTGGTGCTGAGGGTGGAACCCAATGCCTCACATGTGCAAAGCAAGAGCTCTACCACTGAGCTGCAACCCCAACCTCCACTGTCTCCTATCTAAGGGAGCAAAGATACAGAGGTAGAGCTAAAGTAACATTGTGTTTCAGTGTTTCTAAGACCCTAAGCTACAAATCAAAAGTAACTTCTAGATGCAAGAAGTACTTTTCATTCTCCTAAACGATTTTTTCTTGGTGCTTGTTTTTAGCTTGATTAGATATAATTCCCACACCATATGATTTGACCCATTTAATGTGTACAGTTCAGTGGTCTGTAGTGTATTCACACACAGGATGCCATCACCATTGTTAATTTTTGTACGTTTTTATCACCTCAAAAAGAAACTCTAGGGGCTGGGATTATGGCGCAGTGGTAGCGTGCTCGCCTAGCACGCGGGAGGCACTGGGTTCGATCCTCAGCACCACATAAAAATAAAATAAAGATACTGTGTCCACCTACAACTAAAAAATAAATATTTAAAAAAAAAAAAAAAAGAAACTCTATTTCTTAGATATCCACGTTGGTTCCCTGTCCTGCCTGACTCCCAGCCCTAAGCAACCCCTAAACTGTCCCTATAAAGTTGGTTACTCTCTACTTTCACATATGTGGAATGAATCACAATATGTGGTCTTTTGTGACTGGCTTCTTTCACTTAGAATGTTTTCAAGGGTCACTTGTCAGCACTTTGTTTTCTAATGACAGAATATTTGACTATACCAAGTTTTGTTCATCCATTTGTTGATACTTGAGTTGTCGTTTTCTGGCTATTATACATAATGATATAAGTTTGTGTTTAATTTCTCTTGGGCATATACCAGGAGTGAAATTTCTGGGTCATATAGTAACTGTTTAATCATTTGAGGAACTGTTAGACTGTTAACCAAAGCAACTGCACCATTTTATATTCCCACCAACAGTGCTTGAGGGTTCTGATTTCTCTATATCCTCTTAACATTTGACGTTTTTTATTATAGCCATGCAAATATGTGTGAAATGGCATCTCCCTGTGGTTTTGATTTGCACGCTTGCCTGATGACTAATGGCACTGAGCATGTTTGCTCGCACCTGTCAGCCATTTGTATGTCTTTGAAGAAATGTCCATTTAGATCCTGTACTCATTTTGTTTTTTTTTCTCCAACCTGCCTCCCACACTGGAGATTGAATCCAGGGGCTCTTTACCACTGAGTTATATCCCCAGCCCTTTCATTTATTTTGAGACATAGTCTCAATAAATTGCCAGGTTGACCTTGAACTCTTGCCTCAGCCTCCTCAATTCCTGGGATTACAGGCAAGCACTGTACTCAGCTCTTTGCCTATTTTCTCATTGGATTCTTTGTATTTCTGTTGAATAGTAAGAGTTCTTATATGTTCTAGATATAAGCCCATTATCAGACATGATTTCCAAATATTTTCTCCCATACGTTGCCTTTTAACTTTTTTATTGTAAAATATGACATAAAAATTTACCATTTAGCAATTTTAAATGTACAATTTATTGGCATTGTGCACATTCACACTATTGTCCAGAACCTTTTCATCAACTCAAACTGAAACTTTTTTTTTTTTTTTTGGTACCAGGGATTGAACCCAGGAACACTTAACCACTGAGCCCTTTAATTTTTTTTTTTTTGTACTAGAGATTGAACTCAGGGGCACTCGACCACTGAGCCACATCCCCAGCCCTATTTTATGTTTTATGTAGAGACAGGGTCTCGCTGAGTTGCTTAGCGCCCCACCTTTGCTGAGGCTGGCTTTGAACTCGTGATTCTCCTGTCTCAGCCTCCCTAAGTGCTGGGATTACAGGGAGCCCTTTAATTTTTTGAGACAGGGTCTCCCTAAATTGCTTAGGGCCTTGCTAAGTTGCTAAACTTGCAATCCTCTTGCCTCAGCCTCCTGAACTGCTGGGATTATAGGCGGGTGCCACCATGCCCAGCTAGGCTAAGTAGTATTATATGTATATATTTGTATCACATTTTGGTTATCTACTCACCTACACTTGGATTGTTCCATCTATTATGAATAATGCTATAAACACCAGTACACAAATATCTGTTATGGTATCCACTCTCAGGTTTGTTGCTATGCTAGGGATCAAACCCAGTCCTCACCTGTGCTGTGCAAGCACTCTTACCACTGACCTACATCCCCAGCCCTCTGATTTCAGTGCTTTTGGAATCTATTCCTAGAAATGAAACAGAGATGATTAATTTTTCAAAAAATTCTTTAAATTTTTAAAACTTTTTCTAAAGTGGCTATATCATTTTACTTATATCATTTTACTTATCAGCAATGCCCTAGGACTCCGATTATTCCACCTTGTAGCCAACGCTTGCTATTTTGCTTTTTAAAATAATCACCCAAAAGCCTGTGAAGTGGTGTCTCATGGTTTTTTAAAAAATTTTTTTGTAGTTAGAGATGGGCAGAAGGCCTTTATTTTTGTGACGCTAAGGATTGAACCCAGTGCCTCACGCATTCTAGGCAAGCGCTCTACCACTGAGCTATAACCCTGTTCAGCTTTTTCTATTTTAAAGTCCATTTGTTGAGTTTTAGGAGTCTTTATATTTTTTAATATTAATCCCTTATGAAATATGATTTACACATATTTTCTCCCATTCTCTGCATTGCCTTTTCACACTTTCCACAGTTTTTTTTTTTTTTTTGGTACTGGAGATTGAACTCAGGGGTACTTGACCATTGAGCCACATCCCCAGCCCTATTTTGTGTTTTATGTAGAGACAGGGTCTCACTGAGTTGCTTAGTGCCTCACCGTTGCTGAGGCTGGCTTTGAACTAGTGATCCTCCTGTCTCAGCCTCCTACAGTGCTGGGATTATAGGCGTGTGCCACAGCGCCTGATTTCTCCACAGTTCTTTGCACAAAAGTTTTCAATTTTGTTCAAGTCCAATTTACCTATGTCCATATGTTGCCTATGCCTTTTGGAGTCATATGCAAGAAATCATTGCCAAATCCAATGTGAGATTTTTACCTATGTTTTCTTCTAAGAGTTTTACAATTTTAGCTTTTATGTTTAGGTTTCTAATCCATTTTGATTAATTTTTGTGTATGGTATGAGGTAAAAATTAACTTTGTTCTCTTGCCTGTAGATATCTAATTGTCCCAGTACTACTTTTTCAGAAGTCTATTTATTTTACCATTGAATGTTTTTGGCACTTTTGTTGAAAATTAATTGAGTATATGAGTTTATTTCTGGACTCTTTTTTTTTTTTGGTACTGGAGATTGAACTCAGGGGCACTCGACCACTGAGCCGCATCCCCAGCCCTATTTTTTGTTTTATGTAGAGACAGGGTGTCACTGAGTTGCTTAGTGCCGCGCCTCACCTCGCCATTGCTGAGGCTGGCTTTGAACTTGTGATTCTCCTGTCTCAGCCTCCCTAATTGCTGGAATTAGACTGGACTCTATCATTGATTTATGTCTTTACTCATGCCAGTATCACACCATTTTGATTTCTGGTTTATAGTAAGTTTTGAAATAAAATATTCTAGTTTTTTCAAGATTGATTTAGTTATTCTAGGTCTGTTATAAATCATAAGTTTCAGAATCATCCTATCAATTTCTTTTTTCTTAAATATTTTTTAGTTGTCAATGGACCTTTATTTATATGCAGTGCTGAGAATCGAACCCAGTGCCTACCACATGCCAGGCAAGTGCTCAACCACTGAGCCACAGCTTCAGCCCCTCATCCTGTCAATTTCTGCAAAGAAGTCATCTTAGATTTTGGTAGGGATTATTTCAAATCTGTAGATTAGTTTGGGGATTGCTATCTTTTTAAAAAATTATTTTACAGTAGAATGCATTTTGACATAGTACACAAATGGAGCATAACTTTTCATTCCTCTCGCTGTACATGGCTCAGTGTCACTCTGCTAGCTTAATCATACATGGACATAGGGTAATAATGTCTTTCTCCTTTCCAGGGGATTGCTATCTGAATGTTTTGTTTTCCACTACTGATTACTGAACCCAGGGGCACTTTCCCAATGAGCTACATCCCCAGCCCTTTTCATTATTTTGAGGCAGGCTCTCACTAAATTGCTGAGACTGGTCTTGAACTTGCAAATCTTCCTACATCAGCCTCCCAAATTGCTGGGATGATAGGCATACACCATCACGTCTGGCTTCCATCTTAATGTTAAGTCTTCTAACATAAGATGTTTTCATTTATTTACATCATCCTTAAATTTTATAGTTTCCAGAGTATATTTTTACTATTTGTTGTTGTTAAACCATTCTTTTTCAAAAAAATTTTTTGTAGATGGACACAACACCTTTATTTTTATGCTGAGGATCAAACCCAGTGCTTCACATTTGCTAAGCAAGCACTCTACCACTGAGCTATGCTCCAGCCCCTGTTAAACAATTCTTAAATATTTTTTAAAATATCATTTTGTAGTACTAGGGATGGAACCCAGATGCTATACACTGAGCAATATCCCCAGCCCTTTTTATTTATTTTGAGCTAGAGTCTAAGTTCCTGAGGCTGGCCTTGAACTAATGATCCTCCTACCTCAACTTCCTCAGTAGCTAGGATTATAGGCATGTGCCACCTTGTCTAGCTTTAAGTATTTTATTTTTGATGATGCTATTGTGCATTAAATTGTTTTTCCTTTTTTTTTTTTTTTTTTTTTTTAGATGAGGTCTCACTATATTGCCCAGGGTGGTCTCAAACTCCTGAACTGAAGTGATCCTCCCATCTCAGCCTCTCATGAAATTGTTTTTTCTTTTTAGGTACTGAGGATTGAACCCAGGGGCACTTAACCACTGAGGCACATCCTCAGCCGGTTTTTGTATTTTAGAGACAGGGTCTCACAGAGTTGCTTAGTGCCTCACCGTTGCTGAGGCTGGCTTTGAACTCGTGACCCTCCTGCCTCAGCCTCCTGAGCTGCTGGGATTACAGGCATGCACCACCACACCTAGCCCATGAAATTGCTTTCTTAATTTCATTTTTGGGTAATTGATGTTTTAAAGGTTTTATGTCATCTGTCATTCTTGAGAATTACCTGAAGCCCTGAGCCTGCTTGTAATTCTAGCTACTCAGGAGACTGAGGAAGGAGAATCTCAAGTTGGAGGCCAACCTTGGCAACTTAGCAAGACCCTGTTTCAAAATAAATGTAAAAAGATGGGGATGTAACTCAATAGTAGAGTGCCCCTGGGTTCAATCCCTAGTACCACAAAGGGGAAAAAAATCAGGAACAGAAAGAACACAAGTAATGGTGATGATGTTCAATAGAATTTAATTTGGGTAACCTCCCTTAAAAATGGCTGCTTTCAAAGGGACCACATGGAATAATGTTGATTTACAGAATTCCTCATCATTCCAACTACCATAACTGATTATTTTGTGGGAAGAGGGGAATTTGTTGTGCTATTGTTTGTGTATATTGTGTATGTGGGTTTTTTGTTTTGAGACTGAGTCTTGCTTTGTTGCTTAGGCTCAAATTCATGGGCTCAAGTGATCCTCCCGCCTTAGATTCCTGAGTAGCTAGAACTACAGGCATGTACCACTACCCCCTAATTTTATTTAGAGTACTGGGGATTGACCCAGTACTCGACCACTGAGCCACATTCCCAGCCCTATTTTGTGTTTTATTTAGAGACAGGGTCTCACTGAGTTGCTCAGCACTTCACTTTTGCTGAGGCTGGCTTTGAACTTGCTGTCCTCGTGCTTCAGCCTACCTAGCCACTGGGATTATAGGCATGTACCACTATGCCTGGCCCAATTTTTATTTTTTGCACGGCCCAGTTCTGTACTGAGTATACAATGTGGTATGAAGTCAAAGGTTTCAAAAAGAAAATGAAATAGTTAACAGCATCAATGCCAAACTTTAAGAACAGAAAAAAGATTGGTTTTTCTACAGTAAGTTCTAAAATGAAGCTTTTTGCATGGTGTTTTGATACACAGCTGAGTAATGATATCTTGAGCTATCATTAAAATTTTTAAGAATGTATTTGTAAATCTAGTTTCATTCATAAGATAGTATTAATATCAGGGCTGACATATCAGCTAAAGTTAAACTTCAAAGATTCTCCAGTATACAATTGAGGAGGGTATACTAGTCCCCCAACTGCCACCTCCATATGAAACCTACTTCAGTTCCTCTTACAAAAGCTGCAACTTTAGAAAGTGAATGAGAAAGGACAGTAGTGATTTAAATCTGGAAATTCAATGATGAAGCTACATCTGCCTTAAATAGATGCATTCAGCTTTGGTATTTAGTCCAGATGAGATATGAGGTCATCTAATGTGATGGGTGCCCTGCTATGCCAAGCAACAATGGGGAATGTCAGGAGCTGCTTTTACCTTGCGCTCTGAATTTCCTGCTCTTTATCGGTTTAAATCAGCTCCTGTGTTGGGCTGACTGCTTTGTTTCACTAATCAGCTTCAAGGGCAGCAGCCACTTATTTGGTTTAGAGGTTGGTTTAGACAGTCTGTGGGAAAAATAAAGTTCCTCTTTCATGGGAAAAAGGAGAAAGTATTTATGGTTATATAAAAAGCAAAAAATGCTCCAAAGAATTTGCTTTATTTGAGAATTTCAGGAGTCAATTCTAACTTTGAACTTCACAGCGATTGTAATTTATAAAATTATAAATGAAATAATTTTTAAATATTCTTTTAGAGGATGTTGATCCCAAAATGTGTTTTAGATTTTTCAGATTGGCTGAATAAATTGAGACAACAGAATAGAATGCTGCTTTACCCATTAACTCTATGCTAACTAAAAGGAAAATACAGTCAAGGTATGCAGACACTTTGTTCTTTACCAGAGTTGACAAGTCAAATAGGGTCTCTTTGTGTAGTTAATTACTTCCTGATGTGGCTGTCCTTCCCAAACCACCCAGTGAAAGTAGCCCCCAATATCCATGGGGAATATGTCCCAATACCCACCATTGGGTACCTGAAGCCACAGATTATACAGAACCCAATATATACTATGTTTTTTAATATATGTATATGGGCTGGGATTGTGGCGCAGTGGTAGCGTGCTCGCCTAGCACGCGTAAGGCACTGGGTTCAATCTTCAGCACCACATAAAAATAAAATAAAGATATTCTGTCCACCTACAACTAAAAAAATAAAAATTTAAAAAAATATATATGTATATACATAGCCATGATAAAGTGTAATTAGGTACAGTGGCTCCCACCTGTAATCCCACTTACTTGGAGGCTTAAGCAGGCAGATTACAAGTCAAGACTACCTTGAGCAATTTATTTTTTTTTTATTTATTTTTTAAAAAATATTTATTTTTTAGTTGTAGGCAGACAGACTATCTTTATTTCATTTTTATGTGGTGCTGAGGATCGAACCCAGTGCCTCACGCATGCTAGGCGAGCATGCTACCACTGTGCCACAACCCCAGCCCCCTACCTTGAGCAATTTAAGGAGACCCTATCAAAATATTTTTTTTGTACAAGTCATTAAACCCAGGAGTGCTTAACCACTGAGCCATACCTCCAACCCTTTTTATTTTAAATTTTGAGACAAGGTCTTGCTAAATTGCTAAGGACTGAGCTAAGTTGCTGAAGCTGGCTTTAAACTTGTGATCCTCTTGCCTCAGCCTTCTGAGTTGCTGGGAAAAATAATTTTTTAAAAAGGGGTTAGGGAGGACTGGGGTTGTAGCTCAGTGGTACAGTGCTTGCCTCACATGTATGAGTCACTGGGTTCGATTCTCAGCACCACATAAAAATAAAGGTATTGTGTCCATCTACAACTAAAAATATTAAAAAAGGGGGACTATGGATATAGTTCAGTAGTAGAATGTCCCTAGATTCCATCCCTAGTACTGAAACTATATTTAGGCATAGTAAGAGATTAGCAACTGATAATGAGGAGCAATCATAACAATATTCCATGTTATATACAATTTTTTCCAAAATCTACTCAGTTACCAGTATCATACATGTGTGAAGTAACCCTAATTTTACTTACTAATGGTCTCAAAGCACAAGAGCAATGATGCTAGCATTTCAAATATGCCAAAGAGAAGCCATAATATGCTTCCAAATTTAAGTGAAAAGGTGAACCTTCTTGAAAAGGAAAGAATTCTGTCTGATTTGTGAAGGAAAAAGAAATTTGTACTTATTTTGCTACCCAGTTGAAATTTCAAACTAAGTAAATGAGAACTTCTATACCAGTTAATTTTTGGAAAGGGCCCTTAACTTGTGAAGACCAGGACTATTTCATTATCTTTGTCCTAACTTAGTATGTGATGCAATTTGTATCAAATTGGGTAATTAGACATACATGGATAAGGCTCAGTTGTACATTTTAGGTAACTTATTGCTTTAAGAATAAGTGCTTTGTGAACAGTCATTTATGTAAGTTTTAGGTGCTGGTGTCTTTTCATATAGGAATGCTATTACAGGCAGTATTAGGAATTCTTTACGGCCTGTGTCTGGATGTCATTTTGATTTTCTCAAACAATTAGCTCATTGGATAAATATTTATTGAACACTGACTATGGCCAGGTGCCATGTGTGGTTAAGAACAGAGTCCAGTGTTCTCAGCTCCAGTAAAAATATATCACCTACTATAAACGGAGACTTCCTGTAATTACCCTTATAGTTCCATCAGTGGACATTCGCCATGTTCGGTGGAGGCTGCATTTCAGGGTGGTACTACATGAGCAGGCTGAGTGAATACAAGTTATACCTTTAGATTTGAGTTTTTAATTATTAAACTATTTTGAGAATAATTATCAATTTACATGCAATTTTAAGAAATCATACAGAGAAGTCTGTATCCTTTTTCTAGTTCCTTCAATGATAATGTAATAGGAAAACCACAATAGTGACATTGGTAAAATGAAATTTTCCACACTGAAACCTACTTGGGCCAAGGAAAATGTTGATACTAACATCAATAGTTTTTATATTCCCCAATGGAATTTACTTAATGATTCAAATGTTTTCATCATATACCACTTTGCATTGATACTTTGAAACTTTTGTGCTCCAAATTCATTTATTCAATAAATATTTGTCAGTATAAAGAAATAATAGTTGGGCATGGTGGAATATGCCAGAAATCCCAATGTCTCAGGAGGCTGAGGCAGGAGGATTGCAAATTCAAAGCTAGCCTCAAATTTAGTGAGATATTGTCTCAAAAAGTAAAGAATCAGGATGCAGCTCAGTGGTAGAGTACACCAGGGTTCAATCCCCAGTACAAAAGCAAAAGATAAATGCTTGAGAAAAATTTAGCCCTATTTAAGCAGAAGTTTCTCCTTACCTCAGGACTCTGCTCTAGAAACAGGATGAGCTGGATGTGACTGGTGAGGGATATGAAGGGATGGTGGAATGGCAGGGGAGCACAGCAGGAGGTTGAGGCAGACAGACCTGATATGAGACCTTGTCCACCAGCACAATGGGGTTAAATTTTTATGTCAAGTTCAATAAGAAGCCATTGAACATGTATAATCAGGGGCCCAATGGTTGGATCCTTTTATAAAGATCATTCTAGATGTCCTATATAGTATTGTTTGGCAGGGACTAGCCAGGAAGACATTTTGATGGGCTATTATCATGGTCCAAATGAGGGATGATGTTTGGGCTATCGCAGTGAAGAGGAAGATGCAGAGAAGCGAAGAAACTTATTTGCTTCTGGGTTTTTTTTTGTTTTTTTTTTTGGTACTGGGGATTGAACTCAGGGGCACTCCACCACTGAGCCACATCCCCAGCCCTATTCTGTGTTTTAAGTAGAGACAGGGTCTCACTGAGTTGCTTAGCGCCTCGCCATTGCTGAGGCTGGCTTTGAACTCGCGATTCTCCTGTCTCAGCCTCCCTAAGTGCTGGGATTACAGGCTTGCTTCTGTTATTGAGTCCCTCTCTCTGAGATGTAGGGCAGCAACCTTTTAGTAAGGGAAGAAACATGTCCTTATAGTGGAAGGAAGGGATAAAACTTATCCCAGTCCTAGTCTTTATATTCCCATCCAAATGAGGGGCTTATAAACTTTTAAGTTTTTGCTTCATCTGTTTTTCTTGTTTTTGGTCTTTGCCTTCATGTTGGAGGCTTTTTCAAGTATTTTGTGGTCCATTTATAAGTGGAAGTCCCTACTGAGCCATTAGAAGCCTGATTAAGAAGGTGGTGTTAGTGAGCTCTTTGGTTTGCTATTTTTTTGTGTTTTTTTTTTGTTTGTTTGTTTTTTGGTACTGGGGATTGAACACAGAGGCACTCAACAACTGAGCCACATCCCCAGCCCTGTTCTGTATTTTTTTATTTAGAGACAGGGTCTCACTGAGTTGCTTAGCACCTCACTTTTGCTGAGACTGACTTTGAGCTCACAATCCTCCTGCCTCAGCCTCCTGAGCCACTGGGATTACAGGCATGCACCATCATGTCTGGCCATGGTTTGAAGTTCTTATTGAGTTATTCAGTCTTCTGATGGGAGAAAGATGGGGCAAAGATACACACTCAGCTGCTGGTAGTTTGGGGGCGTAGCGATGCAATGGGCTGAGAACTCATCACTCACAGTATGCTTTTCCTTGATCTCTTGTCCTCCATACTGTATCTTTTCCCCTAACCTCCACCACGCCTGGGGGTCACTTGTCTGGATCCTCTTTGGCTGAAACTCTTCTGCAGCTCCTCCTAGTCTTCCCCTGGGTTGGGACAGGAGGAGTCTCATAGCTGCTTGGGACAGCGATGTACTTACTCTGAGATGCAATTGTTCCATCCACAGACTCAAAATGCTAGTCATAGCTAGCTCCTCTGCCTTCCACAGGACATAGCACTTCGTTTCCTGAGCTTTCCTGGGTTCTGATGCCTGACACAGCTAGCTTCTCAGTGACATCCCCATCCCCATTCCCAACAGGCATAGGTTTTCTGTTTCCCTATCCCTTCACTCCTCTAGCCTGTTTCCACCTTCTAAACCTTGGTTCACTCACATCGGCTGTGCTCTCATCTGTTCTCTTGCCCTTGTGGCTGTGTTTGATACACACTCGCGCTCATGTTAGTGGAAGGGGGTAGAGAGAAATGCATGTGCTCAACTCTCAGCCAAAAAGAGGCACTTAAAGCACCAAAAAGGGTAAGAAGAGCCAGTAGCAGATTACAGCATGTAACTTGCAAAGAATTTGCTACATGTTCTTTATCTGATAGCTTCCTTAAACTTCTCCATCTCATCCCTGTCCAGTCAGTTGAGGGTAAAAACAGTATTTCTTTTTTTTTTTTGGTACTGGGGATTGAACTCAGGGGCACTCCACCACTGAGCCACATCCCCAGCCCTATTTTGTGTTTTATGTAGAGACAGGGTCTCACTGAGTTGCTTAGCACCTCGCCATTGCTGAGGCTGGCTAAAAACAGTATTTCTAAGGCAAAACATCAATATTTGGGCTGTCTCCCATATTTAACATAAAAAGTGCTTCATTAGGGGCTGGGATTGTAGCTCAGCGGTAGAGCGCTTGCCTCGCATGCGTGAGGCCCTGGGTTCGATCCTCAGCACCACATACAAAGCAATAAAATAAAGACATTGTGTTCATCTACAAATAAAAAAAAAAAAAAATCTTTAAAAAAAAAAAAATGCTTCATTAGTATAATAATGAACTATAAACTGTGAAACTGTCCCACTTTTTATAACATAAAAAGTGCTTCATTAGTATAATCAACTAGCAGGACTGATCCACTTGTCAATAAGTAATGCAAAGTTTTGTCTAAATGTAGAAAAACCAAGTTTCAGTCAGACCTTTAGAAATGGGACAGTTTCACAGTTTATAGTCAAAGGAAAAAGTTAGCATGCCTGCTTTCCATTGCATCATTCTTTGGGAAAATTTGTGCTGTAAACTTGCAGATTGTTGCAAATTGTTGCATTACTGGAAAAATGATCCGCATCACAAGATTTCATTGTGTTTGTGCCCTTGACCATTGCCAGTTTGTGAAATATTTGTAAAAGCCTGAAGCTAGGTTGGGGAGATTAGGAATCTTGGAGACTTACTGAGTTGTGCATGGAGTACTTCCTGGGCCTGAGGGGTTCATGATTCCGTCCTATCGAATCCTTCTCCAACAAACATACATGCAAGCGAAGTAAAACTATTCCTAGCAGAGCAACATCTGTTCTATTACCACTTATCACAATCATATTAGAGACACAGTAGGCAGGTCCCAAGGAGTACAGAACAATAGTTGAAAGACTCAGCTTTGGAATCATCTGGGCTTTAACTTTGGGCAAATGCATTAACCACTTTGGAACTTGGTTTCATCCTCTACAAAATGAGATAATAGCAATATCTATTTCATAGATATTGTGTGCAGATTAAATGAGTTAATACATGTAAAGAGCTTATGATGCACAAATAGATTCTCAGTGCTACTTTTTTTGGGGGGATGGTACCGGGTATTGAACTCAGGGGCACTCCACCACTGAGCCACATTCCCAGTCCTATTTTGTGTTTTATGTAGAGACAGGGTCTCACTGAGTTGCTTAGCACCTTGCCATTGCTGAATGATACAATATGTCATTTTTGTCTGTTTTCCTTCACTAATTGCTTAAAAATTTCAACTTGCATCCATGTTACAACATATGTCAGCACCTTATTTCTCTTTATGGCTGAATATTCCATCACATGACATAGCAAATTTTGTTTATTCATTTGTCAGTGGCTACTTAGATTGTTTCCACTTTTGGGCTATTATCAATAATGCTGATATAAACATTTGTGCATAAGTTGTATGTGACCATCTGTTTTCAGTTTTCTTGGAATACTTAGAAGTAAAATTCTAAGTCAGATGGTAACTCCATGTTTAATCATTTGATAAACTCATTTTCCAAATCACTGGCCCCATTTTGCATTCCAACGAGCAGAGAAGGAGGGCTCCCA
The DNA here is from genome assembly GCA_028644305.1 of Xerus rutilus. NCBI lineage: Eukaryota > Metazoa > Chordata > Mammalia > Rodentia > Sciuridae > Xerus > Xerus rutilus. The sequence goes on from CM053405.1 coordinate 118,613,093, forward strand.
TTTCTACCTCACTTTTTGATTGGCTGTGCTAGTGGGTATAAAGTAGTATATTATGATGAGTTTGATTTTTTTTTTTTTTTGATGTTCAGCATCTTTTCATGTGTTTTTGGCCATTTGTATGCCTTCTTTGGAGAAATTCAAATTCTTAGCCTATTTTTAACAATTGGATAATTCATCTTTTTCTTGTTGAATTGTAAACTGTTCAGCTACTAAGGTGAATCAAATTTACATAAAGCACTCACTGATCTAGAAGTGTGACCAGAGGGTTGCAGTTTGGCTTTATTTACTTATTTTGTTTTGTTTTCAGATTCTCAGTGTTTAATAATCCTCCCAATATTGTGTTTTCTGTCAGTTCTGGTATGGTCAAATTTTTGCACATTTAAATGGTGAACAAATGGTAGATACTATTTCAAAAAAAATTTACAATGTAATCTGCAAAGCTTGGAAAACCACATATGGATGTAGATTGTTGTGAAACAAGCAGTATTTAACTTGAAAGTTATTTTGTTAAAAACTAGATACATTTGTCACTATAGAAATTTTTTAAAATACTTAATTTTTTATTAGTGCGTTATAGTTATACATGATATTGGTGTTCATTTTGACAGAATTATATAAGCATGGAATATAATTTGCTCCAATTCAGTCTCCAGTATTTCCCCTTCCCTCCCCTACTTACCAAGTTTTTGAAAAGAGCCCTTGTTCACAGAATAACTGTAAACTAGGACCTACTGCAATTTGGAATGAAGGTTATTAATCCAATCTCAAAACCAATGAAGAGGATTTGGAAATCCAAATGAACTCTCTAGAAAAAAATCCTTGCTTCCGTTCATGGCAGTGGCTTCCTAGACCTCTCATTGCTGTGCCTGAAAGAGCGACAGGAGAAATCTGTTCTGAAAAGAAAGCAGCTTCTTCAGGTGTGGTAAGTCACATCTTTTTGTTAAAACCACCACAAGGAGACAGTGAAACTGGAACTGTGGAGACCTGAAGGATCAAACATTTCTTTACAAGTTCGTTCCTCCAGTGAGGGCTTTCCACAGTGATTGATGCCAGGGTGGACAGGTTCCCCAGCAATGGCTCTCAGTGGAAGAAGGGATGCTCTGATTTCCTTTCTGACTCCTAGGACATGTGTCTTCTGCTTCTTACTTTAAGTTTGGGCCAATTGGCACAAAGGTACTTTCTGATTATATAAATGCTTTTGTTCAATCCATTCACTTCTACTTGGTGCCTAAAATGCTGTTTGTATGGACTTTCCCTCATGCCTGTCTCCCTCTCTCTCTCTCTCTCTCTCTCTCTCTCTCTCACACACACACACACACACACACACACACATACATGTTCATATCCATGCATATGCACATGCTAATCCCCAGGTCTTGAAAGCCAAAGGCATCCTTGCAACATTGCTAGCGACTGTGAACTTTCAGAATGGAGGCAAGGCAGAGCCATTCCCATGGGATTGGGTCTCCCACTTGCATTCATTCAACAAGCACTGATGTTAGTTCTGAGCCTGGTACTACCAGGCAAGGTCCTGCCCTTTAAAGTGCTCACTCTCTATTTAACAGAACAGACAGAAAACTAAATGACCATATACTTCTTTTCTTTCTTTCTTTGTTCTTCTTTTTGGTACCAGAGTGAACCCAGGGGCACTTAAATTCTGAACCACATCCCAGCCCTTTTTTATATTTCATTTAGAGACAGAGTCCTGCTGAATTGCTCAGGGCCCCTGCTGAATTGCTGGCCTTGAACTTGAAATCCTCCTGCCTCAGCCTCTCAAGCTACTGAGATTACAGGTACACCACAGCATCCAGCTAAATGGCCATATATTTCACTATGTGGTATTATGTAGAGCAGGGAACAGGGAGCTCTACTTGGGAATCTTGAGGAAGGCTTCACTGGAGGTGACTTGGCTCAGGGCTGTGCACCTCAGCAGCACAATGGGTCCTTACCAGGGACATTTGTTCATAGGGGAGGAAAGAAAAAAAGAAACTTCAGCACATGAACGGCTATGGGATATCTCTGGGTATCCAGATGGGCCCACCCTGCCTAACATCAGTTTAGTGTTCTGGTCCATGTTGGTGTGAACAGACCAACCCTTCCTAGAACAGGAATAGGAAAAAGCAACCAATCTCCACATTTTCTTGCCTTTGATTTTCTGTTTATCAAGGGAAATCTTGTTTTCATTTTTATAGCAAATGTTTATGACTTTGAACCAGGAACTTGCCTGCCTTGTGTTTCTCCTGTGCTGCTTTATCCTGTTTCCTGAGCTGCTAGTTTTGAGAGGGTTTCCAGCCACATCAAAGGTCAGAGACTGAACCAAAGGCAGCTATGGGAGATCTCTCTAGCCTGTTTGCCTGGTAGTGCTTCTTCCAGTGAAAGAGTGACTCTGAATACCCAGATCTGGCTAGATTTTGCCCCTGCCTAATACAGGCATGCCAGCCTTACATGGAATCTTGGTTTTGCATTAGAAACTTCTTAGTTTCAAGCAATAGCAACCACAGCGGCCTGATCCATTTGCAAATGGAATGTATTAGAAGGTCAATGGCTCACAGAATTGACTAGAAAGCTAGAAAATCAGGCTATGAAACAATCAAAGATGGCTGTGCACAAGAGTAGGAAACTGGGGCTGGGGTTGTGGCTCAGTGGTAGAGCGCTTGCCTGCCATGCGTGAGGCACTGAGTTTGATTCTCAGCACCACATATAAATAAATGAATAAAATAAAAGTCCATCAACATATAAAAAACACTTTAAAAAAAAAAGAGTAAGAAACTGATTAGGATGACCAGTGTCATTACCCTCCCCCCCCAAAAAAAATTCTTGACAGTTCTTTACCTGTCCCTGTGTCACTGTCATTCATTTGAGTCCCAGCTTCTGGCAGGAACATCAGATTGGTTAAGTCCAGGTCTCAGACCAGTACTGTGCCTGAGCTGGCTTTCAAAGTGGGAGAAGAGAGCTCTGTTTCCTCAAGATGTACACAGTATGGAATCCCCCCAAAAGGAGGTGTTCAAATGTCCACTGCAGCCTCATGAGGGGAGCAGTGAGCAAAGTTTAGGAGAGGAGTTAAGACAACCATGGGGGACCCTAGCATATAAAAAAACAACACTGAGAAATAAAATCAGGGCTGGAATTGAGTTGTGATTGTGTTTCTCATAGGACAAACTCAAGTAAGGAATTATAAATGATAACCAATGCCACTTGTCAATAGCTTACTATGAACCTGGCTGAATATATAAGATCAAATCTCATTTGATCTTTGCCTGGAAGCTATGTAATGATTTCCCTGTTTTGCAAATGAGAAAATGAAGTTTCAAGAAGGTTGTTGGCACCTATAATCCCAGCAGCTTGGGAGACTGAGGCAGGAGGGTCACAAGTTCAAGCCAGCTTCAGCAAACGTGAGGCACTAAGCAACTCAGTGAGACCTTGTCTCTAAATAAAATACAAAATAGGGCTGGGGATGTGGCTCAGTAGTCGAGTGCCCCTGAGTTCAATTGCCTGTATACCCCCCTAAAAAAAGTTTTTGGGGTATTTCCAGGGTTACACAGCTACTGGTATTCAAACTTAGGTCTGCTAGACTTTGGAATTCACTTTCTTACTACACTGGTTTTCCTATGCCTGGGATGTATTGAATTGAAGGACACCTTTTTGTGCCTGTTTTATTGCAAAAAATCAAAGTGGGCAATGAGCCTGTCTGTAAATCCATCTTTGCCATTTCCAGGAAGTTGCTGTCAGTTGTTCTTTGCCCCAGAATTCCTTTGATGTTGCCCAGTTAATGGATACATTCTTCTTTTGTCTTGCTAGTTGATCTGCCAGAAAAGTCCAAAAGTAACTTGCTACCTTGTTATTGTTTTGTTTCTATGCCTTTTTATAAAAATATTTTTTAGATGATGATGGACCTTTATTTTATTCATTTATTTATATGCAGTGCTGAGAACCGAACCCAGTGCCTTACACATGCTAGGCAAGTGCTCTACCACTGAGCCACAACTCCAGCCCTTGTTTCTACTTCTCTTGATGGTTCCCTTGAGCTTCTAACTACTGTGTATGTGTGTGTCTCCATATGCATGTTTGCATAAGATTACATTCACCCAGAATATAATGCATGGACCACAATGGATGCTGGATATACCCAAACTGAGGTTTTGGAGCAAAGTCTCCTTTGTGTGAGTAACTGATCAGATCCACCAGCTAAGGTCAGGTTTTCCAGGGGAATGTTGGAGCATTATTCTTTCTCTCCAGGGCCAACAGTCAGCATTCATCCCACATGCACACGGCATGGTGTCACCTAAGTCTGTGCCAAGTCCAGCGTGCAGCCTCCCTGCAGCCTTGGGCCCAGAGCTCTGAAATGGATTGTTCTTTCATTTAAAATGCTGACCAGGTGACCCCTTAACAATTGGAGATCCAGGAAATTTGGATTAAACAGTAGAACATTTCTAGGGGAAGGGATTTGGGGAGACTATCTCATCCCTTTTTAGGGTATAAACACAAAAGCAACAGTCTGGCCATTCATGGGCCTGAGGAGGTGGTTATCCTCTCTGGGTCATGCTGTTGGGGTCCAATTTCTGCTCTTGGGACTAAAATAAACCTTAAGGGACAATTTCATCTTGGTCCCAGGAAATAGCAAAGTTTGGTCCTCTAAAGTTGGCAGAAGGGGAGAGAAATCCATATCCATCCATCTTGTTTATCCATCTGTCTATCCTCTTCCAAGGATGTGTGGGTAACGTCTGAATGAGGACAGATCAGAAACGGGGGAATGAAATAGTCTGTTATGGTTTGGATCTGGAATGTCTCCCAAAGTCTTGTGTTAAAACCACAGTCCCTAATGCAGCACGTTTCAGAAATGGGGCTTTTAGGCAATGACTGGATCATGAGGGTTCTGACTTCATCTGTGTATCTATGATACCTGAATGGACTACAGGAGGTAAGATATAGTTGGAGGAAGTAGGTCACTGGGGGGATGTCCTGGAGGGGTTCATCTTCTACCCAGCCTCTTCCTCCCTGTATGCTTTCCCATTGCCAGGACCTGAGCAGCTTTCCTCTTCCAGGCCCTTCAACCATGTTGTTCTGCCTCATCTTAGGCCCAGAGCAATGGAGCCCACCAACCACGGACTGAACTTGTAAAACTATGAGACAAAATAAACCTTTCTATGTTGTTTGTGTCAGGTATTTTGGTCACAATGACAAAAAGCTAACACATGGTCCCAGGTCTGGAATGAGCCAGGCTGGGGGAGAGTAGTTGAGTTGTTATGATCAAAACAAACAGAGGCTGGGATTTCGCTGGGTCTCTGTAGGGAAAAGGTGATATATGTGTATTCACTAGGAATGTGACAGCCCAGCATTCCTTGCCAGGAACTGTTGATCTCAAAGTTTCCATCCCCAGGACAGCCAGCCCTCACCTGGCCTCAGAAGCCTTGCCTGTCTGGAGCCCCCAAAGGAGATGGTGACTTCAATTCTCCCTGTACTTCATTCTTACAGATCTTTTCTGTAAAGTCATATCTTTGGACAAGTGGAGTGAATTCAGTGCAAATTTAAAAGTGAATAAACTTTCCCCGAAGGAGAAAGAGTCTCCAAAGGGTCAGTTCTCAAAGCCAAGGGGTTCTGAGCCTCTGTCTTAGAGCCAAGTTCCAGCTCCAGTTGAAGTTGACCCCCGTGATCAGATGGGTGTTTGAAGGACCAGGGATGGTAGAGCATCACTCTAAGAAGCCAGGTTCAGGTGCCTGCTACCTGCACCCACCAGAAGACCCATGAAGTCAGAGTTCCTCGGGATCTCAGTGCTCCAGGAAATGGCAGCCTTCATTCTTGGCCTGAGTTCTGGGTCTTGGTTATCACCACAAACAAACCTTTATCTGCCAGCATTGCCAGGATGGGAGGACATGGTCCCAGCCCCAGGCACGCTTATCCTGTGGGAGAGTGAGGGCAGCAGAGAGACCTAAGAGCTGAAGAGTTTCAGCAAAGCGCACTTTAAAGGAAAGGCACATTTCTTGGCAGAGTGGATATTCACAGGATAGAGTTTTGGTAAGCTGGGGCAGAGGACAGCAAGGAAACATTGTGTCCGATAAAGGCAGAACATTCTTTGGAGTATGGAGGACACCTCAAAGATCAAGACCTTGAGGGTCTTAAGGGGTATGCATATGTCTAGCACACGAAAAACCCACTTAGGGAAGCTGGGGTGAACACAGCCTTCAGGCTTCCTACCACCTCAAGGAGCAGGAGGGCCTAGACTCTGCTGGGTAGTGGATGAAATGTAGAGGGGACAAGAATAGTAGACCAAAGGCCACAGTGGGAGTCAATAAGCTCCAAGAGTTTTTGGAAATGCGTCTAGAGAAACAGTTGGTCAGGGTGCTGTTGCCATCCCAACCATATTCAGAGGAACAACATGGAGCCACGGGTCCTGGGCACATTTTCTCCTCCGAGCTTGAGAGGAAAGGCTGGGGGCCATCCTCTGGCGCAGGGGTGCCCAGCCTGGACCTCCCCACGGTGGGGACTAGGGGGTGCTAAAGATTTGTCTGGCCGGCCGCACTGAAAGTGGGTGGCTGTTGCTGTGGTCACCCTCCACCTTACACTCCCGTTTCTCTGGCCCGGGGCAAGAGGCCTGTGCTTGGCGGGGGAACAAACTGTCCACTCTCTCGGCCCTGGACAAGGCCGGCTAGGAGACACTAGGAAGGGGCGGTGGCTCCGGGGGCAGTGCCGCGGCTCGGCGCTCCCGCCCCCCTTGGCCGGAGCTGGCGCCTCCCCTGTGGCGGCGGCCAGAGCCTGGAGGTGGGGTCGGGCAGCAGGAGCCAGGGCTCTGATGTCACCGCGCGGCCGCGGGCGACCGGGAGCGCGTCTCCAGCCCGAGCCTCAGGTAAGCGGCGGGGCCGGGGAGTAGGGGCGGGCGGCAGGGTCCACGAGTCTCCTTCCGACGAGGAGGCCGGGCGATCAAGAGGAGTGGGGGCCGGCAGCGGCGGGAGCTGCGGCGCCGGGAGCAGCCGGTGCGTGGTTCGGTCTGGAAGGGTCTCACCCAGCGTCCAGTCTGGGTTTGCGAGTGGAATCAGGCCCCCGCGCGCCTTTACCTTTGCCGGGGTCTGGGAGGGGACAGACCCACCCAGCTGGAGGAGCTGTTGGGGACGCTGTGTGTGACTAAAGCACACCGTGGAGTCTTATTCTGCGACCCCCTGTTGCTGCTTTTCGGTGGCAGAGCAGCTGGAAAAACGGGTCCCTCTCGCCCCGGAACTTGCCGTCCCCCCTGTCCGCGATCTGAGCCCTACTTCGCAGACTCTGAACGCCACAGGAAGGGCCGAGAAATGCTCTGGTCGAGGGCCATCCGCTCTCCCGCCGCTCGGCGTGACTCTGCCGCCCCCTGCGGTCGCCAGAGCCTGCGCCTCTCCACTCTCGCGCGCGCCTCTACTCCCAGATCTTGAAGCACCAGGTACGTGGTCCATCCACGGCCCCAGCCGCCCCTCCCCAAGTGCCACTAGCATCCCGCATTTCCTGCGCACGCCAGAGAGCTAGCCTTTCTGGTGACTCTACGATTGGGCTGCAGAGACCACCGAGTCTCCAAACCAGCAGCGCAGACACTGCGTGGGGTGTTCTGTCTGCATGGTGGGCCTGGGAGAATGAAGGGGACACTGGGGACTGGGAGAGCCGCGGAACTTGCCACAACGCCCAGCTAGTCAGACCTAGCCTAGGATGCTGGGATTCAAGACACAGTCATGAACCCAGGAACCCAGTCTGGCAGGGAGATCACTATGCATTCAGCGTCTCCACAGTGAGTCCCCATACTGAGGGAATACCGACACAGACGGGTGGTTTGGGCAACACATCACAGACAGATCAGATGGGAGGTGGCCTTTGAGAAAGGGACAATTTAATTCTGATGATTTGTTGCATTTGACGTTGTCCATTCTCCTGCACTTTACCTGTATTTGCTCCCATTGCTTTGGTGTGATTTTATCCATAGAAACTGTCTTCTTTCATCGATTTCTCCAACATCCTCTAAAATCCTGGGTTTGTCTGGCCCACCCTCTTTGCAGAGCTCCAGACCCACATTCCAACTGTTGCCAGACTTACCACAGACATGGAAAGGCCTACAGGCCCCAGACTGAATGAGTGCTGGACCCCTTGGCCAGTCTTCAACCCCAGTTTCCTCCTTCCAGACTGGCACCTTCATCCCCCAGACCTCTAGCTCTGAACCCTGAACTCATATTTGTTTTCTCTTCTTCTCTTGCTCCTTCATTTAGATGAATGGAATGTTCTTATGAAATGTTTCCCTACTCCCAGGTCCCTTATCTGGTGGTTTCCTAGCAGAGATTTCATGCTGTCCCCTTGCTCTAGTGAGACTTGGTAAAATGAAGCCTCTGGGCTTCAGTTCAGCAATAGGCACAGGCTCTGCTGCCCAGCCCACAGCTGACACTAATGCTGAGGCTGGGACCTCTAGGATATGGCTTCACTGTCGAGGCACAGGAGCTGGCTACACTGCAAGAGGCTCCCTCTATGCAGCCAGATGAGTGTGTGAAAACTCCTTGCTCTTGTGCTGAGGGTCCCAAACCACACCAAAGCAGTTGGACTATGGTGATATAGCTGTTTCTGCAAAAGGCCTGATGTGAACATCCTGTGTGGACATTAACCAACTGAGGCCATCGATGCAAAAACATCCTGAAGAAAAGTTAGGGTCGATAAGGAAACAGACAAGTACACACACGTTTTATTGTCCATTCAAGTTCTTTTTATCTGATGAATTCAGAATCCTTTGTTTACACAGTAACTCCCAAAAAGATAGATTTTCATGGCCTCTTTTCCATACTGGGGATTACACCCAGAATCACTGAACTATACTCCCTGTCCTTTTTGGGGAGGTTTACTGGGGATTTAGCCCAGGGGTGCTTTGCCACTGAGCTACATCCTCACTCCCCCCCCCCATACCTTTTTAAATTTTGAGGCAGGGTCTCACTAATTTGCTGAGGCTGGCCTCATACTTGTGATACTCCTGTCTTAGCCACCCAAGTTGCACCCTAGCCCTTTTTTAATTTTAATTTTTTTTTTTGGTACCGGGGATTGAACTCAGGGGCACTCGACCACTGAGCCACATCCCCAGCCCGATTTTGTGTTTTATGTAGAGACAGGGTCTCACTGAGTCACTTAGCACCTCGCCGTTGCTGAGGCTGGCTTTGAACTCGCGATTCTCCTGTCTCAGCCTCCCTAAGTGCTGGGATTACAGGCGTGCGCCACCGTGCCTGGCTTAATTTTATTTTTTATTTCGAGTCTCATTAAGTTGCCCAGGGTGACCTCAAACTTGCAATCCTCCTGCCTTAGCCTCCTGAGCAGCTGGGATTATAGGTGCCACCACACCTGGCGATTTTTATGACCTCTTTTGAGAAAGCATCTTTGTATTTGGTCACCCCTGCCTGTTTACAGCCAACGTGGGCAGGAATGGGTGGCATGAGCCAGCCCATGAACTGGGATTAGAAGGACTAGGAAGAGAGAGAGCTGGTGTTTAAGTAGCAAAGATAGACTTCCAGGAGGTGATTGTTTTGCTAGGAGCTGCTACTCAGAGTAGATTCTTGTCTAGAGTAGAAACATTTTGCAAAACATGTCCCCAAGCCTAAGTATGAGTACCAATCTGCAGGCCTGGGCTTAGTGGTCACGGAGATGCCCCCAGGTAGGTGACATCAGATGTTGTGGCTCCAGGTCTGCTGACAGCCCTCATTGGGAATGTTGCAAACATTCTCTCCCTTTTAGGACAACTATGTCCTCCCACCACTAACCCTCTTACCTACCCTCACCAGCAATCTGTAGTATCCTGGATCTCAAGGTGGTAGGTGGAAGGTGACTTTGAATTACAAATAGTGTCTGGGAGGCTCAAATGAGTCTGCTTTTTTTATTACACCCCGGGTGTGGATCACCACAATCTCTCTGTGCTCCCCACCAAGCATCTTAGGAAAGATAAGCTCCCCTCCTAGGTTATTGGGAGCCCTAGGTTCCCAAGCCTCAAAGATACTGTCGGCTGGACACATTGGTGCATGCCTGTGATCCCTGTGACTCAGGAAGCTGAGGCAGGAGGATTGCAAGTTTAAAGCCAGCCTCAGCAACTTAGCAAGGCCCTAAGTAACTTAGCCAGACCTTGTCTCAAAATTAAATATAAAAAAGTGCTGGGGATGTGGCTCAGTGGTTAAGTGCCCCTGGGTTCAATCCCCTGTACAAACCAACCAACCAATAAAACAACAAAAAAGCTGCTGTCACCCTGACACAGGCACACACATCCACCTCTTCCCCTTGTTCCCTCTCCCAGCACTGGGGAGATATTGATTTCCGACTCCTGCTGTGCCTGCCCACTCTGTTTCTAATAATAGATGAGTAACATGGTCAGTCAGGGTCCATGGTGGCAAGTGCCTCACCCATTCTGTTCCTTCTCCAGAAAAGACTGTTAGGGAGGAGAGAAGAGTGGGCAGAAGTCAAGAAGCCCTCTTTCTTTTCAACTAAGGCCACCCCTACATCTTGTCCCTGCAAATCTATTCCTTCCCCTGGCATTCAACAAATATTTATTTAACATTAACTGCATGCCAGGCACTGTGTCAGGCACTGAGTGATGAATAAGGCCAGGGCCTGTTCTCAGAAGCTCAGAGGTAGGAATGGGGGAGGGAACGGCAAGCAAACAATTATAGTGCAGGGTGGTGAATGCTGTGATGGGGGAAACTCAGGACTGTGGGCATCCCAAATACAAGGAGATCTCTAAGCTTAGTGAATTAGAGGAAGCAAGAAAATTGGGGCAAGGGGTGGGAGTCAGTTGGTCATTCTCAGACAAAAGGCATAATCTCAGAAATAGCATATTCTGGAATCTGCCAATAGTTTGTGGAGGGGTGACATTTCCCATATGAAGTTTGAGCTTTGTTGGAGAAAGGGCATGATAAACTGGTTTCTAGCAGAGTTTGCCTCTAGGAAATTGATTCTGGCTGCAGTGAGCTTGGAGACATGCCCAGATTCCAGCCAGGGCTCTGCCACTTACCAGCTGTGTGCCCCTGGACAAATCATTTCTCGCTCAGAACTTCAGGGTCCTCATCTGTAAAATGCAGATAGTGGTGAAGATGAAGACGAACGTTTATATGAAGCACCCACAATATAATGGGCACAGAGGGAGGAAGAGAGGCTGTGCAGATGCCCCTGCCCTCGGTCTCCTCCCTCCTTTTCTTGGCTCCTCTGTGATTTGAGAACATTCTTGGCATTGTTTATCGGGCAAAGATCACATGGAGAAACTAACGGAGTGGCCAGGAAGCAGCCTGGGTGGGATAGGGTTGGGGTTGGTACCAGGGTATGTTCTCAGCGCTGCGGGAGGTGCCAGGGTAGAGGCCTCTGCTGGGAGTCCCAGCAGGGAATGGGCTAACTACCAATTGCTTCCCCTGAGCAGAAATCTTCAACTTCCAGAGCTGCTCCCTGGGACTGGTCTTATTGCCCATGCCATCCTTGACCCCAAGGTTACTCTTCCAAAATAGTGTCAGCCTATGGGCCATGTGACCAGGGAGGGGACATGTAAGCCTCTGGATCTCCGTGGTGAAGGGGCCAGCAGTCAGCCTAGCCTTTACCTGGAACTCCTCACTCACCACCTCACTTGTTTATCCAGGACCCACGGAACCAGCCTGTTCCTTCTGCACAGCCATGGAGGCCCTGGGTCCTGGAGATGACCGCGCTTCCCCGGCCTCATCCACGCGAAGCCTAGACTTACAGCGGCTGTCCACACGCGCTGACTCCGCCTATAGTTCTTTCTCAGCAGCCTCTGGTGGCCCTGAGGCACGCACGCCGTCGCCTCGCACGGATCTCCATCCTTACCTAGACTGGGAATACGTGCGCGTGGTTTGGGGCGGCCCAGCCCCTGCCCCACCAGATGCCGATCCTCACACAACGCAGCGGCCCCGGCCAGCTGTTGCTGCGTGTTGCGGCCCACGGCCCCCAGAAGTCCAGGGAACCCCGGGGCCACTCAGCAGACAGGCCAGCCCGCTGCTGTACGCGCTGGCTGCCGAAGCTGAGGCCGGGACGCAGGCCACCGAGCCGCCCAGCCCGCCAGCCTCCCGGGCAGCCTACCGCCAGCGATTGCAGGGCGCGCAGCGGCGAGTGCTCCGGGAGACGTCCTTCCAGCGCAAGGAGCTCCGCATGAGCCTGCCCACTCGCCTGCGGCCAGCTGTCCTCGCGCGGCCCCCCACCGCGCACCCGCGCTCCGCCTCGCTCAGCCACCCCGGCGGGGAGGTGGGGCCCGTGCCCTCCCGGGCTCCCGCGCCAGGAATCTCTGGTCCGGGCCGCCTTGCCAGTCAGCAGCGGAAATGGTGCTTCTCAGAGCCAGGAAAGTTGGATCGCGTGGGTCGGGGTGGTGGGCCGGCGGGGGAATGCTTGAGCTTGGCCTGCTCCAGCTCTGGTGTCGTTAGTCCTGAGCCTCAGGAGTTGCAGCGTGGGGCGCGGGCTGAGGTCAAAGGGTGGCCCGAGGCCCAACCCCAAAGCACTGTGGAGCTGGACTCCCGGTCCATGAAGCTCAGCAATGCCTGTAGGCCTGCCAGTCGGAGTCAGAGCGCTTCAGGAGAGGTCTTGGGCCCCTGGAGAGGTCCAGGAGGGGCCATGGCCACTGTCCAGGTATGAGAGATAGAGGATGCAGGCGTGTGGGGGAGGGGAGCATGTGGAGACGGCCGCATTTCAGTCAACTGCTCACCTTTCCAGGCAATTTCCCAAGCAGCAGAAAACCCCAGACAGTTGTTTCAGACCAAACTTTCCAGGTGAGACACATGGGCCACTTTGGGAATGAAGTTGTGGGAGGCTGCTTTCATAGCTCTTGCTTAAGAAAGGAGCCTGCCGGACCCTCCAAACGACCCTCATTTTGAGCCTTCTGTCTTGCAAACTGCACACCTTACTGTCTCCCTTGTGCAGCACGAAGAATTTCCTTCCTGGTCACTGTGGTCAGTGTGGGATCCCTGCTTCCCGATTCTTGACTCAGAAGGAAGCTGCACTGGTGCATACTGCAGAGGACCCCCAGAGCAGCCCTGTCAAGTGTGAGCAGAGGATCTCAGAGATCTGTATGGACTCTTCATCTGCCCGCCTTCCCTCTGTCCCTGATGATGAAGTGTTTCTGAAAGAAACCCTGCATGTTGGAATTCGATCACCTCCAGACTCCCATGTCCCCCAGGGGTTTCCAACCAGGTGAATTCCCTCTTGCTTCCAATCAGAGTGAGACACTCTCCTCACACATAAACCTCTAGAAAATGCCAGAGTACCTGGGAACCTTCTCCTAGCTGGATCCTGGAATACCATGTGGTTGGGGTGGGGTTGGGGGAAGGCAGCCCTTGAAGGTCACTTGTCTGAGGCCAGAGATTTTTTTTTTTGATTCAGTGTCTTTTCTGTTTCCAGTGTCCATGCCTCTGACCAGCAGTGTGGAACTGGCTTGGGCCAAAGGGCTGGCCAGGATTCAGTCCCTCCAGAGTGCTCCCTGCATGAGTGTCCAGGGACTGCAGGGGCAGGTGACTGCTGGCAGGGGATGAATGGTTCTGTGGGTATCTGCAGGCCCACAAGCTGTATCCCCTCTGGGACTGCAAATGGTGACATCTCAGTCATTGACCCCAGTGGACTGCTTACCACTGACTACCCTGCAGTTGATGCCCTGGGACCTTCAGGCAATGATAACCTAGGGTCCCCTCACCATAATTCCCTGGCCTGGGGTACTGGTCAGCCTGGTTCCAAGCCAACATGGCCAGGTCAACATCTCGAGGAGCTGATTCAGGAGCTGGCCAGACTGGATCCCTCTCTAAGTGACACTCTTGCCTCCCAGCTAAGCCCAGAACCACTCCTGGGCCTGCTGGATGGGCTGATTCCTTTAGTAGAAGTCTTGGCTACAATGAAGCCAGCTTGTGGGGAAGCTGGAGAGGAGGCTGCTGGTACTTCTGAGCTAGGGTGAGTGAGAGGCACCAGAGACTCAGGATTCCAAGCCTCTTCAATCTGGGGCAGGACAACTCAGGAAGTTCTGACTTTGTCCTCAGGTCCTATCAATTCAGCTTTACCCAGCTCTTGCCAACTTCTTATGAGGAGACATGGCCTGAAAACTCTTCCTCCCATCCTGTGCCTGACTGTCCTAGTGCCCAGGGACTCCCTGCGTCAAACAACAGCATCCATGCCAAGAAAGTGAGTGTGGAGAGGTTGGTGGACGCTGGGTGGGGCAAGAGTCCAGCGTCTGGGCTGGGAAGTCAGAGGCCTGGCCCTGGCCTTCAGTACCCAGGCCCTTCCTGTAGGTGGAGCTAGCTGGCCTTCTCCAAAAGATGCTGCAGGACCTCCATGTCCAGGAGGAGCAGCTGCAAGGTGTGGCCCAGGAGTGGACCAGACGCAGGGTGGCTCTGGAATCCGCAGTGGGCCAGGCCTGTGCACCCCGGGAACTGGAGCTGTTCAGCCGGTTCATGGTCGACCTAGAGCGGGTCCTTGGCCTCCTGCTGCTACTTGGCAGCCGCCTGGCCCGTGTGCACCGTGCCTTAGCCCGGGTGGGCCCAGATGGCGACCCCGAGGAGCGGGTAAAAGGGGTTCAGGCTGGGGGAGAATTGGGTGGGGAAGGGTTTCTGTCTCTGGCTGAAACCATCCCAGGAGGGGTGGGCGCCTCGCTGTGCTCACAGCACCCTCTCCCTGCGGCTCTAGGCCTCTCTGCTGCAGCGACTTGGGCTTCTGCAACGGCAGCAGGAAGATGCGCAGGAGCTGAAGGAGCACGTGGCACGGCGTGAGCGGGCCATACGCGAAGTGCTGGCGAGGGCACTGTCTGCAGAACAGTTGCGCTCCTACAGTGAGCTGCTGGCTGGCAAGGCCACCATTCTGGCTCAGCAGCGCTGCCTGGATGAACATGTCCGGCTCCTTCAGAACCAACTAGACATCCTTGGGAGCAGCCTCGGTCATCGTCCCCTTTCTCCCAAGCCATCCTGGCCCCCAGGGACCTGCCCTTCATAAACTGCCCTTCCTTTCTCCATCTAGTTACAGGTGGCAGGATAGGACACTGCCCCTGCCTCATGGTCACAACTGGGGCCATGTTGGCTTATTGGGTGCTTTCCCTTGAGGAAGCTAGAGAGGACACAGGCTGGTTGCTTTCCCAGGCTACTCCTTCCCAGTGTTTTCGTGTGACCTTACCCACATCTGGTGGGTTATTTGGGGATTAATTTAAGGATTTTGAAAATGGCAGTATTTCTCATTTTTGTGATGAGAGAGGAGCTCTGTTAGGGTTGGTTGGAGAAAGAGGAGACAAGTCTGAGGAGCACTTCTACCTAAGATACAAAATGGCCTTTTATTTTATTTTTTCAATAAAAGTTTCTAATAGAAATGTGTGCGTGTGTGTGTGTGTGTGTGTGTGTGTGTGTCCATCCCGCACATAAATGGAGAAAATAGAGAAGGGAAGGGGTCTTGTATACAAATGAAGCCACCAGGGAGTGGAGGTGCCCCACCCCCGTAATCCCAGCTACTTAGGAGGATGAGGCAGGAAGATCACAGTTCAAGGCCAGTCTGGGCAATTTGTGTCTCAAAATGAAAGTTTAAAAAGGACTGAGGTAATAGCTCAGTGGTAGAGTGCTTGCTTAGCATGCTTAAGGCCCTGGGTTCAATCCTAATACCTACAGGTCCTGATCCTGGCTGACTAGAGCAGAAGAGGGACTTGGCAGAATATCAGGTCTGGCAATGTCTAGGAAGATTGGAGAACCAGGACTGAAAGCAGAAGGAACCAGGTGGACACTGGGCTCTAAATACCACTGCCATTACAGTACTCCCTAGCTATTCTGTTGACTGCATCACTGCTACAAAAGCCTAGGCCTGACTGGCTGAGTCCAGGTCTTGTTAGCTGGTTTTAACCAGACCCTCCCAACTTCAGTATTGAAGTTGGAGTACTACACCTCCCTTTAAGACTCAAAGAATAGGGAGTTCCCCAAAGTGAAATTGGGTGCAGATCTTTGCTGCCTACAACCTTGACAAATGCCTCGTACACTTGGATATTTGGAAACTTTCATTCCAAGATTCAGAAACCACTTTCCTCTTCCAGCTCAAAACTTGAAGCTAAGCACCATGGTTCATATCTGTAGAACCAGCACTTGGGGGAGGTTGAGATGAGATTTGCTTGAGACCATGAATTCAAGACCAGCTTGGGCAACATAGTGAAACTCCACCTCAATAAACAAACAAAACTGAGCTTATCCGGTTCTTTTTCAGAGGCCCCCACTGAGTCAGCCAGGCCTAGGGAGGGCAGTGAGAGTAGTTGAAGGTAGAAGCTGAAGGGGAGGAGTGGGATCTGGAGACCCTCCATGTGGGGACAGAGGGCCTGGAGAGGCAGCTGCAGTTGCACACCAAACAGACCCGTCTGTGGATGGGCTGAGGTGGTATGAAACAGGACAAAGTCCCTCCAGTTGTGCATCAGTTCTATGTACATAGAATCAGTTAGGTTTGCAGATGTGCATGTGAAAATGTTTCAGTATTGTAGCTGCAAACACCAGAGACAAGAATATTGTTCGGCAAAGGTTAAGGGTATTTTTGGAAGTTGGGCACATTAAAAGGCATGAGTATGTGTATTTAAAGCCAACTGACCCTAAAGTGAGAAATCTCTGCTTCTGGGCTTGTTTTCTGATGTGTATTGTCACTAAGTGCAACTGGTTGGGAATTTTAAATGGTTGTATTCATACCAAAAGCATTAGTTATAACAGTTGTGCTATTGAGCACAGAACAATGGTCACATTGTACCTCCTTATAAAAAACATATGGGGCTCCTGCTGAGGCCTTTTCGGGTTCTAACATTATGCTTTGCTTCTCTCCTTTGAACACTGTGGGCGGGGTCTCAGTTCCAAGGTCCTCAGCAGAGCAACTTTGCATTATGGACGGAAGCTACTAATTTCTTCCTTTTGTTCTGTACAGTTCTCCATTGCATTCTCCCATTACAGTATTCTTACAAACACATTTAACCATTGTCTATTAAGCCAATGGGAATTGGCTGTTTCAGATAAAGTGCTCCCAGCCTGGGTTAGACGTTGAACGCATGGGTATGGAGGTGGAGGTGTCTGTCATCTTTCAATTAAACCGAACTTTAGTTCTGTGCTGGTTTTTCTATGGAGGACTATGAAGCTTCTGTGCCCAACCCTGCTAGATCAAGAGAACCCCCACAGTAGGGCCACTCTTCTCCGGTCGTTCTGTCTTGTCTGTCCTTCCTGCCCGTTTTTCTCCCTCCTATGCCGTTATTCCTTCGGAGAGCAAGAAAGAGTTCATCAAAGATGTTCTGTATTGCCAACACAGACCTCAAGACTTTGGGGAGACCTAAAGCCCGGTAAATTGACCCTCCAGGACACTGCCAGCAGAGGGCACTGTTTTCTTCAAGGCGAAAGCTACCCACACCGTTGTCATCCGTAGCCTCTCCAGCGAGCAAACTCTCGTCTAGCCACATGGACTTTGCCATGCCCTGCAGAGCAATGGCCCTACTGGGCCTGAAAACTGGAGAGCTGAGTCTTTGCTTCTGTCAGAAGGAAATTCTGGCTAGCCAGGCAGGGAAAGGCTGGCTCGCTTTCCTTTACCACAAGGCCTGTGCTGGAAAGTGCTTGGCTAATGAGAATTGCAGGGGAGGGAACGCGGGGTGTCGATCCTGAGTATCGGTATCACAAAAGGCCTCGCACGGATTCCCAAAGTGGAAGAGTGTTACACGGGTTGCTATTGGGGTTTCTGCCACCCCCTTCCTTTAGCCGCCCGCATCTGTGACTCCTTGTCGCCTCCCACCCCTGGTTGCCTGAGACAGTGCCCTGGGGCCTTCAAGGAGCTTCAGCTTCTGCTGGAGTGGTTGCCGGGCAACCGGCAGCCCCGCGGCCGCCTCCCCTGCTCGCCTCATGCCGCCCCCGCTGCTCCTAATAAGGATTTAATTAGTGTACTTTTACCTTCAGACTGTAAATTGGAAGCAGTGAGAAAGCAATGTTCCGCGGTGCTCCAAACCAGTGCGCAATCTGTCTTGAACATCCTGATCAGCACACAGCGTACCTCCCTGAGCCATTGGCGTAAACCTCAGGGATCCTCTCGGGAACAAATTGCAGTGCTGTTCATTCAGATGTAAATCAGAAGCTCCAGAGGAAATTTAGGTCCAATGTAGTTGAGGACCTTAAAGAGAAGAAGTGAAAGGGGACTTTGGGGACATGGGGAGGTGAGAGGGGCACTTGCTATAAAGAAATGCACTCTGAGACCCCGTAGTGTTATTGTCACAGTCTAGCTGTCGCTTGGGTGGTCACAAAAAGCGTTTATCTGTTGTCTTTG
Organism: Xerus rutilus; assembly: GCA_028644305.1. Lineage (NCBI taxonomy): Eukaryota > Metazoa > Chordata > Mammalia > Rodentia > Sciuridae > Xerus > Xerus rutilus. The sequence continues at coordinate 118,631,333 of CM053405.1, forward strand.
ACATTTAAATGAACACGTATTTCCCACTAGGAGGAATTTTTTTTCATCGTGGGAGAGGTCTGCATCTCTTTCTCCCTTCTCTCCTCTTGCTGGTAGGCACATCTCTGACTACCACTGCTTCCTAGGGTCAAGTGCGAGGAGTCAGGCCAGTTCAAGGCAAAAGTCTAGATATCTGCAAAGCCATAACAAATCTATTTATTAAACCATTTTAAATGGTCAAAGAATTTATTCAGGTAAAGGTCAAAAATGGGAAGAATATGGATCCTGGGTGGGTCTATCTTTATACCCCTGTGCTCAGGGGTTTCACCCCCACCGGGCATCCTGAGTGAATGGCAACAGTTTAGGTCTCAGATTGGATAGGAATGCTAGAGCAATATGGGCTAAGAAAGACAATTGTTGCTTCTAATTTTTTTAAACATTTATTTATTTATATGTGGTGCTGAGTATTGAACCCAGTGCCTCACACATGTCAGGCCAGGCTCTACCACTGAGCTACAGCCCCAGCCCTGTGGCTTCTATTTTAACTAAAGTGATATTATATACAGAACAAGATAATTTCCCTTTTTTTTTTTTTTTTGGTACTGGGGATTGAACTCAGGGGCACTCAACCACTCAATTAAGCCACATCCCCAGCCCTATTTTGTGTTTTATGTAGAGACAGGGTCTCACTGAGTTGCTTAGCGCCTCACCGTTGCTGAGGCTGGCTTTGAACTCACGATTCTCCTGTCTCAGCCTCCCTGAGTGCTGGGATTACAGGCTTGAGCCACCGTGCCCGGCTGATAATTTCCCTTTTGTGGGAATATGTTTTTTCCTAGTACAGTGAATTATCTATGTATGCAAATACTGACATGGTAAAAAAAAAAAAAGGTGATCGTATTGAGTAAATCCATAAACCAGTGCTACATGGTTTTGGAATGTAGGCATTGTACACTGTGGAGCCACCTCAGTACCCTGGTAAAATCTCTAGTTGGCAGAGGAATTCAGGAGGAGCCCTACTTATTCCCTATGTTCCTCCTCCCCACAGCCCATAGATTAGGTACTGCATCATAAGTCCCACAGAGGAAGGAGATTCAAGCTTGGAGAATTGGGTGACTTGCTCAAGGTCACTAATTGAGTAAGGTACTGAGATGAGACCACTTTGCTTCCAGATAGGACAGGGTAAAGGAAAAGAGCACAAGGATGCCACCCCAACTCTGTCATTATTAGCTGTGAGGCCTGAACAAGTTGCTAAAAACTTCTCTCAGCTTCAGTTCTCTCATTTTAAAATCAAGATATTAAGTATAAACCTTATAAGCTTTGGTAAAATATTTAGAACTGTGCCTGGCACTTGCTTAATAAACATGGCTTGTATATGTATTATCCCTACACTAGATCTCCATTAGGTAAATGAGGTTTGCTCAAGAATACCTTAATCTCCATTATAGGAAATGTAAAACTTCATTAGAAAGTGCTATGGATACGATTCATGCATCTCAATGTCAACAATGAACTTCTCTCCCATTAAAAGGAGCCATTCTCTTCTCTGTGAGAATTCTTATACCCTAAATAGCCTTAACAGTTAATTTTTGGGAATACCCTTCTAGAGGAGAGCTTATTGCTTAGCAATATATGGTTCTTTAAAAAAATTACTAAATAGGGCTGAGATTGTAGCTCAGCGGTAGAGCACTTGCCTCGCATGCGTGAGGCCCTGGGTTTGATCCTCGGCACCACATACAAAGCAATAAAATAAAGACATTGAGTCCATCAACAACTAAAAAAATATTTTTAAAAAAAACTTCTAAAAAAAATTACTAAATATATGGTTCTTGAAATATTTCCATATATATATCATATATATCCTATTGACTTACTTTATAATTTCAGAATGCCTTGGCCTGAAAGAGATAACTAGGGGCTGGGGCTATAGCTCAGTGGTAGATTGCTTGCCTACCACGTGTGAGGCACTGGGTTCGATCCTCAGCACCACATAAAAATAAACAAATAATAGAAAGGCATTCTGTCCATCTACAACTACAAAGAAAGAAAGAAAGGAAAAATAAATAACGGTGATTTTCTAACACCGGAGCTTGAGGCTTACCAATCCTTAACTCTTGCCAAATGTTTTATTTTGCTTGGAGGCTTGGAGGACACCCTTTAGAAACACAAAGATTCCTCGGGCTGTTCAATAACCCTTTTCTGATGTAAATGTACAATAAACATTGATTATTATTATTTTTTAAATATTTTTTTAGTTGTAGATGGACACAATGTCTTTATTTTATTGCTTTGTATGTGGTGCTGAGGATCGAACCCAGGGCCTCACGCATGCGAGGCAAGCGCTCTACCGCTGAGCTACAATCCCAGCCCCTAAACATTGATTATTAATAATAGTATGTGTTAGTTTAGATTTTGTCTCTCAAGGCAAGTGATATCTGTGTCTGTGATCTTTGTTACCCTGTCTCAATCAGTTCTCATCTTTTTTTTTTTTTTGTACCGGGGATTGAACTCAGGGCTACTCGACCACTGAGCCACATCTCCAGCCCTATTTTGTGTTTTATGTAGAGACAGGGTCTCACTGAGTTGCTTAGCGCCTCACCATTGCTGAGGCTGGCTTTGAACTCGCGATTCTCCTGTCTCAGCCTCCCTAAGTGCTGGGATTACAGGCTTGCGCCCTCATGCCCAGCTCCAGTTCTCTTCTTTATTATAGAAAATCTCTAATATTTCATTCTGTCTTTTAGATCTTCAGCTACTAAAATTGCTATAATTATTGCCTCCCACAATTTTTCTGCAGAGGCAGAATATTTAATTTGCATTTTAAAATAATTTATGCAGACTTGTTAGAGTTCCACACAGGAAGGTACGAAGGGTCAGATCAGGCCTACATTTATCCACAGTTCTTGGCTATTGTATCTATGTGTGGTTGACTCTTAGTTTGCAGAGAAATCCAAATTCTTTCAGTAATATGCTTGAAAGAAGCAGAAGAATGAGGGTAAAGAGAAAAAAGTAGATAAAAATAAAATAAAAATATAGTAGCAAAAGCTGAATAATGGCCAGGTGCAGTGGAGCACGCCTGTAATCCCAGCAGCTCTGTAGGCTGAGGCAGGAGGATAGGGAGTTCAAAACCAGCCTCTTCAATTTAGCAAGGCGCTAAGCAACTCAGTAAGACCCTGTCTCTAAATAAAATACAAAATAGGGCTGGGGATGTGGTTCAGTGGTAGAGCACTTGCCTCTCAAGTGTGAGGCACTGGGTTAGATCCTCAGCACCACACAAAAATAAATAAAGCTATTGTGTCCATCTACAACTAAAAGAAAATATTTAAAAAAATAAACTAAAAAGCTGAATAATGTTTAAGGGAAGTACATCGCACACAAAGATGAATAAAATGGAGTCTGTTTATTTCATTGCTTAAATCAAAACATTCCATGAATGATTGCCTTAAATAACTTCAAAGACTTCACATATATATGCAGGAAGCAGGAAAGCCCCACTACTCTGTGCCACAAAAATCATTTGATATAACTAATGACATGCAAACATAATTTGCAAAAGCAGACCATTATCGCGATATGATGTAAAAAAGTTGACTGAGCAAATAGATTTCACATCTTTGAAATAGAAAAAGTACCATTATAATTATCCTGTGCCAAACTTGGGAAATCTTGGCAGTATCTACAAGCCTTATCAATTTACAGATAGGAACAAAGGTCCAGAGAAGTTAAGCTCTCAGTTCAAGGTCATTGAGCAAAGATTCTACATATGTTATTTTAGAATAAATTGTCTGCTTTGAAATGTTTTTTAAAAAAATGGATACTGCATACTTTTTTGCTTATTCAGAATTTTCGTGTAAAAGAATTACTCAATTGTATCAATTACTATTTAATCAGTTGTTTTTCAGGTGTGATGTTGTAACTTTTTTTCTTTGAATAGTCACCCACTGCACTGAAAAGATCAGCAAGGTGTGAAAATCACAGATTCAGAAATGTGGCACTAAGGTGCAATTCACAAAGAGATAACAATTTAAGAAAACTAAATAGTCATGCCAAATCAGAATAGCCACCCATTAGTGCCAAATATACATTTACATCTCACCATAAAGTATTTCCCAAAATGTCTCTTTTCTATCTTTGTTAAATCATGTTTACTCCCAAGATGCACTTGTTTCCTAATGTTTAGCATTCACAGTACAATTGCAATTAGTTACATTCATATGGGTCACAATGGTTATTCTGTGTTCAAGACTCTCCAGAATCTTGATTGACTAAAATGAGGTAGATAAACTTTTAAGAGTTTTCTTGGTTGGGACTAATTTCCTTTAGATCTTGAGCATTCTATTTTTTTAAATAGAATTCCAAAATATTTAGCAAAAGATTGAAAATGTCTGAGCACTTTGCCTAAAAATGGAAAAATATAGTTTTAAAAGGTTATTATGAAAGTTGCTTTACCTCATTTCAATTTAAAAACAGAATAAAAGCATCAAATTACAAAACCACTACATATCTTAAAGTTGACAACTAACCCAACATCTTTGAACATTTTAAAGAGACTCTTGCTCTAGTTTTGGCTTGGGAGTATGTAGACTCAGAGGCATCTGTTTAGCGCATTCAGGGGCCAGACCAGCTGCTGCCCCTTATAACCTTTGACTCTAAATTTTAAGTCTCCTCCAGAGTTCAGGACTGAAGGCTAGTTTCTTCATAGGAGCCTCTCACTGAGATCTCAATCACGTCGCTGGAGACAGATCAAGTTTCAAACAGAGCCTGGAGGTGCAGGCCCATCAGAATAAAACAGGCTGCAGTGGACAAAGTTGGAAACGAGATGGGGTACCAGTGTTGAGCCCCACTCTTGGGCAGAATTAGACTGTGAGGTGAGCCCAGCTAGATCAAGCAGGCCATAGCCCCAAGGATCTTCAGGTTGCCGGGGGCAGATTGGGCACTAAACCAGCTAAAGGCCCTGGAGTAGGTCGACGAGAGATTTCTGAGAAGGCTGGCAGGCCACCACGGATCTTTGTCTTTTTACGCGGAGCCATGGGCGAGGTGCCCAAGAACTTGCTGAAGGAGCTCGACTTCCTCAAACCACGGGCCAGATCCTGGAGCATCAGGTCGTCAGCCAAGACGCCCAGAAACGCGCTGGTGGTGGAGCTAAGGATGGTGGCAGCCACTTGCACTGGATGCCGGGTCGCAAGGCTACCACTTCCACCACTAGTTGCATCTGACTCCGTCGCTCCTCGCAGGCCTGGGTCACCAAGCAGGCGTCGCACCGCGTAAGAGGAGCCAGGACGCAGATATTGGTAGGCACGACGTCCACTGTGGTCACGGACATGCACTTGCGCACCCAGACGCACCACCAATAGCACAGCGGCGTCCTCGTGGCCATGCAGAGCGGCCAGGTGGAGCGGTGTGTAGCCGCCATGAGAACGCGCGTTCACGTCAATTGGCCTGCCACCACGACGTGCGACCTCCACCAGCTGCAGCGCCATCTCACGGTCGCCGCTTTTGGCTGCCCAATGCAGGGCCGTGAAGCCAGATATAAAGTCGCGCTTGGCAGCTAGGCCGCAGTCCCGCAGCAGCAGCCCGTGCAGCTGGTGGGTCCAGCGGCCAGTGGCCGCCCGCACTAGCCACTCGTGCTCAGCAGGCTCCAGGGGCACGGCAGACGGCGGCGGCGCGGCGGGCATCTCCTCTGTGTCAGGGCTCAGCAGACGCGGGCCGGCGCGCGACAGGCGTCTTAGGTGCGGGGAACGACCCGGGCCCAGGTTGAGGCCCAGGCCCGACTCCTCTACTGAGAGCCGCCTCAAGAGCAGCGGAGAGCTCCGTGGGCTGGGATCTTCCGATAGCTGCCGGCGCAGGCCTTGCTCCTCTGCGCGGACCCGGAGCGCGGCGGGGCCCAGGACGCAGCGTACCGGCAGCATGCAGGGCTTCTGAGGCGGCGCGCGCCCTTTAGCGGCCCCAGGTCCAGGTACCAGGTCTGGTGGCTCTGCGCCAGGCGAGGCTTCCTCCGACGGCGTGCTAGCCGGCGAGGCCACCTCTGCGGAGAATCCCTCTGAGGACAGGGCTAGCTCAAAAGCTGGAACCAGGGGGCCCCCGGGGTCCTCGGGATGCTGGACCGAGCCTAACAATGGCACCCCAGTTGGCTGGGTGGGTTCAGAGGCCGGAGCCCCCGGGGTGTCCTGTGGCTCTGATGGCTGGGTGGGGTCCTCTAGTGATTCTACAGACTGCTGCGCGGAGGCCGAGTGTGGAGCTCCCGGGCCAGAGTTTTCCCCTAGCGATACGGAAGTGGCCTTCGACGGCGCGTCTGGTGCCCTAGGGATGCAGGGGGTCAGGGGCTCTGGTCCCTCCGACGGCCGAGGTTTCTTCCTCAGCACCACGAACTTGACGCCGTCCAGCTCCTTCACCACCGCCACGTCGTTGACGAATTGTTTGAAGCGGTCCCTGCGGGCTGCGCGGCCGCGCGGGTCGCCGGCATCCAGCAGCGGCTTGAAGCGGCTCAGCAGCTCCGAGTTGCGCACCTTCCCGCCGCGCTCCTGCAGGAAGCCCAGCACTGCCGCCTGGCTCACCCCGGCGGCGGCGGCGGCGGCGGCAGCAGCGGCAGCTAGCGCCATGGTCCGGCCCCGCTGCAAAGGGAAGGTGCGGCAGCCACCTCCCCCGGGTCTCGGTTCCCGGCGGCTGGGGCAGGTGGACGCCGCGGCGCTCCCTGGGACACACCGGATCCCGGTTTCCGGGAGCGAAGTCCGCCGCGGCTTGCTCACCTGGTGACTGTCCCCGAAGATCGAAAGACCTCGATCACGCCCGCGCGGCGGGGCCAGGATGTCTCCCCGCAAAGGGCAAAGCGGGGCGCGGCGAGGGGCCCCCGCCAGCGCCCCGCCGGGCCCCCAGCCTCAGGGGTAGATTTCTGTCTTCATATTCTGTCCAATGATAGCCGGGCTCCATTCCCTGTGCGCGGTGCTCGCCTTACAGGTGACAGCTGCCACTGGCGCCGCGGAGGGAATGGGGGAGCGGAAATTCTCCAGCATCCCCCCCACCCCAAACCCGGAATTAAAGGCGCAGCAAGCGCTTCAGCTCGGCTCGCGGTTGCTAGGTGGGCGTGTTCCCCAGGGATGCCGCGGTGGATTGGTGAGGCATGGATATGATTTCCTTTAAGCAATTTAACTACCACAAAAGAAAAGCAATGTTTTTTTGAAAGACCATCAGTACCTTCCTAATTTTCTATTGCATTTCACACAGGAAAAACGGCTTCTTGAAATTTACAGCAGAAACAATTCTGTACGTGGCAGTGCACATTACGTGAGGTTTAGAAGAGATGATTTCAAAAGCAGTATTCTCAAGACAAAATAATACATCTTTTTCACGTAGAATTTTGGGAATAAATCCACAGGAAAACATGAAGGAAAAATATTCGCCTGAAATTATCATTAATATTTTGAAATATTTAACACCCCCCACATGTACATATGTATACTCGTTTATACTTTAAATAAAGCAAAGTTGAAATCATTTTTGTGATGCTGGGTATTGAACCCAGGGTCTCCAGCCTGCTCCACCCCAGACTGTAGTGTGTTTTGAAAACCTCATTTAGGGTTGGGATATTATAGCTCAAAGTTCATGCTTTACATATGTGAGGCGTGGAGTTGATCCTCAACAAACAAAAAACTTCATTTATTCCACAAGTATTTATTGAGTACCTAGTTTGTGCCAGGACCTTTTCAGGCTGTGATACATATCAGCAGAAAGATTAAAAACCCTGGCCTACTGGAGCACATGTATTGGTAGGGAACGGGAGTAATACAGGACTCTGAAAACTGCATAAAATGATAGCTAAATTCTATGGAAAAAAAGAGGAGGAAGTAAAACAGAGGAGGGGGCAATTTTGAACTGGGTGAGTAGGGTAAGATTCATTGTGAAAATGACAAGCAAGGACTTGAGATCAGGAAGTTATGTAAATGGAGAAGGGTTCTCTCTGAAGAAGGAACCACTAGGGATCAGTTTCTTAATTCATAAGCCCAGCACAATAAACTGATAAATATGTAGCCATGGGTAGCCTATGATAGTGGTTGAAGAGGAAAAGACTCTACAGTCAAAATTCCACACTTGAATCCTAGCTCCATCTTGGGCAAGTTAGTTGACTTCTCTGTGCCTCAGTTTTCATACCTGTAAAGTGGGTGTATGAGAATAATATTTTCCTTCAGATTATCATGAGGATTAGATGAGATATAAGCACTTAGAACAATGTTTGAGGGCTGGGATTGTGGCTCAGTGGTAGAGCGCTTGCCTCTCATGTGGGAGGCACTGGGTTCGATCCTCAGCACCACATATAAATAAATGAATAAATAAAGGTCAATCAAGAACTTAAAAAAAAATTAAAAAAAAAAGAACAATGTTTGACTCAGAGTAATCATTCAAATTATCGATAGTGTAGCCAGTGCTATTACTCACTGAAAAGAACAGTAAAATGTGAAGAGTCCCCCTTTCTCCAATCCTAGTTCTCAGAGGCAATTTTCTGTCTTCAGCATGCATAAAATTTAAACTTTTCCTCCCAGTTTATATTATATTTTAAGCATTTCTCCCAATGACAATATCCTTCAAAAATATATGATTTTAGGGCTGGGGTATATAGCTCAGTGGTAGAGAGGAATTTGGCATACCCAGGGCCTAGGAGTCAATTCTCAGCACCTATGTATATATCTAGGTAGATATAGATACGTAAACATGATTTTAATGATAGCATTTTATATATATATATATATATATATATATATATATATATATGATTTTATGTATATATATGATTTTTTTTTTTGGTACCAAGGATTGACCTTAAGGGCACTTGACCACTGAGCCACATCCCCAGCCCTATTTTGTATTTTATTTAGAGAGAGAGTCTCACTGAGTTGCTAAGTGCCTCACTGTTGTTGAGGCTGGCTTTGAACTCGCGATTCTCCTGTCTCAGCCACCTCAAGTGCTGGGATTACAGACATGTGCCACCGCACCCAGCTTGTTTTTATAATTCTTGATTGTCTATATTGTTTCTGTTTTTAAGCCTTATGAATTGTGCTTCTTATATATAAAAATTGTTCACCTTTCTGATTATCTCCTGAGCCTAGAATCCTATGAGTAGAATTATTAGGCCAAAAGAAATTAATGTTTCAACATATTGCTAAATTTTTTTTCCAGAAAAGCTACCTTCCCTGTCTTTCCCTCCTTGGTATTGAGTAGTATCTTTTAATTTGTCAAGTACAATGTTATTACCCTGCGTGCATGTATGAATACATAACCGGTGTGATTCTACATCATGTTCAACCAGAAGAATGAGAAGTTATACTCCATTTATGTATGATGTGTCAAAGTGCATTCTACTGTTATGTATAACTAAGTAAAACAATTAAAAAGTCATATCTTGCTCTAATTTGTATTTATTTTATTATTGTGATGTTATACATTCCCTGTCTTATTTATGTCATTGTTATTTTGTGAATTACTTTTTCCCCTTTATCCATTTGTTAATAGTTTTCTTGTTGATATGTAGTTTTTTACCCTTTACTATGTTGTATTTTCCCAGCTTGTCATTTGTATTTTAATTTTGTTTTCTGATGACATATGATTTGTTTTTTTTTTTTTTTTTTTTTTTTTGGTAATTGAGATTGAACCCAGGAGTGCTTAACCACTGAGCCACATCCCCAGCTCTTTTTTATTATTATTATTTTTTATTTTGAGACAGGGTCTCACTAGTTGCTTTGGGTCTTGCTAAGTTGCTGAGGCTGGCCTTGAATATGTGATCCTCCTGCCTCAGCCTCCCAGCTTGCTGGGATTATGGGTGTGTACCAGTGTACATGGCACTTTCATTTTTAAACAACTTTTTTTTCAATGTTGGATTAAACCCAGGGCTTGCACATGCTAGGCAAGCACTGTACCACTAAGCTACAACCCAAGCCCTTTTCTAACATTTAATTTTGAGACAAGATCTTGCTAAATTGCCCAGGCTAGCCTTGAACTTGGGATCCTCCTGCCTCAGCCTCTCAGGTTGCTGGGATTACAGGTGTGCACCACTGTACCTGGTAACAACTATATTTTAGTTGTAAATATTCTCTTCTTTTCATTTAAGAATATAAATGCAAAATAAGAAGATAACTTTCCCATTTAAAGGAGAACTTTAAGTATCAGTATACTCTATAGTATTAAGCAATCATCAAAGTGATGTTGGAAGGCGTCTTTATGTTTTAACATACGATGATACTATGATCAGCCATCATTCTATCTAAATATTACCCCTCCTTTGAACCCACTTCAAGTCCCACCTCCATAAACCCTGCAGCTGTATATAATGCTCTGTCCTTCTGCAATTGATGTCAGCAAACATCTATTGAGTATTCTTGGGTCCAAGGCTGTGAGCCAGGTACTCTGTGAAGAAGACATAACCTGCCTTTGAAGAATTTACCACCTACTGGAGGAGGAAAAACCAGACACCTAATTATGTTACCTAGCCCGAGGAAATGGAGGCTGCAGGAGATTACCAGAGGGTTGGTTCTAGGGCAGGGGTTTGGGGAACCTGGGAAGTCCTCAAGAGGCAGCTCTGAGAACAAGCTAGGCCAAGGCTTGGAAGTGGGACAGTGGAGGCTGAATTCAGGGCAGAGTGCCTGTGTGTTTGTAGTTTAGGGTGTGCGCCAGGAACACAGAAGAAGATAAAGTTGGAAAAAGCAATGGGGTCATGGGTGGAGGACCTTAAATGCTAGTTTGGACTTTTATCCTGTTTGTAGTAGAATTCCATTGTAAGCTTTCTTCCTTTAAGAAGTAGCTTTAATTATTTTGTGATTATAAAATTAATAATGATGTTTTCCCAATACTCAGTAGTGTCCAAAAATATAATAAGAGCAGATCACATGTTAGAGAGCCACTCTTAATCTTTTGTGGTTTCAATAGTGTGTTTTTCTCGATATGTCCTCGTGTCTACATAGCCACATACATACCATTCTATGCAGATGGAACTGGACCACCACGCATTATTTTTTTTAATTTTTAATTTTTTAAAAATTTATTTATTTATTCTATTTCGTTTACATGATAGCAGAGTGCATTTTGATTCATTGTACACAGATGGAGCACAACTTTTCATTTGTCTGGTTGTATGTGATGTAGAATCACAACATACATGCGCTCATACATAAAGCTAGGGCTATGATGTCCATCCTATTCCACCATCTTTACTGCCCTCTCCCCACTCCCACCCCTGTGACCAAAGTTCCTCCATTCTTCCCATATCCTCCCCCACATTATGGATCAGCATCCACTTATCCAAGAGAACATTTGCCATTTGGTTTTCTGAGATTGGCTTACTTCACTTAGCATAATGTTCTCCAACTCTGTCCATTTACCTGCAATGCCATAATTTTATTCTCTTTTATTGCTGAATAATATTCCATTGTGTATATATAACACAGTTTCTTTATCCATTCATCTATGGAAGGGCATCTAGGTTGGTTCCACAATTTAGCTATTGTGAATTGAGCTGCTATAAACATTGAAGTGGCTGCATCACTATAGTATGCTGTTTTTAAGTCTTCTGGGTATAGACCGAGGAGTGGGATAGCTGGGTCAAATGGTGGTTCCATTCCAAGTTTTCTGAGGAATCTCCATACTGCTTTCCAGATTGGTTGCACCAATTTGCGGTCGCACCAGCAATGTATGAGTGTGCCTTTTCCCTCACAACCTCGCCAACATTTGTTGTTTGTATTCTTGATAATTCCACCACACATCATTTTATAACCCATGTTTCTTCCCTGACTGCCATGACCAGTGCTGGTGTGACAACTGAATAGAGGAGGAGAACTTGGAGAGGTGATGGCAGGGCCCCTGTGAGAGATGGCATGGGTCTTGAAGCCAGGGCAGTGGGACAGGTGCCAAAGAGATTTTAGAAGCAGGCTTTATGTTACATTGCCTTACTTTCATTTTTTTTTAAAGTCACAATTGCTTTGTTGTGATTTTCATTTCAAAAGCTACTTTCTATATTTTATTTTATTTTTTAATTTTTTTTTAGTTGTAGATGGACACAATAGCTTTATTTATTTATTTTTAACGTGGTATTGAGGATTGAACCCAGTGCCTCACATTTGCGAGGCAAGTGTTCTACCACTGAGCTGCGGCCCCAGCCCCTACTTTCTATATTTTATTTGGCTTTTTCAGGGCAAATTGCTGGGACCCTTGAAATTTCTTTCCATGGTCTCATGGATACTGGAGCCTCAATCAACTTGGACTTTGTTACTGCTCCCTATCTCCAGGGGAAGGAGAGCTAACCCCTGTTAAAGAACATCACTGATTTCCATGGTTTGAACTCATTTTGACTATGATCACCAAGAACAGACAGGATTAAATTCTGATTGAACAGGAATTGCTGGTACAAGCAAAGTTTATTGACAGTGCTTAACAGGCTTCAGGCTCTGAGCTATACAAAGAGACTTGCCCAAGGTCACAGTTAATAATTGGCTGAGCTCAGAATCGCCTGTGTTCATTTATCATGTAAAGTTAGATCACCAATTATTCAAAGTCAATGTTCCTCAATAAAGTACAGACAACTCATAAAAATCAAATTTAAACCTTTTTGCTTATGCACCTCAGCATGCTTGACTTTAATATTTCAAGTGATTAGTTTTAGTTTGAGCAAACATCAGGGCAAGGATGCCAATGACATCCTGTTCCCCAGACTGCTTTTTAATTTTGATACTCTGCTGCCAACGAGGCCACTGAATCAATTCTTCCAGTGACCCAGCAGTTTGCCCTTAAACATTAGGAAAATCAAATACAAAATGTATATTTATAGCAATGGTAAAATTCCATAATGTCTTAAATATGGAGAAGGCAGCAAGAAGGCTATTTGTTTCTAACTCAGTATCTCAAATTTGGAGGTCGTGCTGGGAGGCCTTTTGTAATTGTTAAAGCCACATTATTAAATAAATGCAAAATAAAAACCTTTCCCTAATAATATTGTGTAATATTAGATTACCTGTTTCAACCTACACTATCCTCTGAACTTTTTGCCTAGGGTCCACTGTGGCACAGTTGGATGGATGCTTTATGTTTGTGATTGTCTTGTCCTCTGTCATGGCAGTGCAAACCAGCCCCTTTTGTGTTCTGTCCATCACATCTGCCTCTTCTGCCCTCCCATGTTGCACCAATACATCTTCATCCACGGAGAAGAGGAGTATCTGAGGCCCTGAGACGCAGGAGCTACAGGGACTCGAGGGGGATGGGCTGCCCAGCAGTGGCTACAGAGGGACTTTGCCCAGATAGCAAGCTTTTGTAGTCATGATTTCCTTCCGGAACAAATCATGTTTTGTTCTTGCTTACCAGCCCAAGGGAAGCAAAAGGGGCCTCTTCTTTCTCATGCCTGCAGCTTGTTAAGCCCAGTCCTCTCTGAGGTCAAACCGACTTTATTTCCAAATTGTAACGACAAATGTCAGATCCAGTGCCTGTATTACAAACTGAGTTTTAGTACTTGTGATTCATTTTTTCAGGCAGCTTCTCTGATTGCTTAGACTGTTGCTTGGTTGCTAGGTAAGGAGCTGGCAGGCCTGGTCCACAGAGACTTGCAGAGCTGTGTCCTGGTTAGGTAAATCTCGACCAGACAGTGTCCTTTGCTACCCTTCTTCAGTCATCCCTTCTTGGCCTGTTTTATTCTAATATGTGAGGGTTTTTTTTGGGGGGGGGGGAGTGGATTCTAGGGATTGAACTCAGGGGCACTTGACCACTGAGCCACATCCCCAGCCCTATTTTGTATTTTATTTAGAGACAGGGTCTTGCTGAGTTGCTTAGTGCTTCCTCTTTGCTGAGGCTGGCTTTGAACTCGTGATCCTCCTGCCTCAACCTCCTGAGCCTCTGAGATGACAAGCATGCGCCACTGCACCCGGCCTAATATGTGAATTTTGATTGAAAAGGTTCTGCCTGGCTCTTTTCCCCACAGAGGGTCATTTTTGGGCCTCTTTTTTCTTTCACATGAGTCAGTGTCTGAATTAGGAAGGGGCTAATTTGAGAGACTACAAATTGCTATTTAGCCACACCCTTAATGGCAGAGTCCCTGCTTGAATGAATCAGCAATTCAGGGGCCAGTTTTCCATCCCACTGTGGCTACCTACTTGGATAGGCTTGGAGATCACAGCACCCAAAGGCTGGAAATGTGAAACCCATGAACAGCATTCAGCCTTGGGACAAAAAAAATGTCCTGGCTTTTGAAAATGGACAGGTAGAAATAGCTCAATGGATCCTTAACCTCTTTTGTACTAGAATACCATGTTTAACTTACCTCTCATTTAGCAATTTGGTTTAAGGTAGAAAGATTTCAGAGTTATAAGCTTATCCAGCTTCCTGTTCAGTAATTCGTAGGGCTCATTAACAGAGAGTTCAAAATAATTTGAAGTGGTAATAAGAGACTGAAAGTCAAGTGTTGGTTGGGGGGTTGAGCTGAGCTCTGGGTGGTGCTGGCCGGTAGGACATGAGCTAGATGGTGGAATGGGCAGGCAGCCAAAGGTCTAGTTCCAGGTCCTCAGAAGATCTACTTGCTTGCCACTCTGAGACCATCAGCAAAGTAAATATTGAACAGTTTTATTAACAGTCCTCAGAGTAATCATTTGTGATGTTGAACAATGAGCAAGAAATAGAAAGATGAACTCTACCTCTGAGGCTATGAGGTCTGGAAATGAGGTCATTAAATAGCACTGGTTTTATTTATCCAATGAAGCATTCATGAAATACTAGCAGTGCTACAGGAAAATAAGGATGAACCTTGGTCTCTTCAGTTACCTATGCCCAACATGGCTTGAGCTACTGGGAGAAAGATGCTGTTCTGTGTCTTTATTGGTTGGGATATGGCTCTAAATGTGTGATAAATATTGAAAATAATGATATGGTAATAATTGGTCACCTAATAGTAACTGTTATCATTTTGACTTTTCCAGAATGAGATCAGAGAGAATGTCTACATACCTTGCTATGGTTTGGGTATGGTTTGTCCCCAAAGGTTCATGTGCTAGAAGCTTGGTCCCCACTGAGGTGATGTTGGAAGGTGTAGAACCTTTAAGAGGTGGGGCCTAGTGAGAGCATTTTGGGTTATAGGGGTATCACTCTTAGGGGAGATTAATACTCTTTCAAGAGAGTGGATTAGGTCTCTCAGAATTCGATCAGTTACTACAAGGGGAGATTGTTATAAAGGGAGTCCACCCCATATGCTTGGTCTTTTTTACACATGCCTGCTTTTTCCTTCTGGTTCTCTGTCATATTGTAATACAGTCAGGAACTCTCACCAGATGCCAGCACATGCTCTTTGGACCTTCCAGTGACCAGAATCATGAGCCAAATAAACCTCTTTATTTTTTTACCTCTTTATTTAATAAAGTAACCAGTCTCAGATATTTCATGATAGCAATAGAAAATGGACTAAGACATACTTTATATTCAGTAACTACTGATAATAACAAGATAGTAGCAATTTGTCACATGATAGTGACTCCCATCATTTTGATTTTTATTTTTTGAATTGGAAGTTATTGTATGTATACTTGACTTTCATACTGGGCAGAAGGTTAGTAAACAACTTGGATAAGTTACAATAGGCTAAAGTAGTTCAAATCTCATAATTTCAGAGCCTAGGAGTAGGATCATGGAGAGGGATGCTTTTTCTGGACCGTTTCTGAATGTAAGAATGGTCACTTTGTCAGATATCAAGTGAATGGACGTGAGCATGTAATAGTTAGCAGCACAAAAATCCACACTAGTCCTACAGGGCTTCAATTCAAATAGAATGACTGGAGCCAGAGCAAGGAACAACAACAACAAGAAGAATAACAATAACTCAGATGGGGTGAGGGGTGTTTGGCAGGAGGAAAGGCTTTACTTGCCCCATTCAGTCTCTGAAGCATACGCTCTTGCAGGTTTCTCTTAGTAGAAAGAGGCTAGAGGCTATGCTTGGTTATTTAGTCATGGCTCCGTGTTTCTTTCTCTCTTCTTCCTTCTCCAATCTTTTCTCTTCATTAGCAATGATCATAGAATTTCCTGGGCAAAAGAATCCTTTCTTTTTTAACTGGAAAATTTTGGCAAAATATCACAATGTTCTAGTGTCCTAAGAGCTCAACATACTGGGCCTTAGAAACTTTCCAGGGGAGAGACAATAAGACCACAGTCTGTACAGAGCCTTCTGTATGGCTGTGACTGTGAAGACAAAAACAATCATGTTAATGTTTTTTGCTAGGATTTGGACTTTTCTGCTAATGCTTCTTCATGGAAGTTTTTTACTACAGTATTCAATTTAAATTTTTAGAGAATATTATTTATGCTTTCATTAAGAGAAATTGTTTATGTCTCACAGAAAACACATCCTGTCTTGTCGTTTTCTGTTCAGAAGGTATGGTAAGTTGAATGGTGGCCCTCAAAAGACATGTTCATGTCCCAGAACCTGTAAATGTGACCTTATTTGGGAAAAGGATGGTTGCAGATGTGATTAAATTAAGGATCTCAAGATGTGAACCTCTTGGATTATTCAGGTGGGCCCTAAATCCAATGACAAACATCCTTAAAAGAGACAGGAGTAAAGACATAATATGAGAAAATGAGGCCATATGAAGATGCAGGCGAAACTGGAGTTTCCAAGGTACACCTGGAGGCACCAAAAGCTGAGGAGTGAGGTCCTTCTGACACCCTGATCCTGGACTTCTGGTCTCCAGGACCATAGGAGAATGTATTTCTGTTGTTTTAAGCTACCCAGCTTGTGGCAACTTGTTATGGCAGCTACAGGAGACTAATAGTTATGATGTCAATCTAAACCTTGCTGAAATGGATGAATCCATCTTTAAATAGAAGTAGTATTCCTCAGGCCCCCAGGATTCAGATGATGACCCAACATCATGAAAGATCTGGAAAGCCATGGCCTTGGCTGCATGTTGGAGAGTCCTGATGTGTGCATTGAATTTTAGGAGCAAAAATTCCCCTTTAGTATGAAGGTATCTAGACCCAAGAAAAGATTCTTATTATAAGAGGGTTTTGTTTGTTTTGTTTTTGTTGGTGTGATGAGATAATAAACCAGCAGTGGTTTCTTACAGCCCTTGGGAAGAATTTTCACAGAAATCTTGGTCCCTGGGGCTGGGGCTGTAGCTCAGTGGTAGAGCGCTTGCCTAGCATGCGTGAGGCACTGGGTTCGATCCTCAGCACCACATACAAATAACAAATGAATAAAATAAAGATTCATCAACAAATAAAAAATATTAAAAAATAAAAAAGAAATCTTGGTCCCTGTCCTCTTCTCTACTTGTGACATTCATTTTCCAAGCACCCCACCACCACCCAGCACTGCCTGCATCTCTTTGGTAGTAGCCATAATGTAGCATTCCAGGTAGTTGTCAGCAAGCTGACAGCATCCACAAATGAGATGGAAAGGTTTCAGACTTCTCTACTTAAAGAAATAAACATACAGGGGCTGGGATTGTAGCTCAGCGGTAGAGCGCTTGCCTCGCATGCGTGAGGCCCTGGGTTCGATCCTCGGCACCACATACAAAGCAATAAAATAAAGACATTGTGTCCATCTACAACTAAAAAAATATTAAAAAAAAAAAAAAGAAATAAACATACAAAGGATATAATGGTTGATTCCTGTCTTCTGTAAAGCAATCTCCCTGTGGGGAAAATAGACATATCAACAGATCTATGGGAGTTAGAGCTCACGGGTAGAGAGAGACCTGTGCACAGGCTGGGCACCCAGAGGAGGGAGGGCCTCTCCTTGGGAGAGTCTGAGAGCCTTCTGAGGAGACATGACATTGGAGCTGTGTAATGACCAAGAACCCTGCAGGCTGAGAAAGGAGAAGAGAGCATTCTGGCAGAGACATCAGCAAACACTGTTTATGTGACAATCAGAGCCTTAGGGTGACAGGGAACCTTGTGAGGCGGACAGTAGGGGAGTGTAGAAACAGGTTGGAGATGGTGGTGGGTGCCAGACCATCCAGGGCCTCACACATCTTTGGGGACTTCAACTGAACATGTCCAAGATGACCTGGTTTTCTTTCATACCCCTGCTGCCCCTCCTCTAGGGCTTTGTAGCTCCCAAAAGGGAGCATTATCTACCCAGGTGACAGAGACCTGAGCACTGAGCATCTGGCATGATGGTATCCTACTCTCTCTGCATCTTCTCAATCCACCTGTCCCCTCTATTCCTGTGCCAGGCCACCGTCACCTCCAGCCCACACATCTGCAATGGTCCTCGCTCTCCTCCACCCTGTGTGCCCCAGCCCTTGGCTTCCAATCTGTCTCACCTCTGCTCCATCCTCTACCTAAAGCCAGCATGTTCTGTTTAGAAAACACAACTAATCCTATCGTTCAGATGGTTGTGTAAAACTATAAATTATTTTTAAATTGTTTACAAGTTTCTCTACAATATACCTTCTGATCAGAACACTACTTGCACAGTGGAACTTATAACAGAAAGCAGTAGTGTCCTCTGGGGCTGCAGGATGCTTTCTCCCCACAGAGCTTCTTTCAACCAGTTCTGGGTTTTAGTACTTCTGGTGCTTATTTCCACATCCATTCTAAAAGATGAAGGGAAAAAAAAGTTACCAAGGAAAAGGAAAGATACAGCATTCAGAAACAGGGCCTCCAACCCAGGAGGGCAGTAAAGGGAAGCCCCGGATGAGAGCTTTGAGCTGTGCAGCAAGCTAGGACAACATCCAGGCCAGATGGTCCCCAGAGCTCTTGGTGAGGGGTTGGGTGGAGTCGTTAATAGAATAGACAGTGGGTTTCATGCATTGGGAGAATGCAAAGAAGAGGAGGAGGAAGAGGAGAAGGCAGGCAGGCAATTACACTCACAGAAAACAAAAAAGTAAACAAGAAAATCTTGGGCTGAACTATGAAGCAAACAAACAGCACAGCCAGGTGTGGTGGTACATGCAGGTAATCCCAGAGAGGTTGAGGCAAGAGAATCAGAAGTTCAAGGCCAGCCCAGGCAACTCGTCAAGATCTTGTCTCAAAATAAAATATAAAAAGGTCTAGGAACATGGCTCAGTGGCAAGAGTGCACCTGGGTTCAATCCCAGGTCGTGTGTGTGTGTGTGTGTGTGTGTGTGTGTGTGTATAAAATAAAATAGCACAGAGATGGCTGCAGTGAACATGGTCTTTCATGGCTGTTATAAAGTCAACTTTTTTTTTTTTTTTTTTTTTAACCTAGAAGGAAGCCGAGTGCAGTGGCACATGCCTGGAATCCCTGCACTTTGGGAGGCTGAGACAGGAGAATTGCCAGTTCAAAGCCAGCCTTAGCAACGGTGAGGCACTAAGCAACTCAGTGAGACCCTGTCTCTAAATAAAACACAAAATAGGACTGGGGATGTGGTTCAGTGGTCAAGTGGCCCTGAATTCAATCCCCAGTACCAAAAAAAAAAAAAGAATCAACCTAGAAGGAACTAATGGAAGATTCCACTATGGTGAAGTGGAATATAATGTTTTCAAAATGCATAATGCATGTCAAAGTAAAGGCAAGGAATGGCATGGAAGGTGGGTAGTGGAAGCTCTAAGGTATCTGTTTTGTTGTTGTTGTTTTGTTTTTGTTTATTTGTTTTGTTTTGTTTTGGTATTGGGGACAGAACCCAGGGATGCTCTACCACTGAGCTACATTTCTAGCCCTTTTTCTTTTTCTTTTTTTTAAAACAACCTTTATTTTATTTATTTATGTATGTATTTTGTATGTGGTGCTGAGGATTGAACCCAGTGCCTCACACATGCGAGGCAAGCACTCTACCACTGAGCCACGACCCCAGCCCCTTTATTTTTCATTTTGAGACAGGGTCTGAATAAGGTGCTTAGAGCTGAGTCTGACCTTGAACTTGTAATATTGCCTCAGCTTCCTGAGTTGCTGGGATTACAGGTGGGTGCCACCATGCCCAGTGCTTTACCTGATCTTCTGACTCACTAATTGTAGATTGGGTTTCCACAAATTCTTCCTCAGGTTTGATTAATTTTCTTGAGTCGTTCACAGAACTCAGGAAAGCACTTATATTTATCATTTTATTATGGAGGATATTACAGATGAAGAGATGGAAGGGAGATGTAGAGGAGAAGGGACCCAGAGTCTCTATGCCTTCTCCCTGTGCTTTTGGGTTTTTATGGAGACTTACTTGGTTGCATAGGCGTGACTGAAACGTAGATACAGTGTTGAAATGTGATTGGATGAAAAAGTATGATCTAATGTTAATAGACTGGGCCAGGACACCCATCAAGACCTGTCTGCTCAGATTCTTTGGTGCTCCTTCTTCACAGATATGGGGCAGCACCTTGTTAAACTAGAATCCTACTTCTTCCTATCAGAAACGCTAAGTCAGAGGGAAGAGAAATTCTGTTTTTTTTTTTTATATCTTGCCTTGGGAGGGAGTTTTGAGCCTGGAGCCATGGATAAAAACCAGAGGTTAGCTGGAGTTGTGGCTCAGTGGTAGAGTGCTTGCCTAGGCACTGGGTTCAATTCTTAGCACCACAAATAAACAAATAAATAAAAATAAAGTAAAATTATTGTGTCCATCTACAACTATAAATAAATAAGTGAACACAGAAGTTATATACTGTAGAGGGTAAATTTTTCATACCTTCTTATTATGGAAAACTTCAAACATATATAAAATAATACAATGAATATTCGTATTCATCAACCAACTCTAGAGATTATGGACTTAGCCAACCTTATTTCACCTACACTCCTAGCCATGACTTACCACCCCCAGGTTACTTTAAAGCAAATTCCAGATATCATATTATGAGAAAATATTTAAGAATGTATCTAGAAAAGATAAGGGCTTTTTAAAAATACATAATAATTATACCATTAATTTACCTAAAATTAGCAATAATTTCTTTTGGTACCGAGTATTGAACTCAGGGATACTCAACCACTGAGCCACATCCCCAGCCCTATTTTATGTTTTATTTAGAGGCAGAGTCTCACTGAGTTGCTTAGCTCCTCGCTGTTGCTGAGGCTGGCTTTGAATTCGTGATTCTTCTGTGTCAGTCCTCGCAAAGTGCTGGGATTACAGGCGTGCACCACCACACCCAGCACAATAATTTCTTAATGTCATCAATTGGTGTTAAAATTTTCCTGATGTATATAAATGTTTGCTTGTTTGAATTGGATTCAATTGCAGTTGTTTGATACATATGGCTGTGTGAGGGGGAGTATCTTGTAAAGTTGTCCAGAGTCTGGATTTTGTTGAGTACATTGCTATTGTGACATTTCACATAGTCCCTTTATCCCCTGTATTTCCTATGTGTTAGATCTGCAATCTTCATCAGATTCAGGTTGGATTCCTCCCCACCCTGCTCCCTAGTACTCGGGGATAGAACCCAGGGCCTCATGTATGCTAGCCAAGCAGCCTACTACTGAGCCACATACCTAGCCCTTTTTATTTTCTTTTGAGACAGAGTCTCACTAAGTTGCCCTGACTGGTCTCAAATTTGTGATCCTCCCACCTCAGCCTCCCAAGTAACTGGGATTAGGCATACAACAGCAAACCTGGCTAAGGTTTGATCATTTTGGAGGTACATTCATAGGTGGTTTTGTATAGTTCCAAAAAGGCACAGTATGTCACTGGTCTCTCTGTTATGATGTGAGCAGCCACGGGTGATCTTTGCATAGATCTATTATTTTATCAGGCATTACAACATGATGATACTGTATTCTAATTCTACCAACCCTCACTTACTAACTGGAAGATTTCTATGGTAGAGAGAAATTTCCTCTCTACTACTTAGTTAACCTAAGGTTCCTATGGCAAAGGTAGGATAAATTTTTAATTTTTTCCCTTTTATTTATACATTTTTCAAAATAATGAGCCCATTGCAACTTCCAAAGCCAAACTCTGAGGTTTTACAATTTTTCCCCATGAATTAAAACACATTTGGGGCTGGGATTGTAGCTCAGTGGTAGAGCACTTGCCTCGCATGCTCGAAGCACTGGGTTCAGTTCTCAGCACCACATAAAAAATAAATAAGTAAAATAAAGATATTGTATCCATCTACAACTAAAAAATTATTTAAAAAATTAAAAAAACCACGTTTGATGTGTTTCATTCATTGCCCTTTTATAATCCTTTTTCCTTTTATTGCCAGTGGAAATATCTTTCAGTTAGCTTTGAGCCTTCTGCCTTGATTCTTTTGTTTTGTTTTGAAGACTTTTTTTTAAAATATTTATTTTTTAGTTGTAGGCAGACAGAATATCTTTATTTTATTTTTATGTGGTGCTGAGGATTGAACCCAGTGCCTCACGCATGCCAGGCGAGCACGCTACCACTGCGCCACAACCCCAGCCCCTGCCTTGATTCTTAATTGATATCTGGAATGATCCGATGTTCTAGTTCATCTTTTATTTTTTCTTACCTTTTTCCTGGAATTAACTATTTCTCATGGTTACTGGATTAGTCTTTTTTTTCCTAGGCCTTTTCAGCAGACAGAGCTAGACATGCAAGTATTTAAAGATAAAATACATTATCAATTCATACTAAAAAAATATAAATCCAATAGAAAACTAAAGGTTTTTACTTAATTTCATTGGATCTTTTTTCTTTTTCCTGTTCAAAAGTTTGCTTAACAAAAAGTAAAATATGAAAATATACATGACCGGATTTTTGTTATAAATATGCCCTCTGGAGAAGGGACATGGATTTCTCTGCTGAACAGCCATTATTTGTATTCTTTCCAAGGCTTCTAACATGAAGATACTATTTCCTTGCATCACCACCATTCCAATATCGTTCTGTTGCCCACTAGTTGGCCATTTCCAACACGTTCATCTACCACAAGATTCATAAAGGCGTCATATCCCTCAATATTCCTTGGACGTGTCGGCCGTCATTTAATCTCAACTCCTTCTTGTCGGTGAATTTTTCAGCTCTTGTCTGCTCAGCAGGCTCAGAGATGCTTTGAAAAGGAATTGGCGGACTCCTTCACACTAGCGCAGGAGACTCCACATTTTACATCTGACTTCATTGGATCTTATTTCTCCTTTCTTCTCATAAATTTTTTTTTTTTTTTTTTGGTACCAGGGATTGAACTCAGGGGCACTCTACCACCGAGCCACATCCCTATCCATATTTTGTATATCATAAGACAGGATCTCACTGAGTTGCTCAGCCCTCGCCCTTGCTGAGGCTGGCCTTGAACTCGCAATCCTCTTGCCTCAACATCCCGAGCCGCTGGGATTACAAGCGTGCGCCACCGTGCCTAGCAAAACTTTATATCTTTAAAACTGTTTGAACATACTTTGTTCTCCCTTGTGGTGAACTGACAGTTTGACTTACTATGAAAATCGAACTTTGATAACATCGCTCCATTTTCTTCCAAGTAACCAATGTTGCTAATGAGAAATCAAAGGCTATTCTGAGTTCTTTTTCTCATATATGTCCTACTTTTTTATTATTATTATTTAAGAGAGCCTTTAGGGTCTTACATATTTATCCTTACAGTTCTGCAATCTCACCATGCCGTGCCTAGGTATGGGTCTTTTAAAATTAACCTTGATCCACACTTGTCTCAGGGAAATGGGTGGTGGAAAATAATCAATCTGCAGGTGGTCACTCAGCCTCTGGCTTTTAGCTCCTCCCTCTTCCAAAATGCCTTCCAAGCATCTATGGTTTCTGAGTCTAAAGCCTGGAGAGGGTTAACTGGGCAAGTGGTTTCAGCCCACATCTGTGAAGGTTCTGGGTTTCACCCACTCTGCTTTATCCCAGAACATATCCTTCCACATTCTGTCATCTAGAAAGTTGTTGAAATCCTTTATATGTAAATGTCTCCTCCTGTTCTTTTCTTGAACTATAAAGAAAAGGAATAGGGGCTGGGATTGTGGCTCAGTGGTAGAGCACTTGCCTCGCATGCATGAGGCACTGGGTTCGATCCTCAGCACCACATAAAAATAAATAAAAAAAAAATAAAGATATTGTGTCCATTTACAACTGAAAAAATATTAAAAAAAAAAAAGAAAAGAAAAGGAATAGGATGGAGATGCAGCTTGGTTGGTAGAGTGCTTGCCTAGCTAGTATTTGCAAGGCCCTGGGTTTGATCCCCAGCACCACCAAAAAATATATATATGTGTGTGTGTGTGTGTGTGTGTGTGTGTGTGTGTGAATATTCTTTCACTGTAATTATTTTACTGGGATCTTGGAAAGGGTCTCACTCTCTCTTACTTTTGGACATTTGCAAATGTTTCCTTCATCTGGGAATATTTCTGCTTCTTCGCCTCCCACCTTACACCCACTTTGGGCCTGGTTAATTCCTGCTCGCCTTCCTGGATGTGCCTCTTCCCTGAGAAGGTTTCCTCTGACCCTCCACTAGATCAAGTCCCTTTATTTGTGCTCTCATCAGTCTGTACTTTCACATCACATTTCTAGATCATTCTATAACAATGTCTCCAGCTACGGCATTTACTTCTTCAGTACCTGTCTTCTGACTCTGAGCCCCTTGAAGGCAAGAGTTCATCTGTCTTGTTCAAGATCTTTTTTGCCTGTTTCAGGGAAGTTCCATATGATCAGCCAGGAGTCAATGCATGGCCATCCCAGCCTCTAGGAAGCTACCTGGAGGAAAAGGTGGTGATGAGCTAGAGAGATGCATGTCAGAGAGCTGGACCAGGAAGTTATCTCTAGAATCCACCAGGAGCTGAAAAAGCCCTGGACTAAGGGTCAAGAGAGAAGGGAGCCTGGTTCAAAAGATATATCTGAGACTACAGTCAGAATTTGGTGCCCCTTCATGGAGAGATAAGGAAAAATGAGCATCCCAAGATGATTCTCCCATGTCTGACTTGTGAGAAGAGGAAAACTGTAGTTGTTTGCTGAGATAGGAAAGATCAATGAAAGGTAAGATGCAAATTGAGTTTTCACAAGAAAAGATTTTAAGGTAAGAGGTGTTTGTGGGTCACCTAGGAGGGAGTTGCAAATGAGGATCTACAGCTCAGGAGAGACATCTGGGTCGGGATGTGAAAGTCCTGAGCTTCCAGATGGTGAACCCATTTAGGGAGAAGATTAGTGAGCAGGAGGAGCAAGTGGAACCCTTAGTCCCAAAGGGGCTGTGGAAGAACATCCATGACGGGGAAGAGGAAGGGATGGACAGAGGGACAGGAGAGGCAGGAACACCAAGGGGAAAGAATTTCAAGAAACAAAAGACCTGGGGAAATGGCTCAACTGTGGCATGGCCATCCCTTTGAACATGACAAGTAGCACAGTACATATATGATATTTGAGAAATGAAGCCAGCATCTTTATTGATTTTACCAGTATTTTATAAGGACCTACTAAGTACCAAACATAGCTCCAGGCTCTGGGGATTCGGTAGTGAGCAAAACAGACACAAATCCATGTCTTCATGGAGTTGACTGTGCAGTGAGGAAGACACATGACGAATAAGATAAATAAATGAAACATACCATATGTTAGAAGATGGTGAGTGCTAAGGAGAGGGAAAAAAACCAACTCAGTGAAGAAGAGTATGAGATATAGAGAAGGTTGGGATTTCATAGCATGGCCAGGGAAGGCCTCACGGAGAAGGTGACTTGAGAAAAGACTCAAAGAGGAAGGACATGAGCCGTCTGGATGTCTAGGTGGGAGCATGCCAGGTAGGGGTAGGAGTGCTCAAGAGACAGCGGAGTCCACTGTGGCTGGAACAGAGAAAGCAAAGTGTCAGTAAAGTATGGAAGGGGCTCAGATCATATCCAACTTCACAGGCCATAGTAAAAATCTAGGTTTTTACTCAGAAGGAGGAGGGTAGCCATGCAGATTTATGTGCATAGTAGTGACAGGATCTGATTTATGCTTTAATAGAATCTCTTACTGAGCTAACATTGTTGGTACTGGAGATTAAACTCAGGGGTACTCAACCACTGAGCCACATCCCCAGCCCTATTTTGTGTTTTATGCAGAGACAGGGTCTCACTGAGGTGCTTAGCGCCTCGCCATTGCTGAGGCTGGCTTTGAACTTGTGATTCTCCTGTCTCAGCCTCCCTAAGTGCTGGGAGGCCTGTGCCACTGTGCCGGGATTCTACGTTTTTCCTATGCATGGACAGATGTCTAGAAAGACAAGTTCATCCAGGAAGTGGTGTAGGGGGCAAGGGCGAGGTTTCCTGCTCTTTCCTTTGTATACTTACAGATTTGGCTTTTTTCCCTCCATGAGTATATACAATGTTCCAGAGAAAGTAACAAGGGCCTAGTGCAGTGTGGAAGAAATAGCATCAGAATTGAGCTAGGCATTGCAGAGCATGCCTGTAATCCTAGCTACCCTGGGGGATGAAGCAGGAGGATTGCAAGTTTGAGGCCAGCCTCAGCAACATAGCAAGACCTTGCCTCAAAATAAAAAATAAAAAGCACTGGGAATGGAGCTCAGTGGTAGACCATCCCTGGGTTCAATTCCCAGTACTGGAAATAGAAAAAGAAGGAGAAGGAAAAGCTGCCATTGCATCTGGCCACTTAGAGGACAATTTCTTTGAAGGTATGGAGGCTAAAGACACAAGTCACATGGGTGAGTTGAAGAGTGGATCGCTCTTTCAAGAGGTTGCACAGGAAAGAGAAAGAGAGAGATAAAGAGGAGTCCTGTCGGGCACAGGGTCAAACACAAGCCTTTTTAGGTACAGGAGACTTGAGGGTGTTGGCCTGCTAAGAAGACAGGAAGAAGAGGGAAAGGGAGCGTTTGGATGTGGGAAAAAGAAGGAACAACTGAGACTATAAGAAGGACTACCTCCACAGAAGAGCTGGGGCCACTCTTCCTTGGGGTCAAGGCAGTACCTAATAAATCTTGGGCTGGGTGAGTTGAGGGAGGCGGGCTCAGGAAGGGCTTGAGGCAGTGCCTGGAAGCTTCGGATTCAGCCCTGCGTGCCCATTTTTACTTTTCCGACCCTCACTGTACTAGGAGGGCAAGAACCAGGCCTGCTTTGTCCCCTTGGCTCCAGTGTACACAGCAGGCCTTTAGTTAATGCTTGTTGACTAGATGGATTTTTCTCCTTAAAAATGAGGCCAAGATATCAGCTGAGTGTGGAGGGGGACGAAACAGGGGAGAGTGATTAATATTTGGGGCAACAACCATAGGGGTTGACTAGGAATGCAGGCAGGATTTCCAAGTAACTCTGGGAGTTGTGTCAGGAGGCACTGTCAGGATGTGGTGCTGTCAGGCTGCAGGGCTGTGAGACATTTTTCCCCCCTCATGTAATTCTGGGCAGCTCAGGAACATGCCGAGAAAGCAGATGGGTTTTTTGTAATGTGAGTTGACCTGCTGTCATTCTCACAGTGGTGGCTTGGAAGAGTTTGTGTAGCTCCCCAAGGCCCTGGCTTCGTTCCTGGAGGGTGTTTGTGCCTTGGGTGGGCTCCTCCTTTGTGTCTGAAGCTGCTGCTGACCAGAGCAAATTAGTGTGTAAGCCACAGCCCAAATGTCATCCCCAGCGACACCTTTTCCTCTCCCTCTCACTCCTCTCATCCTCCTCTGGGTGCCTGGCAGCTGGTACCTTGCCCATGAACTTCCTGATTTGTGTTTGTCCCATCAGGACATCCTGTGCAGGGAGTGTGGATTCACCAGGGCAGAGCCCACACTGGGAGGGCAAGCGTCAGGCTGAGCCATCAGGTATCCTCAGCAGGCCTTCCGTAGGAAGCTGTGCCCGGGGAAGCAGAAGCAATGACATTAGCTGGATATGGGGTTCTAGAGGCCAATCAAAAACTACAGTAAAGCCAGGCGCAGTGGCGCACGCCTGAATCCCAACACTTAGGGAGGCTGACACTGGAGAATCACGAGTTCAAAGCCAGCCTCAGCAAGGGCAAGGTGCTAAGCAACTCAGTGAGACCCTGTCTCTACATAAAACACAAAATAGGGCTGAGGATGTGGCTCAGTGATTGAGTGCCCCTGAGTTCAATCCCTGGTGCCAAAAAAACACAAAACCACAGTAACTTCACACGAGGCAGCCTGGGTGAGGCAGATCTAATGGAGAATAAGGTGAAAACTGACAGTGAAAGATGTCAGCGGGTTGGTGGCTCAGGATTTGGGTTTCTTTTGTTTGTTTGTTTGTGGTTTTTTTGGTACTGAGGATTGAACTCAGGGGCACTCAACCACTAAGCCACATCCCCAGACCTATTTTGTGTTTTATATAGAGACAGGGTCTCACTGAGGTGCTTAGCGCCTCACCATTGCTGAGGCTGGCTTTGAACTCGCGATTCTCCTGTCTCAGCCTCCCTAAGTGCTGGGATTACAGGATTGAGCCACCGTGTCTGGCTAGGATTTGGGCTTCTTGTTTTTGTTTTTGTTTTTTTTTGGTACTGGGGATTGAACTCAGGGGCACTTGACCACTGAGCCACATCCCCGCCCAATTTCATGTTTTATGTAGAGACAGGGTCTCACTGAGTTGCTTAGTGCCTCGCCGTTGCTGAGGCTGGCTTTGAACTCGCGATTCTCCTGTCTCAGCTTCCCTAAGTGCTGGGATTACAAGCGTGAGCCACCGCGCCCGGCTAGGATTTGGGCTTCTTAATGCTGGTGTTCGTACCCTGTTATCTGACTCATTTTGCTTTGCTGGAGGCAGACTCTTAAAGGGATGTCTAAGTTGAGCTGTATATATTGTAATTAATAATTATTATGTTTGCTCTCCTGTTGAACACTGAACAGAGTTCAGTATCCATCCTCATGCCCACAGCACATAATAAGTACTCAGTAACTCTCTGTTGTGTAAATGACTAAATAACTTCAGTGTTCAGTCAGTCGATGTTATAGTTTGAATCTGGAATGTCCCCCAGAGACCCCATGTGTTAAAGACTTGGTCACCAGTCTGTGGTGCTTTCAGAAGTGGGGCCTACTAGAAGAAAGTTAGGTCATTTGGGTTGTGCCCGTGAAGAGGATATTAGGACCTGAGCCCCTTTCTGCCTCTATTTGCTCCCTAGTGGCCACGATGTGAACAGGCATCCTCCATTGTATTTTCCCACCATGATGTACTATGCTGCCACAGGACCAAAGCAACAGGGACAGGTATCCACGGGCTGAAACCATGATCCAAAATAACTTTTTTTTCCTTATAAGTTGATTATCTCAGCTGTTTCATCACAGTAATGAAAAGATGATTAACACAGTCCAGAAACTTCTACAGTCATAATAACCTGGGCCAAGAGGATCCTGAGAAGTGAGCCAGACAATCTCCTCCCAAGAGAAACATCACAGATAATAACAAATTCTAAAGGCTCCAGTCTATGATTTATCAGAAAAAAAGAACTCTTTCCTTTATTAAAATGAACTAAACCCAGGAGTGGTGGCACATGCCTGTAATCCTAGCAGCTTGGGAGGCTGAGACAGGAGGATGGCAAGTTCAAAGGCAGCCTCAGCAACTTAGCGAGGCCCAAGCAACTTAGTGAGACCCTGTCTCTAAATTTAAAAAAACAAATAAAAGGGCTGGGGATTGCTCAGTGGTTAAGCATCCTTGGGTTCAATCCCTGGTACTAAAAATGTAAAAAAGAATTCGGTGTGCCCAACCTGGAGTCAGAAGACTAGGTGAAGTGAGCTCTGTGCCTTCAGTCTCCTATCTAACAGCCATTCTTCGTGTCTTCTGTCGAATGTTAAAGGCTCCAGTTTTGTTCAGATAGCAATGTGTCCAGTCCCAGAGAACAAAGCTTTATCGTTCATCATGTGTGGAATTACCTTGTTACACTGTAGCCTCAAGTTTTCCATCAGGCACGCTACCTGGAGGTCATGGGTAGAAAGACTCGTGGACCAGTTTAAGATGCTTACATCACTCAGTTTATTGATTCTATTTCAAACTTATAGCGAGAAACTAGGGGACAGGGATGGGGCAGATTAATCTAGTCAGGACAAAGTATAAGCAGGGTGTAAGGAGCACACTGCCTGAATCCTGTGTTCACACGCTGCCCGCCCTAAGTCCCTCTCCCACATCATCTGTCCCCACTGACAATGTGGTTTTGAAAATAAGAGTCAACATTGAACAAAGAGACTGAACAATCAGGTGCCTAGAACTATCATGTGCTCTATCAGAGAAACAGGTACAAATGTGCCTGGCTATAGGTAACGTATGCCAGTGACCCAGCACACAGCTAGTGAAAAGTACAAGAGGGGCCAGACTGGGATTATAATTGTGACAGCTGTCAGTTGAAATTAGCATGATCTTTACCTTGGGGTTTCAATCCCTATCTGCAAGTAACCCTTGTGTGTTCTACCCTTTTTATGTATGCTTAACACCATATGTTTCATTCATTCTGTGTCTAGCATATCTCACAAGTTACCAACTTAATATGTATACTTAACACATCTTCTGAATTTTGCCTACTATTTTTTGTTTTTCTTGCCTTCTAGCAGATTTAAATATTCTCACTATGCAGGCAACACACATTGCGTCAGTCTGGGCATACCTCTGGAGATCTTGAAACTTCCGTGCAGTCAATGAGACCCCAGGGGAAGTGTTTAGGGAGGTATCTGGAAAAGCTTTTCTTCCTTGACAAATGGCTAAAGTAATGCGAGGAGGAAGTCCTTTTCTCTCTTGCCATGTCTTCAGCATCTGAAACGGCAGGTGGCACATAATAACCACTTGGTATTGTTTGGATGTAGTTTGTCCCCCAAAGGTTCATGTGGTGGCTGAAAACGTGGTCCCCAGTGTAGCAAAGTGGATGTGGTAGAATATTTAAGAGATGGGGCCTAGCTGGGCATGGTGGCAAACGCCTGTAATCTCAGCGGTTTGGGAGGCTGAGGCAGAAGGATTGCAAATTCAAAGCCAGCCTCAGCAATTTAGCAAGACTCTAAGCAATTTAGTGAGACCCTGTCTCTAAATAAAATATAAAAAGGACTGGGGAGTGGCTTGGTGGTTAAGCACCTCTGGGTTCAATCCCTGGTTAAAAAAAAAAAAAGAGGTGGAGGCTAGTGGAAGGTCATGGAGCCTCCATCCTCACAAAATGATTAATCCTATCTTACAAGAGTGGGTTAAGTCTCTTGTGACTGGATTAATTCTCCTGAGAGCAGGTTGTTATAAAATGAAGCCCCTCCATGGGACTGGCTCCTTCTGCACACAGCCAATAGCTTTCTGTATCTCTAACATGTTGTGATGCAACCAGGGGCCCTTGTCAAGATGCTAGTGCCATTCTCTTTGGACCATAGAGCCACCAGAATTATGAGCAACATAAACCACTTTTTAAAATACATTGCACAGGCTGGGGTGTGGCTCAGTGGTAGAGTACTTGCCTCGCATGTGTGAGATACCGGGTTCGATCTTCAGCACCACATAAAAATAATAAATAAAGATATGTGTCCATCTACAACTAAAAAAGTATTTTAAAAGTTTATAGAAAATAAAATACATTGCACACTGTCAGGTATTTTGTGATAGCAAAATGAAAAGGACCAAGACAACACTCAACAAATATTTCATTGAATGAATGAATGAGGGGTGTTTGCATTCAGTCTTTTTTTTTAAATATTTTTTTTAGTTGCTAATGGACCTTTTTATTTTTTATTTATTTGTATGTGGTGCTGAGAATCGAACCCAGTGCCTTGCACATGCCAGGCAAGCACTCTGCCACTGAGCCACTGCCCCAGCCCAGCATTCAGTCTTAATCTCTGTGTCACTGAAATCAGTCTTTGTCTTATGATGGAGCTTCATTTCTGAGTCCAGGGTTGGGTGGTAAAAGTAAGTTTGTGATGATAATTTAAAATGACACTGATATTAACAACAGCTAACATTTATTATTGGAAAGCGTATTCTGTTAGAAAAGGTTCTAAGCACTTCACATTTAATCCTTTTTTAGCCATATGAGGTGGCAATTATTATTATACTCACTTTGCACATGAGGAAACGGAGGTACAGAATGTAAAGTAACTTACCTGCGGTAACTGCCAGCGAGTGGTGGCACTGGAATTAGAATTCTGACAACTTGGGTTCAGAGTGCACAGTGCCATCTGTATTAGTTTCCTCTTGCTGCTTTAACAACTTACCACAAGGACTGTGGCTTTAGACAACACAAACTTGTTATCTTACAGTTCTGGAGACTGTTAGACTGTTAACTACTTACTAGGCCAAAATCAAGGTGTTGGCAGGGCTGGGCTCCTGGGACCTCTAGGGCAGAACCCATGTCCTTGCCTTTTTCAGTTCTAGAAGCTGCTCAAATTCCTTCACCTGCCGCTATATCACTCTCATCTGTTTCCACCATCACATCTCCTCTGATTCTCCTGTTTCCCTCCTACACAGACCCCTGTGGTAATGTTGTGTCCACCCAGATAATCCAGTATAATCTCCCCATCTCAAATTCCTTAAGTTAATCACATTTGCAGAACCCCTTTTGCCATGTAAAGTAAGATACTCTGAAAATTCTGGAGATTAGGATGTGGACATTTGAGGGGCAGCCATTGTTCTACCATCCTGCCTGTGGGGGCCTATAACCCATTTGTAGCAGCAGTTCTGTCACACACCAAGGAACAGAAGAGTGTTCCCTGGAACCTTCTCCACTTTCCCAAAGGCTTCTTGTTACCCCTCCCTCACAAGCCCACACTGCAGCAGGTGAGGAACTCTTGGGAAGCCAGGAGTGTGAACCAAATGAAGAGAGTTATGGGCCTTGGCCTCCCCCTCATCATCTATATGGCTTTCTATACATTAGTCAGGTCCTTTGCTCTCCCCAGTTTTGTTCCCCAGCCAGCTGGCCCTATCCTTGTGTGTGAGTTCCCCTTCTTGGTTATTTGCTGTTATTTCTGCTCCTACGTCAAGTTAGAATAATTTCTCTTGGTTCCCTTAAATTTTCTTCCAATCGCCCCAGCCAACCCCTTGGAGCCAGGGGAAACTCTACCTCTCAGTCTCCTAACTCGCTCTTAGTGGTTTCCCCGTTTCCTCCCCAGCAGCAGCCTTTTCCAGACCCGTTTTTGTCTGTCTGAATAAATTCTCCCCAGAGACGCGGTTTTCCGAGGTATTTTCAGCTGCCGAAGACCGCTTTGCTGAAAGGAGATCCTAATATGTAAAGCAGATGGAGTGGAGCCGTTTGGGGAGGGGCTAGAGTCCCTCCCACAGGGCTCTTTCTCTGTCTCCCACAGCTCATCTGGGCCCAGTTAGAAAACCATTGCTCTGCAGGGCCTTGGCAGTTTGCTTCTGGCCTCTTGTTAGTTATGTGACTCCTTCCCTAATGGGTTTCTTTAGTGCCTTGTACAATCTGAAGCATTCTTTCTCTCTCCACTTCCCTCATGCTCTTTTTTTTTTTTTTTTCCCCGTGGTACTGGGGATTGAACTCAGGGGCACTCGACCACTGAGCCACAGTCCCAGCCCTATTTTGTGTTTTATGTAGAGACAGGGTCTCACTGAGTTGCTTAGCGCCTCGCCATTGCTGAGGCTGGCTTTGAACTCGCGATTCTCCTGTCTCAGCTTCCCTAAGTGCTGGGATTACAGGCTTGAGCCACCGCGCCCGGCGTTCTCTCATGCTCTTTGAAGGTCACATTTTTTTTTTTCCAAGAAAAGTGAGAGATTTTAACTTTCTCCTCTCTGACTAGCAATGCCACCGTGCGGGGCTTCCTCTCACCTGCGTGTGTCTTGTGTACTCAAGGTTGACAGCATGGAGGCCACACTGAAATGGACGGGCCAGCCAGCTGCACATCCCTTGGCTATCTCCGTTATGTGAGCATCATACAGGCCTCCTTTAAATAAATTGTGGTTACTAGACAATTGACATATTCCCGCCCCTCCCAAAGTTCTTTTGGGCTATGCCTAACTTGAAAGGGAAGAAGGCTTCTACTCCCGTGAGGCCCAGAATTCCCGTGAGCACAAAAGTGAGACAGGTCCCTGGAAAGAATCTAGACAACTGTGTGGAACTCCTTATGAAGTTGATGTATCCTGTCTTGTCTCTCCAAGCCAAGCTTGGAGTGGGGTTTATGGTTCACAGTGGCAGCTCTGGACCGTGGAGTTGCTTCATGGATCCTGGTAGCTTCTGGGACTGTGGACCTGTGGGTGTCTGTGTGGCTTAGTTACCCAGGGCAGCTTGGACTTCAGGAACACCGTGAAGCTTACGTTTCTGGGGCTCTCACTTACAGGCATCCCTTCCTTTTCTCGGTCTAAAGAAGTAACTACATCCACATCCACTTTCTCTTTATAACTACATTTTTTTTTCCTTAAGGAAAACCTTCCAAATTCTACAGTCTTTAAGCTCCTCAAAACCTGGATGCATCTCTGGAACTATGGACTCAGGTCTCCTTCAGGGGACCCAGGGACCTATGTACAAGGGGATCCTCTTCTGTGAGAAGAGGCAGAGATTCTCATTTCTAGGGCTTTCCAAGGAATCCCTAGTACTATCTTCAGGGCCTCCATGACATATTCTCTTGTGGAAAACAGGAAGGCATGCAGTCTCTTCCTGCAACATCAGGGTCCACCCTGGGACTCTGAGGCAGAGGACAAATAGAAAGCTATTAGGACAGGGAAGGGCTGTTTTCTACTGGCTGCACTTCCAGCTCCCACCTGATGCTACACAGCTCCCACATCACACACACATGCAAACTCTGGGCAGTTTTCCTGGCAGAAGGTGTCAGAACATGGTCTCTTACCTTTGGCCAGTTTTCCATCAGGCCAGGACTTCTAGTCTAGGCCTCAACCTAGCAGTACTGCCATTTGACTGTAATCCCTAAGTCGGGGTTTTAAGAACCCTATTTTGCAAAATGGGAAAGTTTGCTCATCTGGTTGGGAGGTCTTGGGACTTGTGAACTCAGTGCTCAGGAGCTGGCAGGTTCTCCAGGTCTCCCATGCTTTGTATTATTTCTGCAGCTATTGACACAAATCATTTTAATGTTGCTTTAAAAATGTGTAGGGACACTTCCAGAATAGGTAGTGGATTAGGGCTTCCCCATAGTTCTCATTCTCAATTCTGAATGAAATAAAAGCATATAAAACCAAGGAGGATATTTACTATTAGTGACCAATATGGTAAGCCTCAAAAATACCATCCAAACAAAGATATGGAGGATTCTGGGGTGACCAGAAGTGGCATAGCACACATCTCTGTGCTCCCTACCTTGCCCTCAATGCCTAGAAATTGACAAACTCCTGAGCATTATTATATCTACTGCTCCTGCACCTGAAAAGAAGCAGGTATGAATCATGCTCTTATTCTTCCTTTTCTGAATAAGCTCTATAAAATGTGCCAGGGAGACCAGGGAGAGCAGAGCTTGGTCCACCCAGCTGTCTTGGTTAATAGAAACACAGGTTACAGAACAACACTCCAGATAGGGACAGTGATCCAAGACCTGGGTTTTCCCCTTTTGGGGAGAGAAGTATAGTGCCCTCCTAGAAGCCCCAATCAGGTGGCATGAGCCTTGTATAGGACTTTAAACAGAACCTCAGGACAGGAGCATGCCCAGGTATTCCAACAAAGTCTGCACTCTACTTTGACCAAAGTTTTCCCTTCTTCCTTCCCTTCAGACTACCTAAAAGTGTATAGAATCCAAAGACTCAGCCTTGCACTTAGCTCAAAGGGAAAACCAAACTGATCTCAAACAGCGAGGTCAGTAAGCCCCTTTCTCTCATCACCTGTTTCAGCAGTATAAAAAAGGTCTGGACAGAGCCATCAAACCAAAATGACAAGAAAAGGATTCATACGAATGGGAACAAAATATAATGATCAATAAAGGGGAAACAGAGGGCAAAAGAAGACAAGATTTCCCCCCTCCCACACCTGGCAAAATAAATGTGTGTGCGTGTGTGTGTGTGTGTGTGTGTGTGTGTGTGTGTGCACATGCGCGCAGAGAAAGTATTCAGGTTGGTTTGACTTCCTCCTAGAAGAGAAAGGAGCAAAATCTACCACCTTTTATAGGAAAGGAGGTGTGAATCAAGAATATTATACCCAGCTAAGATATGGTTCCTGCAAAGAAGCAATAGACAAACATTCTTAAACATACTTAACTCTTCTTGGAAAAAAGCTAAACAATGAAATTCAGCCCATTAAGAGATTGGCTAAAATAAAGAACTTGCACTAAACTAATTTAAATTAATAATGTCTGCTAAGTAAAACTATAAAATAGTGTTTACAGAGCAAAATATGCTTGTTGTAAGCCTGGACATTATAATTATAACAAGTAACAAAGCCAGGAGGCAGGATCAGAGGAGCTTGGAAAGAATCACAAAAACTAATTTTCCAGAGCAATGAACACACACACTCACATATAGTTTAAATGTGTAACATAAAAACAATGTTACACATTGTTTTTCACAATTCTTGTTTAACCTCAGAGGTGTCTTTTAGGAAGTAATATTTCTTGTGGTCAAGAAACATTTTTTTGAAGTTCAACTCCTTCTTCAGTTTCACTTCAACTTCAAGTAAAATTAAATGTAATACTTTTATTTAAATAGCATCTGTATCATAGCCCACATTTCTACAAAATATCTCTATTATCTTTCCTCCTATATGTAAATATTCTTAGAAAGTTTTCTGTTCATGATGGGCATTTCTGTGTTGTGGTATTGGAACAATTCAAACTTTTCTGTATTGTTTAAATTATTTAAAGTGTACATATGGGCTGGGATCGTGGCTCAGTGGTAGAACGCTTGCCTCACATGTGTGAGGCACCGGGTTCGATCCTCAGCACCACATAAAAATAAACAAAATAAAGATACTGTGTCCATCTACAACTAAAAAAATATTTAAAAAATAAAAAATAAAGTGTACATATATCATTTTTATAAAATCACGCACTTTTTATTAAAAAGAGGTAGGTAGGATAAGAAATTATCTCTGATTAATTCTGAATGATGGTATCTGATTATTTTCTTGCTTGTCATTTTTTATGTTTTAATTCTCCAACAAATAAACAAATTAAAATTTTAAAGTGTTGGGAAAAAATTTTTCAGACATCTCACCACCCAGAACTAGACATGGCAGAGATTGCTTCTGTCTCCCAATATCTCCTCTCCTTGTCTAATATTTAAGGAAGTTCTAGCTGTGCATACAGTGAGCAGAAAAGCTTTGAAGGTGTTTGCTCATTTTCTCTGTATTACTTTCATTTCCTCTTGCTGCCTGGAATGCAGATAGAGTAACACCATGTTGGACCATGATGGTCAGCCATTCAAAGTCAAGCAACAGGGCTGGGGGTGTAACTTGATAGTAGAGCACTTGCCTAGTATGTGTGAAGCCCTGGGTTTGATACCCAGCACCAAAGGAAAAAGGAAAGAGAGAAAAAGGGGGTGGGAAGAGAAGGGAGGAGGTGGAGGAAGAGGAAGAGGAGAAAGAAGAAAAGAAAAAAGGGAGGGAAAATATTTTATGACCTTGAGTTAGGGAAGTTTCCCACAGAAATTTTATTCTTGTATGGAACTCAGTATTCCTCATGGTTACTTGATTATGAAACCAATCTTTTCCTGTTATAACATCTATGAACTTCTGCTCAGAGTATAAGGAACTCTTGGAAATGCTATTATAAGAAATAACAATTTGCAATATGAGAAACGATTGTTATACTCACCTTTGAGTCCCCATAGATAATTCTCACTCCTTCGTAAGTTCTAACCAGCAGCAACGTACAAAGAGAAAGAAATTTGGGGTTTATAAAATAGGAGTAAATTCTCCAGGTAAAGTGAACATATCCAAGAGAAGGAAATCAGCAGGAATCTGGGTTTTTCCTTCTCATAGCCACTGGCTGTAATTTGGAGGAGTGGGTGTTTTGAGCTATGCCAAAATAGGGATAATGACCATTTTAAATTAATTTAAGGCAGATCCCAGGAGTTGTGACGCAGAAAACGGTAGCTGGGAGGGACTTCTTGTCACTTAAAAGGAAACAGCAAAAAAGGTCAAGGTTGATCAAATCAACATTGATTGACCACTCATTCATTCATGTTTTTCTTCCTCCTCCTCCTCTTCTTCTTTTCTATCTGTCCTCTGATCTTATAGTCTAGAGAGAGATATATTATTAAACACTATATTTCAACTACAGTTTAAAGCTCTTTACTTATTTTATCTTATTTAATCCTTTGACATAGATATTGTGGGTAGTATCTTTACTTTTAGGGCTAGGCAAGGGAAACACTATTATGTAACTTGTTTAAGTAAGGTTAAAAAACTAGCAAGGGGTGAGGGCAGGATTCCAACCAGGAAGATTTGCCATGGATTCAGCCTGCCTAACCACTGTTCACACACAAAAATGTCCAAGAAACAGCCACACAGCAAGATAGAGGAACCAAGTGAATACATGTGAGGAAAGTCCAGCAGGATGGGATGTCAGCTCGCCTGGGTGATAAGCTACTGTTTCCTAGGGAGAGGAAGGAGGGGGAAGTCGCCACAGGGTGAAAAGGTTTGGGGCAGGGAAGCCACTCCTTGTAGAGAGGGGTGTCTCCAAGTCCAGGTGTCTTTCTGGCACCTCCAGCCAGTTCAAGTTGCTGATTGGGATGGAAGCGTGTTTCTTAGGAAGATATGGAGGGAAGGGTTGGAGAGTGGACACACTTGGGATGAGGCCAGTGGAGGGTCAAGTAACAAATCTTGCCATGTTACTGAAGAGAAAGCAGAGCATGCAGAAAGAAAGAAGAGAAGGGTTTCAGGGGATTTGGAGTTGTATTTAGTATGGAAAGTGAGAAGGACACAGAGACCCTTGAGGCCTCCAGTTTGGGCATAGGTGTTAGTTGTCCGAGTTTTGTGCACGTTTTGAGTGGAGAGCTTAGCAGAGAAAATGTTCATGCACTGGGAGCCGTGGACTTCTGCAAAGAGCCAGAATTCCATTAATACGCTGTTCCAAGTTCTTGGGACAGTAGGTGATGGTCACTAGCAACATGATGCTTTCTATTGCACGATTCCCGAGCGGAACTGCGCATCCTGCGCAAACATTGCGCAAGAAGCCAGAAGCTGGTCCCTCGCCCGGGAAGGCCGCCGGGCCGGCTGTGCCGGTCCTGCCCGGGTTCCCGCCCTAGCTCTGGCGGGAGCATCAGGTGGGACCCAAGACACTGGCAGACGAGGCTGAAGCAGCCCCTCCAGGACCCAGCCGGCCACCTGCAGCCCGTAGGCACTTTGGGGAGTGGTCCGTGTCCATCTGCAGGTCCAGCGTGCCTAGGCAGCTTGGAGAGGGAGCACCCAGGGCGCACACACCACTCCTCTCTACTCCGCTTGCTACGGGCTTCCTAGCGCGGGGGCCCAGGACACTTCTCACCGCGGCTGGGCTCCAGGCTCCCAGGGACACGCGGCAGGCCGCTGGGCACCCGCCCCAGCACCCCCAGACAGACGTCCCGGCCCCCCAACTCGCGGACTACAAGTCCCAGCAGCCCTCGCAATTGGCATCTCCCGCCTCGCCGCGGAGACCCCCGGCTGTCCCAGCAGCGGGGCTCCGCCGTGCTCGGGGCCCGGCCGGGCGGAGAGGCAGGTCCCGCGGGCGGGGGCGGGGGCGGCTCCGCGGCTTCTCCTGCCGCCGTCGCCGCCAAGGGGAGTTTCCAGGAAGTGGCCATATTGGATCCATTCAGCCGCAGCCGCCCGGGCGGAGCGCGTCCCGCAGCCGGCTTGTCCCCGTCGCGGCCCCGGCGCTCGCTCCAGCCCGCCCGCCCGGTGCAGAGCTCACCATGGCGGCCACTGACCTGGAACGCTTCTCGGTGAGGGCCCTGGTGGCAGCGGTGCGCGCGGGAGGCGCTGAAGGGGGCCCTGCAGCTGGCCGGGGGGCGCAAGGCGGGCTGTCAGCGCCGCGCGGCCGGGCCTTGACGCCCAGCGGGCTCGGGGACACTAGAGCGGGCTCTGGGCCGCGCTAGCCCCGGGTCTCGGAGAGTCGGGCGGGGGCGACTTGCCGGGTGGCTGGTGAGACAAACCCCCTTCTTGGGAAGAAGCAAGGACCTGC
The DNA here is from genome assembly GCA_028644305.1 of Xerus rutilus. Classification (NCBI taxonomy): domain Eukaryota; kingdom Metazoa; phylum Chordata; class Mammalia; order Rodentia; family Sciuridae; genus Xerus; species Xerus rutilus. The sequence goes on from CM053405.1 coordinate 118,671,064, forward strand.
TTGGCTCTGGGCAGGTGTGAAGATAGATCTGGATTCCGGAGGCCAGAGGAAAGGATCTGGGGTACTCTTGATCCCCATCTCCTAGGGTTTTTCTTTCTGCACAGCTGGGGAAGATTCCTAGCCGTGCAGGTGCTGTTGGATGGGCACAAACGGTAGGGTTGAAGCCCTAGGGATCCAGGGAATCCCCCCAAAGCGCTGAGGGTAGTTGCAGACTTGGATCCTGAAGAACCTGCACCCACTTTTCTCTCACCTTCCCCCTCCACTTCCCTTCCCGCGCCAGGACTCTGGGCAGGTCAGGCCTCAGTGGTCGGGTCTGGGGCAGCCATTCCCCAGGAATGGGAGCGATTCCAGATTCAGCCCATTGGATGTTTGTTTGGGCTCAGTTCGGGTCTGCTTTCTCCTGGGCTAACATTCCTGGTGGTCCCTGCAAGGGTCTCTGTGGACCTGAGCCAGGCCATAGTCAACTTCCTAAAGGTTTTTATAGTTCATCCGAGGGAGGGAGGCCTTTTGGGGGTTGTGTCTGCACGGCCCCTGGTGTCTAAGGCTGGATCTGGGTGTGTCTGAGTGGCTAGGCTGTGACAGTGAAGGAAGCTGTGTCCTCTTGGCCAGCATGTGAGGCCCTGGTCGGCTGGAACGAACTGGGAGGAGGGAGAAGAGAGGGAAGGGAGGGAAGAAAGGGAGGGGGAATTCTGACTATGTGACCGATAACGAATTGGTTCTGGGGCTAAATAAGGGAGCCAGGACTTATGTAATTAATGCTATAAATACTGTCATCTGAATTTATATATGTAAATTTCCCCTTTAATCTGAAAATACATTTGTTGGTCTACTCTGGAAATAGGCATAACTAAACAGGAGCTCATGGTTTCATAATTTGTAGACTGGGGTGTTTTATTCCCCTTGGTGGGGGCATGTGTCAGTTAAATAAATTTAACTAGATGAGTAAAGATTCAGAGGCTGGGTGAATCTGAAATCCACTTCACTCCTGTGCAGTGAATTGGAATTTATATACTGGAGGAAGGCAGTTCCTGAATCCTGATAGACCTGCTGGAGGCTGAGACCAATGTGTGCTTGTGCGTCTCTCTGTGTGTGTCTGTGTGCATTTTCTGTGCCCAGCTGACCAGAAAGTTATGTCTGGTTCTTGTCTGTTGCTAGAGGTTGCTCTGACAGTTGATCTTGTAGGTGGGAGTGGTATGTAGGGTAACCAGTATCAGACAGCCTGATTTGAATCTTATATACTTGTTGACCATCTGACCTTGAGCAAGTTATTTAACCCCTTGTTGTTCTTATCTAACAACATAAAAAGACATTACTCCTCATTGGGTTGTCATGAGGATTCAATGAGAGAATTCAGATGAGGCACTTGAGCAGTGTTGGGCACATGGTAAGGACATGATAAATGACACATGATACCTGGTGTTCATGTGGACATAAAGACTGGTCCTCTGTGTGAGAAGGCAGCAGAGAACATGTTTGCCCCTATGTTGCACTTTCTGGAAGGGCTTCCTTCCATTGATTTTTGTCCAGAGATAGTTCTTAGAGGGTCAGCTGAGAGGACTGCCTGCACAGCAGTGGTCTGTAAGGACCTTATGTTTGCTCTTGGACCATTTCTGTGAGGAGTTTGGGTATTGTTACCCCATGATGCACTGAGGTACTAAGAGTGCACTGTGAGCTAAGAGTGTGGAGCTTGAGTACTGTGCCAGGTTGATCTTGAGGGATAGACGCCTACCACGCCCTCCGTGCTCTGGGTCATTAGCCTCCTGGGAGGACTTGGACAAGGTTGAATTTGGGTGGAGATCTTGGATGGAGTTTGGCCTGAATTTGGAGGCTGGACTCCATTCTCCCCTCATGTCTTGTTATCCTGGGAAAATAATCTCTTATCTTGCTGCAAATTGGGCACCACTGTACTGACTCTTCAAAGAGTTCATGGAAGGTTAATTGTAGTCTTGGTGTATTTGGAGATGTCTCAGGTGTCTCACCAGCCCCAGGGGCTGAATGTAGTTGTGGCAGGTCTGTACTGCCCCTCTGGTCAGCACAGTGGTTAGACAAACCTTGAAGGGCCTGGGCACTGTCTTGACCTGGAGCTTAAAAGAGCATGCAGAGTTGTGCTTTGAGATCAAGGTGTGCTGGGTTCTTGCTTCCCCTGTACCATGGTTGTATGTACCACAGGCCCAGCAGCCTTTACCTCTGACTGGGCCCTGCTCAGCCCTATATCAACCATAGGGTTTGGGTTGATGCCTGCTGTATGTGAATGGGGGTGCGGGTGGGGGACAGCCCTAGGAGTTTCTGTTGGTCTTTGTCCTTGTGCCTTCAGACTCCTGTCCACTCTGACTTGGCCTCTTTTCCTTACTGGTCCCTATCTCTGAGGCTAATCCCTTCCTGCCCTGAGGGACTGTTCCTGTGTTTCTCTTATCAGAATCTCATGATGCAAGATTCAGACTCCATGGTTAGGGACCTTATGGGGCCTGGGGAAAGTGAGATGTGAGGATGTGAGGGGGGAGGGAAGAAACGTGAGGCAGCCTCATGCTTGGCATTCTTCCCAGCCAGTCACACACACCCCCCATCTCGGCTTTATCCCCAGCACCATCTGTTGCTTCCGTTGTCACCCCTGTAATCTTGACACTTCCCCAAGAAGCACACTATCTGAGGATGCCTATTCTGCCCTTAAGGGAGGGATGTGGGAACTAGCCCTCTTACCTGAGTGATGTTTCAAGGCCTCTGTCACAGTGTGATATCTCCCTGTCCTGTAAACATGGCCAGTCACCTCCTTGCCAAGCCTTTCTGAGGGAAAAATGAGAGCTGAGCAAGAGATGTCTCTGCAACTCTCAGTGCCGGGTGGGTTTGAGGGGTCACATGTGAGCACCCTGGGCAAAGCTGCAGCTCTTCCCCCTCCCCCAGCAGTGGGTCTGCCCTGCCCTTCTCTTTCATGGCATCATGCCATGCCATGGGTGCCTGCCTTAGGAGGGTCTGTGTGGGATTTTGATTAGAATGGGTGAAAGCTATGAGGCTGGTGGGGAGGCAGTGACAGTTCATTGGAGCACTCCATAAGGGACTGACTAGGGTAGCAACAGAGAGGGTGGTGAGAAGAGACTGATCTCAGTGCTGAGGAGAATGGATGGAAGCTGAGCATGCAGGGCCTGGACTTGTGTCAAAAACTGGAGGCGGGGACAGCACTGGATGCTTTGTGTCCATCATCTTTTTGGTGCCAACAGGTGAGGAAGCCAACTTTGGTCATTGCCCATTGAACAAAGGGCCCTAGGCCTAGACTAGCAACTAAGGACCCCTTAAGATGACTGAGAGGGCAGCCCTCTGTGTTTTGAGTTCTAGGATTGGCCAGATGGAGGGCCATATTTGGAGCAATAACTACTACAAATGTCCCTGTGACTCCAGTCCAGCTACCCTGAGGCAAGGCCAGCAGCAGCAGGATGACAGAGCAAAGGGCCTAAGGGCCAGCTGGTCTCCATGTGTTCCTTGCCACCCACTTGTGCTGCTGCTTGGGTCTGGGGATTCCCAGGCATGGCCCCCAAGGCACAAGCTTTGCCAGACAATGGGATGTGGAGCTGTGCAGGCAGGAGGGAGACACATCTGCCTGGGAAAGGATGCTTCCCAAGGTTAGAATGCCTTCATAGTAGAGCTGGGTACTCTTTACTGGCTGCCTTAGGAGCTGTCTGTATCCTTATGGCTCATGGGGAACTGTGGCTGGGTAGAGGCATTGGAGGACAGGGCAGGGGCATCTTGGCAGTGGCTGAAATTGCCCTGAATTAGGAAAAACAAATTAGATGTTCTCCTCCTCAGAACATAGCTTCTAGATGCTTCTTAGCTTCCATCTTAGAGACTGAACAGAGATAGAACAAGGGGGAAAGGGAGTAAGGGTCCATTTCTGATTGAGGTAGTTGGCTGTTCTCTGAGGGGTCTCCTGGGTATAAGCCACCAAAGGCCTGGGGTTCAGGAGGAGCAGTGGTTTGGACCTACGTCTACTCCCCAGACCTGGCTATGGGGCTGACCACAAGCCTGAGCCTCTGCCTGGTGCTGGGATAAATGAACAAGCAGTGGAGATGTATAGCAGTGCCACCTACACTTCCGTTCTCCATGTTGGTGCTCGTGAATTCCTCTGTTCCTTGCCAGCCCTGGCATCTGTCCTGGGGTAAGAAGAAAGAAGAGGCACCTTTGCTACCCACATTCCACCTTCCAAGTCTGGAGTCTCATTTTCAGTGGAGCAAAGACTGCCCCCTCCTTCCAGTGATGTCAGACCCCTCATGACTTTCCCCGTTGTGCATGATGTCTGCTTCTGGAGTCCCTGAGCCAAGTGAAGAAATAGGAACACCTGGGTTTCAGCACTTCCTGTAGCCCAGAGCACCTTTCCCATCTGCACAGCCGGAGGATGGAGCAACCTCTTAGACAGCACATCAAAGCCCAAGAATGTGTCTGTGGGGGCTGAGGTTGTGGCTCAGTGGCAGAGCGCTTGCCTCGCACGTGTGGGGCACTGGGTTTGATCCTCAGCACCACATAAAAATAAATAAAACAAAAATAAAGACACTGTGTCCATGTGTAACTAAAAAAAAAAAAAAGAAGAAGAAGAATGTGTCTGTGTTGTAGGCCTGGGGACTGAAGGTGACAGGAATGGGTTCAGGAATCAGCAAGTATGCCCTTGGTTCCTGGAAACCTGATTTTGACAGGGAATCAATTCATTCCCAATGAATAAGCTTCTGCTTGACTGATGTTGTCAAGGAAGAGAAAATGCCTTTGTGAGACAGGGAAGCAGAGAAGATGGAGTACTAGTGTCAGGGGAAGGATGGTCTTGGGCTCCTGTAGATAGTTTCACTCCCACCATTTCTTGTCTTCTGAGGATGAGGTGGGGAACAGCCAGCTTGTAGAGTGACTGGTGGCCCAGCTGCTATCTTCCTGTTATTATCCTGTCTGTCACCACCGTGAAGCAAGGAAGGTTGAGTCTTCCCTGGTTTTCTGTTGTGTAGGAGAGAGACACTGTGGTTCCTAAGTGTCCTGTTGATTTGGGACAGGTATGTCCTGCCTCTATTCTTCCCTTTCTGCCCAGGGTAGCAGCATCTCCACCCCGCCCTTCCACATGTAGTCCTTTTGGTTATTTCCCGTAACCTCTGACCTGGGCTTTAGAGGCTTGTTGTGGAATCCTGGGACCAGAGCCTAAGCCTTTCCTGGGAAAATTCCTAGGATTCCTCTTGGGCTCAAGGACAGTTGTGCTTATTATCAGACCGTGTGTTCTGGCCAGAGGCCTCTGCTCTGGCTATTTAAGGCCTAGCTTCTAGGAGTAGCTGGAGTTGGGGTAGGATGATTTAGGCCAGGAATGCTGGTAGAAGGCCCCCAGTGGTACAGTGATTCCTGGTTCCTGACAGGGCCTCTCCCCTGGCTGCAGCTCTCCTGGGGTGAAACATTCCTGTCTGCCTGGCAGGGTACATAGGCCAGTGGATGCTAGGCAAAAGGAACCCAAGTGAAGAAAAGTGTCCCAAGCCCAAGGCATGGACAACTCTGAAAGGCCTGGGGAAGGGTTGGGGGCTATTCTTTGTTCAGGATTCAGAAGCCACATAGTCCTGTGTGGGGTATCCCCTCTACTCCCACCCTAACAATTGACTTGATTTGTGGGTCTTTACCCACAACTTTCCTGGCTCTGTTGGTTTGGATATTGGTTAGATTTCTGTGTTTTTGTTTTGTTTTGTTTTATTTTGTTTTTCCTGGATAAAAGGCTATATTTGTATGCAGGTAAGTCACAAACTATAGTTTCTCCCCTAGATCCCATTTTGATTCCTGGTAAAATGGGCAGCTCCTCTTGGCTGGCAGTTAAGTTAGGGTTGATCCAAAAAGACTCAGAGAGCATTTCCTGATCAGGAGTAGAACGTCCTAGTTACCCAATGGCTGCATAACAGAATGCTGTCCTCCACTTTGTTCTGGATGGCCAGGCATGGAGGAGCACAGCCAGCCTGAGTATAATTTTGGTTGTTGTCTTTGATGTGCCAAAGAAATGATGACACAGAGGCCAGGGGCTTAGCTCGGGAGCCGAAAGTTGGTTAGTGATTAGAGAGGGGATAATAGCCACATGGAGGTTTTCATTGTGCGTGTATCGCCCCAAGCTGCCAACTCTCAGGGTCCTGGACTTTGAGTGAGCACCCTAAGTTTCTGGGCATGTGGAAAGGGCCGGAGGCATCAGGGTCTGCCTCTCTCCAGCGTCCAAGTTAAGTTGACCGCTCACCCAGGCTCCTCCCTGTGGAACAGTCTCCTGCCAGTCTCCATTATTGAAAACGGAGACAAGTGTATCATAATTCCAGCTCAGTCTCCTTCCAGGCCCAGGCTGCAGACTGTCAGGCCTTTGGTCTAGACAAGGCCCCTGATATGTCATCTTTGGCCCTCCCAGTATCCTCAGATTGTATTTGTTGCCAACTTTTAACATTTAAAGGATTTCACATAAAGATCTAGATTTCCAAATTCTCTTGAAAAGTAAGATTTGGCAATACTAGACTTGCATTCCCACAGTTGGCTGGAATCATGGAACTGTGACCACCGCAGGCCGTGTGTACACATGGACACTGCAGTGCCCCAATATTCATATCTCCCACTGGGGGATCCCACACTTGGCCATGTCAGTGGCTGTCTTTCATCCAGCAGGCAGTGGAGCCATGTAGCCAGCAGTGTGGATTTCTCCATCATGCTGTCTCCATTGAGATCCCAGCCTCATCCTCCCGAACAGCATGGTTGTGTGCAAATTACTTAATCTAATGTTGCCTCAGTGGTCTCATCTGTGTGATGGAAAGTATGTTACAGCCAATCTCATAGGACTGATGTGTGGATTAAATGATATTAAATCGAGCTGTAAACAGCAAGTGCTTAATGAATGTTAGCTATTGTTCTTGTCATTATTACTATACTGCTCCTCTTCGTGCATTTACATCACCTGCCTTGCCTCAAAGCATTTGAGTTTAGAATGAGACTTTGAAGGCAAAGGATCAGTGCCCTCTTTTCATTGCCAGCCATCCCAGTGCCTGGCACACAGCAGGTGTGTCCACTAGGTGTGCCATGAGTGACAGTGAGTGGTTAGAAGCAAGGGCTTGGTTTACTCTCACATCCCTTCTGTGCCCTGATTAGTTCCCACATAGCTTCACATGCCTCAGTTTCTTCACTGGTAAAGTGGTGTCTGCCACACAGACTAAGGGAGAGACCATGGAACTCACTTGGTCAAGTTCACACATAGTGGTCCACAGTGTGATGCTGGTTTTACCTGTGATACCCATTCCTTCTTGAGGTGATGAACTCTGTGACACTTGACCTTCCACACCTTTCTACCCTGGGATCTCTCGTCACCACCACCTCCCTATTCCTGTGCATCCAGAGTTTCACAATAGCAGTCAAGGTACGTTCAGTTCCAAGTACCAGAGAACTCCACCCAACTGGTTTAAGTAATTAAGGGCATATACGGCCAGGGTAAAGGGGAAGGCCCAGAAGTAGTACAGACATTGGCTCTAACCTCAAGATGGCTGTGAAGGCTCCACATGGATCACCTGCCTGTGTCTGAACCAATCATAGTTCCATGCTGAGTGATTCCCTCCAAATGGCAGGGCTGGTAGCCAGTGGGAGACCTGATTTTATTTCTGAGGCAGGGAAGAGGTGCCTCGGGGGCTGCCAGCTTCCTGTAGGCTGTGACCCTGCTCAGGTTAACAGACACCTGTGGTGAGCACCTTGGAGCCAACCATGCATCTTAATGTTATTGATCATAATGTTATTGATGTCAGATATACAATCAAGGAGGCCTGCATCAGTGAGCATCACCATTGATAAAATTGAGAGGCCACATCAACCTCTTGAGACCAGAGAAGAACACTGTTTCTATTAGGGCCATGTATGTGCATGCGCTCCATAGACACCCCCACTGTCCCTAGAGCACCCTGGCAGCCATTGTCCCAGGTGTGTGACCTTGGTGACAGAGTGCAGCCTGTGCAATAACTAGGGGATAACGACTCCCATCCTCCACACACTTCCACAGAGAGAGCAGAGCTGAATGAGTGAAGGGCAGGCAGGAAGGAGCCTGGGTAGGTGGACTTATGTGAGCCCCTCAGTGCTGCTCTAAGCCTCTGAAACCTGGAACTGTATGTGGGGTGGGGGCAGGGATCAGAGGCACAGGATGGCCTCTGTTTCTCTGCAAGTATTCTGCAGTGGAGTGTGTGTGTGTGTGTGTGTGTGTGTGTGTGTGTGTGGTTTCCAGACACAGCTGACTTGGTGGGTTTTGGCGGCAGACTACAGGATGTTGGATTGCATCCTGATTGTGTCACCCTTGGAAGAGGAGGATGAATAAACACATAGCCTTCTCTGCAAGCACAGCACGCCTTAAATTTTAGAGATTTTCAGTCTCACCCGAAAAGAAAAAAGCTCCAGACTGACTGTTCTGTCCTCCATTTGATCCTCAAGTTGCCATGAGCAAGGGGAAAAGAGACCAAACAATGAAGGCCTCTGTCAGGTGGGCAGATGCCCCTGGCACGGTAGCAGTTAAAGATGGTATAGAGTAACTAATACATGGGTAGTGTTGTCTAGCACTGAGCTGAGTGGTGAGAAGAATGGGAAACCTGATCTCCCCCAACCTGCAGCCAATTTCTGGAAGCTTACGGAGTAGATGGAGAACCAAGATACATAAAAGGATAACAGTGCAGGCCAGGTGATAGCAGTACCAGGAAAAAGCTCGAAGGGACACAGCTTGAAAAGTGAACTGAGAAGTAACCAGCGGGGCCGCAGCTGAGCCTGTGAGGAAGGCCTGGACCGCCACGCCACAGGGTTGGGTCTGGCAGGCTCATCTGAGGCTCCATGCGCTGTTCTTGATGTGGACGCTGCCTGGGGACTCCTTTGTCAGGTTGTGTTTGCAGCCCTAAGGGGCCCTGGGTTTCATTGGGGAGCTTGGGCCATGATGCCCAGGGAATAGGGTAGGGAGGAAGGGTCAGCTGCAAGAAAAGAGGCTCTACTGGGAGAGAGTCACTGGAGAAAATAAGTTTAGGAGTAACCTGAACTTATTTCAGAAGGCAAAGTACACTGCCCAGAGAGGCCGTGTGGGGTATAGGCTGCCGAGAGACGTACTTAGGAGTCATTGGTACAGGGCTGCCCCTGTGGGGAGATGGGCATAAATGGGGAAGGAAGTTGGTTTTGAGTGCCAGATGGCTCTGGTTGTGAAGAAAGACTGGCCTGAGGGGTTCAGGCAGAGGCAACAGGCTGTTGTTGCAGAGTCAGACACCCAGGTACAGAGGAGATGCCTCTGCAGAGCAGGAGCAAGGTCCTCCTGTCCAATCCTCAGTCCCTCTGCCCATTCTGCCTGTATCCACATTTGTATGAGAGCAGCCATGGCACTGAGCAGTAGCTCTTGGACTGACCTCCACCAGGCCTGCTCCCTCCCTTTAGGAGCTCTGGGCAGGTGAGACTCTGAACCCACTGCCCTTTCCTGTCCTTGTTCTTTCTAGCTGGTGGTCAGGGCAGAGGGGCTCAGGCAAGAGGGGGCATGTTTCTCCCTAGCATGGATTTGTGTGGGGCCCTCCCTTCAGTGGGGCTGGGCACTTTGCCTTCATTCCCAGAGAAACCAGAGAGAGCATCTACATAAATGGGAGTCTGACCTTGACCCTCTGCTTCATGTCCTCATGATTATTTCTTGTCGTGGTGCTGTGGGCCAGCTCCTATGACCCCTGCTCACTTGGGGCCTGCTGTCCATTTCTGCTAAAGCCAGGCCCCATGTTCTCATCCAGAATCTTCTGTGTAAGCAACCACAGCTTGGATTGGGTTGAGAGGGTGACCGGAGTCAGAGCCTGTAGGTCTCTAGAGAATACCTCTGAGAAGGAGGTAAGAGGCTTTCTCTGAGCCCAAGTGCTGGGCTGTCCTCATGATTACCAGCCCCTTTAACAGGACCCCTGTGTGCATTCCATACTTGGGTGCACAAGGAGTAGGGGGTGGACACAGAGGAACATGGGCCCAGACTGATGGGGGAGCCCTTGCTAATTGAGCATGAGTTTGAGGGGTCAAGGAAAGGAGGATCTGGGAGGGGGCAGCAGCATCACTGTGTCCTCAGAGCTGGCCACAGGAACATACATTTTGCAGTCTGGACTCTTGGAATCTTTATTTAAAATCCAGGGATAATCTAGGGTCTTTTCCTAGGCAGGAGGACAGGTGAGACCTCTGAGGTATCAGTCACAGGCCTTGAGAATACCTATGTCAAGAGAGATGGAACCTGAGGCCCAAGTGTCCCTGGCCATACCAGATGGAGCAGAGTCTCAGAGGGAAAGGGCCTTGCCTTTCCCAAGGCAGATTCAGGGTCTCTGAGTATTGCTGGGCTCCCTTTGGAGGTGGAAGTGTTGGTGTGGAGTTGCAGCTCTGGGGCCCTCAAGGTGTGCTGAGCACTGGGGTAAGAGGGTTGGGGCTTGTTTCACTTGGGTACAGCCTTCCCCAGTGGGGTCACTGCCTTGCTTTGCTTCTCTCAGCAGAATGCGGATCCAGAGCCCCGAAGCCTCTCCCTGGGTGGCCATGTGGGCTTCGACAGCCTCCCTGACCAGCTGGTCAGCAAGTCCATCACTCAGGGCTTCAGCTTCAACATCCTCTGTGTGGGTGAGTGTCATGGCCAGACCAGGGGCATCCTCAGACAGAATGGATGAGACCCTTCTAGGAGATGGGGCACTGCTGCCTTGACTACTTGTCAAACTGTGGCAGCTTCTGACACAGAGGAAGAGAGTTTGGTTGGTGTCTCTGCCAAAGTCAAGGAGATAGGATTGGAGTCAAGGACCTACTCAGAGTTGTCATGAAGAGTAACCAAGATTAGGTGCAGGAAAATGCTTTTGTAAATTGTGACTGTCAGAAATTTAGATTCATTTATTCATTCACTTAAAAAAATTCACTCATTTCTTCTCTGTGTCAAGGACACTATGGTGAATCAGACCCTGTCCTTCATCACAGTGTCATGTAATAAAATCTCCAGCACACATCTGAACAAACAATCCTAAACAGGAGCTCTGAGAGGCACCATGTGCCTCAAGGCCTGGGACTTCCAGAGGGCACAGTGAAATGCTCTGTCAGACCCCCTGCGGGTATCCCTCAGGAAGAAGGCTATCTGAGCTTCCACCTCCCCCAGTTAAAACTACATGGAGCTGGCTGGGAACACTGGTGCACACCTATAATCCTAGCAACTTGAGAGGCTGAGGCAGGAGATCACGAGTTCAAAGTGAGCCTCAGCAACTTAGCAAGGCCCTAAGCAACTTAATGAGACCCTGTTCTCAAAATAAAAAATATGAGAAAGGGCTGGGGATGTGGCTCAGTGGTTAAGCACCCCTGGGTTCAATCCCCAGTACAAAAAACAAAAACAAAAAAAACTACATGGAGTTGAGGTGACCCAGAGCTTGTGGGTCAAGCCACTGGTGGCTTTTGATCCTGACCCTGCGGGCCCCATGGCCATCTGGGACCTAGGGGGATGGCATGCATAGGAGGAAATGTGTTTGGTGACTGGGTCCCTCTGAAGCCAGCATCTGGTGGTGACCTCACAGCTGTCTGACTCTGCTTCTCCACTCTATGAGGAAATGTCGCATGTTCTGCACAGCTGTGTCTTATGTCCAAAGCTTCCTTTTAGATTTCTTCCACACATTATTTCTTTTCCTCGTATGTGTGTGTGTGTGTGTGTGTTGCTGGGGATCAAACCCAGGACCTCACGCAAGCTAATCAAGAACTCTACCACTGAGCTACATCCCCAGCCCCCACACATTATATGTGAGGCTACTAAGAAAGGGGATAGTTCCTAGGGAATAGAGACAGAGAGGGATGGAGTGTGAAACCTGTCCCTTTCTCTTGTATCAGGGCTCAGTGTGCCTGAGCCTCCCGCTGCATCCCTGGCCTAGCCATCAGCCAGGGACAGCCCCAGTTCCAGGCTACCATATTCACTCTCTGTCTTCCTCCTGACACCTCTGCCTAGGGGAGACGGGGATTGGCAAGTCCACGCTGATGAACACACTTTTCAACACAACCTTCGAGACCGAGGAAGCCAGTCACCATGAGGAGTGTGTGCGCCTGCGGCCCCAGACCTATGACCTCCAAGAAAGCAACGTGCAGCTCAAGCTGACCATCGTGGATGCTGTGGGCTTCGGGGATCAGATCAATAAAGATGAGAGGCAAGAGACGGGAAGGGCAGCCCCACCTAGCCTCGTCCATCTCACCCGTGTTGACCCTCATTCTAAAACTGCCTGGGCACACCTCACCTTAAACTGCCCCTGTTTGAGTAGTTGAGCCTCCACACTCCAGGGAGGCTAGGGCGGGGCCTCTCAGGGAATAGATGAAGTATCGTGGCCATTAACTAACCAGTTATTATTTGGGAGTGGGTCCACCTGGACCAGACAGGGTAGAACCATTTATGCCCACAGAGGAAAGATGGAGCCTGGCTTGGCTCTGAGCCCTCCAAGCAGCTCAGCTCCCTGCCTCCCAGGTGATGGAGCTGTCTGTAGTTACAGGCCTATAGTCGATTACATCGATGCGCAGTTTGAAAACTATTTACAAGAGGAGCTGAAGATCCGCCGCTCCCTCTTTGACTACCATGACACGAGGATTCACGTTTGCCTCTACTTTATCACACCCACTGGGCACTCCCTGAAGTCCTTGGATCTGGTCACCATGAAGAAACTAGACAGCAAGGTATGTGCTCCCTCCCTGTTCCCTCTGTCATTATCCACTAAGGTGTGATATGGCGGCTGCAGCTGGGTGGTCCACTGTGGTCCTCAGGGACCTGGCCAGGGGCTTGCACATAGCTCCCTTGGCCATTATATTGTATCTTGCCTTATATTGTATCTTGCAACTGTCCCTGCTACTCCAGGGGGTCCACATCACTCTGGGATGTTTCTCCAGGACTCTATCCCTGAGTCTGACCCTGAGCCCCTTCCAGCTGACTCATTCCTTGTTCTCAGCCTGCTAGCTCATTCCGTCCTTCTAGAATGGCTTCCACATCCCTCTGATGTTCTGTCTCAGAGCATCCTCTTCCCCTTCCCATCTCAGTCTTTTTTCTGCTTATTTTCTCTCTCATTTCCATTTTCCTAGTTCCCACTTTCACTTCCCCTTTCTTCTAGGACATGGATCCTGAGCCCTCTTGGGGGGGCGGGAGGAGAGTGAAGCCCCAGAATTGGGATATGAACAAGGAGTGGGTATTGTAAGAGCATGAGGGCGTCTTCATGGGGATTCAGGAAGGGCTGGAGATCCTGGAGGGCCTATGACCTCAGTCACCTGTCAGCTCTCAGGTGACTGCGTCCCCCTCTTGGGAATTAGTTTTCACTATGAAAAATGTGATAACCTTGGCCTGGAAGGTTTTGATATCTTCCCATAGCTTCTGCTGATATAAAGTCATCTAGCCTGATTAGTGGGAGGCTTGGTCTCCCTCTAGTGCTTCTGTCAGATTCTGTTCTGGTTACAACCTTCAGAGCATTTTGGGTCAAAGCTGGATATACCCAGGAGACTGGATGGTTGTTTCAGAGACTAGGACTGTAAGAAGCATCACGGCCAATTCTGATGGCTGGATTTGGGCTGGGACTGCCTGTGGGAGTAATTCCATCTTCTTGGTTTCCTGCTCCTCTGTTCAGAGCTGTCCATAGTCAGGGATCATTGCTCAAAATAACTAACTTGCTGTGTGCCCCACACCCCTATGGTCTGGCAGGTGAATATAATTCCCATCATTGCCAAGGCTGACACCATCTCCAAGAGCGAGCTCCACAAGTTCAAGATCAAGATCATGGGTGAGCTGGTCAGCAATGGAGTCCAGATCTACCAGTTTCCCACTGATGACGAGGCTGTTGCAGAGATTAATGCAGTCATGAATGTGAGTGTTACGCAAGGGTCTCAGGGCTCTGGGGCCAGAGGGCTTGGAGCCAGCACAAATCTCAGACAGCCCCAGGAGACCTTTGTTTCCCAGGATTCCAGAGTTAGCTTCTCTAGGACTGGCAGATGGATATCTGGCACTGGCCAGCCCTACATCCTATGGGCAGGGGACAAGATGACTTGGATATTGGGCCTGCACTGGAGATCTCCTTGGTTTGAGTGCTAAAATATTTTTACTCAGAGTAGGAACTTAAAGCCTGTAGGAGTGAGCAGACATGAGGCCAAAGTTTGGGAACCTGGAAGGGAGCCAGGTCCATAGGTCCTTTTGTGGAGTCATGAAAAGAACACCCCAGAGAGTTAGTAACATCAGGGAGGGAGTTGAGGTTTCAGCCCACTACCCTGTTTGGAGGATCTAGAACATTTCTCCAAAAAGAGCCAGGAAATGAGCGTCTGGGTCCAGGGCCTTTGTTCAGGTCTGGCAAGCCCTGCCTGGGACCCAGGGGCAGTGAGGGAGAGTCTGTCTGTCCCCCCGTGTAGTGCAGTACTCACACATACTTGGGACCCTTTCCAGGCTCACCTGCCCTTTGCTGTGGTGGGCAGCACCGAGGAGGTGAAGGTGGGGAACAAGCTGGTCCGAGCTCGGCAGTACCCTTGGGGTGTGGTGCAGGGTGAGTGTGAGGAGAGAGCACATCTCCATCTGGTGATGTGGACTTAGTCCCCATCCTGTCCTGCCACCTGTGGCACCCTGACTGCTGTTCTGCATGCTGTCCTTCCCCTGCCCAACTGTGTGCCTGCCACATGCCCCACATGCCCCCTGATTTTAGTGGAGAACGAGAATCATTGTGACTTCGTGAAGCTAAGGGAGATGTTGATCCGGGTAAACATGGAGGACCTCCGTGAGCAGACCCACAGTCGGCACTACGAGCTCTACCGGCGCTGCAAGTTGGAGGAGATGGGCTTCCAGGACAGCGATGGTGACAGTCAGCCCTTCAGGTGACAGCCAGAGCTTCATAGCCACAGCTACTCTTGCCACACTGGCATCTAACCTCCATGGTCTTAGGAGCCAGGCAGTGGCTATTGGCAGCCTAGCCTCCTTTTCGCCCCAGCATCTATCTGATTCTACTTCTCTAGCCCTGTCCCACCCCCTCTCTCTGTAACCCTACCCTTAATCTCTCTCCTTTGGGTCTCTACAGCCTACAAGAAACATATGAAGCCAAGAGGAAGGAGTTCCTGAGTGAACTGCAGAGAAAGGAGGAAGAAATGAGGCAGATGTTTGTTAACAAAGTGAAGGAGACAGAGCTGGAGTTGAAGGAGAAGGAAAGGGAGGTGCGTGTGCGAGTTTGGTGGCTGTGGTGAGGAAAGCCGGGGGGACACTGGCCGGGCCTAGATGTGGGGGCCCAACACCTTTCCTACCCATGCCAAAGCACCTCCCCTTCCATCCCAGCTCCATGAGAAGTTTGAGCACCTGAAGAGGATCCACCAGGAGGAGAAGCGCAAGGTGGAGGAAAAGCGCCGGGAACTGGAGGAGGAGACCAGTGCCTTCAACTGCAGGAAGGCTGCCATGGAGGCCCTGCAGTCCCAGGCCTTGCATGCCACCTCACAGCAGCCCCTGAGGAAGGACAAGGACAAGAAGAAGTAGGTGGTGGGCTACCCCTGCCCCCCACTGGTTCCTCTCTCCCCTATGCACTCACCATCTTCTTGTCTTGGGATCTTGCTTCTGCTTTGTTCCTGCTCCCCCTGGCTCACCTGGTCTTCTCTCTGGTTCATTCTTGTCGTGCTCTCTCTCAGGTGCACTTGTTCTCCCTCCTTTTCTTTGCTCATGGTTCTTGTTCTTGTTTCTATACTAGTGCGCTTGACGTACCGTAATCTGGATCTCTCTCTCCTGGCCTGTGCTCTCTTGCAGGGTGATCTTGCCCTCTCCTTTCCTGGCTCCTTCTTTCTTTTTCTCACCCCTTCCCCTCCCCCTTTTGCTCACTCACTTCTTTTTCCTGCAGAGCCCCAGCAGCTGGGGCCTCTCTGCTGTACGTGGGGAGGGCTGATCCCCAGCCCTGGGTGGAGCTGCTGAGGTCTTGGGGAAGTCCCTGGGGCCAGGAGAGGAACCAGGCCTGGTACTGTCAGCACTTCCAGCCAGATTCCAAAACTTCCTGTGGTTTCTGTTTGGACAGCCATAGCTGTCCCTCCTCAGCCTCTGAGATGGTGGGTGTGGGACCCATATTGGCTGGCAGATGGTAACCAAGAGCAGCCGGGACTCAAAGCCAGCTAGTACTGACCTGGACACTGGAATCACTACTCTACTATTTTGAAGGGCACGTGGGGCTGAAGGGATAAAAGCTCCCTGTAGGACTCTGGTTTTGCCAGGGAGCTGGGCTGCCCCTCCAGGAGAGTTTAGAGCTGTTCCTATAGAGTGGGGAGGGAAGAGAAAGGATGCCAAACTTTTTTCAGCCTCTACAAGTGCTGTCAACTTATTAGCCAACTGGAGCAATTCTGAGTCACTTCTTGGCCTTTTGTTTGTTGTCTTTTTTTTTTTTTTTGAGATGCTGGAGATCAAACCCAGGGCCTCGCACATATTATGCAAGTGCTTTACCATTTTGTTACATCCCTAGCCCTCCTTGATATTTTTCATATCCTATTTCCACACCCTTATCTGGAGTCCAGATGCCCTGGCCGCTGGGGCTCTCCCTCCCTGACCCTACTTCATTCAGAGTGCCATGCCATGTCACACTGTGGGGCTCTCATGGGTCCTTACGTGTCTCTTCCCTCAGCCTGGATCTAGTACCGTTATTTTCTTACCAACCCAGGAAATAAGCAGGTTTAACCATCTTGGACTTCATTCTGGGGCTGGGGTGGAGGGATCTTTGGCACCAATTTACTTTGCCCTTCTCCCTGACAGCTTGGCCCAAGTCATCTTGTTAAAGACAAAGTAGGCACGGTCCTCTAGGAAAGATGCTGTGGAGAAACCACAAACATTGAAGAGAAGGACCAGTTCAGGCCTGAGGGTCAGTGGGGGTGGGGTGCAGGCCGGCTCTTGGGGACCAGCATAGCTCTTAGTGGGGGCTTGTTCCTGGTGTCTGGTCTCCATGGTACATTGTTGTCCAGGCAGAGGCCTGGAAGACAGGCCCTTCCTGTTTGCTGGATATGCCAGAAAGCTTCAGTCAGTTTGGCCCTGGGAGAGAGAACTCCTCCTGTGTTGGCCCATGGAGGTTGGAGTGGGTGGGCTGGGTGGCTAGGGGCGTGTCTTCCTCTTGCCCTTGTCAAGTGGGTAGGGTGGGTTGGGAGTACCTTTTAGGGGTGGGTATTTTTCATGACCATTTAGTTGAACAGCTTTGATTGGTTGTACTTATTCTTCAAATTTTAATCCATTTTTGCAAAAATTACTTCCCAATCAGATCTTGACCCTCAGCCTGGGACGTCACAAACTGAAGCGAATTCTCTGCTTTGCCCGTCACAAATGCCAAACTGACTGCCCTTTCCCAGTGTCCATCTTGCTGTCTTTTGCTTCCGTTTGATTTGTTCTGTGTATCTTTTAATGTGTCTATTTTTGTTTTGTTTGTTTTATTTTTATTTTTCAGTTAACGCACGCACAGACTTACATGTCAAGAGCGGACTTTAGACTTTCATGTGTTAAGTTGCTTGAGTTACACCTTGTGACCCTTCTCCCATAACATGGTGTGAGGACGGACTGGGAGCCGGTACAGACTCCAGTGTTTACAGCCTTGCTTTGCCCCTACCCCAGCCTGGCCCCAGGCTGCCCCTGGGCCTGGCCTGTTGCCCCTCTCTATGCAAATACCTAAAAGCCATGAATGCTGGAATCCAAAACTGATGAGGTTTATTTTTTTCAGAGCCAGTGGCTGGTCTTCCATTTACAGTGTCACTATTCCTTGATGGAGCAGTTATGTGCCGCTCTAGTGAAGGCCCCTGACGGCGATGCTAGGCCTAACTGTTCAGCGTCAAGATGGCAGCTCACGTGGTGCCTAGGTGTGGCCTGTGGTCTGGTATACATGCTGCAAAATTTGCCCGATTCCCCTTCATTTTAATTTTTCTAACCTAGATTTGATTTTAATAATAACTTTGAAACACTTCTAAATTTTTATTTTGGCACCAGCATAAAGACAAATAATATCCTCTCCCGTTATTTTCATAAGTAACATAGACTCCCTGGTTTTTTAAAACTAAAAATATCTCTAAACCTTATGTACACAGTACCCCTATAATATAAAGGGAGAGGTGGGTAATAAACTTCCTGTAATGACAGTGTTTGGAATTTCTTTATGGAATGAAAGTGGAACATGAACAAGACCAGGTCCAGCGTTTTTACTGTGAATGTAAATGGAACAGCAGCCCAAAGCCATTGTCTCTGTGCCCCTGAGGTGCTGTAACCAGGGACCAACTCCATGTGTGTGTGTGTTAAGTGTTCGACTCCAAATAAGGCTCCCAAGCCAATCCTGTGTGTTCCAAATGCATATTTCCAGTGGGGAAAAAGCTATTGCCCCAAACTCCTTGTTTCATTTTTCCTGGCTGAGTCACAGGACAGAATGAAGGTATCTGATGTATTTAGGACAATTTGAGAACAATCAGTAGTCAAGGAGCTTTCCCCGCTTCAGCTGCATTCTACAGCAGAACATTTTATAAAGTCTGGGCAGCAATTGAGTTTTCTTTGCTTCTGGTGGTTTGCAAGCCACCAAGTGTATGAGGGTTAAAAATCATGCCCGGGTAAATTGGGATGTGAAAAATGAACAGATGAGAGGAAGGCTAGCCTCCAGGTTGCTGTAGCACTGTGCAGCCGGTGCCACCTGGAGGAACACCCAGCTCTCGCCTCGAGGACCTCACAGCCTCTCCCTTCTCCCCACTAGGAGTCTTAGGAGGCTGTGCTGATTTATTACTGGGCTGGCAGTATTCATGCCCCCATCTTCCATCACCATTTTCCCCTTTCCACCTGGCCTGGCCTGCTTTACAGATTTCCAAGTTGGGGATTCCTCCTGCCCTTGTGAGATGATGTTCCATTCCAAGTGAGATGGAGGTGGGGAGCTGTTGTATGTCCACTGAGGCACAGCCAGAAAGGGGCATTCGTACACATGGGGGGCTCTATATGTCAGGAGTAGAGCGGGTTTTATTTATGCTCCAAGTGCTATGGAAATTCTCCAAGTGTTGTGCCATGACCAGGAGTGGAATCTGATTTTTTACTGAGCTGGAAGCTTGAACTATTTAAGAAGACTATTTTAAGAAATGTGAATGAAAAATTAGGTACAAGGCCTTGGAAGGGACCCTGAAGATTAAGCTTCCTCAACTTCACGATTAATCCACCTCTGGTTGTGAGGTATCTGTGTATCTGAAAAGGTCAACTGCAGATCTAAGGCAGATGTGGATGGTGAGCAACTCCTCCTCAGGATAACTATGTCTGAAAATGTATTCAGTTGGGTCAAAGCATGACCTTTATAATATCTTCTTGTAGCTAATGTATATCCGACGATGAGGTTCAGTGACCCAACAGGTTCATTGGTTGTTTAAGAAATGAGGACTCTTGGCTCATGGGCCAAACTGAGGCCTCTGGAATGGGAAGATTCTGCCACCCATCCACCACACCCGCTGGCCACACCCCAGGCATACTGGAAGGCCATACTTGTGGCCAATGGCTTGCCTGTAGGCTCAAGACTTCCCAGCATCTCTGAGGAGACCTGATAGACTTGTATTTTCTGGGGTCTGAGCTGCCCCCACAGTCCCATCAGCTTTAGCAAGTCTCACTAGTGCCTCTCCCACTCCTGTTTGTGTTTGGAATTTTGTCATCTTTAGCTGAGACCAAATGAATCCTTGGTATACAAGGTGAGCATCATGCATGGCATTATTTAATCTACCCCTTATGTAATGTGGCCCCCGTGTGCAGGTCTGATTTACCCCTCTTTTTATTTGTTTTCATTTGTTGGCATCACCAGTGATGCCATGTAGGATCATGTTGGCATTACTGTCACGTCTCCTGAACTATGTTGGTTTGGGGTAGAATCACCATAGAATTTATTGTCCACCCTGGGACTTTTGAAAGAGAAAGGAGATGCTGTCAATAATTAAGCCAGGCCAACACCAAAAACCAGAACCATCCCAGGCAAACCAGGATGTGTGGTCTCCCTCATCAGGAGTGACCCAAGTCTAGGTGGCTTGTAATTGTGCAGACTGATTGCATTTATGTTTGTATTTGTCCATGTGTGGGTTCCTTGTTTGGGTTTTTTGTTTGTTTGTTTGTTTGTTTTACTGGATAAAAGACCTGAGGGAAGTGTGGCTTGCCAGTCTGTTATGTTAACATGCATTTCTAAAACGGCTTCACTTGTTAATTCATTTACTCCATTCATTGACTGTTTTTGTTCCTTTTAGTTCACTTTGTACTCTTTTGTTTTCCCATTAAATTTTGCATTTATTTGAGTTTTAATGGTGTCTTTTTTGGGCAGTAGTTTTTGTGATTTAACAAGTTTCCTGAGCATATTAATATGCTACAACTGTGTTAAGATACAGCTTGTCTTTTCTGTGAACTTCATGGAAGTTACCTACTTCTGCAGGAATTATGTTTCAATAGTGAATCCTGCTATTGACATCTCTGAAGGGTTTTTGTATGGGTGTGGGGTGGAGGAAAGAATTGCATGAAAAAGAAAATGAAGTTTGTGGCATGAATATTTATTGGGCAACTGGGTTAAGGACATGAGACTGAAACTCCCTCAAGGAGTTTACAAAAAAGCTTGACACAGGACAATTAACATTTGTGTGCTCTTAACTGCATTACATGCATTAACTCCTCTAATCTTCATCAATTTCCTATAATTAGATACCATTATTCTCTGCATTTCACAGATGAGGCACAGAGAGGTAATGTGATTACCCAAGGTCACAAAGCAAGTAATGGAAGAGCTGGGATTGGAACGTTGGTTGTCTGTACCCTTAATTCCTAAACTTTAACTGTCTCTTGACATCCCAATAGGATCATGTAAGAAGACTGGAAATGTGGTAATTGTTAGAGTATATAGTTTTACAGTGTGGGCTGCTGGACTTGGGAAGGTTTTTATAGAGTAGAAAGCCCTTGGAAACAGCTGAGGAAGAGAAGACTGGAGAAAAGAACACACACAGGGTTGGTCAATTGAGAAGCTTTCTTTTGGGGACCTACTCAGATCCTGGAAAGACCAAAATGAGAAAATAGGGATTGAGGTTGGGGAGTTGACAGCCCCTTAGGAAGACTGGTATGCAGACACCCCTGCTGAAGGTGTTGTTCATCTTTACCTAAGGGAGGCAAAGTCTTCACCAGATTTTGAAGGACAGACTCTCCAGGAAACCAGAGAGAGATGGGCCTCCTTGGTGGAAGGCGCAGTATTATACAACTTGACTCACCCATGTGGGGGAAGTACCATTTGAACAAGTTTAAGAAAGATTCGTGATGCTCCCCCACCCTGCACCTCCCTTAGCTCCTTGACCTTTCCCACTGTGGTGGCCTCTTTCTCTGGGCTTTCTCCCATCTCCATTTTCTGCAGCCTCAGTCTTTCACCAACCCCTGCCCTTTTGTAGGTGGGGACAAAAGATGGATTGTGTCCATATCAATCCCCCTATAAAAGATCCCTAGCATCTGCTTGGAAATGGAATATGAATTCCTAATATCAGGAGGAAAAAATGTTAGAGGGGTGTAGCACAGACCTGGTACTCCAAGGCAAGGGTGACCACGCAGACTTTTAAAAATGCACAAGTGGTATTTTGGCAATGCAAGCGTTAGCTTCCCGACAAGAGTTGCATCATGTGTAGAATGGTGGAGCAACAAGGCTGCCCCCTCTCCCTAGTACTGGGATCATAGATCTGCCTTCTTTCTCCAAGATTTACATGTAGAGCCACATGGTTACTAGGCCCAGATGCCTCCCAAAGCCTTTGACAGCCCCTGCTGATGTGGGTCCTCGGGATGAGCTCTAGCCTCACCCACTGTAGGGCTCATTCACACTAGAGGGAAGGAGGCTGAGAGCAGGGGTGGCCATGAGAGCATGCAGCTGCTCAGCATCTTCATCTGTAAAACGGGTACTGTGTGCTTTGCTCCCTGCTCCCTGCCTCCCAGAGGTGGAGTTGAACTGTACCCTCACTGGGGATGTTTGCATACCACTCTTTCTTTAGGTCTGTCAGCTCTCCAACCTCAGTCCCTATTTACTCATTTTGGTCCTCCCAGGATTTACCTGGAGGATAGTTGTCGATAGGTTCCAGGAGAGAGTATTCCAAATGTATTTGACTCTAGAAATCTGAAGGCTTACTACTCCATAAATGCAAAATAAGATCCTAGACCATGTTGAAAGGAATTACAGTTTATTTTTACAGAAGCTCCAACAGGCAAACTTGTGCCAAGAAAAGGTAGCGATGTATACTGACTGTAGTATAGGTGTGATTATAGTGTATCTGGTCCTTACCAAACCTCCCCTAGTGGCAGACCATACCTACCCCCTATGGCTTAGCACATTCATAAAGTTCACAGTGGAGAGACTTCACAAACCACCCCTAAATGTGTGCCCCAGTCATTCAAATCCCCATCACTGCTTACACAGCTCCAGCTGGCCTCTGGGCCAGCTGGGCTCCACTGCATAGAGAATGGCCCTACAGTATCATGGTTTCAGAGGGGCAGCTGGCTTTTCTCTCAGCCACACAAGTAACCTCCTCCTCTTCCTGGCAGCACAGTGGTTGGAGCAGGCTGGGCTTCACAACCTGCTGTTTATCCCAACAAAAGCCCTCAGAACTGCTGCCTTCCCCTCACAGGTGTTACCCAGTAATCTCCATTCATTAGCATGAAATTCCTCTAATTACACTAAAAAACTACTTCAGAATAACAAACGGAAAACAGTGCTTAAAGCATTTTCGAGTTACTGTAACTTAAACAAGATCAAGACTTTGTAGAGAAGACTTAAGTCAAGACCCATCAAGGTAAAAGGGTCCAGAGGGAGACTGCCCCCGTTTTGAAGGGGCTGCTGGGCAGCTGAGATTGGGTGGGACGCATGGGCTAGGCTTGTGAATTTGGAAGGACCTGGCTGGCTCTGGCAGGTAGAACAGCAAGAACTGGTCAGTCAGGATCTGGACTAACCCCAGCCCTTCAGGCCTAAGCAGGGCCCACCCTGTGGCCTCATTCCAGCTCTCTGAGGGGCTAGTATCAGCCCTTGCTGGAGAAGGAAGGAAAACCAAGTGCAGTTTGAGCATGCATTTATTATCTATTGGTGGGGGTGGGGAGAGGGCAAGGTGGTATCTGTCAGACCTCCCTTACTTCTGCTGACAACAACCTACCCTCCCTCTCCCCTCTAATTTTCTCTTAGGGCCAGAGGAATTTTCTCAGTTGCTCTTCTGGGCCTTCTTCCTGTCTTGTTACAGGATTCATAAAGCCAAAGAATTTATAGGAGTCCATGTGTGGAGGGTTCCCACCATGCTGTGAAGGCACCAGGGTAGTGGCAGAGAGGCTGGGTGGCAGGTGGAAAGGAGCTGCCTATGCAGGAGGCTGATACACACTTCTCAGGTGCTGCTCTGCAAGTTCCTTGCAGTAGCTGTACTGCTCAGTGCAGATGACCTGTGTTAAAACAGTGGCCAGACTTGAGCAGAACTGTCTTAGGTTCTAAAGATTAGACAATTGAGTACCCAAGCAGGATCCAACCACCCAATTTGGCAGCATTAATCTACCATGTCAGGGAAATCCGTCTCCAACCTCAGGAAACTATCATGATTGGAACCACACAGCCCCATCATGACCTATCTGTCCATAGGGCTTCTGACTCTCCTGGGCCTGGTGCCATAGATTCAGACAGATTAGGTGGGCGTAGGGGGTCCTCAATTTACAATTCCCAATATTAAGTTCAAGGTTGCTTCTTTCTGAGCTGGACATTCCCCCAACACCAAATCCTCTTGGCAATAAGCATTGCCATTGAGATAAAATTTCTCATTGTCAGGGACCAACCTGCATTGATCCAGCGAAGGTACAGGTGTTCATACTGATGTCCACAGCATGTGGCCAAGTGTGGAATGTCCAGCCCTTAGGCAGACTCTTGCCAGAGTCATCAAGGCCAGAGCATGTTCTGGAGCTCACAAGGGCCATGAGTACCCTTTCAGGGGCAGAGTATGTCTTCTAAAGGGGCAAAACTCAGCCAGGCTTGGGGCAAAGTTGATGTCTACTTGTGCTTTCTTTAGCAGATCAGATATAGGAGTCCACCAGTCGGGCATGAGCCTCTCCAACTCTAAGGTGATGATGACCAAAGCCAGTGTGGAGCCCTTGAACTGCAGCAGCTGGTGGCCCGCCATACAGTGCTGCAGCTGCCTGGTCAGGGACGCGACGTGGAGGGAAGGATTCCTCTGAGGCAGCACTTCCACCACATGGGGCCGGCTCAGGACCACCAGGGCTTGGAACTGGAGACCATGGTTTTTAATGTTAGAACAGAAAACCCCATACTTTTCATGTATCAATGACCAAAAGTGCAAACAATCTCCATTTCCTTCAGGGAGCATCAAATGTGGCCCAACCTTTCTCATTCCTGTCCATGGCCCCATGAGGGGTTTGAGGCTTAATGCCCATTCTGTGGCCAACCTGAGCCTCAATCCTGGAGAGAAAAAGACAGTGGGCTTTGTGACAGTCTTTGCAGGCCTAAAGTACTAAGATGACAATGTTGCAAATCTGAAAAATAGAAACATATTATTCAAGATCAAGGTAGCGGAAAAGTTACTTGTATCAGCTGGATATTAGAAGAAGTTACAACTTGGCAACAGTGGCCAGTTTTCATAATGAAACATCCCTTAATAATTTAATCTTCATGCTTCCTAACAAACCAAAATCCCATGACATTTTCACATTGCATAATTTTGCCTTACTAACAGAATCATATCCTTAAAGATGACGATCATTCCCCTAACTAAAACAAACCCAAACTAATGTATGATATTTTTTTAAGTGCCAGATCAATATGGTCTAAAGCCTCAATAAGGATTGTGTGTAGGTGAATAAAGACAGCTAAGTGAATGTGTGTAAAGTGTAGCAAAAGCAGACAGATATTTATGTTTAATATTCATAGAATGGAAAGTTAAATATTTTTGCAGTGTGTATTTAAAAGAGAAACTTACCATAATAGTGCCGTTTAAAAATCTTTGTCGAGTAAACTTAATGTCCTTCAGAAATGGGAGTCTGGTAGGATGGTGTTGGATACATTTTCACTCCTCACCGTGGTGCATGTGCAAGGACGTGTGCACGCCTGTGCTTTGCTGTCCTATGTTGTGAACAGCTGTTCCAAAGGCACAAATGAGTCTCAGGGAGACTCTGCAAACTCCTCGTGCTTACTATAGTCAAGAAGCCCAGCGGCGTCCCACTGTG
The DNA here is from genome assembly GCA_028644305.1 of Xerus rutilus. Taxonomy (NCBI): domain Eukaryota; kingdom Metazoa; phylum Chordata; class Mammalia; order Rodentia; family Sciuridae; genus Xerus; species Xerus rutilus. Next base: position 118,696,226 of record CM053405.1, read on the forward strand.
GAGGTCGCAGTGCAGTCTGTCCAGAATAGCCAGCTCCATCCTCAGCAGCTCATTTGGGGTGTAGCCAGAGCCATAGTGCTTTATGAAGTCTTTTATGCGTGGAATCAACTGTAAAAAGAAAATAAAAAGGCCAAAGCCCTACATTATGTCATAGTAGCTTTTGTTTTCTTATCCTTGGGGGATTGGGCATCCACGACCTGAGCAGAGTTGTCTTCCAGTGGCATGCTACAGAAAATGCTTCTAAGAGAAAAAACAAATCAGATGTTGGCTATCTATCAAGTTCCCAGAAGTTGTGACACTACAGTGCCTGTCACATGGTCACCCTCTGCAAACAGGTCTTGATCCCCCAACTGCATGCCAGCTCAGACCCAAAGGTGCTTTGGAGACTGGGTGGGGCTGTTCCATTTCCTGTGTACAGCTACAAGAACTCCTCAAAGGTTTTCAGCAGCCATGGGTTTGAATCATTCTTGTTCCTGATCCCTACCATGGCTGCTTACAGAGAGAAAATGTATGCTTTTGAGATTCCTGCTCCACACCAGGCAGGCACATGGACAAGACCTCCCATGATTTTTTTTCAGAACTACAGCTGGGCACACCTTCCCTTCAACTTGTGTTGAAGGTGGTTTAGTTCTGGGAAAAAAATGACTTTTCTCCAGAGGGACTTCTTAGTCCAGAGGAACAATAAAACTTGTCTATGAATAAACATTGATGTACCAAGTGCATTAAAAACTTGGTCCTGCTTTTCCAGGTATACACAATATTGCTATCACCTCCAGAAATACTTCTTTTAAGGATCATTTACTTGATTTTTTTCATTGGGCAAAAAAAGTTTGGGGAGCACAAATTATAATAAATAAGGGTTAAAAACATTTTTATTGAAGTTTGGAACTGGACGCACAAGCCTTTTGTTCCTGCTTCCTCAAATTTAGAGATTAGCTAAAGGAGACCCTGTGGAAAGGGCAGTAGTTTCCCCATCCCCAAAGTAGAGGAGGTTTGAGAAGTGTATTGGAAAATAGTTTCCTCCTGAGCAGAAAAACAGTGAAACTAAGGAGGCCAAGCAAGCAAACCTGAAGCACTCATCAGGGCTTCTCCTCTTTTTTTTTTTTTTTTGTACTGGGGATTAAACTCAGGGTACTCAACCACTAAGCCACATTCCCAGCCCTATTTTTGTATTTTATTTAGAGACAGGGTCTCACTGAGTTGCTTAGCACCTTGCCATTGCTGAAGCTGGCTTTGAACTTGCGGTTCTCCTATCTCAGCCTCCTAATGTAGTGGGATTACAGGCATGCCCCACCGTGCCTGGCTCAGGGCTTCTCTTCTACCTCCAGGACATAGCCTTCCTGCTCCTCTCAGAAGGGTCCCAGCGTCCCCAGGGACCAAGTTCACTGGCACAACCAAGCCCTTAAGCCTCAAGCAGCTTAAGTTTCTGGGGGTGAACTTTAAGCCACATGGTTTTGGAACCCCCTTTTTTTTCTCATTAGAAGTTGCCTGTGTATAGTGGGGGTGGCACATGGCATCTACTAATGATATCAGAAGTATGTGCCAGGGGGTCAGGTCTCTGGGTTTGCTGGGCCAGGAGAGTTCAGGTGTTTGTACTTCCCCATTTGTGGAGGCTAAGTCTGACAAGCCAAAAGGCAGGGGGCCCAGGGAGTAGAGATCCTGAAGAGTCAGTGACTTTTCCAAAATGCCCACCATTCCCAAGGGCATAGTGTTTCAGGAAACCCAGGGGCTCCAGTCACACCTCTATCCTTCAAATGCAGCCCAGTGCAGACTTCCAGAGATACATATCTCCTCCTCTTCATTCATTTTTACAGCAAGTCTCAAGGAGGTAATTGTGACAACTTGGAATAAACTTTTTTTAAAAATCTTCAGTATGAATACATTTGAGAAGACCATGAGTGCCAGAATTAAATTGCAAAGCATCTGTGGGCATATTTTTAAAAATTAAAACAAACTCCCCCCCTTTTTTAAAAATATATTTTTAGTTGTTGATAGACCTTTATTTTATTCATTTATTTATATGTGGTGCTGAGAATGAAACCCAGGGTTTCACACATGCAAGATAAGTGCTCTATCACTGAGCCACAACCCCCCCCCCCTTTTTTTGGTAATGGGGATTGAACTCAGGAGCACCCGACCACTGAGCCACATCCCAGCCTTGTTTTGTGTATTATGTAGAGACAGGGTCTCACTGAGTTGCTTATTGCCCTGCCATTGCTGAGGCTGGCTTTGAACTCACAATTCTCCTGTCTCAGTCTCTCAAAGTGCTGGGATTACAGACGTTCGCCACCATGCCCGGCTTTCCCTTTTCTTTCTTTCCTTTTTTTATTTTTAATATTTATTTTTTAGTTGTAGGTGAACACAATATCTTTATTTTATTTTTATGTGGTGCTGAGGATCAAAACCAGTGCCTCACACGTGCTAGGAGCACTCAACCACTGAGCCATAATCCCAGTCATCCCCTTTTCTTTTGTGGTACTGGGGATTGAACCCAGGGGCACTCTACCACTGATCCACATCCCCAGCCCTTTTTATTTTGAAGCAGGGCTACCTTGCCAAGGCTGGCCTTAAACTTGTCATCCACCTCTCAAGTAGCTGGAATCACAGGTCTCTACCATCAGGCTCCCAGCTGGTGCCACTTTTAAATACGACCAATGAAGATGTTTCTGATTTCAGAACCACTGGTGACTAGTCAGTATTCCTTCGTTAGGGGACTGATGGAGGTGGGATATAAGGTACCTTATCAGGGATATTGTCCTGCCCTGACCTCAAGCACAGCTCGACAGGTCCAGACAAGCACTTCCTACTTCAACAGGAAGTCCTTTCCCAGGGTTCTCCTCAAGTCCAACTCTGAGGATCACAGGTCACCCAGACACACAAATGCCCAGGAAGGATATGGAGAGGTTCCAATCCCAGCTCTACCACTTGGGGCATGTGACTTAGTTTATACGCATTGGTTTATGGTAGCAATAGGAAACAGGTTAGTTTCGTGTTCCACCATCTCTCACCATCTCTTAGAAGCCTCCCTACATTCACTGAAACCAGAAGGCGGCTGAGGACGGTGAGAGCCAGGTTGAAAGTGGTCTGAGAGAAGAGAAAGATATCCTCACGTTTTAGGAGTCACAATACAACTCTTTGGAAGGCGTTGCAGATCTCAGCCTAATTGAAAAAGGTGGGCAGGGAGGTATTATGGAATTGGGGACAGCCCTGGTCTACTGGTAGCAGGAGCTGCCTGCTTAAGGTGAACGGAGGGGCTATGAGAAGTCCCCTCACCTTAATACCGGGATGGTATTAAGTGCCTCTCGGTGACCCGGCGTCTCACCCACTGGTACCCCAACTCCAACCGCATTTGCTTTTCCTAATTCCCCAAATGCAATAGGGCCCTTTAGGAGGCACCTATTAGCAAAGTTTCCTCCTGGTGCTGGAAGTCCGCGAATCTCACCTAGAGCCTCGAGCGGAGGACACACCTGGTGAAGGGCCCGGCCTTCTGAGTTTTGAGCACCTGAGCGTGGTTGCGGATGGAACCGGTCGGCAAGTGAAAAGGGCTCCGCCCCCGGGACCAGTACGTGGGGGTTGCCGCCCCGCCACAGGCGCTCCTCGCGGTGCTGAGCCAGATGCAGGGGAAGGAGCAGCCGGCGCCCGTCCAGCAGGCCACTCCACTCGCAGGGCACAAGAGGATCGGGCTGGGAGGATTGCTGTGCGGGCGGCGGGGACCCCGCCTGCGGCTGGCTGAGCTACCGCTGCCGGGTGCTGGGACACTAGGGGTTCGCTCGCCGACGGCGCAGAGAAGGACGCAGCTCTGGGCCTGTGGACCGCCTGCAACTCGCTGGAGGTCTGCGCTGCAGGAGATGCATTGCTGGGAGGAGGCTTAGCTTAGAAGAAGGCTAAGTTCTCCCGAGCTTTGGAAGTCGCTTTCCTCCGAGGCTGACCGCTCCAGTGGGAGGCGCGCGTCTGAGGCCTGGCATCGGAGGGATCCTAAGTCTGAATTGGGGCTTAACCTGGCTTTTTATAGCCCAGTGCACAGGACCCCGCAACTGGGGCCCCCGGGGTAGGAGGGTCCTTGGCGGACCCCACCCCCAGCCCTCCTCCAGGAGCAGCTGGGTCTTGGCACTAGCCCGGGGGGAATGGGCGGCGCACACCTGGGACACTACAGGACAGAGCACACTCTGGTGAGTGAGATCCCCCAACCTCTCTTCCCATCTCCACATAGGCCTACTGTACGCCTTTTCTCCATTTGTGGCCTGAGCTTCATGCAGTCTTCAGCCCCCTGTGTGGTGGCTATTGACCAAGCCCACCCCGGACACGCTTGCTCGACCACACATCCTGTGTCTTATCTCACGGTACAGATTTGGGGATACAGGTAGAAGAGCATCAGGAGCTCAGCTCCTCAGACAGGTTTGTGATGGAATTCCCAACCTGCAATGTGTGTTTGACCTCTCAGTCTCAACTTCTCTAAAAAAGTGATACCTCCCTCAAAAGGTAGTTCATTCATTCATGCATTTATCTTTTCAGTAATCATTTATAAAAGGTCTGCTATGTGTTAGGTGCCAGAACATAACAGTGGACAAATATGCATGGCACTTTCATTCTAGTTACGAGAGAGACAAAAAATAAGAGTAGAATATATGGAAATAAGCCAGGTGCAGTGGTCCACGCCCGTAATCCCAGGGAGGATGAGGCAGGAGAAGCGCAAGTTCAAAGCCAGCCTCAGCAATTTAGCGAGGTTCTAAGCAACTCAGTGAGACCCTGTCTCTAAATAAAATACAAAAAAGGATTGGGAATGTGGCTCAGTGCTCCTGGGGGGCATATATATATTATTTATATATAATATATAAATTATATCAATATATAATATATATTATATATAATATTAATATGTAATATTATATATATAAATTATCACTAGCAATTCTCCTCCTGGGTATAGGCCCAACAGAAATGTTCATGTGTGCACCAAAAGACACATAATACTTAGGGCCATACTATTTGCAAAAGCCTAAACTCGATGTAGCTGAAATGCCCATCAGCAGCTGAATGAGATAAACAAATTGTGGTATATTCACATCACAAAATACTGCATCTTGTTGAAGAATAATGAACTACACTATATTCAGCAAGATGGAAGAATTCCACAAACATCATATTGAGTGTAAGGAAACAGAAACACTGTGTGACTGGTTTATATGAGATTTTGTTTGCTTTAAAAGATAGGGTCTTGCTATATCACCCAGGGCTGGCCCCAAATTCTTTTTTTTTTTTTTTTTTTGGTACCAGGGATTGAACTCAGGGGCACTCGACCACTGAGCCACCTCCCCAGCCCTATTTTGTGTTTTATGTAGAGACAGGGTCTCACTGAGTTGCTTAGTGCCTCGCTTTTGCTGAGGCTGGCTTTGAACTCGCGATTCTCCTGTCTCAGCCTCCCTAAGTGCTGGGATTACAAGCGTGAGCCACCGTGCCCAGCTGGCCCCAAAACTTGAGCTCAAATGAACCTCTTGGCTCAGAGTACCCGGTAGCTGGAATGACAGCTTACTTCCATTGTGTCTGGCCTTACAAGAAAAACTCATCTACGTTGTTAAAATCAAGAAAGTGGTTTTCTTTGGGGATGGGTGCATAATGACTGGAGAGGACGCAAGGAGCTCATGGGGAGCTGGTAATGTTCTGTTTTTTCCTCTGGATGCTGATCATACAGGTATGCTCATCTTGTGAAAACATCAAGGTATACACTTGTGATTTATATATTTTCTTATGCAAGTTACATTCTGTTAAAATTTAATCCCATTAAATTTATGTGATTATTAAAATATGTGGGAATACTAGGAGAAAAAAGAGGAACAGAAGAAATATTTAAGGTAATGGTGAATGAGAATTTCCTTCAAAATAATGTCAGATGCCAAACCACAGATCTTTGAAGCTCACAGAACACCAAGCTGGATAAATGCAAAACAAAACAAAACAAAAAAAACCAACCAAACAACAAACCCTTCCAAAACTCAAACAAAAAAAAACAAAAACAAAAAAAGCACCTTAGGTGTTCACATTAAATTTATAGAAAATCAAAGATAAGGAAAAAATTGAAATAAACTGGGAGGGGGGAGCCCTTACCTACAGAAGATCAAGGATATGAATCACATTGGAATTGTCTTCAGAAATCATGCACGCCAGATGGTGAAATGGAATATTTGAAGTGCTGATAGGAAAAAAAACTACCAACCTAGAGTTCTGTATTCATTGAAATTAGCCTTAAAATAACTGAAAAGCAATAAAGACTTTCTAGACAAAGTTGAGGAAATTTGTCACAAGTAGACCTGTTCTGCAAAAAAAGAAAGAAAAAGTTAAAAATTTTTTCCAGAGTGAAGGAAAATAATATAGATGATAAACTCAACTCTACATAAAGGAAGAAAGAACATTAAAGAATATGCAAAGGCAAAATAAACTTTTGTTAACTAATAATTTATTGAAATTAAAGTTTATAGGCTATATAGTTATAGGTTATGGATAAGCAAAATAAATGGCAGCAATGATACAGGCATGGAAGGGAAGAATTAAGAATACTTTGTGGGGTTGGGGTTGTGGTTCAGTGGTAGAGTGCTTGCCTAGTGTGTGTGAGGTACTGGGTCAGATTCTCAGCACCACATATAAATAAATAAAGATCCATTGACAACTAAAAAATATTTTTTTAAAAATAATACTTTGTAATAAGGTACTTGCACAATTTGTAAAGCAGTAAAATGTTAGAAGTGGATTCATTTTAAATGCATTAGTTTTTTTTAATATTTATTTTTTAGTTGTAGGTAGAAACAATATCTTTATTTTTGTTTTATGTGGTGTTAAGGATCAAACCCAGTGCCTCATGTGTGCTAGGTGAGCACTCTACTGCTGAGCCATAACCCCAGCCCAAATGCATTAGTTTTTAAAAAAAAATTTTTTTAGTTGTAGATGGACACAATACCTTTATTTTATTTATTTTTATGTGCTGCTGAAGATTGAACCCAGTGCCTCACCTGTGCCAAGCAAGAGCTCTACCACTGAGCTGCAACTCCAGCCCTAAATGCATTAGTGTTTTTCTTTTCTTTTTTTGGACTGAAGATTGAACTCAGCGGCACTCGACCACTGAGCCACATCCCCAGCCCTATTTTGTGTTTTATGTAGAGACAGGGTCTCACTGAGTTGCTTAGCACCTCACAGTTGCTGAGGCTGGCTTTGAACTCGCGATTCTCTTGTCTCAGCCTCCCTAAGTGCTGGGATTACAGGCTTGCACCACCACGCCTGGCTAGTTTTAAATATATATTGAAAAGTCTAGGACAACCACTAAACAATTTTTTATAATATGTAATTATATGCTAAGAAAGGAGAGAAATGGAATCATAAAATACTAATAACACCAGATAGTCACCTGAATCCACAGAAAAATGAAGAGAAATAAAAATAGTAAATAAGAAGGTTAATGTAACAAACTATAATTTATCTTAGCTCTCCTTTTCTTGGCTTCTTTAGATGATTTAAAAGATAAATCACTGTAGTTAGATTAGTATAAATCTGAAGTTGTTTATGATAAGTGAAGATATATAAGCTCTAGAGTAACCACTAAGAAAATAACTAGAAAATACAGTAAAATAACCATGAAATAATTCCAAGCTTAAACTAGAAAATATTAACTAAATGAAAAAGAAAAGAGATACAGCAGAGCAGAAAAGACATGACATTACAGAAAACAAAAGCAAAATGAAAGACAAATTCAATATTATTAATAATAATGTTAACTGTAAGTGGGTTAAACAGTTGTATTAGTCTGCTAGGATTGTATTATGGGCTTAAAGTTAGTGTCCTTTTAAAAATTATAAATTTAAACCCTAATCCCCAATTTTATAGTATATGGACATGAGGCTTCAGAGAGGTAATTAGGGTTTGATGAGGTCATGAGGGTAGGGCTGTCATGGTAGGATTGGTGCCCTTCTAAAAAGAACCTGCTCACTACCCTCAGATTATTCTATGAGGCCATGATCACTCTGATGCTATAACCAATGAATGAATGAATAAAAGGTTCTTCCAAAAAAGAAAACTACAAGATTGGTTTAATATCCCAAAATATATGTGTATGTGTATGTGCATGTGCGTGCACACATGTACACACATCTATCTGATAAAGGACAATTGAGATGCACAACCATCTCAATAGATCCAGAAAAAGCATCTGACAAAATCCAATGCTGTTTCATAATAAAACACACTCCACAAATTAGGAACTTCTCAAACTTGATAAAGAGCATCTATGAAAAACCTACAGCCAACATCATGCCTAACAGTAAAAGACCAAAGGCTTCCCAACTAAGATTAGGAAAAAGACAAAGATGTCTGTTCTCATCACTTCTGTTTAATATGGTAATGGAGGCAATTAGACCAGAAAAAGAAAAGGTTTGGATCCAGACTAAACAGAAAGAAGTAAAACTAACACTACTTTTTGGATTATATGATTTTGTACATAGAAAATCTTAAGGAATACACACACAAACTACTTTTAGAAGAATAAAGAGGGTGGGAAAGTTGCAAAGCACAAGATCAATATACTTCAAAAGTCAATTTGAGCCAGGTGCAGTGGCACACGCCTGTGATCCCAGCAGCTCAGGAGGCTGAGGCAGGAGGAACACGAGTTCAAAGACAGCCTCAGAAATTTGATGAAGCCCTAAGCAACTTAGCAAGACCCTGTTTCAAAATAAAAAAAATAAAGAGGGCTGAGAATATGGCTCAGTGGTTAAGCACCCTGGGTTCAATCTCTGGTGCCAAAAAAAAAAAAAAAAGTCAATTTGATTTCTCTACCAGAGAACAATCTGAAAATGAAATTTTAAAAAATTTCCATTTATGACAGCATAAAAACAAATAAAATATTTAGGAGTAAATGTAATAAAAGTGCAAAGCCTATACATTGAAAATTATGAAGCATCACTAAAAATAAGTGAAGAAAATTATCCATTTTTTCCATAAGTAAAGGGAAATAACTTTCTGTGTTCATGGTTTGGAAGACTTAAAGTGGCAAAACTTCTTTTTCTTATTTTTTTATTCTAGTCGGTTATATGCGACAGAATGCTCATGGATTCATTGTACACAAATGGGGCGCAATTTTTCACATCTCTAGTTGTACACAAAGTAGGGTCACACTATTTGTGCAATCATACATGTACCTAGGGTAATGATGTCCATTTCATTCCATCATCTTTTCTCTCCCCATGCCCCCTCCCCCTCTCCTTCCCCTCCCTCCTCTTTGGCTAATCCAAAGTTCCTCTACTCATCCCATGTCCCGCCCCCTTTATGGATTAGCATCCACTTATCAGAGAAAACATTCAGCCTTTGTTTTTTTGGGATTGGCTTACTTTGCTTAGCATGATATTCTCTAAGTCCATCCATTTACCTGCGAATGCATAATTTTATTCTCTTATTGCTGAGTAATATTCCATTGTGTACATATATCACAGTTTCTTTAGCCAGTCATCTATTGAAGGGCAAAACTTCTTGATCTATGGATTCAACAGAATCACTATTCAATTTTCAGTTGCCTATTTGCAGAAATTGACAAATATATTCCTAAAATTCCCTTGGAGATGCAAACCCTGAATCAAATGGCCAAAACAATCTTGAAAAAGAAGAGCAAAGTTGGAGACTCACACTATATGATTTTAAAACTAAGTGTAAAACTACAGTAGTCTAGACAGTGTGGTACTGGCATTTGGATAGACGTATAGGTCAATTAGATTCAAGAATCTAGAAATGAACAGTTGGTTTTCAACACAGGTGCCAGTTCAGTAGGAAAAAGAATTGTCTTTTCAGCAAACCATTCTGGGATAGCTGGAAGAGAACTATGCAGAAGAATGAAGTTGGATCCCTATGTCACTCCATATACAAAAATAAGTTGAGGGCTGGGGCCATAGTTCAGTAGTAGAGCACTTGCCTAGCATGTGCAAGGCTATGGGTTTGATCCCCAGCACCACAAACAAAATAAAACAAACAACCAAACAAAAAATACTTTGAAATAGATCATAGACCTGAATATAGGAGCAAAAATTGAAAACCCATAGGAGAGAAAATCTTCACAAGCTTGGGTTAGGAAATGGTTTCTTTGATTTGCACCAAAAGCACAATGACAAAACAAAAATATAGAAATTGGACTTGATCAAAGTGGAAAACTTTTGCACCTCAAAAGACATCCCAAAATAAAAAGACAACCCACAGAATGGGGAAAATATTTGCATATCATATATCAGAAAAAAGATTTGCACTCAGAATATATAAAGAACTCAATGAAAAAACAAATAAAATGGGTAAAGGATTTGAACATTTTCCAAAGAAGTCAATAAATACATGAAAAGATTCTGAACACCATTAGTCACCAGAGAAATAAAAAATTTAATGCCACAATGAGATACTTTTTTTACACAATGTATTGGTGAGTAATTCAAGAATTATAAAACTTATACATTGTTGGTGGGAATTTAAAATGGTGCAACTACTGTAGAAAACAACTTGGAAGTTCTTCAAAATGTTAAACATTAAAGTTAACAAATGATGCAAAAATTCTAGGTATATATACTCAAGGGAAATGAAAACATATGTTCAAGGGTTGGGAATGTGATTCAGTGATAGAGAACTCGCTTAGCATGTATAGAGCCCTGGGTTTGATCTCCAGAGCCTGAAAACAAAACAAAGAAGTTGGCATGTATATCCAGTATATATGGAATATCAGAAGATGATAAGTACATGGAGAAACAAAGTCGAGAGGGGAAATAAGATCTGGGGCTATGGGTTGAAATTTTAAATAGGGTGATCATATTAGAGCTCACTGGGAAGATATCTCATGGAAAAAAAACTTGCTAAAGGAGGTGAAGGAACAAGAAAGTTAGGTAAGGAGGGGGAGAACTACTGGGCTGCCTGAGTTTGAAGCTGGACTTCATCATGGCCCACATGTATGACCTTGCAAAAGTTGGTTAATGGCCCTATGCCTCGGTTTCTTTATTTGTAAAATAAGGATGATAAATACTACCTATTTCAAAAGGTTATTGTGTGGCTTAAGTGATTAAAAAAAATAAAGCACTTAGAATATTACACTGGCACTAAGTAAAATGATTTATAGTTATTTTCATTAGTTTCTGCTGCAAGCACACAGCCTTTGCATACTAAGATACAAGCATGCCTGGAATGTTCAAGGAGGCCTGGTGGGGCTGGTAAAGAAGAAGCAAGAATTAGGACGGTAGGAGGTGGAGGGAGGGCTTGTGGTTTTTACTCTGAGAGATGAGAAATCAATGGGGGATTTGGAGCAGAAAAAAGACCTGATTCATATTTCAACACCATCACTCTGGCTCCTGTTTTGAAAATATAGTCATCCCTTTGTATTTGTGGGTGATTGGTTCCATATCAAAATCTGTGGATGTCTGAGTCTCATAAAATAGCATAGTATTTGCATATAACCTACACACCCACATACTTTAAATCATCTCTAGATACCTAATGCAAAGTCAATGCTATGTAAGTAATTGTTATACTATATTTTGGGGGAATAATAACAAAAAATGTTTGTATATGTTCAGTATAGATGCAAATTTTTTTCCAAGTGCTTTTGATTTGCTGGTGGTTGAATCATGGATACGGAATCCACGGATATGGAGGCCTGACTGTTTACTAAAAGAGGTCAAGGATACAATCAAGGACGTTAGTTCTGAGATGTTGTAGTAATGCACATAAAAGATGTTGGTGATAAGTGGTCATATTCTGTTTTTTAACTTTGAAAATAGGTCCAACAGGTTCTATTGAAGGTTTGGATATTGGGTGTGGGAAAGAGACTGCAGTTTGATCTGAGCAATCGTTAGAATTCAGCTTCCAGTTATTCAGATGAAGTCGGAGGAGCCTTTTTCTTTTTCCTTTTCCTCTTTCTTTCTTTTCTTCTTTCTTTTGAGGAGCAGGATCAAGGTAGAGTCGGGGAGGCAAGTGGAGAGGGGATAAGGATTTATATTTTTGATTGCACTAAACTCCAAATGTTTGTTACACATCCAAGTGAACTGATGCTCAGGGGAGAGGTTCGGACGGGAAAGAGAATGAATCACTGGTTCTTTCACAAATATTTATTGATATCCCACCCCGTGCCAAGTTCTATTTCTAGGTTCTGGAGACAGACGCAAGAATACTGAGTCTTCCAAGCTCACCTCCTAATAGTAAAACAGGTATAAACAAGTCAGCAATCAAGCGAAGTAACGTATATAAGGTCTTTAGCTCTCTAGGTGGGACAATGTACAAATGCTATTGCTGTTTCAATATTTGGGATATTACAAGTGTCAGAAGACAAAAGGGCCTTGCGACCTAGGAGCGCCTCCTCCTCCCAGCTGGGGCTGCCAGGTATCCCTCCTCAGGGCTCACCGATCCTTTAGCGCAGGGGATTGGCAGCATTGCGCAGGCGCAGCCTCAGTCTGGCGTCCTAGGAGATGGACTTGAAAAGCCTCCACGCATGCGTAGTTCTAGAGGCCAAGGGAGCCCGAGACAGGGGATTGGGCGGGGCGAACTTGGAGAGCGCCTGCGCACTGCACGTTCTAGCCGAAGAAGCCGCAGTCTCGAGAGCGCCCAGGAGGTGTTTCAGTAGACTCTGGCCAGCCTCTCCCGCGAACCCAGTGTCGTTGGGCTACACCCCGGGCAGGGACGTCTCCCGGGCACGGGAGGGGACCACGATGCCGGTGAGGAGAGCCGTTCAGCCGCTAGGGTTCCTCATCCCAGCGGCCTGGCTCGGGGGCGCGGCCGTTGCCATAGAAGCGCGGAGCAGGAGGGAGGCCCGGTTGGGGCGGGGCAGGTCTGATCCCATGGGCCTTGCCGTTAAGGGAACTGGCAGGTGGGCCCGAGGCCCGTGGAGGTCCAACCCACTTAGGGAAGCACCTGGGAGCAGGCTCCGTTGCCTTTGTGCGTGCTGCATCCCGTGGGGCCTGCGCTGTTTGACATAAAGGCACTGTGCCAGAGGATGCGTTCCGGCTGCCAGCCTCGCCCGCTGGGTAGGGCGTCTGAGGGCGGCCACAGAGGGTCTTGTGGACGCTCCGCACCAGGTGGGGTCAGCGCAGCGGATCCATGCCCCGGAAAGTGGCTGGGCGAAGGTTGCCAGTCCCAGTTTCTGGGCCTTGAGTCGCACTTTCCTAGGTTTGAGCTGTCATTCCTCTCGTGGCGCTGTAGGTTACTGTGCAGAATGTAACCTGTAGGTGTCTTTGTGTGTATGGGTAGTGTGGTGGATGTACGTTTACCTTCAGGGTTTCACAGATAGGTATCGTTCTCTTAATAAAAGGATGTTTTAAGTCCAATAAAGGGTCATGGAGAAAACTTGAGCCTTGGCAAATTATTTATTGGTTAAGCGACCTCGGATAGTTATGCTGTCTGGGTCCTTAGTTCCTGCATAATGAAACTTTTCTTCATGGTTTTTTTTTTTTTATTTTTTAATCAGGATGAAATAATACATAGGGAACAAAGAACAGTTTTGACATTTAGCATTCAATACTCTGTATTTGTTTTTATTTATTGCTTTCAGGTTATTCAGTCAATACTGGGCACCAACCACATGTTAAGCTCTGAAGAAACAGTATTAGCAAAATAGATACAGTATTAGCAAAACTAGCCACATTTTTGAATTTGGAAAAAATAAAAAGACTTACTTTCTTGGGTAGAGGTGAAAACTATACACATGTACAGAGATAAGGTACTTGTCCTTAATACATGAAGTGGGTGGGTGGCATAAAATAAAAACTAGTCGATGCTGGTGATTGGAAAGTGTTGCCATGTAGGAATGCTAGCCTACATTGATATCAAATCATCTATTTTTTATTAGAGACAGATCAACTATTTTTAACTTTAGAAATTGTTAACTTTAGAAATTGTGTATCTTTGCAAAATTTTAGCAACTAATATTTTAAAATACTGTGAGACAAAAGAAATTTATGAGATGAATTCAGTCCCTTGACTATTCATTTGCATCTCTGGTGTAGACAGAGGAAAAGAAATAAATAAGAGAGTAAAATTTTGTCCTTGGAAAAGAGAGCAAGGTGCTCTGAGAGCCTGTGAAAGCATTTGACCTAATTAGAGAAGTGTTCCCAGATAAAGTGGCTATTGAGTTGAGTTCTGAAAGATAAGTAGATGTTATCTAAATGAAGAGGGGGATAAGGAATGTTCTAGGCAGAAGGAACAGCACAAGGAAAAGCCAGTGGTAAAGAAGTTTGGTGACTATAAAAGACCATAAAACCTAGGGTGGATATAGTTGAGAGAGCAGGTGATGTATCTTGTGAAGTAAGTGTGCAGAAGTAGACTTGGGTGACAGCCAGATCTTAGAGACCACCTTAAAATTTTTGAATCTTATCCTAAGATCTATGAGAAACTATTGAAGAATTTTAAGTAGAGTCAGCATGATTAGATCTGTGTTGACAGTGACTGCCAGCAGGACAGACTGTAGGATAATCTAATTTGATGCAGGAGTAAAGGGCCAAGATCATGGTGGCCTAGATTACTATGGTAATGAAGGTAAAGATGGAGAGAAATGTGTTGTATTGGTATTATCTGTTACTTGTCAATGGCTTATATGTGTTTCTCTTTAATGTTTAGAAGAGTATCAGAAATAGGAATTTGGTAAGTATACATTCAATGGACCTGTTAAACTTCGTTTCAGTAATAGAATTGTATTTTAATCATGTAAAATTTCAAAAATTGAAACTTTATATATACAAGTTTTTCTAAGTTTATGTCATACTAAGACATGTTTCTCTGTCTGCTGTTGTACTTTTTTTTTGCCCTTTTTGTTATCTTCTATAGAGAAGATAAGCCATGAATGGAGCTATATTTTTTTATTTATTTATTTATTTATTTATTTATTTATTTATTTATTTTGGTGGTACTGGGGATTGAACTCAGGGGTACTTGACCACTGAGCCACATCCCCAGCCCTATTTTGTGGAGCTATATTTTAAAAACAATTTTACTAATGTGTCACAGAAAATAAACTAGATATATCAGGGGAACAAAGGACCTACTGTGTTCTTGAATTAAATTTATTAACTATGCTCACTTGTGCTTTCCTATAGGCAGGAAACTCAGGATGTCAGGGACTTTTGTGCAGAAAGACAGTCTATAATATACTAGTTTTCTGCATTTACTATAGATGTAAATTAGATTTTATCTCCCCTCTTTTGCATTGCGAAGAAAATATTTTTATTTTCTTATTTATTTTGATATTGAGGATTAAAGCCCATGGCACTTCACTACTGATCTACATCCTCAGCCCTTTTTATTTTTTATTTTGAAATGAGTCTCACTAAGTTTCTTAGGGCCTCCATAAGTTGCAGAGGTTGGCCTTGGACTTGCAATCCTCTGTCCTCAGCCTCCCAAGTCACTGAGATTGCAGGTGTGTGCCACCAGGCCTAGATTAATATCTTTTTTTAATAATATTTTTTAGTTGTGGGTGGACACAATGCTTTTATTTTTATGTGGTCCTGATTATTGAACACAGTGCCTCATGCATGATAGGCAAGTACTCTACCACTGAGCTACAACCCCAGCCCCACTTAATATCTTTTTTTTTTTTTTTTTTTGGTACTGGGGATTGAACCCAGGGGTACTCAATCACTGAGCCACATCCTCAGCCCTATTTTGTGTTTTATATAGAGACAGGGTCTCACTGAGTTGCTTAGTGCCTCGCCATTGCTGAGGCTTGCTTTGAACTCACGATTCTCCTGTCTCAGCCTCCCAAAGTGCTGGGATTACAGGCATGCGCCACTGTGCCTGGCTCTTAATATCTTTTTAATAAGCTTTTTCTGTATACCTATAAGATCTTTAATTGCATATAATGAAGACTTATGAAGTCCTAATATATTCAAAACACTGAGATGGCAGCAGAACCTTTTTTAAATTATAAATTTAATAGGTTGATGGCAAAACAAATGTTCTTTTCATTATTTATAAATATTGTCTCCACAGATCAATAAATCAGAGAAGCCAGAAAGCTGTGATAATGTGAAGGTCGTTGTTAGGTGCCGTCCCCTCAATGAGAGAGAAAAATCCATGTGTTACAAACAGGCTGTCAGCGTGGATGAGATGAGGGGAACTATCACTGTACATAAGACTGATTCTTCCAATGAACCTCCAAAGACATTTACTTTTGATACTGTTTTTGGACCAGAGAGTAAACAACTTGATGTTTATAACCTAACTGCAAGACCTATTATTGATTCTGTTCTTGAAGGCTACAATGGTAAGTGAATTGTTTGTTTATTTTACTGAAATAGCTGTATTAATTAAAGACAAAACAGTCCTCAAAATGAGAGAATTATTATGAATAGAAAGGGGAAGTACAATGATGAGGTTAATTCTCCAAGAAGGACTAATAGTCACCATGCATATGTATCTAACAACAAAGCATCATAATACATGAGGCAACAACTGATAGAACTGAAGGGAAAAAACAGACGAATTCACTAGTGCTGTGAACACTTGGAGTACTTCTTTTGGCCTTTAATCAATCCAGTGAGCAGTAAATTGGGAAAGATGTTGTTTACCTAAATAGCACCATCAATTAATTTTATCTAATTGACTTTTATAGAACAATACATTCAATAACAAAAGAATACACATTCTTATGATGCTCACTTGAACTATTAAGCAAGATAGACCCCATTCAACACTATAGAATATATCCATTTTAACAACTTTAACAGAATAGTAATGATACAAAGAATTTTCTCAAATCACAATGAAATTAAACAAGAAATCAATGATAGATTTACAGCAGAAAAAAATCTCAAATATTAGTATACAACATTTTTTTCCCAGAAATGTCATTAAACCAAAGGATACTTTACCACTGAGCTACATACTTAGCCCTATTTATTTTTATTTTTTTATTAATTTATTTATTCTGATTAGGTATATATGACAACAGAATGAATTTTGATTCATTGTACACAAATGAAGCACAGCTTTTCACTTCTTTGGTTGTACACAATATGGAGTTACACCATATGTGCAGTCATACATATACCTAGGGTATTTTTGTCCATCTCATTCCACCATCTTTCCTACCCCCATGTCCCATCTTCTCCTTTCCCTCCCCTTTGACCAGAGTTTCCCCATACTTCCCATGCTCCATCCCTCATTATGGATCAGCATCCACTTATCAGAGAGAACATTTGGCCTTTGACTTTTTGGGATTGGCTTACTTTGCTTAGCATAATGTTCTCCAACTCCATCCATTTACTTGCAAATGCCATAATTTTATTCTATTTTAATGCTGAGTAATATTCCATTGTGTATATATACCACAGTTTCTTTATCTATTCATCTATTTGAAGGGCATCTAGGTTGGTTCTACAGTTTAGCTATTGTGAATTGAGCTGCTATAAACATTGAAGTGTATGCATCACTGTAGTATGCTGTTTTTAAGTTTTTTGGGTATAGACCAAGGAGTGGGATAGCTAGGTCAAATGGTGGTTCCATTCCAAGTTTTCTTTTTTTTTTTTAATATTTATTTTTTTTTAGTTGTAGGTGGACAGAATATCTTTATTTAATTTTTATGTGGTTCTGAGGATCGAACCCAGTGCCTCACGTGTGCTAGATGAGCACGCTACCACTGCGCCATAACGCCAGCCCCCATTCCAAGTTTTCTAAGGAATCTCCATACTGCTTTCCAGATTGGTTGCACCAATTTGCAGTCCTACCAGCAATGTATGAGTGTGCCTTTTCTTCCACATCCTCGCCAATACTTGTTGTTGTTTCTATTCTTGATAACTGCCATTCTGACTGGCATGAGATGAAATCTTAGAGTAGTTTTGATTTGCATTTCTCTAATGGCTGGAGATGTTGAACATTTTTTCATGTCTGTTGATTGATTGTATATCTTCTTCTGAGAAGTGTCTGTTCAGCATCTTAGCCCATTTATTGATTGGGTTGTTTGTTCTTTTGGTGTTAAGTTTTTTGAGTTCTTTATATATCCTGGAGATCAGTGCTCTATGTGAGCACTGTGGCAAAATGATGTGTGTGTGGCAAAAATTTGCTCCCAGAATGTAGGCTCGCTTCTCACCTCATTGTTTCTTTTGCTGAGGAGAAGCTTTTTAGTTTGAATTCATCCTATTTATTGAATCTTGCTTTTATTTCTTGTGCTTTAGGGGTCTTGTTAAGGAAGTTGAGGCCTAATCTGACATGATGAAGATTTGGACCTATTTTTTCTCCTTTTAGGCATAAGGTCTCTGGTCTAATTCCCAGGTCCTTGATCCACTTTGAGTTGGGTTATGTGCATGGTAAGAGGGGTTTAGTTTCATTTTGCTGCGTATGGATTTCCAGTTTTCCCAGCACCATTTGTTGAAGAGGCTATCTTTTCTCCAATGTATGTTTTTGGTGTCTTTGTCTAGCATGAGATAACTGTATTTATGTGGTTTTGTCTCTGTGTCTTCTATACCATTGATCTACATGCCTATTTTGGTGCCAATACCATGCTGTTTTTGCTAGTATAGCTTTGTAATATACTTTAAGATCTGGTATTGTGATGCTTCCTGCTTCACTCTTCTTACTAAGGATTGCTTTGGCTATTTTGGGTCTTTTATTTTTCCAAATGAATTTCATGATTGCTTTTTCTGTTTCTATAAGGAATCATGTTGGGATTTTAATTGGAATTGCATTGAATCTGTATAGCACTTTGGGTAGTATGACCATTTTGACAATATTGATTCTGCCTATCCAAGAGCATGGGAGATCTTTCCATCTTCTAAGGTCATCTTCAATTTCTTTAGTGTTCTGTAGTTTTCATTGTAAAGGTCTTTTACCTTTTTTGTTAAATTGATTCCCAAGTATTTTATTTTTTTGAGGCTATTGTAAATAGGATAGTTTTCCTAATTTCTCTTTCAGAGAATTCATCACCAATGTATAGAAATGCATTTGATTTATGGGTATTGATTTTATATCCTGTTACTTTGCTGAACTCATTTATTAATTCTAGAAGTTTTCTGGTGGAATTTTTTGGATCCTCTAAGTAAAGAATCATGTCATTGGTAAATAATGATAGTTTAAGTTCTTCTTTTCCTATTCATATCCCTTTAACTTCTTTCATCTGTCTAATTGCTCTGGCCAGAGTTTCAAGGACTATGTTGAATAGAAGTGGTGAAAGAGGACATCCCTGTCTTGTTCCCATTTTTAGAGGGAATGCTTCCAATTTTTCCCCATTTAGGATGATGTTGGCCTTCAATTTTGCATAGATAGCTTTTACAATGTTGAAGTATGTTCCTACTATCCCTAGTTTTTCTATTGTTTTGAACATGAAGAGGTGCTGTGTTTTGTCAAATGCTTTCTCAGCATCTATAATCATATGATTCTCGT
>CM053405.1:118716084-118764825 GCA_028644305.1 Xerus rutilus
TTTTTTTTTTTTTTGGTACTGGGGATTGAACTCAGGGGCACTCAACCACTGAGCCACATCCCCAGCCCTATTTTGTGTTTTATGTAGAGACAGGGTCTCACTGAGTTGCTTAGTGCCTCGCCATTGCTGAGGCTGGCTTTGAACTCACGATTCTCCTGTCTCAGCCTCCCTAAGTGCTGGGATTACAAGCGTGAGCCACTGTGCCCGGCTTGGTAAGCTTTTGATGGCATCTTCTGTTTCCTTGCTTGAAATTGATCTGTTTAAGTTGTGTATATCTTCCTGATTCTAGTTGCCTCTAGAAATTTGTTGGTGTTTTCAGGATTTTTTATTTTACTGGAGTATAGATTTTCAAAATAGTTTTTAATTATCCTCTGTATTTCAATAGTGTCTGTTGTGATATTTCCTTTCTCATCTCGAATTTTCGTAATTTGAGTTCTCTCTCTCATTTTCATTAGGTTGGCTAAGGGTTTATAAATTTTGTTTCTTTTTTCAAAGAACCAACTTTTTGTTTTGTCAGTTTTATGAATTGTTTCCTTTGTTTCAATTTCATTGATTTCAGCCCTGATTTTAATTATTTCCTGTCTTCTACCTCTTTTAGTGTTGATTTGTTCTTCTTCTTCTAGAGCTTTGAGATGTAATGTCAGGTCATTTATTTGTTGACTTTTCTTTTTTTAATGAATGAGCTCAATGCAATGAATTTTCCTCTTAACATAGCCTTCATAGTGTCCCAGAGATTTTGACATGTTGTATCAGAGTTTTCTTTACCTCTAAAATTTTTTTATCTCCTCCCTGATGTCTTCTGTTATCCAAGCATCATTCAATAGTATATTATTTATTTAGTCTCCAGGTGATGGAGTAGCTTCTATTTTTTATTTTATCATTGATTTCTAACTTCATTCCATTATGGTCTGATAGAATGCAGGGTAGTATCTCTCTCTCTCTCTCTTTTTTTTTTTTTGTATTTACTAAGACTTGCTTTGTGGCATAACATATGGTCTGTTTTAGAAAAGGATCCATGTGCTGCTGAGAAAAAAATGTATTCACTTGTTGGATGAAATATTCTGTATATGTCTGTTAATTCTAAATTATTGATTGTATTATTGAGTTCTGTGGTTTCTTTGTTCAGTTTTTGTTTTAAAGATCTGTCCAGTGGTGAGAGAGTTGTGTTAAAGTCACCCAGTATTATTGTGTTCTATTTGATTCTTGAAGTTGAGAAGGGTTTGTTTGATATACATATATGCCCCATTTTCAGGGCATAGATATTTAAGATTGTTATGTCTGTTGATGTATGATTTCCTTAAGCAATTTGAAATGACCTTTCCACTTTGGTTTGAAGTCCACTTTATCTGATATGAGGATGGAAACCCCTGCTTGTTTATGCAGTCCATGTGAGTGATATGTTTTTCCCATCCTTTCACCTTCAGCCTGCGGATGTCTTTTCCTATGAGATGAGTCCCTTGGAGGCAGCATATTGTTGGGTCTTTTTTATTTTTTAATTTTTTAATTTTTTTTTTTATTTTTGTACGGGGGATTGAACTCAGGGGCACTCGACCGCTGAGCCACATCCCCAGCCCTATTTTGTGTTTTATGTAGAGACAGGTCTCACTGAGTTGCTTAGTGCCTCGCCATTGCTGAGGCTGGCTTTGAACTCGCGATTCTCCTATCTCAGCCTCCCAAAGTGCTGGGATTACAAGTGTGAGCCACCATGCCCAGCTGTTGGGTCTTTTTTAAATCCAATCTGCCAGTCTGTATGTTTTAATTGGTGAGTTTAGGCCATTCACATTCAAGGTTATTATTGAGACATGGGTTTTATTCCTAGACATTTTCATTTATTTTTAGTTTTTAACTTGACTAGGTATCTCCTTTGATTGGCCTTTCCTTTAGTGTAGTTTCTCCCTTTGCAGATTTTCATTATTGTTCTTCATTTCCTCCTCATGGAATATTTTGCCAAGAATGTTCTGTAGTGCAGGCTTTCTTGCTATAAATTCTTTTAACTTTTGTTTATCTTGGAAGGTTTTTATTTCATCATCAAATCTAAAACTTAATTTTGCTGGATATAAGATTCTTGGCTGGCATCCATTGTCTTTCAGAGCTTGGTATATGTTGTTCCAAGTTCTTGTAGTTTTAAGGGTCTGGGTTCAGAAGTCTGCAGAGATCCTAACTGGTTTCCCCCTTTATGTAATCTGATTCCTTTCTCTTGTGGCTTTTAAAATTCTCTCCTTATTCTGTATACTAGGCATTTTCATTATAATGTGCCTTGGTGTAGATCTGTTATGATTTTGTACATTTGGTGTCCTGTAAGCCTCTTGTATTTGATTTTCCAATTTGTTCTTCATATTTGGAAAATTTTCTGATATTATTTCATTGAATAGATTGTTCATTCCTTTGGTTTGAAACTATGCCTTCCTCTATCCCAATAATTCTTTTTGTTTTAATATTTTTTAGTTGTAGATGGACACAATACTTTTATTTTCTTTATTCATTTTTATATGGTACTAAGGATTAAACCCAGTACTTCATATGTGTGAGGTGAGCCACAACCAGTGAGCCACAACCCCAGCCCCCCAGTAATTCTTAAATTTGGTCTTTTCATGTTATCCCATAATTCTTGGATGTTTTGCTCATGGTTTTGTGCCATCTTCACTGTGTGGCCAACTCTATTTTCAAGATTATATATTTTGTCTTCATTGTCTCAAGTTCTGTCTTCCAAGTGATCTAATCTATTGGTGATGCTTTCTATTGAGTTTTTAATTTGGTTTATTGTTTCTTTCATTTCCAGGGTTTCTGTTTGATTCCTTTTCAGAATCTCTGTCTCCTTATTGAAGTAATCTTTTGCTTCCTGTATTTGCCTGTGTAGCTCTTTATCAAAATGATCTTTTGCTGCCTGCGTTTGCTCTCTTATATCATCCTTTAATTCACAGAACATTGAACATTTTAATTATGTACATCTTGAACTCCTCTGATATTTCTTCTGCTGTGCTGACCATGGATTCTAATAATGTAGTATCTTGGTTTGTTTGGGGCACTTTCTTCCCTTCTCTCATGTTGTTTGTGTGTCTTCCCTTCTAGCACTGCAGATCCGAGGTGTTAGTCTTTATCCTATAGGTTTATAGAGATTCCCTACAGGGTTCCAATACATCTCCTTTAAGGGGAAGACCAATATTACCAGATCCCAATACAAACAATATACAGCTTTAAACCAAGTAGCTCCTAATAGGACATTTAAGACTTTTTCACAATATACAGAAATTATGAGTTCAATTAATATCTACAGCATAAACAATAGGTTTGCAAAAGGGTCTACAGTTTCTGCTGATGGAGTAGAGAGAACCGGGGGTGGGGTGTAGGATGAGATGTTAGGGAGGTAGGAAGTGAGGGCATAGAGTTATTAGACCTTAGAAAGCGTGAAAGAGGAATCCAAAAGCAGTTGGCTAGTAGTAGAAAAGAGAGAAAGATTGGGGGAAGACAAGTAAGTAGGAAGAAAATAGAGTACAACAAACAAGGAAACATAAAAATTAAGAAAAATAAAATATGTAAAAATAGAAGATAAAAGACTATATAATACAACTGTAATATACTAATCAGATATCCTGTCCTCAGTAGCCTAATGCATGAAAAATACTTGGTTTCACAAATGTTGGGGATGTGAGGGTGGGAAAAGAGAGAGAGAGAAAAGAAGAAAAAAAATTATAGAAAAAAACTCAAGGTAAATAAAAAGAATTGCTTCTTAAATATTTTTCCTGCTTCCCTTCTCACCCAGTAGGTGGGGTTGTCTGTTGTTTTCTCGTATCTCCCCCCTCAGGATGGTGCAGGTTATCAGCATGAGTGTATTGGTCTTAGAGGTGGAGCTTCTGGAAATGGGGTTTAGTGCTTGCCATTCCCCATGGAAAGACTCCACTCCGAGGATCTCCTTGATTTGGGTGCCTGGACTTATCTCCTTATATCACCTGTAGACCTCACAGTTCCTGGTCTCTCATTTAGTCTCTCTCACCCCCTCCTTTTCTACTTCCCAATCAGGAACCTCTCTCTCTGGAGGTAGCAGAGAGCTGTTTTGTGTGGGGCAGGTTAGGACCAGGGTTTGCAAGTTATAGACCAACCACGTAGCTGCAAATACTGCACCAGTTTAGTGGCAACAGGGGAGAGAGGCAAGCTGGGAACTATAAGTACCTTGATACTGCCTCTGGGCCCCAGCAGTGCCCCAAGCTGGGAGTTCCCCAACTAAAGATGACAATACTAGTAGTGAGGATAATCTAAGATGGCAATGAAGGTGTCCCATGATGGAGGCATCTTCTTTCAGAGATGGGGTGTCTGGCTGGCTGAGCAGTGGCGTTGGATGACATGTTTGGAGATGCAGTTATGTGGCACACTGTGTTGTGGTAGGAAGCTGTCTTCAGACCCTGTCTGGTGTTCCCAGCTGCAGGCAAATGGGGGAGCCTCACACTAGTAGATGGAGGTCCACACAGGAATAGCAGCCACGGGTCCTGTGTGGGAGCTGGGGGTCTTGTGTGGGTGGGCGACCAAAGGTCCTACGCGGTGTGTGGGTGCTGAAGCTGAGGTCTTGTGCAAATGCTGGAGCCTGGACACCCACGTAGGCACGCTGGAATTCCTGCATGGGAGCCACTGTCGGGTGTCCTCTAATAAACTCACAGAGAAACAGTATCCCCACTGCTTTAATCCCAGGTCATGGAGAGACTAGGAATGCAGTGACTGTCTGGGCCACTATCTTGGATCCCCTCCAATCTTCCTGTCTTAGCCTCTTGAGTAGCTGGGATTACAAGTGTGCACCACTGTACCCCACTCTCTGCTACTAATGAAATCATCTTTTTTTTCTTTGTGTTGATATGGTCGATTACATTAACTAGTTTTTCGGTGTGAAACCAGCTTTGTCACTTGGTCATGAAGTATTCCCTTTTCAAATATTGTTAGATTTTGTTTGCCAAAATTTTGTTTAAAATGTTTGTATCTGTGTTCATGAGGCAAACAAGAATGTTGTTTTCTTGTAATGTCTTTATCTGGTTTAGGCATCAGAATAATTCTAGTTTTATAGAATGAGATGGGGAGTATTCTCTTTCTTTTCAACTTTAGAAGAATTTGTCTAGAATTAGTATTATTTCTACCTTAAATGTTTGATAAAATCCATTAGTGAAGCCATCTGGGCTTGGAGTTTTCATGTGGGAAGATTTGTAAGTTTTGCTACAGATTCAGTTTCTGTAATAGATATAGGGTTTTTCTGGTTATGCATTTTTTTGAGTTTTGGTAGTTTGTCTTTCATAGAATTCGTCTATTTCATTAAAGTCAATTTATTGGCAAAAAGTTATTTATATTATTTTTTTATTATTCTTAGTATGTTACAATCTTATGTTAAAAATAGTGATACAACCTTTCTTTTTTTTAATTTTTTTTATTTTTTAGTTGTAGGTGAACACAATATCTTTATTTTATTTTTATGTGGTACTGAGGATTGAACCCAGTGCCTCCTGCGTGCTAGGCGAGCACGCTACCACTGCGCCACAACCTCAGCCCGATACAACCTTTCTTATTCCTGATATTGGTATATTTGTAATTTGTATCGTCTCTTTTTTTTTTAACTGATTACACTGATAAGAGCTCTGTCAATTTTATTATCTTCTGAGAGAATGAGATTTTGGTTTAATTTTTCTCTATTTTGTTTTTGTTTTCTTTCTTTCTTTTTTGGTGGGGGTTGGGGTAGGTGGTATTGGATATTGCACTACCCAGGGTCTCCTTCAGCTCTCTTTTAAAATTTTTGAGACAGGTTTCGTCAGGTTGCCCAGGCTGCTTTGGAACTTGTGATCCTTCTCCCTCAGACTCTGAAGTTGCTGGGATTACAGGTGTACTCCATGGTATCTGGCTTTTTTTTTTAATATCATTGATTTCTGCTCTGATCTTTATTTTTTCTTTTCTCCTACTTACTTTAGGTTTAATTTGCTCTTTATTTTCTACTTTCTTGAAGTGGAAGCTCAAGTTAATTGTTTTGAGAACTTTCTTCCTTTATAACATAGGACTTGAATGGTATAAATTATCCCCCAAGTTCTGTTTAGTGGCATCGCACAGATTTTGACATACTTTGTGTTTTAGTTAGCTATTGTGTCACTGAGGCCAAAACACCTGATAAGAACAACTTAGAGGAGGAACAGTTTATATGGGGCACATGGTGTCAGAGGTCTCAGTCCATAGATGGCAGACTCTATTGTTCTGGGCTTGAAGTGAGGCAGCAGGCCATGGCAGACGGGCTCAGTGAACAAAGCTGCTTAGCTCAGGGTGAGTCAGGAAACTGAGAGGGAACAGGGAGGGGCTTCAGGGAAGATGCACCCTTTCAGAACATACCCCAGTGGCTCGTCTCCTCCAACCACACCCCACCTGCCTATAGTTGCTACCCAGTCAATATGTTCAAACTATGATGGACAGGTTAGGTTACAGATCTCACAATTCAATCATTTCATCTCTGAATATTCCTGCATTAACAGGAGCATATCCAAACTATAATTGTTTTCATTTTGATTCTGCTTAAAATACTTTTCTTTTCTACTTTACCCCTTGATTTCTTTTTTTAATCCTTGAGTTATTTAGAAATATGTTGCTTAGTTTCTACATATTTTGAAATTTTCCAGAAAATTTTCTGTTGGTTCTAGTTTAATTTTATTTTAGTCAGAGAACATGCTTTGTATGACTTGAATCTTTTAAAATTTATCAAGACTTATTTTATGTCCTAGAATGTTATTTATTATTATTAGATCTTTGTGTATATTTGAAAAGGGTATATATTCTGCTGTTCTTGGATAGAGTATTCTGTAAATGTCTATTTGGTCAGTTTGTTTGATAGTGTTGTTCAAATCTTCTATGTACTTATCTTTAATCTACTTGGTCTGTCAGTTATTGACAGAGGGGTATTGAATTTTCTGAGCATATTTCAGATTAGCCTATTCATTTTAGTTCTATCAGTTTTTGTTTCATGTATATTGAAATTCTGTGAGTACATGCATAAATGCTTAGGATTTTTTGGTCATCATGATGAAAGAATCTCTTTCTTATCATGTAATTACCCTCCTCCTCCCTGGTAATATTCTTTGTGCTGGAACCTGCTTTGTCTGATATTAACATAGATACTCCAGCTTTCTTTTGATTAGTAGCATGTATAACTCTTTTCCATTCTTTTAACCTTTATGTGTTTTTATATTGGAAGTGCATTTCTATTGGGTAAGTGCGCTGGAGACCCTCATGATCACCCTAGATTCAGTGATTGCTCAGAGAACTCACAAGACTATCATATAGTTGTACTGATAAAAAGAAAAAAAAAGATTAGCAAAGATAAAAGATGCTTGGAGCAAAGTTTTGAGGAAACTAGATGCAAATTTTCTTTTCTTTTTTTTTTAAATGTTTATTTTTTAGTTATAGGTGACAGAATATCTTTATCTTATTTTTATGTGGTGCTGAGGATAGAACCCAGTGCCTTATGCGTGCTAGGCGAGCACACTACCACTGCGCCATAATCCCAGCCCCTAGATGCAAATTTTCAAGAGTCCTTTCCTGTTGGTCACCCAGGATATACAATATGCTTAATTTTTTTAGCTTTGAGTATGAAAATACATATGTTATCTATCTAAGTAAGCTCATTAGAGACTCAGTGCTCAGAACTTTTACTGGGGGCTGATCACATAGGCACCTTGAGCCTAGGACATGCCAGCATCCCAGACTCTTAGCAGGAAAGTAAGCGTTTACCATAAATGACATTGTTTTGTACAAACAATTTAGGCAAAATGAGCCACTCTTATCAGCTAGGGATTGGTAGAAACTCCCTAAATTCAAATTCCCAAGGGCCAGTCTTGCAACCAGGGCTTTCAAAGAACAGCAGTCTCAGGTTGGCTTTGTTATTTTTTTATTCCTATAAATATTTATGAGTTTTACAGTTATTTAAAAATAGTTTGATTCATTCAGATCTTTCTTTTAAGATTTGATAGCAAATATCAGAGCAATGTTCAATCTGAGGTTAACTGTTCCCCATTGAGGCAAAGACCCTTTTGCATATTTGTATCTACCGTCCTTTCATGGGCTTTTCCAGTCTGCCTGTGGAAATAGATATTGTTCCTAGCATCTGTGAATGCTGAGCACTCTTCTTCCAGTCCATCTAGCTGATCCTCCCATCCCCACTATTTAGATAGTTTCCTCATACTTACAGGCCTATCAGTACTCAATACTTAAGGAGGACCCTATGCAGATGTAGAGAGCTCGCTCTATGCAGCTCTCTCCTCTCTGGTA
The DNA here is from genome assembly GCA_028644305.1 of Xerus rutilus. Lineage (NCBI taxonomy): Eukaryota > Metazoa > Chordata > Mammalia > Rodentia > Sciuridae > Xerus > Xerus rutilus. The sequence continues at coordinate 118,724,359 of CM053405.1, forward strand.
CTGTGTCCTCCAAACTCTTGCCATTTTGGACTCACTCTGGAGCTCTCAGCACATTCTTCTTAGCTCAGGGTGTCTACTGGCCTCTGAGTTCTCCCTCCTGCTCCATGGATTTTGGATTTTCTCTTGAGGCAGTAAAGTGGGAAATCAAGAGACCCACCCCACCTGTGTCTCATCTTTTGGCTGGTATTCATTGATTTTAAAACTGTGGTTTTGGGTTTGTGGTTGTAGCTCAGTGGTAGAGTGCTTATCTAGCATGTGTGAGGCACTAGGTTCCATCCTCAGCACCATATAAAAAATTATAATAATAATAATAAAAATAAAAGTATTGTGTTAAAAAAAGTGAACTGTGGTTTTGTGTACTTTTGGATACTTTTAATTTTAGCCAAGAAGGTTAATTTAGCCCTTATTCATCTTGGTTGGAAACAGAAATGTCACTAGTTTAATTTTGAATTAACAGAATTATGTCTTTTTAAAAATAAATATATAGGGTCTGGAATTGTGGCTCAGTGGTAGAGCACTTGTCTCACATGTGGGAGGCATTGGGTTCGATCCTCAGCACCACATATAAATAAATTAATAAATAAAGATCAATCAACAACTAAAAAAATTTAAAAAAAATATATAGAAAGAATAGTATTTGACTATCAAGAGTTTATACCTACTTTTAATGTCTTATGCTGACTGAAAATTGTAAGTAGCAAGAGAAAACATTATGAAAAAGGAAAAAAATTGGTAACGATATAATACATAATGCAGTTTACTCTCCATTGTTGAAGTATGATTTAGTATATCTTCTTGGATTCTCAATGGCAAGTATTTAATCTTTTTACTATTTTAAAATAATTTTAGCCAGGCACAGTGGCATGCCCCTGTAGTCACAGCCACTTGGGAGGGTGAGACATGAGGATTACTTGAGCCTAGGAATTTGAGATTAGCTTGGGCCAACATAGTAAGACCCTGTCCCAAAAATAAATAAATGAAATAAAATGATTTAAAGAAATTAATAAATGTTATTTTTGAGTGGGTTTAGGTTCATAGCAAAATTCACAGCAGAAAATAGAGAGTTTCCATATAATTCATTTTTTTTTTTTTTTTTTGGAACCGGGGATTGAACTCAGGGGCACTCGACCACTGAGCCACATCCTCAGCCCTATTTTGTGTTTTATGTAGAGACAGGGTCTCACTGAGTTGCTTAGCGCCTCGCTGTTGCTGAGGCTGGCTTTGAACTCGCGATTCTCCTGTCTCAGCCTCCCTAAGTGCTGGGATTACAGGCTTGAGCCACCGCGCCCGGCTTCCATATAATTCTTATCACCATGCATTCACAGTCTCCTCCTTTATTGCTTATTCCCTACCAGGTTGGCTGGCATATGTGTTAAATTGATGAACCTGTATCAACACATCATTATCATCCAAACTCCATAGTTCATATTAGGGTTCACTCTTGGTGTTGTATATTCTCTGGGTTTAGATAAATTTATCATGACCCAGCACTTAGGGAGGCTGAGACAGGAGAATCGCGAGTTCAAAGCCAGCCTCAGCAATCATGTGGTGCTAAGCAACGCAGTGAGACCCTATCTCTACATAAAACACAAAATAGGGCTGGGGATGTGGCTCAGTGGTCGAGTGCCCCTGAGTTCAATCTCCAGTACAAAAAAAAAAAGATAAATTTATCATGATATTTACCGACCATTGTATAATATGTAGTAGTTTTATCATCTGAAAAATTCTCTATGCTCTGCCTGTTCATCTCACTCTCCCTCCTAACCTTGGCAGCCACTGATTATTTTACTGCCTCTATACTTTTGTATTTTTCAGAATGAGATAAAAAATTGGAATCATATAGTATATAGCCATTTCTTTTACTTAGTAATATGCTTTTAAGTTTCCTCCATCTCTTTCATAGTTTGATAATAACTTTTTTTTTTAGCGATCAATAATAGTTCATTGTGTGGATGTACCACATTTTATTTATCCTTATGCCTACTGAGGATATGTTGGTTTCTTTCAAGTTTTGGAAATTATGAATAAAGCTGCTATGAACATTAATGTTCAGGTTTTTGTGTGGATCTTTTACCATTTTTAATATATGACCAGATATTGAGAAGACTGAGTAAAAACCTCAGTCCTGTTTTAGTGTTTTTGTTTTGTTTCTGCAGTGCTAGGGATTGAACCTAAGAATGTTCTACCAATGAGCTACATCCCCAGCCCTTTTCATTTTTTTATTTTGAGTCAGATTTTGCTAAGTTGCCTAGGCTGTCCCTAAACTCACAATCCTGCTTCAGCCTCCCGAGTAGCTGGAATTTTTGGTGCATGTGCCACCACACCTGGCTTTTCCTCTCCTCTTTTTTTTTGTTTCCTTTGAGACAGTGTTTCACTAATGTTGCCCAGGCTGACTTTGAACTTGTGCTCCTCCAACCTCAGCCTCCTGAGCATAGTTTTTAGATTTTAACAAGTAAAGGTTTAAGAGAAATTCATACTGAAAGAAACTATATACCATTAGAATTATTAAGTTTGACATTCAAAAACCAGAAATTCTGACTCTCATCTTTAAAAATGAGATGAGATTCTCTTATTCTAGGAAATCCCTGATCTTCCTTTCTCAGGTATAAAAAGTATAGATTAATATCATTTTTTAAAATTAGTAGACTTTAAGTATTTAGTGCATTTAGAGAAATTGAATTAGGAACTTTTTTTTTGTTTTTAGTACCAAGGATTGAACTCAGGGACACTCGACTACTGAGCCACATCCCCAGCCCTATTTCCCTATTTTGTATTTTATTTAGAGACGAGGTCTCACAGAGTTGCTTAGTGCCTCGATTTTGCTAAGGCTGGCTTTGAACTTGGGATCCTCCTGCCTCAGCCTCCGGAGCTGCTAAGATTACAGGCATGCACCACCGTGCCTGGCATAGGAACTAATTTTGAGTTAAAATTTTTTTTTTGGCCATTGCATACTGTTGAAAAAAATATGAGCTCTGGAGCCAGATGGACTATGTTCACATCTTGTCTCTCACTTATAACATTGAACAAGTTACTAAACTTAAGCTTTCATTTCCCTAAATAAATGATGCGAATACAAGTAGTGTCTATCCCTTAGGATTGGGGTAAAAAATGAAATATAATTGCATGTAAAGTACATGGCCTAGTATATAGTAAATTATCAGTAAATAATAGCTATTATCATCATAGATCTTACTATTTAGTAATTTAATATGTCTCTGTAATTTACAATATTTTCAGATCCTTTGAATATAATAAGTTATATTCCTAATGGCAAAATTTGAAATAGCCAGTTTGAAAAAACTGAGACTTTGTATTCCAATGTGAAAAAATTATTTCTGGTGATTGACTTATTTTTAAAAATGTCTGAAAATGATGGTGTCCATTGAGGTTAACTGAATAGAATATTCATAGTTAAGGAACTTTTTTCATTTATACTATCACATCCTAGGCTATCTTCTAATACCATACCGTCTCCTGACCAACTACTCCAGCTCTTTATATCTACCCTTGCTTTATTCCAATTGTCCACAATATAAACATAGAAAAGTCATTCTATGGGTTCACTTTGCTTTTAGGATAAAGCCTAAACACTTTTATACAATTTTCATGACCCTGTGTGATGAGGGTCTTGTTGGTTTAGTTTCTCTTGCTCTCTCTGCATCTACCTGCATTTTGCATCTGTTTCTTCCTTTCTGATCTCATTTCAGTGCCTGAAAACCTCCATTCTCTTTCTCTCCTCTTGCCTTTTCCACTCTATTCCCATCATATTTGTGTTTCAGATCTTATCTGAAACCCTTTCTCTTCTGGAAAGCCCTTCCTGACCTCTTCCCTTAGCCATTCCCCTGCCTGGTTTATGTCCTATTTTCATCTGGAGCTGTTTCTCAGTACTCATCAGGCTTAGAATTATTTTGCCAGTATCTTCTCCCTAAGATTATACACACCTTAAAATTGAGGATTTTATTAGTTTTGTTTGTGACTCTGGGTCTGTGCCTAGCATTTTGTCACACTCAGGTGTGTGGTAAGTATTTGTAGAATGAATGAGTTTAGGCTGGGCGCGATGGCACACACCTGTAATCCCAGCACTCTGGGAGGCTGAGACAGGAGGATCGCAAGTTCAAAGCCAGCCTCAGCCATGGTGAGGTGCTGAGCAACTCAGTGAGACCCTGTCTCTACATAAAACACAAAATAAGGCTGGTGGCTCAGTGGTTGAGTGCCCCTGAGTTCAATCCCCAGTACTCAAAAAAAAAAAAAAAAAAAAAAAAGAATGAATGAATTTAGGTATTTAGAAAGTTTTAAGTTGCGTCTATAGTTATCTGTAATAATTGCATTGTCACCTTTTTAGTTAACGCCCCTTATTTCTTATAAATGTTACTTTAAAACAATTTTTAAAAAAATGAATTTATTTTAGGATTAAGAAGGGGGAAAAAAAACCTCTACCATTTACGGGTACTCTCTACCAGGCACAGTGTTGGTTATTTGAATTAAATTATTTCTTTTGATTCTAAACTATTTGAATATTCTTAGTCCTATTTTACCATTAGGGAGACAATCTCTGGGTAGATAAATTATCCAAGGTCAGGTGGCTAAAAATGGGCAGAGCCTGTATTCTTCTGCTCTACTTCTACTACCTTCTCCAATTTAACATCTACAATAAATAATTAGTATATATATACATTAAAAGCAATTTTTTATAATTAACTATAAGATTCTTGCATTTAGGGTTTGAGATACTTTTTTATTAATAATTAGTAATATCTCATTTACTGGTGCTTTAACAGTGTTTTATTTATGTGGCACAGAATACATATTGATAATAAAGATGGAATCTATACTAGAGTAAAATTTGGATCCAGGGAAGAATTTACATCACAATATCAAAGGAATTAATTTTAAGATCTATTGTTCTGTCGCATCAGGCTATAGAAAGTAGCTGATTCTCTTGATCATTTTCAGGAACTATTTTTGCATATGGACAAACAGGAACAGGCAAAACTTTTACCATGGAAGGCGTTCGAGCTGTTCCTGAACTTAGAGGAATCATTCCCAATTCATTTGCTCACATATTTGGTCATATTGCAAAAGCAGAAGGTGATACAAGGTAAAAGGGAATTCTTTTATTTTCTATTAATGAGAAATACAAACACAAGAAAGTCACAGTTACAAACTTTATAAACACATTTTAAAACTGATCCCATAAATATTTCAGTGCTTTATATGTGCTTAAAATATTCTATTTATAGATTTTTGGTTCGAGTGTCATATTTGGAAATATATAATGAAGAAGTTCGTGACCTGTTGGGCAAGGATCAGACACAGAGATTAGAGGTAAGGGTAATTGAAATTGGAGTACTTTCCAAAGCAATAGAATATTTACTAAATTAAGAACCTTTTTCTACAAATACATACTTTTACTATTTTAAATAACCTTGTACATTTATTTTTTACAAGTACAGACATGGGAGATGGGGATTTACTGAAGCAAGACTTCTGAGTCAAGTAGTAAATGATGTCAGTTTGATAGATACTGCCAAAATTTTAACCCTTTAAAATAGACAAACAAGGAAAGATTAGCTTTTAACATATTAATATTAAATTTTTTGTTGAAATTGCATTTTCAGTAAAGTAGAGGTGAATAACATATGTAGAATAACAGCAGAATACAGTGTATAATAACAATAGCCCCTATTGTACAATGGTAAAGAATATATACAGAATAGCAGCATTCACCATTACTGAGCTTTTGCAATTGTGTAGGCATTTGATGTAGTCAATGGTAATTGGTAGTAGTTATATTTCATTTCATTTAATGTTCCTGGCAGTTTACTTTTCCTGATGTGGTAACTGAAATTTACAAGGGTTTCATTAATTGCTCAAGTTCATGTAGCAAGTGAATGGTAGTATCATCTAGGATTAAGAGGATGGTTGCTGGGGTCCTGCTTATCTTAGCTTGAATGCTAGCTCTGATCTTGATGAAATTACTTAACCTCTGTGAGTCTTAGTTCTGTCACATGAAAATGGAAATAATAATAGGATCTACTTCATAGGATTGTTGCCAACATTAACAAATTAAAACAAAGTGTTTAAATTAGTGCCTGACACGTAATAATACTTGTTAGCATTTTTAATTTTAAGCTTATATAAACAGTTTTGGTACAGTGTATTGGAGCATTAAGAATTATTTGTTAGGGGCTGGGGTTGTAGCTCAGAGGTAGAGCGCTTGTCTAGCATGTGTGAGGCCCTGGGTTCGATTCTCAGCACCTCATACAAATAAATAAATAAGTCCATTGACAACTAAAAACAATATTAAAAAAATAATTATTTGTTGGGCTGGGGTTGTAGCTCAGTGGTAGAGTGCTTGCCTAGCATGTGTAAGGCATTGGGCTCAATCTTCAGCACCACATAAAAATAAATAAAATAAAATAATAGTAAATATATATTTTAAATAAATATTTAAAAATATTTTAAAAAATAATTATTTGTTGAATAATGAAGGCTTATTCTGTAATGATAACATGTACATAGCAAATTGTAGAAAAAATTTCTTTGTTGCTAGTTGTCATCTTTAGTTTTGATACACTGTGTTTTTGCCTCCAAAAAGTTTATTGTTTTATCTTCCAAGCTTTTAGAGAAAACAATTATTTAGAAGAAACATTTCTGTTTTTGTATTTTTAATTATAGATCAGATTTATTCTCAGGAACATTTTTGTCAGTGGTTCCTAACCCTATTAGACCTAGTGCTTGTTTTTTTATAACATTTTGTAATGCCCTTTTGACTATCCTGAAATGAAATTCACAGATGATAAAATCTACCAACACACAAAAAAGTTAGAGGCTGGGGCTATGGCGCAGTGGTAGAGTGCTCGCCTAGCACGTGGGAGGCACTGGGTTCGATCCTCAGCACCATAAAATAAAGATATTCTGTCTACCTACAACTAAAAAATAAATATTTTTTAAAAAGTTAGTATACTGCTCTATAACGGAGAATAACAGTAATTTAAAAATAAAATGCTAGTACTTCAATATGGAAATGCTTAGAAAAAGGGGTTCACGGTTGATGACATAATGAAATAGAGGCATGGAGAATCACCATGACTGCAAGAGCTACAGATGCAGAATGTTACAGGTATGTTGTGTTGGTAATCTAAACGCTTGATTGGTGGTGTTGTTAACGACATGGTCTTTTAAAACAGTGATTAGCTTTTGGTAGAGTTCTGAGAAAAATGAAGTACAATTCTTTCCTCAAGTTTTTCTGTATTTCTATATTATTGTTATTACTATTATGGAAAAGTACCTTTGTCTTAACATCTTGGTCTCAGATAATTATGAATAGTTTTTTAATCCATGTAAATATCTAGTAAGACATTCAAACTTATATGGGACAGTTGTTCTTGGGGTGAGCCTTCCCACCCATTTCAGAATGTTTATTATCCTTGCTCCCTGCCTATAAATACTAATTGTTTTCAAGTGAACCATAAACGCCTCCACAGATTTCTAAAACATTCTTGGGTAGCAGAGTGACTGCTTTAATGAGATCCATTGTTTTAGAGTTGTAAACTGTATTTCTTATAAAAATTAAATGTTTTTTCATGATTTTTTTTTTCTTTTTTGGGTGCTGGGAATTGAACTCAAGGCCTTACATATATTAAGCACATTTTTTAAACTTTAAAAAATTCTGTTTTTTAAACTTTAACAAATTTGGGATTGTATTTTATTTCTTCATCTTTCATAGCTAATCAGTTATTAATTGAATTTTGAATTAATATGTGATTAGGAAAGACCTTAGAGTTCATGAAGACCAGTAGTTCACAAACAGATGTGAGCTTGAAGAATGTTCCCAGTTGGCAGTGAGATGAACACAGAAAGTGCTTAAAACTTTCATAGCAATTTGGCATTGCCATTACATCCAAGTATTTTTGTATTTTACAAAAATTTTAGTTGGCCAAATTAGAAATGTGCATATTGTCCTCTACTATGAATTTTTTTTTTGAGAGTCAAATGGTAAATAACAAATTGTGGAAGAATTACTGTGATAAGTTTAAAGTCTTACTTTTTTTTTTTTAGGTTAAAGAAAGGCCTGATGTGGGAGTTTATATCAAAGATTTATCAGCTTATGTGGTAAATAATGCTGATGATATGGATAGAATTATGACACTAGGCCATAAAAATCGTAAGTATAGTGCATAATGATTAAATGTCTACATGTTGAATAGACTGGTTGAGAGGCAAAATCAGTGTGGTTCTTTGTAGAGACTGAACTTTAAGGTTTCTTGAAAATTCTTTCCCTTTGATTAGTTACTATGTAGAGAACATAAATGAAGATATCAGATTGTTTTACATGCTGACCAAAATTTTTCTTTTTAATTGTGATAATCTTTGAAATGCTCATATAACTGTCTTTTATTATACTAAATATTGAGAGCATTTATTGAGCACTTAGTAAGTGGGAAGCACTTGTGCTCAGTGCTTTGTGAGGATGATTTTTTTAATCGTCACTGTAGTCTGTGAGATACTAAATTCCTACTTTTTGAATGAGCAACTGAGTCTTAGTTTAAGTAACTTTTCTAAGGTAGCATAGTTCCTAAGTGGCAGAGTGAATATTTGAATGTAGGCTATTAGTATTAATGAGGCACTCTACTCCTTCCCTTTTGTTGATAGGGAAAGCACAACAAAATTATATCAAAATTACATTTATTTTAGTAGTTTTATGTTTTTAATCTAAAGAATAAGAAGCTTAAGCAATATTTAAAATATAAGTGCCCAAGGCCTATTCTAGTGATGTTTTCAATAGCAATTAAAGGTTAGAGATAAATGACTAGAACATAGAAAATGAAAAAAATTTAGTTTTTGTGACTTGACTATAGATCTAGCAAACCCAAAGAAATTAATCATTAAAATATTCCATTTTTCTATACAAACCAACAGAAAAAATGATTAATAAGAAAATGACCAAATCTTAATAGAAACATGAGCAAAAGATAATATATGTTATTTGCAGAAAAATTATACAGAGCAATAATCATATGAAATTACTTCACAAGTAATCAGGATAATAAAGATTAAAACAACAGTAAAAGATATGCTTGGGACCTGAAATGCGTGTAAATAAATTAATTTAAAAAAAAGAAAAAGATATGCTTGGGGTGGAGCAGGTAGCAGGGTATTGAACTCAGTGACAGTCACTGAGCGACATCCCCAGTCCTTGTTATTTTGAGACAGAGCCTCGCCAAGTTGCTGAGGCTGACTTGGAATTTGCTGTCCTCAGCCTCCCAAGCTGCTGAGATTACAGGCATGTGTTCCAGATTATTTTATGCTTTGAAGAAATGGGCAGTGGGGTGGGAGTGGAAATTGATATGGCATTTTCGAAGGGCAATATTAACAGTACCTATTGACATTTAAAAACTATGTTCCTTTTGATCCAGTATTTCTAACTCTTGATATATAGTCTAGAAGAATATTTTTAGATGTAAACAGTCTAGCCATTAATAAAACACTTTTTTAATAATTATGGTACAAAAATACTATATACATAGGAGATAATGTTAAGTGAGGGGAAAATAAGATAAAGTGAGACCTAACACACTGTGGAAGCATGTTTGTATAACAGTACTGATCAGATGACTTTTGAAAAGTGGTATCAAATTTAATAGCTATATTTTTTGGAGAAAATTCATGATTTAATTTAAAAGAAAAATAGAAAAATAGAGTATGGAATCACAGATCCTTGTGTTTTCTTTCATTAATTCTATCTTTCCCTCATATATATAATTTCTTAGTTCTTTCACTAAAGAAAGTAAATTTTTCATTTACTTTCTTTCATTGGACTTTATCAGTGCAGTTTACATTCTAGTTATATGACTTCTTAATATAGTCATATACTAATGTACTCTTTTAATATCTGATTTCTAAAATCAAAGTTTGCATAGAGAAGTTCTACATGAATATGTAGTAGGAAGATAATTTCAGCATTAGGTAAAATTAATGCTTTTAAAATACTTTGGAATTTAAGAAAAACTAGCATGTGACTATTGTAAAAAACAAAGCATGGGGGCTGGGATTGTGGCTCAGTGGTAGAGCACTTGCCTTGCATGCATGAGGCACTGGGTTCGATCCTCAGCACCACATAAAAATAAAGATATTGTGTCCATCTACAACTAAAAAAAAAAAATTAAAAAAAAAAAAACAAAAAAAAAACAAAGCATGTTTATGCAATATATTCATGTAAAAATTTACATGTATATGAATATTCTGTATGTTTTAAGTGGATGCTTTTGTTTTTGCTTTATAGAAATGGGATTAAAGTATGTATTCCTCTCTTACTGGACTTTAAAAATTTCAAATGCTAGCTGGGCATCGTGGTGCATACCTGTAATCCCAGGAATTTGGGAGACTGAGACTGGTGGATCACAAGTTTAAAGTCAGCATCAGCAATTTAGGCTGGGGATGTGGTTCAGTGTTAAGTGCCCCTAGCCATTATCCTGTTTGTGGTTTCTGGTCTTTCATTGTTGCAAACAATGCAACATTGTATATTCTTGCATTATCTAAAGCACACTTGCAAGTGTTCCTGTGGTTTAGTTTGCTAGACCATAATTCTCTTTAGAGAGAATTCAATCAGCAATAATTGTTCCAGTTATTTAACATGTGTCTCTTCTTTATGTATAATTTTTTCTTATTTTTAAGAGTGGGAGGAAGGGGTTTCTCACTATATTGCCCAGCCTGGGCTTGAACTGCTAGGATCAAGGGATCCTCCTCCATCTACCTCTCAAGTACCTGAGACTATATCAGCGCACACCACCATGTCTTGCTCTGTAAATTGTTTTTTAGACAGTAATATTTGAGAATGAAATTATTTTGTATTAAAATTATGTATTTAATATGAGAAACATTACAAATTTCTTTTGTTATCAACATAAATTGTAAGAGAAACTTCATATAATGGCTGAATATACACCTTTACTTTTATGGTTTAGCCAAGTTTTCTGGCTTTTACTATGATGATATTAAGTATTTTAAATTATTCTGGGTATTTGATTATTATTGAAGGCACTCTCTATTACAATTTTTAAGGATTTCCTTCCTTTATTAAAGGTTCTGTTGGTGCAACTAATATGAATGAACATAGTTCCCGTTCCCATGCCATCTTTACAATTACTATAGAATGTAGTGAAAAAGGCGTCGATGGTAATATGCATGTCAGGATGGGGAAGCTTCATCTTGTAGATCTTGCTGTAAGTAATGGGATACTGCTTAAGGAATAACTCTTGATATGAGATCCATTTATCTCATAAATAAGAATTAAAGTGGAAAGGTATATTTCACATGATATTTTAAAATTGTTACTTGTGTTTAACTTATTACTTATTGTGGAATATTTCAACTGTATGTGAAAATAGACTAGCATGATTCCTTCTGTTCCCATCACCCAACTTCAACAGTTATCAACTCATGGCCAGTCTTGTTTCATCTGTTCTTGCCTACTTCTTCCCTTCATTAATTATTTTGAAGTGAATTCCAGATGTTATATCAGGTATTTTACTGTTAAACTGCATTTAAAAATCCTTGAAAAGAATATTCTGTATTATTATTTTAATTTTAACTTGAGTTTTGTCTCTGTATATTTCTAGGGCTCAGAAAGACAAGCAAAAACTGGGGCTACTGGACAGCGCTTGAAGGAAGCTACAAAAATCAATCTTTCACTTTCCACCCTTGGTAATGTAATTTCTGCCTTGGTTGATGGAAAAAGCACTCATGTGCCTTATCGTAACTCTAAATTGACTCGTCTTCTTCAGGATTCTTTAGGAGGAAACTCAAAAACCATGATGGTAAGACTTAATTTGTGGTATTGTTAACATCTGGCAAATTTAAGATTCTAATTTATTCCATAAATGATAGAAATAACATTTTTGAAATTGTTGTGGGCTGGAGCTGCAGCTCAGTGGTAGATCACTTACTTTACACACGTGAGGCACTGCATTTGACCGTAGCACCACATAAAAATAAATACATTTTAAAAAAAGGATATTGTGTCCATTTTAAAAAATTGACTATTTTCCTTTTTTGATTTTTAATTATCCTTTTTGTAGTACACCATGTGTATTAGTCTGCAGTAGTATCATTTGGAAACCCAGATAATTGACACTTTCTTTTTTAAAAAGATCAAAGTGCATATGTTCTTTAGACATTTATTCTGATATATTTGTAGTCGTACTATTAATTAATGGTAGTGTAAAGTGATTTGCATTTCTAATTCAACAGTGTGCAAATATTGGGCCAGCAGATTATAATTATGATGAAACTATTAGTACATTACGGTACGCCAACCGGGCTAAGAATATTAAAAATAAAGCTAGAATTAATGAAGATCCAAAGGATGCTCTGCTTCGCCAGTTTCAGAAAGAAATAGAAGAACTGAAGAAAAAGTTGGAAGAAGGTAACTTCTCTGAAAAATATTAATCTTAATTTTGGCTAAAAGTATGTTGGTTAACTGTTAAGTGTTCTAATAGAAATCACCTATTAAACTTTTTCAAACTTCTAACAGTATTTAAAAGACTATTTCTGAAAAATAACTTGATATCTAGCATTTTCAATTAAGACTACATAACATTTGTGTTTTTTAAATTAAAGCTGTCATCATTATTCCCATGATCTTTTGTAGATTTCCTATGTCCACTTATTAAATAATGAATTTTTGTCTATGTATAAAAGCAGATCCTACTGTGTATGTATTGTGAAAAAGATGAGAGTTCTGGCTTTATGATTAGTATTGCTCACTATTGTTTAAAGTAAAGAAAGATATCAGACAGTTGTTTGTGCTATCAATAAAAACACGTGCTGGGCGCGGTGGCGCAAGCCTATAATCCCAGCACTTAGGGAGACTGAGACAGGACAATCATGAGTTCAAAGCCAGCCTCAGCAACGGTGAGGTGCGAAGCAACTTAGTGAGACCCTGTCTCTACATAAAACACAAAACAGGGCTGAGGAATATGGCTCAGTGGTCGAGTGCCCCTGAGTTCAATCTCCAGTACCAAAAATAAAAATAAAAATAAATAAAAACCCATTGCATGGCCTTAAAATATGCTTTTATACTTAAATTTGAATGTAAGATTCTATTTTGGAAATTCTTTTTCTTTCTTTCTTTTTCTTTTTTAAGCACTGGGGATTGAACCCGGGGTGCTTTATCACTGAGCTATAGCCCCAGCCTTTTTTATTTTTTATTTTGAGACAGGGTTTCACTGAGTTGCTTAGGGTATCACTGAGTTGCTGAGGCTAGCCTTGAACTTGTGATCCTCCTGCCTCAGCCTGCTAAGATGCTGGAGTTACAGGTATGTATCACTGTACTTGGCTGAAAATTATTATCTAACATGATAATACAAAATGGTTAGGAAGTTTAAAGACCTTATTCATGAGGATAAGAAACTTCTCAATCATCATTAAGGCCTAGTCATTCCCTGAACCTTCACGTTAGGGACAGATAGATCTTTCTGATTGGCATAGAACTTCTCTGTGTATCATGTAAATAGAGGGCTTAGGAACTGCCCTTGTGCAGCCTTTGAGGAAACTAGTTACATCACAGGTGAAATTTAGAGATGCTAACCGCATCACATATGTTTGGAGAAGGTACTAATTCAACCAACTAGAGTAAGATAATTGAGAAAAAGCCATGAATTAACTAATGAAATTTGGTGTTTTAAATGTGACCACTAGGTGGTATTTATAGCCACTATGTTTTAAAGAGTTTTAATTTCTTAGTTATGTTGATGTTGAGTGCATATCTTTATTTTGCTGTCTTTATTTTTTAACATTTTTAGGTGACAAAATATGCATAACATAAAATGGACCATTTTAACCATATTTAAGTGTGCAGTTTAGTGGCATTAAGTATATGCATATTGTTGTGCAAATGATTATCACTCTTCATCCAAAATTTTTTTTATCATCCCAAACAGAAACTCTATACCCATTAAATACTAATTCTTTCTTTCTCCCCTAAGTCCCTGGGAACCACTATTCTACTTTCTAAGAATTTGACCATTCTGGGTACCTTATATAAGTAAAACCATACAGTATTTGTCCTTTGGTCTGTTTTTTCACATAGTATAATGCCTTTAAGTTTTATCCATGTTTGTAGCATGTCACAATTTATTTCCTTTTTAAGGCTGAATAGTATTCCAGTTTGTGTATTTATGTGTGTGCGCACACACACACACTGCACTTTGTTTATCCATTTATCTACTGATGGATATTTGGGTTGCTTCCATCTTTTGGCCTGTGTGACTTGCTGCTGTGTTTATGGATGCAGACAGTCCTTGCTTTAAATGTTTTGGGTATAAAATAACAGTAGAATTGCTGGATCATATGCTAATGCTATTTTTTAGCACATGTCATTTTATTTGCTCTGTGCTTTTGTTTTTATAACTTAATTAATAGAGTTGATCATATAAACAATAGAAAGCAGGCAAAAGCATTAAGTTTATGAACTTTTTATTTTAAAGTTATTTTGGACTTACAAAAAACTTATCTAGTGCAGCTTCTATATACCCTTCATTACTTCTCATCCAGCTACTTAATGTTAGCATCTGTCACAGTACCGTTATTGAAACCAGAAAATTTACATCAATACAGTCTCATCAACTAATCTATATACTGTATCAAATTTTGTGAGTTATCTTTCCAGTGCCTTTTTTTCTTTTTTAAGTCCATGACTCAATCCAGGTTCACACAATAGTTTTATTAGTCTTTTTTTTTCTGTCTTTTTAATCTCTTCCTATTGCCTTAGTCCCTTTTGGTTTTCAAAATCTTGACATTTCAGGACTAGGGATATGGCTCAGTGGTAGAGTGCTTGCCTCGCATGTGCAAGGTCCTGGGCTTGATCCTCAGCACTACAAAAAGAAAAAGGAAATGAAGAATCTTGACTTTCCTAAAGAATACTGGTCTTATATGTTTAGGTCATCCTTTAATTCAGACTGGTCTGCCATTCTCTTATAGTTATTCTGAAGCCTTCTCCACTGTAAATCTATTATTTTAAAAATTTTTTTAAGTTGTTGATTGACCTTTATTTACTCATTTGTTTATATGCGGTGCTGGGGATCAAACCCAGTGCCTCCCACATGCGAGGCAAGCGCTCTACCATTGCGCCACAATCCCAGCCCTATTATTTTTTTCATTTGGAATTAATATGTATCTTGTGGGGAGATACTTTGAGACTCTGCAAATATCCTGTTTCTCTTATTAAGAAATAGGACTAAAGGTGGTACTTACTCTTGATTTTAGCATCCATCAGTCGTTCTTGCCTGTGACAGTAATTCTGTTGCATTTGTTCAATGTGGGTTTTCTATTCTTAACATTTTGTTTAGTGTTTAAAATTATATTAGTAGGAAGAAGAGTCTCTTCTTCATTTATTCATTCAAATATTTATTTTATTTAGCCTGTGGGTTACAATTCAGTACTTTATCAGTTATTATGTTGCTCATATTGTCACAGTTTTGGCTATTAGAGCTCTAGCAGGGTAGTTCCTACATCCTTTCAGCATGTTCTCACCAGGTTATTTTTAGGCACCTGCTTGTTTTTCTGGTCCTGCAAGATAAAGTTTTAGGCTCATTTTGTATCTTCCCTACCATAACCTTAAAATACATTTTTCTCTGGTTCCTTTTATTGGAGAATGGTATATAGAACAGGATTCTATGTGTGGTCACTGCTGATCATTGTAGGCTCAAAGAACAAAATATTTTACCAAAGACTCCTATGTTCATTTCCAGCCTTTATTTATAAGTATGTTATCTAGTTTCAATTTGTATGTATTTTACTTTTTTCCCCCAGTTACCTTTATTTTCTTGAACCTTTCATGTATGGACAGTGATATTTTTCAATAACTAATTTGAAGTTAATTTAGTGCTTCTCTGTGTTACTATTTAATGGTTCTATTTTATTGACTTTTTATCTTTAAGTCATTATGTAGTTAACATTATCTTTGTACACATAAAGTCCTCTTTGAAATATTTTTTTTGTGATATAGTCCTAGAAATGGAATCACTGTGTTAACTGATAGTTTTATGGTTCAGAAAATATACAGATTGAATTATTTGAAATCTTAGGCAGGAAACAAGGAAAAAAATGCTCCCCTAAAGAGATCAAATTTAAAAAGACTGAACTAATAATTCTAATACATAATCTTTTGTATATGTTTAGAGCTCTACTTACATAATTTTTAAATGGGTCAGATTTTAACTTCTTTTTAGGAACTTCATAAAAATAAAGTCTCCATGTACATCTTAACTATTTCTGAGGTTAGCACAACTGATATACTCTCTAGGAGCATTGAAATATTTAAATTTGTATTTGGAGCCAGGCACAGTGGTACATTCCTGTAATTCTAGCTATTCAAGAGGCTGAAGCAGAAAGATCACAGATTTGAGGCCAACTTGGGCAACTTAGTGAGACTCCATCTTCAAATAAAAAATGAAAAGGGATGGGGGTGGAACTCAGTGGTGGAGCACCCTGCCTGGGTCAATCCTCAGTACTGCAAAAAGAACAAAAAATATATTTGGGGCAACAAAAACTTAATGAAGAAAATCGATATAAGTATTTGTGAAATAACCAATGACTTGTACAGACTAAAATCATTGTATTAAATTTCTACCCAAGGAGAAGAAATATCAGGTTCTGATATCAGCGGGTCAGAGGAGGAAGAGGAGGGAGAGGGTGAGGTTGGAGAAGATGGAGAGAAAAGGAAAAAGAGAAGGGGTAAGTTCTGTTAAGTGTTCTAATCGGTAGAAATTAATTAGGATTGCTACCTAATGATGCTTTCACATTTCTAAGGCCGTGGAGAGCATGCCTTCTATTTTGCTCTTTTTAGTTATGGTAACAATTAGAACAGAGGACGTATGCCATATACCTGGTTAACTTTGCATTGTTTTTCTCCACTAACCTGTTGATAGCTTACTCAGAATACCATATGGTTTGGATTTTGTTTTTGTTTTTAGAATTTAGAATTATAAAACTGTGAGAGTGGATGTACCATTTGATCATTTTAGGTAGGGTTTTAATATTATGTGAGGACTTTCATCTGTTAGGAACCTACATATTTTAATAAATTAGGATAATGTGGAGTTTTTCCTCAAGTAAGGTTAATTTTTAGAAGTCATTAGATTTTTAAATATTAAATTTGTATAAGGATTGTATTTTTAAATTTAATTCCTTTTCTTTATAATATGTATTCATTCTCACCCCAATGTGGGGCATATGTTATCATGTGTGAATTAAGACTTTGTCATGCTAAGGATATAGATAACATGCAAAAGAGATGGACATATTATAATGGCCTGCATTTCAAGCCTTTTTATCCTAAATATTTATTTCAGAACTCTCTTCCATTAGTGTGAATCATTGTTTTCCAGCTGGTGCATATTTTGCTTGTCTTATTTAAATGATGTTGCTGAAAATAAACCCATCACTGATTAGAAGTCCCAAATTTAAAAACTTGTAAAGACTGTATGAATTCAGAAGACAGGAAAACCATGATTTAGAGCAAGAGTTGGTAAAATACAACCTGCTGGCCAAGTCTAGCCCATATCTGTTTTTGTAAATAAAATTTTATTAAAACAGCTATGCTCATTTGTTTGCGTATGGTCTGTGGCTGCTTTCACATGAGGCTTTGGCCTACGAACACCTATTATCTGTCCTTTTTCAGAAATGTTTGCAAAACCCTGACTTAGAGAAATGTATTTTTGTTCATACCTTGTTTTTCACAGAATAAACTGTTCTTTAGAAAGCTATACAGCTTATAATAGATTTATTAAAAATAAAACTTTAGGTAGAAAAATGCCGCTGTTTATTATGTTAAAATATTTAATGATAATATGCCTTTCAGGCTTAGAAATTTAAAAATTTTCAGTGAGCCTTTTCAGTTTTGCTGTCGTACCTCAAACATAAATATTTATGTTTAATACTTTGGTGCTTTGAAGGGAGAGAGGGAAATTGGTAACAGACCTAGAAGGTTTATTGGATTTGACTTTAAGTTTTAAAACTTCCTTTAACTTATAACCTAAATAGTTTAAATAGACTTAAATGTCATCAAATAACTTATTTTTATTTTTGTCATTTCAACACACAGTATTTTAAATGAGTAGTAAAATTTGCACACAGTGAATCTTAAATACAGTTTCTAATCCCCCCGTATGGCTTTGTGAAGTAGAGAACATTGGATAGACTACTACCAAAACTAATTTTAAGGGAAAGTAAGTTTTGATTCTTTAATACAAAGCTTGATTGTCCTTTAAAATTCTTTCTCTGGAACTGAATTTTTCTCTGTATGTGTGTTCATATTCCTGTTTTTTCTTTCTTTGGTTGGCGTTGGGCTCATTTCTTTGTCTTCCAGGCAGTAGCAGCAGCAGTAGTTCAGACTCCACATGTTCTGTCATAGAGAAACCTCTGGATAAGTTCTTGACTAGTGAGTGGTAGCTCTTAAATTCTCTAACAGAGCTTTGGCTTCTCCATAACCCATGGGCTTCATCTGAGCAATGCTGCACCGCTCCCTGTCATTATTTGAAGAATACATGTTGGACTTCTCAGTAGAACAAAGCATGTGTGATTCCCCTTGCCCCTTCATTGCTTCCAGTTAACCATAATTGTTAAAACATATGCTTTAGCTTATGTTTGAGACAATGGAAGAGAGATTCATGCTTTTGCAGTTGAGATAATGTAAAGAGAGCTAGTAAGCTGTATGAAAGAAAAATTCTTATGGTTGTTTTTTGTTTCATTATAAATGTTTAATCTTGGTCAGTATAAGGGACATGTAGCAACAAATTCTGAATTTCTAAAACTATCAATTATATTTGGCAGTACACCAATACCCATTATAACATGTCATACAGTTATAAACATTTTATACTTTGGTGTCCTATTCTTAGCAGTAGCTTAAGATTGAAAGCTCCCAAATAAAGAAAAATGTAATGTTTCAAGCAAGTAAAAATAAATTGAGTAGTATTTTATTTCAAATGGACTTTATCTCCATTTCTAAATTACCTGATAGGTTTTAAGAAATTTTCTAAGGTGTGATTAAAGAATTGAGAACCATATCAAGTTTACTCAGGGTCTGTCTAGACTTATTTCAGACTTAAAGGCTTTTTCTCAAACTTGAATTAATTAAGTTGAAAATTATTACTTAATTTTATCTATTCATATTTTATTCTCAGAAGAAAAGGGAGATGATGCCTTCTTGTACCAGCTTGCAGCTTACTGTCTTTTAAAGCATTATCTATATTTACCTTTCCCAAAACTAATAACAAAAATAATTGCTTATTGTTCTTATGCATTTAGCTTTCTAGAGGAAGAATTCCAAGAATAGCAAAATTCTGTCTATTGACAATTCTTAAATCTACCAAAACAATTCACTTCAGAAGATAACTCAAAAAAAGTACATGATATTGTTTTAGAGACCATATAGAGGTTTACTTGTTATTTTATAAACTGAAATATGAGAAAATATCTGAGTAGGAAACATTGTACTTTTTCTATCTCAAAACTTACCTTAGTTTTTAAATAGTAGTTATATGAACTTATGGTATGAAATGAGTTGTATTTTGTTCAATTCAAGAAGTTTTCATTGCTATTTGCATACCTAGCACATAATATGTTATTGTTGTAACATGGGTATGTTGGTGAAGTGGAGAGAGAGTTGTCCCAAGCATGTGATTGCTGTGTGTAACTTGTTATGTATGTACCCTCCTTTTATAAAACATGCGTGGCCTTTTTTTTTTTTTTTAGGTGTCCCTTGCTTGAATCATCAGTTGTCATTTACTTCTATAATCATTATTATAATTACCCTTAACAATCTACTAATAGGTTGAATGTAAATTTGTTACTATACAGGTGTACTCCATTTTATGTAGTAATTTATTTTCTCTGAAAACATTGCTTATAAATCAAGTTGGAAAATAGTGTATTGTGAACTTGCTGTCTTTAAAAAATAAAATATTTGTGTTAATCAAATAGTGCAAATTATAAACTTTTATCTCTTGTTGGTTCAGGTTTTTGAATTGGATTTTCTTAAAATGGGGCACACCTGTAATGGATCTTTGTACTAGGAGACACATTGAATTGGGAAATTTTGGAAATGGACAATGTGAATTTTGTTACTTTCAATTTATTAATTTGAAAACTTGGCTTAATTTTCTGTTTTGTTTTTTTAGAATTTCCCAGGTCTTAACAGGTTCCCAATTCTATGTCTACCATTAGCATAACCACGTGATGCTGAGTTGTTACATTTGCAGGAAATTTGGGAGTCAGTGTGAGCTCTTTGAGTTGTAATCTTAAGACCAAATTAATCTTCTCCTTGCTTAAATTGTATCTCTCATTATATTCAATATGCTTTCTTTTTACATGGGCTCTTATTTCCATTTTGACAATGATTTGATTTATTTCTGTACTTATACTATAAATGAATGCTATTATACATTTTTCTTTGTTTTACAAAGGAAATAATGTTTTCCTTTTTTTCTTCCTCATCTCTGTGCATATGCTTCCTGTCTACGATTTGCTTACCACTTCTTATTGCAAGATCAAGCAGGTTGGTGTGATTGATTTGCACTCCACTTGGTAGTTATTTATCTTACAAAGAACTTTGTTAATTAAATAGAATTTTTTAATTTAATGATTTTTTTGCAAGGTAAGTACCCATTTTTTGTATTTAAGAAAATATTTCAACTTCAGCTTTAAAAAAGAAAAAACTTGGGAGGCTATGGTAGGAGGATCATAGGTTCAAAACCAGCCTCAGCAACCTTAGTGAGGCCCTAAGCAACTTAGCAAAACCCTGTATCAAAATAAAAAATACAAAGTATTGAGGATGTAACTCAGTGGTATAGTGCCTATGGATTCTTAAGCCCCAGTACCAAAAACAAAATAAAACCTCCTTTTTTCCTAAATTCTTTCTTTCTTTCTTTTGTGGTGCTGGGGAATGAACCCTGGGCCTTGTGCATGCGAGGCAAGCACTCTACCAACTGAGCTATATCCTCAGCCCTTTTTTCCTAAATTCTTCAAGTCAAATTTTAGAAATACAATTATAAATGATTTCACAAACATTTTCCATTTTTTCTTTTTAAAGCCAAGAATCAAGTGCCTATGAGCTATGTTGGTGGATACTCATGTAATAAAATGAAATGAATTTAGTTAGTACTTCCCTGAAGTTCCTCCCTTCAGACTTCCGTTCACCATCACAGTTTTGGTTAGGACACATGACAAAGGACAACTGAAAAATGTTACTAGTTCTGTTTGTCTTAATTAAATACTATTTATGGCATTAAACTTTTTTTTAATAAATCTTTTTTTTAAACATCACTTTATTGTTGTTTTTTATTTTTATTTTTTTATGTGGTGATAGGGATTGAACTCAGGGCCTCACGCATGCTAGGCAGGTGCTTTACCACTGAGCTATCTCCCCAGCCCGGCATTAACTTTTTAAAAATTTATTTACCTGAAATTTTGTGCTGAATTTTATCGTGTAATATTAGAAAAATAAGTTGTGAGTTTTTTTTTAAATTGATTGGTTTGGTTGATAAGAGGATATGTGCGTATGTGTTGCTAGGGATCAAACCCAGGACCTTACCAATGCTAGGCCAGTGCTTTACTAAGAGCAATATTTCCAGCTTTATTCCCCTACCCTTTTAAAAAATATTTAAAAATATTTGTAGTTAGAGGGATCAAAGTTTGTACTTAAGGTGATGAGGGCAGATCACCTTGGTGCTCCTGTAGTTCAGGCTCCTGCCCCTGGAATCCACCTTCCCCTAGACTAAAGCATCTTAACCCTAACCCAGGGGTCCATAGGCCAGCCCCCTGTAGGCTAAGCCTTATTGTATCATAGGGAACAAAGGGTGAAAAAAAAAAATTTAAAAAGTACATGTAAAAGTAAATGTTAGTGATGCCTCATTTTAAAATGATTGCTTAGGAGAGTTGGAACATATTCATGGTTAGCTTAAAGTATTATTCAAAGAAGTATAATGATTGATCAAAGTGATTCTGGCTAGACTGACATGTTAAATATCAGACTTTTGAAACTGACTCTAGCTATATTGATTTTATATGCATGGTCATCTTCATGAAAATGTCACAAGAGCAGCACAGTAATGTTTTTACTGCTAAAGCATCACTTTGAAAAAAATTACTGGAATGATTTTTACTAATATAATTCAGGCATAGTATTAATTCATGAAGAGGCATGCATTTTTATACTTCTACATGTTAAATCTTTTTATTTACTACCACTTTATGGGTTTTGAAACTGTTTTTATTTGTTTGTTTCTGGCTTTTTTTTTTTTTTTTTGCAATAATGTGGATTTAAACCAGTGGTGTTTTACCAATGAGCTACATCCCCAGCCTTTTTTATTTTTTATTTTGAGACAGGGGCTCACTGAGTTTCTGAGGCTGACTTCGAGCTTGAACTTGTGATCCTTCTGCCTCAGCCTCCCAAGTAGATGGGATTACAGGTGTGTGCCACCAGGCCCTGTAAAAACTGTTTTTAACCATTAACAAAAACAGTTAGAACCCTAAAGTCCTAAAAATGCTCATGTTCATATATTGATCATATCATTTCCTTTATACTATTAAGCATTCGTGTCTTCATACCTGTGTTGTTTTGGTTTTAACATATTTGCCATTTTTTCTTTATTTGTAATTCTGAGGTGGAAAGGAAGTTATAGGTTTTTAAATGCATGCACCTAAATTTATCTTTTGTCCCTCAAATTTCTAAGAAATTGTATTACTTATAGGAAATTCTTTCTAAGTATTCATTGAGAAAAGGAGTTAAATTATTTTTAAAAGTTATTTTTTAACCATATAATCCAGAAGGTTCCATACAGGGGACTGTGACAAACAAGCCAACAGATTCAGGTCTACATCCTGACTTTTGGAATGCAATGAATCACACCATACCAAAGCATGAATATGGATCAGTGCTTTTATTTTAATTTGTTTTGTGGCTTAGGTTTTGCTTTGAACTTACAGTTCTGTAGAAATGAAGGATATTGTATTTTAAATCCTTGGATTTTTTTTTTTATATATATATAATTTTGGCCTGAAGAGTTAAATGAAACCTATAAATGATTCTTCCTCTCATGGTTCCTAAAATAATATATTCAGGTATATGTCACCATCATAATTATTTTTCAGTTCTCTTTCCTTGTTATTATCAGAAGGGGTTGGATTTTGGGTGGCGACATTAACAATTTATAAACTCTTCTGGTTTACCCTTTTCTTCTGCAGTCCTTTGGGAAGGAAGTTAAGAATGACAAAGCTTTCAGGAGAGCCTCAGACCAATTCTGTGAAAAGTTTGATTGGTTTTCTGAAGGAACGTATGATTCTGAGAAATAGTATTGCCAGAAATGAATTGTCATTGATTCAGTTCCATAACCATTTTAGTAAGCTAGTTTTTATTTTCTTTTTGATTTTTCATGTGAATTTCATGATTTTTGAAATTCATCAGTAAACTTTCATTGAGTACCTATTATATGTATATAAAACACTATTAGACATTATAATCAAAATGATCAATTGGAAGCTATGTTCCAGCTTTATTATTTGGTAGTATTTCTACTTATATTTGACACTTGTTTAATCTGAGTTAGGGAGATTTAGGGTCCTGAGTTTGACATAGTAATGAGCATTTTAGTTGCTCAGTTAGGGTCTGATGATAATCATGATAGCTCATCAGCTATACAGTGCTTGGTTAATACTATGTAACTGTTGTATAATTTGTATAGAATTTCTTTCTTTAGAAATATACTATATACTATGGTAGAAAATACTTTCTCGTAATTCTATTAAACAAAAGTTTTAGAAAAACCCTGAAGAATAAATTTTTAAAACTGAAAAATAAATTTAAAACTATTGATACAAATTCTGGTATATTTATCAGTATTTTATATCTATATGTGACTTTGATTTATGCATTTATTTTATGTGATTTAGGAGAAGGTTTTTAAGAAACTACTTGTTATTGTACTTATCAAGAAAAAGAAACTGAAGAATCATTTTGCTTTCTTTTTTATCCTGTATGTGTTATTTGGGGAAGCAGAAATTTTTGCTCTTTTATTTGGCTTTCCTATTACTCTTTCTTTCTCTATTTTCAGCCCATCTGTTTTGCTTCTCTTTCACCTACTTTTGTTCTTAGATATCATTGTACAATTGAATAACAACTTGAATTTAGCAGTGAATTAAAAAGTTCTTCTAGAGCATAAATGGAAATGAGTGATACTATCAGTTTGATTTCCTTAAAATGTTGATATTTTGTATTGAGGAGTCTAGTCCTATATCAAAGATAATTTACACATCTGAAACACTCACTTGTTTTAGTGATTGTTGCAATTAAATGACTCAAATAGGTAAAAAGAAAGTTTCTCCAGATAAGATGGTTGAAATGCAAGCAAAAATTGATGAGGAGAGAAAAGCACTTGAAACAAAGCTTGACATGGAAGAAGAAGAAAGAAACAAGGCCAGAGCTGAATTAGAGAAGCGGGAAAAAGACCTTCTTAAAGCTCAGTGAGTTTTATTGAATTGAGATGAATTCATTATTTAAATTTCTAGTAGTTTTTATGAAAAGTCTAAACAGGAAAAATTGAATAGTAACTAAAAGCTTGATTGTTGTTTCAAGTGTAAGTGTTTTGGGGTAGAAGATGCCATGTATGTGATATATTTCTAAAAATTAAATCTGTTTCAATTATTTAATCTCTGTGGGAAGAAAAAATATTGGTGAGTTTAAATTATAGGTTAATGAATTACTACTACACAGAGATATAATTTCATAGAGATGTTATATAATTAGTTTTTAATTTTGAAATTGTATACCTAAATTCTTATCAAATTTTGGGAAATGCCATTATAAGAAGAGTAGCTGATCAGTGAATTGAGAGTATTCTCATTTTAATCAATAGACAAGAGCATCAGTCTTTGCTGGAAAAATTATCTGCTCTGGAGAAGAAGGTAATTGTTGGTGGTGTCGATTTGTTGGCCAAAGCTGAGGAACAAGAAAAACTTCTTGAAGAATCTAACATGGAGCTGGAAGAAAGGAGGAAAAGAGCAGAACAGCTTCGCAGAGAACTTGAGGAAAAAGAGGTAATGTAACTTTTTGCTTTAAGTTTAATATTCTTTGCCTAAGTTATTTAACTTTTAATATCTATAATCTTAATAAAATTTTGAAGTAGGGTGTGTGTGGGAGAGTACTAGGGACTGAATCAGAATGCTCTACCACTCACTGAGCTACATTCCCAGCTTTTTTTTATTTTGACACAGGGCCTCTCTAGGTTGCTGGACTGACCTTGAACTTGTGATCTTTCTGCCTTGGCCTCCTAAATAACTGGGAGACAGGCACTAAAAACAGATTTATGGATTATTTTGAAGATAATAGTCACTAACATTTTTAAATAATTTAAATTTGTGTCTTAAAATGATTCTGAAGTTTACCAATTTTTATCATAGCAAGAACGCTTGGATATTGAAGAAAAATATACCAGTTTACAAGAGGAAGCACAGGGAAAGACCAAGAAATTAAAGAAAGTTTGGACTATGCTGATGGCTGCAAAGTCAGAGGTTGGTTTCTTAGAAATGACCAACAAATGTAGTTCTGAATTTTTTTAAAAAAAATTTTATTTTTAGTTGTTGGTGGATCTTTATTTTTTTTATTCATTTATATGTGGTGCTGAGAATCGAACCCAGTGCCTCACACATGCTAGGCAAGTGCTCTACCACTGAGCCACAACCTCAGCCTCAGTTCTGAATTTTTAAAGAAATTCCTTTGATTAAAAACATATAAATAAGCAATCATAACATGTGCTTACAGTTTTAAAGAAATAAATAAAATACTTTGCCTTTATGTGCAGTTTTTAATTTTAGCTATCAAACTAAAATTGCTTTTTTTCCAGTTTTGACTAATAACTTGAAATAGACAATGACAGTGTCAGTTTGTTCATTATTTTTGTAAAAGAACTGCGTAAACTCTCACAAGCCAGTGCCCTATGTCAGAGGAACTCTTTTGTATTTAAAATCTTAATTATTTATAATATTTTTATGTATTTTTCTGGTAGATGGCAGATCTCCAACAAGAACATCAGAGAGAAATTGAAGGCCTACTGGAAAACATTCGGCAACTTAGTCGGGAGCTTCGACTTCAGATGCTTATTATTGATAACTTTATACCTCAGGACTATCAGGTAAGCAGGAAGTTTTCTGATCTAGATGTTAGGTCACTGGACTGGGGTTGAAGAAAAAGGAATTGAAATTTTTAATTTAATTTAACTTAGCTATTATCTATAAAACTTTCTTGAACAATGCCATCATACTTCAGTTAACTTCCCTTAATGTCTAAGTATCTAATTAAAGATCTCTTAATACATAAATATCTAAATAAGAAATAATCTGCCATTCAGAGAACTCAGGTTCATGTAAATGCAATCAGAACCAAGGTATAGGTACAGTAAATAGAACCCCTAGGCTAACTATTTTGCCTTGTTTATGGATGCTAATTTTTGTGTGTCTGTGTGGTAAAATAAACATAACATGAAATTTACCATTTTAACCATCGTTATGGGTACATTTCCGCAATATTAAGAGTATTCATAGCTGGGCATGGTGGTGCAAGCCTGTAATCCCAGCACTTTGGAAGACTGAGACAGGAGATTCGCGAGTTCAAAGCCAGCTTCAGCAACGGCAAGGTGCTAAGCAACTCAGTGAGACCCTGTCTCTACATAAAACACAAAATAGGGCTGGGGATGTGGTTCAGTGGTCGAGTACCCCTGAGTTCAATCCCTGGTACCAAAAAAAAGAATATTCATATTGTGCAGCCATCACCACCATTCATCTCCAGGTTGATAATTCTTTTTGCTGAGGCTGGCTTTGAATTCGTGATTTTCTTGTCTCAGCCTCCCAAAGTGCTGGGATTACAAAGCATGAGCCACCGCGCCTGGCTTGATGATAATTCTTAATCTAGTATAATTCAAAAATCTCATCTTCTTTTTCATAGCCAAAAATTCTCTTTCCAATGCATTTTAATCAACTTTAACATTGATTTTCTTAAAAATCTGTTTTGAATCACACTATAGCCTTAAGTGCTTTTTTTCTCTGGGCTTCAGGTGTCTAGAGTTAATCCTAGATTCATAGCCCACTCTCTTTATTGGTCCTTGGATGGTCTGCTTTAATTTAGTTATTTTGTAGTGAACTCATCACCCAAAACAAAAGCTAGGACCTTGGGGCTGAGGTTGTGGCTCAGTAATAGAGCGCTTGCCTAGCACATGTGATGCTTTGGGTTCGATCCTCAGCACCACATAAAAATAAGTAAATAAAATAAAGGTATTATGTCCATCTACAACTAAAAAAATATTTTAAAAAAAAAGCTACTTCTAACTAATGGTTCCCCAAACTCCCATCTGTGCTTCTTCCAACCAAATGTACCCTTCATCCTGATTCCTGTGTTTTCATTCATTATCTATAAAACTTTCTTGAACAATGCCATCATACTTCAGTTATAGACATACATGTGTATATATACACACATATATACACGCACGTACAGTTGTATACACATACAATACAACATGTGTGTGTGTGTGTGTGTGTGTGTGTGTGTGTGTGTGGTGCTGAGGATGGATCCTAGGGCTTCACACATGCTCAGCAAGTGCTCTACCACTGAATAAAAATATCTCCAGTCCTATTTTTATATAGTTTAATAGTACCTACACATGTTCCTAAAAAATGTATATTTTAAAACTCAATAGAAGTGGTATCATGCAGTATGTAATGTTTTGAGACTTTTGTCATAAGAATTCTATGACTATTTTTCAATACTTTAAATGCTATTAAATATTAAAAATGAACTGTCCTTGACTTTTAAAAGGAAATGATTGAAAACTATGTCCACTGGAATGAAGACATAGGAGAATGGCAGCTAGTGAGTATCACCTTCATCCTTTCATGAAATACCGTGAAGTACTCCTGTAGACTATAAATTGTGCTGGCTGCCATGAAGTGGGAAGTGGTCCAGTGGATGAATCAGATGAGAATCTAGTAGGGCAGTTAAGATGGTTTTATAATTAACTGTAACATAGAGATCATGTGGTAGAAATGGCCTGAGTCAGGAAGTATGGAACTGATTGACTTCTGGGTCCCTTTCTGTATCAGCATTCAAATCATGTTTTACTAGTGAAACATCAGGACGTCTTACAGCAGTTTACCTAATTCACAGTACTAATTACTAATTAAGACATTTCTCCCCCCACCCTTTCTTTTTTTGAGAAATGCGTTGCTTATACAGGAAATAACATGAGGAAGCAAACACCAGTACCTGATAAAAAGGAGAAAGATGTAAGAATACTTTTTTTAAAAAATTACATGTGTTTCTTTATAGGAATGTGGTTCATTAAAATGTGCTATCAACCTGGTATCTGTTAACCAGCTCTGCTGAATGGTGGGCTCCTCTAGGGTAGAGCAGTTGTTAGGACAGTTCTGCTCGCTCTCAGGCTTATCCTGACGGCCAGCTTATCATTTTTGTCACAAAAGTAGAGTCGCTCTGGAGTCTTATTTTCACCTCTCTGGGTCATGGGGATATGATAAGAGACTAGAATGCATCTGCCTTCCCTTTTAAAGCTAGTTCTAGTCCCAGTCAACAAGAAGAGGAACCAGTTTTAGGGAAAATAGCAACATATTTCCTTTATGTCTGAGGAAATTTATAGTGTGTCAGATCTTCTAATTCACCAAACATTGGTGAATACATTTTAGATATTGGAATTAGAAGATGTCTTTAGATATTTATTTAGTTTTATCTTCTCTATCTTTTTTGCTAGGTGTTTGTTCAGTATCTTAAATCTTCCCCTTAAATCTAGTTTAACTCTTTAAGAATGCCTTGTATTTTTTCTTTCACTTAGCCCTTTGAAGTAGATCTTTCCCATGTGTATCTTGCCTATACTGAGGAGAGTCTGCGTCAGTCTTTGATGAAATTAGAAAGGCCACGGACTTCAAAGGGGAAAGCAAGGCCCAAAACAGGGAGAAGGTAAGGACCATCCTTGACTCCCATGAAATGATGATTAATATACTTAAAGGAAATTACAATTTATCTAACATGATAAATATTTTGGTTTGATACATTAAAAATCAAATTTCGTATGCAGTTACAATTTGAGCAAGTAAATCTGGCTAAAGAATTAAAGTCTTCCAACTTATTTAGCCCCACTTGAGTAATATAATTTATTTTTAATCCACTTTGATCCTTCCAAATGTGTAATGAATCACTATCTTATTTAACTGCTTAATTTTTACACTAGTTATTCTAGCAGGATACTAATTAA
This sequence comes from Xerus rutilus, assembly GCA_028644305.1. Classification (NCBI taxonomy): domain Eukaryota; kingdom Metazoa; phylum Chordata; class Mammalia; order Rodentia; family Sciuridae; genus Xerus; species Xerus rutilus. The sequence continues at coordinate 118,753,674 of CM053405.1, forward strand.
TTTGCCTGGTTAGACTCCCAAAATACTGTATGCAGCTGGCTAGTTTTTCTTTTTTAAACATAACCCCAAGAGCTTTGATTTCCTCCATCACAAGTGAAAGGAATCTTTGATCACCTTCCTTGCTCCTTTGGACACTGGTTATGACCATGGTAATGCACATATATTACCACATAAGCCTGAGGAAATCAGTCCTGGGCTGGAGTTTGTTCTCATTCTTTTTTACATCAAGTATTGTGCAGCCTGTTTAGGCTGATTGGAGTTCCTGAAATTTTAGCAAATAATTAACGTCTTTTTTTCTTGTCATGTACTTTTCTATATAAATGAAGTTTGTTTTTAATTTTTTTTGTGGAGTTGTTACACAATCTCATAGACGTAGCCTAACACTTTTAAACTTGGGGTAGTTGAACTAGTGGTAGGGAAATCAGTTGTACATGAAAAGTGTATAAATTTTTGCGTTCTTCAGCATTTAGATAAGCAGTTTAAAAACTTTCATGTGCCAACAGAAGCCACACATGCGATATTAAGGAATGAAGCAAATCAGTTCTAAGAAACACAAGTTCTTTTAGATCTTTTATTTTTCCACTTTTACTAGAAATATTTTCCTCTTAACTCTGCAGTTAGTAGGAAATATGGTACTACAGGTATGATGGTAAGACAGTTGGCCCTGGCATAGTAGAAAGTAGCTAGTGGAGGGGACTGGGGCGAGCTGGAAGCTGTGCTCTTCAAAGTGGGTAGTCACCATTCTGTCCCTAGTTAGTTGTGGTAATAGAGGGCCCATTGTTTCTGTGTCTTCTCTTTTCTAAGGAGAAGCAAGAAATTCAGGTTACTTACATGAGATCTCTCAGTTTTTAGTTACTTTTTTACTTTGTAGACCTAAAACATCTAATTTGATGAGCTATATTTTGATATAGCTTTCATAATGTTCATTTTTAAATATGTACTTTTTTTTAAGCTTTACCTAAAAAAAAAAAGTGTGGGCTAACATTATGTGAGCCAAAGTCAGCATCTTTATGTACCAGAAATATCCTGCTGTATCATGAAAATCCTACAAGAATTGTAGGTAGCCATAAACCTAGGCAAATATATACAATAAATGGTTTATTGATATTGCTATTATATTACATGATATGTTCAATGTGATGTTCCTCATTAGAAGTACATAATTCATTGTGCTGGACTTAACTGTAAAAACAGTACAATCATGTAGCATTTCCATCAGTCCCTACATAGGTATCTGTGAGATGTTCCTTCGGTTGATTTTGTGTCTGATTCTCATGCAATCCACCTGTGCCATTAACATACCCCAAAAGAGATTAGCAAGAGATTCCAGCCTAGTAGCGTGCAGCCCCACTTGACCCAGCCACATTGTCTAGTCTAGTTTTGGACACTATCATCTTCCCAGTCCCTCACTACTTTGTATACTGGGGTGTGATGTCAGCTCTAGGTGACCTTCCTCTGGCCTGAAAAATGGGCGTTGATCACTTCCCATGGTTGAACATGTCAAATATTGACCAATTTCCAGACTCTCTGGCCACCTTGTGTTTTCTACTACATATTGTAAAGTGTTTGCATTTTAGTCTTTTTAAAAGCATTCATGTTTTCTTTTCTTCTTCTTTTTTAAACAGAAAGCGTTCCGCAAAGCCTGAGACTGTAATTGATTCTTTACTTCAGTAAATGTTGTAGACTTAAAGTCACAATAAAAATTAGTGATGTTCTTATGCCTGGACAAATCTTTAATTAAAACACTGAAGACTTCTGTGAATTTCAAATAATGAAAACTATAAATCATGATATAAGACTGGAAATAATAATTTGCATAATTTTTAAACATATACATTAAGTTAATATAACATATTAAAATTGTACAACTGGTGATTGTTCAGATGTTATACTACTCTTGAACTGTGCTGTGCCAGAAAGTTGGGGGAGCAGTTCATACTATAGAGTTGCAATTTGATGTATATGTAAGTCTGTTAGCTATTTACCCAACTACTGTATATTTAGATAAACAATTTCAAAGTACAGAAAAAAAAAGTATGTCCTGTTTTGCATGTAGAAAGTAGCAGGTTGAATTACCCCACATTGTGCTGCTGTATGTGAATGTTGGGCTGCACATCTAAGAAATGACTCTGTCCTAACTCTGTTGGCCTTTTCAAATGTATTTTGATTTTTATATTAACATTCATTGCATTTAAGTATAAGATGACTGATCTTATTCATGTTCTGTAGAAAATTGTGTGGTTCAATGGTCAGTCTTTGCAAGTATACATTTTGAAACCAAGTATTGAAAATATATTTCATTTTGATCTCTTCTGACCCTTTTTGCTACTTTGAGTTCAAATTAAATACACTTTTTCTGTTGTTCTGGCTTCATCTTCTCTTGAAATGTTGAATTGTACCTAAACGGAAAGGAGTATCTTTGCTTCTATTATCGATTTTTAAAAATTCTCTTTGAGATATGATTTGTGGATGCTTTCCCTTGTCTAAGGTTTAAATTTTGATGGAAATTACCTATCTCTCCCAATTGAAAAGGGCCTTCATTTTTCCAGAATATGCAACTAAGCCAGAAAAATATCTTTGAATCCTTGACCTTTAAAACATTTTATTTTTCCGGGGCTGGGATTGTAGCTCAGCGGTAGAGCGCTTGCCTCGCATGCGTGAGGCCCTGGGTTCGATCCTCAGCACCACATACAGAGCAATAAAATAAAGACATTGTGTCCATCTACAACTAAAAAAATATTAAAAAAAACCAAACATTTTATTTTTCCAAGTGTTGTGGTACATGCCTGTAATCTCAATGACTCAGGAGGCTGCAGCAGGAGGATCATAAGTTTGAGGCCAGCCTCAGCAATTTAGCAAGACCCTCTCTCAAAATTTAAAAAAATAAGTAAAAAAGGCTAGGGAGGTAGCTTAGTAGTAGAGTGCCCCTGGGTTAGATCCCAGTACCACAAAACAAAAACTGAACACCACTTTATTTTGTTTTCCTTCAGATTTTATAAAAGAATATATTCTCTAAATTTCTTCTATTGATAAATCCAGTTGGACCATATTCCTCTCAAAACAAAAGTTATATTTGTTTGTTTAATAGTAAACTAAGTTGTAATAGAGAATTTGTTTTTGGTTGGCTACTTAACAAAACTTTTTTTTAAGTTTTCTACTTTTAAACCACTTAGTCTTCTGTGAGTTTTAAAAGTACATAATCATCCCTGACACATGTTAGTTGCAAAAGTTTTGAGACTTCTCAAGTTGGGATAAAAATTAACATTATTTAAATAAGTGTGATTAAATATTAATTTAATAATGACAGTTGTGTGTAGAGTGGTGGTTGGTGGAGGTGGAATGCTGATGAGGTGGTAATAAAAATGTGTCTCTATGTCTGAAGTATTTTCTGGAAGTGGAGTCCTGGATGTCCTGTGTGGTATTTGCTAGGTAATGAGAACTGCATTTCACTTGGCAGCATTTTCTTTGTGGTGTGTGAGTGAGTTAGAAGTAGAGAACTTTGCTCTGAGGGGCATTGTTTAGGTGCTGTGAAGACTTGAGGTGAGTATCTTGTCAAGACTTTATGTGAGTAGAATATCTTGGTAATTGTAAAATGTTTTTGGTGATGCACATTTAACTTTAGTAATCACTCTACAGAAATCTTTACCAGTAGGAAAAAAGTGACCAATGCTCTTTCTTTGTAAAAGTCCATGTTTCTAGCCTTCAACAGATTTTTTAATAGGAAAGGAATAGATTTTGAATTAAGCTTAAAACATAGAAATTTAAGCCACAGTATGAAAAATAGTTTTTCTATCCCGCTCTATCACAAAACAAAAATAAATCTATGAAGAGTCAAAATGTTGAGAAATTCTCAAGCAGCCTGCTTTAGCAATTTATTAAAAAAGACTTCATGCTAGAACTGATTCTACCAGATGGACATTAAACATTCAAATATACCAAAATTAGATAATCAAGCCAGGTCTGAACATCCACTTGAAGATATGGGACACTGACTTCAGAGCTATTCACTTAGCTCCAGGCACAGGAGTTTTATGGTTTTTTCACATTTATTGTGTTTTGTCCACAAATGAAATATTCTATAATTTCAATGTTAATTTCCTAAAAGAATATACATGAACAGACTTGCTCATTATTTGAAATAAATGTGGAGATTTAAATTGAATGGCACACATATATAAATAGGTTATTGAATAAATATTATTTTCCCTTTAATATTTATTTATTAAAAGGAGCCTTGGTACAATGTTTAGTTTATAGTATGGTCTTCAGTAAACCTTGTAATTATATATACAGATAGTTGTAATATTAAAGGATAATGGTATTCCCCATTGGTGTATAGATTCTTGTGAAATATAAGATTCCTTAAGAGGATGCAGGGGCTTCTGCATCTACACATTTGTCGCACAAGTAGAATTCATTTGACAAGCTGTTACGTACTTTTTGAAAAAAGAATTCCTTTTCTTCAGCAAGAAATAAAGGTTACTTTGGGGGAAGGAAGTGTTATAACATCATCTGTAACATGTTTTTAAAACTATTACAGTTTGGGGCGTTTTGTTTTTGTTTCTTTTTTTGTCTGTTTTTAATATCTTTCCCCTGAATTCCTTTTTTTAAATTAGTACATAATAATTATACATAATGATGGGTTTCCTTGTGGTATATTTGTTCCCCTTAATTTTTAAGGAAAGTCCCTCTCTTTCCTACAGGGCTGTGAATTAAGGAATGGGTAGAGTTTACATTTAGGCACGCCAGTGTCTACCCAATTTCTTAATGTATGCATTTATTTTCCTTTTTAATTTTGCTTTGCTCTTAAAATACTAGAAGAAAACATAAATATTTTCTAGTGCCTTTGAACTTAACTGTAGTTTAATTTAAATCCTTAATAACTTCAATAGCATTACTAACAATACTGTATACTGGCCAAAATTACAAATTGTACAAGTTTGTTGTGTAAAATTTAAAAGCCACACTTTCATGGTATTTTATGTATAAATTGTATTTGTTCAAGTTGTATATATCAATATTGTATGTATACATGCAGCATGGTTAGAAAAGAAATAAAAAATCTTTGACCTTCATAAAGCCCGTGGTGATAGTCTTCTTTTCTGAACTCCTTTGTGTTTACTTCCATCCTGATATTAATGAGCAGTTTCTTTGTGCTTAGCATCTCAATTTTGTGTGGTTAAAAGAAGCCTATGTAATTCCACACCCAGAAATTCTTAATACTGTGGGTCTTTTAAACAGAAATCATCATGAAACAGAAATTTGGAAGAAATTTTTTTAGGGGGTAGTATTGAGGATTGAACTCAGGGGAACTTGGCCACTGAACCACATGCCCAGTCCTATTTTGTATTTTACTTAGGGATAGGGTCTCACTGAGTTGCTTATTGCCCTGCCATTGCTGAGGCTGGCTTTGAACTCGTGATCCTCCTGCCTCAGCCTCCCAAGCTGCTGGGATTACAGGCATGCCCCACCACTCCTGGCAGGAGAAATATTTTTAAATTTACTTTTTCTCATTGATAAAATTTCCTTTTCACCAAAAATATTTTAGCCAATTTTTGTTATCCTTTTCATTAGGTTTTGGAGAACAGAAACCAGTTCTTAGGTAATAACATAAACAAATGTGTATGTAGAATGTATCTCATGGAAAGTCAGGGGCAGCATTGCCAATACCATGATCTCATTCAGAAACTCTTCATAAGCTTAGAGCATCTCCAAAACAATCATAGTTCTTGGATTATATTCAATCACATGTTCTTTTGACAAACACCAAATTACTAGGCACTGTGCCAGGCAGCTATAAGAAATTCAAAGTTGGACTTGAGAAATTTTGATTTGTGGACTAACTTCAAAGGAGGACTCTTTTTTTTTGCAGGGGTTGGAGGGTACTAGGTATTGAACTCAAGGGTGCTTAACCACTGAGCCACATCCCCAGCCCTTTTTTGTATTTTATTTAGAGACAGGGTCTCACTGAGTTGTTTAGGTCCTGCTAAGTTGCTGAGGCTGGCTTTGAACTTGTGATCCTCCTGCCTCAGTCTCCCAAGCCTCTTGAGCCTACCACACCCAGTGTCAAAGGAATTTTTAAAAAATTTTTTTTGTAGTTGTAGATGGACACAATAACTTTATTTATTTTATTTTTATGTGGTGCAGAGGATCAAACCCAATGCCTTACACATGCTAGGCAAGTGCTCTACCACTGAGTCACAACTCCAGCCCCCTCAAAGGACTTTTTTAAGTGTGCTTTTTTTTTTTTTTTTTTAAATGTTTATTTTTTTTTTTTTAGTTGTAGGTGACAGAATATCTTTATTTTATTTTTATGTGGTGCTGAGGATCGAACCCAGTGCCTTATGCGTGCTAGGCGAGCACGCTACCACTGCGCCATAACCCCAGCCCCAAGTGTGCTTTTTTTTTAAAAAAAAATTTTTTTAAGTTGTTGATGGATCTTTATTTTATTCATTTATTATTTATATGTGGTACTGAGGATTGAACCCAGTGCCTCATACATGCTAGGCAAGCGCTCTACCACTGAGCCACAACCCCAGCCCTTAAGTGTGCTTTTTTTGTGTTCAGAGGAGATTCCTCTAGCCTTCCTAGAACTTGCTCTTTCTTTTCCCAATGGCCATCTTATATAAAACTCCTAAATGCATGCAGAACATGGCAATAAATTAAAAGCCTGCCATGGCCTTAGCAAGGTAAAACATATGGCCACCTTTGCGGCTTTGCCCCTCCTCCCCAGTTTCAGAGCTTCACGCAACCACTAAGGTGCTCCTTTCTGCACTACCTGTCTGTCAGCAGCAGCTGAGCACATTGTCCATCATGACATCTCATTAAATCTCTTAAAGCTACGTATCAGCCAAAGGGACTGTTTTCCCCTCATGGATGACGAGAACTAGGTAGAGAGTGTTCTTCATTTTGCTTTGGCTGATGGAACTATGAAATCTAGTGGCCTCTGGTACCATCTTTGTGACTTTGGGTCACCACTTCTACTCCCTTTCTTCTTTGGTTCTCATAACATTTCTGTTAATATTTTCCAATAAATTACTTTGAATCCACCTATAAAACAAGTGTATCCAAATAAATGAAGACCACAGCCTGCACCTATGGGAACAGCACAGCTCTGAAGCCTCAGCCTGAACTCAAAGGGAGCTGGAGCAGCCTCCAAACACATTTGTTCCAATATTAGCTGAATATCTTATTCTTAAGCTCTTTCATTTGCAAAGCAAATCAAGTATTCAGTCTTCCTTCGGAAGTTGAACAAATGTGTGGGAAAATGATTATGAAGAGGCTACTTCAAAAAGAACCTGTTTCCTCTCAGCATTTATCTTGGGCTTCCTGTGACCCAATCTTCATGTTACTTCTATCAACGTTATCAGAACATCAGATTGTCTCACCCAAACACGTTTATGGCTCTGACTACAGAATATGACAGATCAGACATTCTTCCACACCTGTTCCCCTCCCCCATCCCTTTTTAGAGAGCTGGGGAAATTTTAGTTTGTAATCAAAGGCTCTTATTCCTCCAATTGCACAAAAGAATTTTAACTGGGACTTTACAAACTGAATAAAATTTCTCAGGGTCAATACAAATCTTAGCAAGAGGATATTGCTTAATTCAACCTAAAAGTGCCAGAGTCATTACAGAAATTGTATATTGGCCTTGATTTCTACTTAAAAGTTGTCCTCTTTTTAATGTGTCTTTTCTGCCTTGGCCCATTATGATATACATGTACATCTCTTTACTTACTATGTACCTGCCCTGTGCTGAGTTGAATGTCCTTGAGAACACAGAAATGCCAGCCCTTGCAAAACTTGGCCTCCTTTAGGAAGACAGGTAGCCTCAAAAACAAAATGAACACATTGAGGGCGGAGGTAAAGGAAAACGAACGGCGAGCTACCAAGTTCAGTGTTCTTCCCTGGCAGCTAGCTAAGACACGTGGCAGAGGGCTAAGGAAAACCAAAGGCAAGGTCAATGGCATGAACAAAATCTCTATGGCATTTTTATTAGAGGACAACATTTCTAATTGTAACCCAAGAATGTTTCAGGGACACATACAGCTATAGATATGAGCCCAGCGGGTGTTTTCATTCATTCAATAAATACTTACTACCTACTACCAGACTTCAGAGATAATCTTCCTTGGCCAAAGGTGTAGGTAGCCCAATCGGGAGGTAGAGTTCAGACTTTGCTGTCAATGTCACAGACTGCACAGACTAGAGGCCTGTCCCATGGAGCGGGCACTGGCTGTCGCTAAGTTGCCTAAGTCACTGCTCAAGTGCCATCTTAATTTGATTTGTCTTCACTCACTTTTTTTATGTGTATTCTTGATTCATATTCTTGGTAAATTCAAAGACTTATTGTTGGATGTTTAAATCCAAATTCCAGGACTTCCTGTCCTGAAGTAAATAGGAATGTTAGTTTCGTCTTGACCATCCAAGTTCATCTTATCTCAGGCCTAGGTTGGACACACGTGTCCTTTCTGTGGCCTGTTCTAATTCTTTTTTTTTTTCTTCTTTTTGACAGCCTTTCCTTTATCATCCTGGCCTCATACCCAAAGTGTAACCCACAATTCATATCCTGTGGCAGACTACAGCTCACATTAGCCATTGAATGCAAATGAGCCTCAATCAAAGGAGAAAGGAAATTAAAATTTTCAGCATGTATCTTCTCCGATTGGCCTTGCAAGCCTCCATGACTCTTTGTTACTTATTGCCCTTGGCATGCTGGTATTTTATGTGGGCAGGGTGAAACTGGCTGTGGTCAGGGTGAGACTTTAAGCTTTTGATTTTTTTCCCCCTTATTTTGAAAGGGTTAAAAAGATGTTGTATATTTTGGTGTAATTTTAGAACTAGTATTAATTTTTGTCACATGTGCAAGTGAGAATGAAAAGACCATTCAATCACTGTTACGAGATCCATATTCTTGCAAAGAACGTATCAAAAGGAAAATTTTGATGATTTGACACTTGATTTTGCTTTTCTTTCCCTTCAATTTCTTTAAATAAGAACTTTATTGGGAGCCGTGTGCGGTGGCACAAGCCTGTAATCCCAGCACTTAGGGAGGCTGAGACAGGAGAATCGCGAGTTCAAAGCCAACGGCGAGGCGCTGAGCAACTCAGTGAGACCCTGTCTCTACATAAAATGCAAAATAGGGCTGGGGATGTGGCTCAGTGGTCGAGTGCCCCTGAGTTCAATATCCAGTACCAAAAAAAAAAAAAAGAACTTTATTGGGATATAATTCACATTCTATAAAATTCATTCATTTAAGCATACAGCTCAGTGGTTTTTAGTCTATTCATAGAATTGTGTGTCCTGCACCACTGTCTTAGAACATTACCCCCAGAGAAACTCCATACCCGTTAGCAGTCACTCTCCATTCTTCCATTCAATGCTCCACTCTAAGCAACTAATATTCTGCTTTTGCCCCTGTGTATTTTCCTGTTCTATTTCATATAAATAGAATCTCACTATATGTGGCCTCCTGGACCTGGGCTACTTTCACTCAACATTTCCAGGGTTTATCCATTTGGGGCATATATCAGTATTTCATTTCTTTTTATCATCAAAGAACCTTCCATTGTGTAAATATACCACATTTTGTTTTCCATTCCTCAGTTGATGGACATTTGGGTTACTTCTACTTTTTTGCTATTGTGAAGAATGTTGCCATAAACATTTGTGTAGAGGAGTTTGTGTGGACATATGTTTTCAGGTCTCTGGAGGATGTATAGAATTTAAATTGCTAAGTCATCAACTATGTTTAAGCATTTGATGAACTGTCAAACTGTTTTCCAAAGTGGCCACACCACTTTCCAATCACACCAGTTATGTATTCTAGTTTTTCCACATCTTCACCCATACTAGTTATTGTTTGGTTTTTAAATTTTATTTCTTCTTTTATTTAAAAATCCATGTAATCATTTATGCATGTGCGTGCATGCACACGCACACACACACTAGATAAAGCCAGTAGTCTTTTGTCCAAATAGCGTTCCCAGCAAACCATCCTACCTTGGTTTTTGTTCTGTGCAGGGGCTATCATCATAAACAAAAGATTTCTTAATTGATTATTGTTTTTTTTTTCACTTTTTTTAAACAAAAACTTCAAGTATGTATAAAAGCTGATGGGTATAATCAACTCTCACATCCCCATCCCCAGCTATGATGATTGTCAACCCATGACCACTCTTTCCAACTATTTTTATCAACTTCAAATATTATATATTAATTTCCCCCATTGACAAAATGAGGGTTTGCCCCTCATTTACCCCTTCCAGCGCTTTTTGTTTTGTTTTTGAGATGGAATCTCACTATGTTGCCCAGGCTGGGCTCAAGTGACCCTCTCTCTTCAGACTCTGAGGGACTGAACCACAGGGGTGCACCACCTGACTGACTTCCCTTCCAAAGTTTTTGGAGTAAGTTATTTTTATTATTATTTTTAATTTTTATTTATTTATTTTTGGGTGCCGGGGATTGAACTCAGGGGCACTCGACCACTGAGCCACATCCCCAGCCCTATTTTTGTGTTTTATGTAGAGACAGGGTCTCACTGAGTTGCTTAGCGCCTCGCCGTTACTGAGGCTGGCTTTGAACTCGCGATTCTCCTGTCTCAGCCTCCCTAAGTGCTGGGATTACAGGCGTGTGCCACCGCACCCAGCTTGGAGCAAGTTCTTTTTAGTTCTATTATCTTTGCAGTTTTGAGCACCTTAGTCTCTTGGTCTGGTTCCATCAACTTTATTATTGTTTAACTGAGCCCCTCCCAGCCCCTCCCCGCTGAGGCTGGGGGTGTTATTGCTGCACCTCTTTTTTTTTTTTTTTTTTTTTGTTTGGTACCGAGGATTGAACTCAGGGGTGCTCGACCACTGAGCCACATCCCCAGCCCTATTTTGTATTTTATTTAGAGACAGGGTCTCACTGAGTTGCTTAGCGTCTTGCCAGTTGCTGAGGCTGGCTTTGATGCACCTCTTTCTTTTTAATATTTTTTAGTTGTCAATGGACCTTTATTTTATTTATTTATATGCGGTGCTGAGAATCGAACCCAGTGCCTCACGCATGCGAGGCAAACGCTCCACCACTGAGCCACAGCCCAGCCCCATGCACCTCTTTCTTTGCTCTGCGTTGACCATTGTTGGCTGTGCCTTTTGTATTGTCAGGTAGA
>CM053405.1:118765325-118790498 GCA_028644305.1 Xerus rutilus
AAAATAAAGCCATTAAAAACTCATAAATTAAAACATTGACTTTCCACACTGTGAATATTTCTTTTGCATGATGTTTTTTAGGTTTTCCAAGAAGTCTTTCAATGTACTCTGCTTGGATTCACTCACGGGACAGTTGCGCTACAAAAGAAACATTCCATTAGCTTGTGTCAGTAGGCATCCAAGTCTCCCCACTATGCCTGTCTACTTGGTCAAGCTTATATGGCCTGAACCACATAGATGGGCTAGATGGGGACCTCCCATCTAGCTTGATTGGGAGTCTGACTGTCACTTGGCCAGCAGGATGCTACTTCCACTTCCAGAACTGGTTATTGTAACACCAACCCCTGCCTGCCTTCAGGGGGTGCCACCGTCTCTGGGACAGTGTATAACAGCTAGGTGAGGCTCAGAGGGTGACGGTGCAGGCTCAGACCTGCCCGTTGCCATCCTGGGCCTTTGCCTAGCCGCCCGGACAGTGACAAGAAATGTCATGTTACCCTCCTGCCCACAGAACAGCTGCAGCACAGCAGAGTGGCACTAACTGTGGGAAGGAGTCCAGGTTCCTACCACCAGGCCTCTGCTCCAGTCTGAACCTCAGCTCTACTATTTATTAATTGCATAGCTTAGGACAAATGACTTAACTTATGGAAGCTTCAGTTCCTTCTTTTGTAAGCTGGGGACGATAGTGCTTACTTCATAAGTTAACTAAGAGGATTAAAAGAGAATGTGTGCTGTGCCAGCTCCTATTCATTACTTTCCTTATAAATATTAGAGGCAGTAGGCTCAGGGTGGGGTGCAACGTCCCTGCCCTTCTCTAAAGCCTGTTCCTCCACTTGGCCTTAGACAACACCAACCCATGGCCGCAAGACTTTTGGCCTCACTCTCCGTCTTTCCTGTGGCATCCATTCTCTCTTCTTACTGGATTATTCCTATTGGGATACTAACACACTAAACAGACCCCACCTTCAAGAACTTTCCTCAGTCTGGAACTGCCCTTCAGCTGCGATTCCATTTCTCTGCAAACTTATACCCCAAAAGAAATTTCCACACGCACTGTGCCTTCTTTATTACCTCTGCCCACCCATCCTCTACTGAGCCTGCTCCAGGTGGGCTTCCATCCCTCTTCTCCATTTACATAAGCATCACTGATAGCCTCCATCATGCCAAACCCCGTGGCCACCATCATCAACCTTCATCTCACTTGATCTGTCAGGATGTTTGACATGGTCAATCCCCTGCCCAGGGGTTTCTTCATTTCCTTTCAGGGCACCACACTGATTTTCTCCTACTTCACTGGCAAGAGTCCTCAGTCCGAGTTGCTGGCTCTCTCTCTTCCTGACCTCTGTATATACAATGGGGTGCCTGTGGGCTCAGGCCTTGGATCTCTTCCTTTCTCTATTTCTTTCATTTGTACTTAAAATAGCACTTATCAGAGGACTCCATTTTATGAGTTCTGACTTCTCCCCTAAGCTCCAGTCTTTTTAACCATCTTCTCAACATTTCCACTTTGCTATCCACTCAGTTTTGAGGGGATGGGGCATGGTGCTGAGGTTTGAACCCAGGACCCTGTGCATGCTAGGCAGCCACTCTACCTCAGTACCTTGCATTTATTATGAACAATGTTGAACTCTTCCTCTGCTCAGTCTTTAGCCGTGCTGTGCCCCCAGTCTTCCATGTCTCTGTAAACAGTCCCAGCTGTTCCCAAAGTGGTTCAGGAGGGAACCAAGAGGGTACCTTTTACTCCTTTCCCTCATCCCTCACAATTGACCTGTCAGCAAATCCTTTTGGGTCTATTTTTCATTATACCCCACATCTAACCACTTGCTCTGGTCTCACCCTGACCAAGCCACTGTTACCTCCAGCCTGGTCTACTGTGGCAGCCTCCCAGCAGGCCCTTGGCTTCTCCATTTACCCCTACTCAGTGTATTCACATGGGAGCCAGAGTGATCAGATCATCATCTCTGACCTGCCTGAAACTGCACAGGTGTTTCCACCATACCTGGGGTAGAATCCAAAGGCCTGTGTGCGCTGATCTTGTAAATCCTCCCCGCCCCCCACTTGCTCTGCTCAGCTGCACTTGAAGCTCATTTCCACCTTAAGGTCTTAAGGTCTGTTCCTTCTGCATGTAAGTCATGTGGCCTGTTCCCACACTTAATTGAAGTATCTCCTCAGAGAATGTCATTGACTCCCAAATTAACCTCCTCTCCTATGACCTATGTTCTTTATTCCTATATTTTTGTTCATAGCCAGTATTACAACAAGACATCTGATTATGTCTGATTCTTTTGTCTAACTCTCCCACTAGAACATTTCATGAGTCCCTATTCTGCCCCCCCCCCATCTTTAATGCTGCATCCCCAATGCCTACACCAGCACCTGGCACTTGTAGAGCCTCAACAAATACTTGCTGAATGAACGGGTTAATCAAGGGCATTACAACTAATAAGGAGAGTCATTTACAAGGGAGGCTGCTGTCCACCAGGAGCCACGCTCTCAGCCCACCAATAGTACAGTTCAGCTTACCAACTGGGCTATGCTGTAGAGGTTCCTGTAGAGTTTTCTCAGGAGTATGAGAATGTCAAGTTTTGCATTTTTGTTCAAACACCTAGACACTGGGTGGTCTTGATAGATCTGCCGCAGCACAGTTGTAGCCCCACAGAGGATTTCCTTCTCTGTTGTGTTCTAGAAAGAGAAATGTCATAGATAGCACATGCTACTCTATTTTGAGCATGCAGGAGAGACTTCCCTCCTTGTTTCCTCCTTCTAGGAAGACGTGGATAAGGTGAGTTTGCTCAACTGTGGAGCTATATTCAAGTCTTTCTGCAACATGAATAAAGGCTGGTGTCAGTCATAAATCTCTATAAAGAACTTTATTACCTAGAAATGCAGCAACCTTCTCCTCTGAACCTCCAAATTTCTGTTCCCTTGGAGAGTTTTGCTGAAGGGTTACCTGAACAAAGTCACCAAGTAGGTACATGGCAGTGGGGATTTGAATGCAAGGCCATCTGGCACTATAGCTGGAGTCACGTCTGAGTACCATGCAAGGTGCCCACATGAGCTCTTGGGTACTTTCATTCCTACGTGGGATTAAAATCCAGCTTTCCCTGGAATCCAAAATGCTTGTTGAATAAAGAAATGCCTGTCCTTGGCCTGGACATGGCTGCATTGCCCAGCCCTATTCACGTGACTGTCCCTATGAGATAGAGCAGTGTGTGTAAAAGGCCATAGTCCAAGTGAGGAGTTCATGCATGTCCCCATGCAGCACGAGGGAGATGCCCAGTTCTGGAAAAGGTACCCAGGAGTCTGGTCTGGGAAGATTGGGGAGGCTCCTGGGAGAGGCACTATTGAGCTGGGCCTTGAGCAGAGCTTCTGTATGAGGCCTTTGGCCTCAAATGGTACAGAGTGGACACTGGCAGTGCTGATGTAGGACTGGCCACATGGCTCTTCCTGGGGACACTGAGCCTTAGAAGAGGGAATGTACAAGTAGCACAGCAGCTCTGGTTCGGAACCTGGAGAGGAACTGTGTCTCAGTCTACACCAGGCCTCTGTGTCCTCCCATTTTCCATTGAACACAAGCACAGAGCCCAGAGAGTGGTCTTAGCTTAAGCCCAGTTTCTTTATCCAGGTCTGATGAAAAGCTGCTTCTAGCCTCTGCCAGGAAATGCCCGGGACCCCCATTACTCAAAGTGTGGTCCATGGACCAGCAGCATGGACATCACCTGGGAACTTGTTAGAAACACAACTCACTGACCCCTACCCTGGACCCCTGAGTCAGAATGTGTAATGACAAGATCCCTAGAGAATTTACATGAGAAGCATCTAAATTCTTACAGTTTTTTCCCCTATTTATCAAGGTAATGTAACATTACCTCATTCATTAACAAAATTAAACTCATTCAAGCAACTGGCCAGAGATGACTATTATTAATATTTGGATAGATATTTTCCCAGGTTTTTTTTAAATACATTTTTCCCCAAATAGGAACCAACTGTTTCATAATCTTTTCACACTTAACATACACTAAAGACACTTTTTTTAAGTCATTTAAGTCTGTTAAGAATGTGGGATTAAGCAGAGTGCATTGACACAGGCCTGTAGTACCAGCGATTTGGGAGGCCAGAGCAAGAGGATCGCAAGACCGAGGTCATCCTGAACAACTTGGTGAGGTCTATCTCAAAATTAAAAATATAAAAACAACAAAGATTCAAGATGGAGCTAATGGTGAAGAACTCCTGGATTCAAACCCCAATACTGCTTAAAAAAAAATCAAATAAGAGGAACTGAGAATGACATAGGAACCCACTGTTTCCATGGTATTTATCTGTACCACGATATATCAATCCTCTATGGTGGTAGGTTTTTTTCTTCTGTAAACAATGTAGTAGTGAGTGAGTGATCCTTCTGTTCATCTCATTTCTGTAGACTAGATTCTAGAAGTGAAGATTGTATTTTAAGGTTTTTCCAAGAAGACTCAGACCCAGACTGAGGAACCAGAACCCCAGACTACACAGGCTTCTCCTTTCCCACGTGGGGGTTGGGTCCCAGGGCTAGGCACATGGAAGGACACTTAGCAAACTGGCTGCAAGTCACTCCTGGTCTCTGACTCTAGTTGTAAACATGAGAGCAGTGCCAGGGGCTCAGGGCTGTGTGGGTGAGTGAGGGGGTCAGTACAGTGGAGGGGCACACACCCTTGCTGCTGCAGAGAGAACGGGAGATCCAAGAGGGCCGAAAGAAGAGCCACTCTGCTTATTTCCCCATTGAAACCTAGTGAGACTTTTCTGAAACTTTGGCTTGGAGCCTGGAAATTAAACTGCCTGTTATTTTTAACCAGTCTATAGCCACATCACATAGAGGGGTAAAAAACCCTCTAAAAATATTTTTCACCGGACACAGTGGTGCACTCCTATAATCCCAGCACTTAAGAAGGCTGAGACAGGAGAATCGTGAGTTCAAAGCCAGCCTCAGCGACGGCGAGGCGCTAAGCAACTCAGTGAGACCCTCTCTCTACATAAAACACAAAATAGGGCCGGGGATGTGGATCAGGGGTCAAGTGCCCCTGAGTTCAATCCCCGGTACCAAAAAAAATTTTTTTTCAAAGTTAAAAGTAATTAAGAAAAATTTGTAATTGAAAAGAATCTACATCAAATGAAAAACTTTAAAGGAACTAATTCTAAAGGCAATTTTAGTTAAAGACCTTAAAATTTTAGTTTATTGGTTTTGCCGCTAAAGGACGACACTCCGTCCCATCCCTGGCTTCTTTCCGTCTGCCTGTGGAACTCTCTGCCCCAGTGGGTCTGGCAGTGGCCCATGGAGCGTACTTGGACAACCCAGCACACTTTACAGTTCAGACCTGCTAAGGAAGAGACTCAAAATGTGACCATTGAGCCGGGAGGGGGGGGTGCAAGCCTGTAATCCCAGCACTTTGGGAGGCTGAGACAGGAGAATCGCGAGTTCAAAGCCAGCCTCAGCAATGGTGAGGCACTAAGCAACTCAGTGAGACCCTGTCTCTACATAAAACACAAAATAGGGCTGGGGATGTGGCTTAGTGGTCAAATGCCCCTGAGTTCAATCCCCGGTACCAAAAAAAAAAATGTGACCATTGGCCCCAAGGGCACTTTTTCACTACATCGCCAGTCCTTTATTTATTTTGAGATACGGTCTCTCTAAGTTGTTTAGCACCTCACTAAGTTGCTGAGTCTGACCTCGAATTTGCGATCCTCCTGCCTCAGCCTCCTGAGTTGCTAGAATTACATAGAATTGCACCACCGCACCTGGCCAAGCTACTGGAATCCTTGATTCCCAAAAGCAATAAAATGAATATACTGGGTTTTAGAAAGATATTATCTTTTGGGAACACAAAGAAGTACTTTTCCTACCATATACTTCTTTTGTGGTATTTTGAAAATAATACACTTTATCCATTCGGAAACATCTTAATATATGACTAAGCAGTGCTGAGTGTTTGACAGAAAGAAAAGAATGGATCAGTGAGATTGTCAACTCCAGGAGGACTAGACACAGTCTGGGGGAAGGCTGTGAGATGGATTAGCACGAAAGCAGGCCAAGGAGGATTCTTTCAGGACACCCTGCGTGTGAGAACTAGGAGTCAGCAGAGGGGGAGGGGTCATCTAGAAGCAGCCCAGAGCCACAAAGGGTTCCACCGTTTCCAACTGCTCGTCCTCCTCAGAATCTTCGCTTCTCTACAACCAGTCTGTGCCTTTAATCGGGGTTATATTATCTTACACTAACACTCTCCACTAACTCAAGAGCTAGATTCCAATCAACCTTCAAATAACCTTCAAAATCACTTTCATATCCTCAACTGGAAACTGAGGCCCAGAGAGGTGTGAAGACTTGTCAAAGGCCATACAGATAGTTAATGACAGAACTGAGGCTAAAATCTCAGGCTGTCTCACTTCCAGACCCTTCTACCTCCTTGAGGGCCAGGTGCTGGTAAGCTGGTCCCTTCCCTTGGCTTTGGTACAGCCCTTTCCGCATGCAGCAGGCCTTGGAAGAAGCCAAGGCACAACCCAGGAGGCTCTTGGCCTCCAGTGGATACCATATGGGTTGGAAGGACTTGGAGATCTTATATATACATAAAATTACATACATATATATGCATATACATATACATATATACATGTGTATATACATACATATATATACATATATATGATTTATATATTGTCCTACAGAATCCCATCCTGCATCAGAGTTTGGAATAATCTTCAATGAAATGAGATAGTCCAGATAAAGGCCTGAGGAAGAGTTTTCCTTGTGGAATAGGATGGGCCCTGTTCATGGCCTGGGTGCTAGGAAGTGGCTTCCTGCTGGCCACCTCAGCCCTTAGTTCACATGGAAAGCAGGTAGCTAAGGGACCACTGGCGGATTGAGGCTTTGGGGCTTTCCTTCTCAGTTGTGTGTTTCCATGAAAACAGGAACTGAAGTGCACAAAGCTATTGATATGGCTGTAGTCATGTGTTTGTCAGAGAAAATGCACTATCAGCTGTCACATCTATCTCCTCCCACTACGGAGGGGAGGTGGTGAGACAGTGCAGGAGGCAGAAAGGCGAGATGCCCAAGCAGTAAGAAGCAGGGATATGTTGGACTCTGTCTGGCAGGACGGTTGCAGACCAGGCTGCAGGAGCTTTGGCAGCACCAAGCAAGGTGAGGTTGCTGGACAGCCAGCCCCAGATCCCATCAGGCTGCTAGGTGACCAAGCTGTGAAAGACAAGGGACTCTAGCAATACCTTCTCTGTTGCCATAGGAAGTCTCTTAGACAAAGTGAAAGCACCCTCAACCTATAATCTCAATATCTGCCTTTGTGAGAGTATTTGGTTCTCAAAAATGCACGGGCCAAAAAAAAAAAAAAAATTCTCCCATTCAGTAAGCATATATTGAGTGCCTCCTGTGTTCCAGGTACTATACCCAATGTGACTTAAACCCTAGAGAGCTTTTCTTTGACAAGATCTGAATTAGGATTACAAACTCCAAGACTTCTATTAAGTATCTTCTAAATCAAGTGAAACCGAAAACTTCAAAACATGCTTAAGAGTAAAAATCAGAATTCCCATTATATGAAAACATTTAACACCCTATAGTTAATGTGCGCCTCTCTCCCAAGTCACTCGTCTGCCAAAGCAGACCACGGGACAAGCTTCTTACCTTGGGGACAGCAAAGACGTCTGCTACCATCAGCTCCATGCAGGTAGTCTTTGACATAGGCAAGAACAGGAGAGCAAGAGACAGAGTTAGCCTCCAACAGGACAGAGAAATCCTTGATAAGCATCTCCCACTCACACTGGGAAAACTTCCCAGATGTCCCCAGAAGAAAGTGTCAGGTAGAGGTCTTGCTATGCTTCCTGCCTGGCCACCAACCACCCGCTATTAATTTCTCCTATAAACTTTGTCTTTCTTGAGGTCTGGAACTATCCACAGCATCACCAGAACATCTGGAGAGATGGTACCAGATAGGCTACTCACCTTTTTCCCTGAGAGTGTGTTCAAAGTTTTGATGATCTCTTCTAAGGTAACATTGCATCTGTGAGTGAAGTCGCCAGAGCATATTAGAAGACAGAAGAGAGTAGCAATCAGCAGGGGGGCGAGACCCATCAATAGATGTCTTTTGGCAGTGACAATGTGAGAAGATTAGCTTATCAGGGGAGGCTAACAATGCAATTCTGACAAAGATATCTCTATATATAGATTTAAAATTGCTGAAACCAAAGGAAAATGAGTTTACATTGGAAATTTTCGTTACACCAGATTGTCAGTTATTTGAGGCCAATCAGCGCCTCTCTTCCAGGAGAAAAAATGCTTCATAAAAACAGGTAAAATGTTCCTGTGAAATCAGACCAATAGGAAAATGAAACCTTTCTTTAAAATTAACTACAAAGTTTCAGCATAGGAAATTACACCATAATTTGCTCTTTAGATTAATCTTATCAGCTTGGGGTTGCTGCTGGCTTTTTACTTTGCATAGAAGGAAGAGGCCACAGGTGTCCGAATCTGTGCCATCCTCCTGGGGAAAGATCGAGTAATGTCAGGAAAGTTTGACTTGCACAGTATTTCTACCTGGCTTCTTCCAGGTATGGGAGGAATCTTGGAAACTCTCCTGTCATGGGAAAGCTGACCTGGGTTCTTCTCTGAGGGGAAAGCTGACCTGGGTTCTTCTCTCTCCTGTCCTAGCACAAGACCTGCTGTTCTTGCAAGTGGAGGTCTTCAGCGAGGGACAGGTAACATCAAGTGGGGCCCAGCTGGAGTCTCACCAGGTCCATTAAGGTCCTTACCAAGAAGGAGGCCCTGGAGCAAGGTTGAAGTCTGTCTATAATGAGGCTTTTTAAGGGAAATTAACACATTCCCAGCTAGTTAGGAAAAGAGACTACAATCTTACTTACCAAGTCACCCATCAGTTCTCTTTGTGAACACCCTGGCACCCACATGCTATTTTAATGTAATACATGTGGCCCTGGTGAGGTGAACATTGCCTCACACTGTCAGTCAGCATAAGGACAAAAATTGTATATTCATTGCATATGAAATTATTGTTGTTGTTGTTTTGATTTTTTGTGGCAAGCACTCTACCACTGGGCTACCTCCCCAGCCCTTTTTTATTTTTATTTTGAGACAGAGTCTCACTAAGTTGTTCAGGTGGGCTTCTGAATATTTTTTTTAAATGTGTATATTGTGGAACTGCTAAAATAAGCTATTTAACATATACAGTATTTCTTTGTGGTGAGAATACTTAAAATCTACCTAAAGTCCGTGATTTTTTAAAAAATATTTATTTTTTAGTTGTAGGTGGGCAGAATATCTTTATTTTATTTTTATGTGGTGCTGAGGATTGAACCCAGTGCCTCATGCATGCTGGGTAAGCATGCTACCACTGCGCCATAACCCCAGCCCTAAAGTCCATGATTTTTAAGGAAACAATGTATTGTTATTAATTATAAGGGGAATTCTGTATGTTTTGATTAATATCTCCCCAGCCTTCCCTCTCCTTCCTCCTGGTGACCACCATACTACTCTGCATTTATCAGTTTAACTTCTTAGATTCCATAAGTAAGGGAGATCACGTGGTATTTGTCCTGGGCCTGGCATATTTCTCTAAGCGTAATGTTCTCCGGGTTCATCCATGATGTCACAGGTGTCCCAGTGGCCTTCTTTATTAAAGCTGAATAACATTCCGTTGTGCACATACAGCTTTGGAACTTATCACAGTGTCTCAGGCTCTAGAAAATGAGTCAGGAAGGTCCTTAGATCTTGTTCAGGATCCTTTTCTTGGGACTGTGCAGTGACGTTGCCAAACTCAGTGCTGTGACTTCTGACACCATGATTCACAATTAAGGGCACAGCCCTCCACAAGACCACCCTCCCCAAAGATACCAGCTGAAAATTCAGGAATCCCCATCCCACCCTCACTTCTGATCACCTGACTACAAATTTGGGGGTTCCCACTACCCTCTCTGGTTCAATAATTTGCTGGAATGACTCAGGGAATCGGGAAAGTGCTATACACAAAGTCACATTTTGTTTCTTTTTCTTTTATTTTCTTTTTGGATTGAATCCAGGGGTGCTCAACCACTGAATCACATCCCTAGCCCTTTTTTTGTATTTTATTTAGAGACAGGGTCTCACTGAGTTGCTTAGGTCCTAAGTTGCTGAGGCTGGCTTTGAACCTGCGATCCTCCTACCTCAGCCTCCTGAGCTGCTGGGATTACAGGCATGCACCACTGTGCATGGCACAATTTCTTTTTCTTTAGAACAAAAATATAAATGAGAACCAGCCCAAAGAGGAGACATGGAGGGAGAGGTCTAGAAAGGTCCCAAACTCAGCTCCCTTTATCTTCTCTCCCATGAAGTCCCAGTGCCTCACTTTCTCAGCACCTCAGTGTGTGACAGAATGCAGAATATTTCCAAACCAGGGATACTCTCCTGAGTGTTGGTGTCCAGAGTTTTTCCTGGAGTTGTGCTATGTAGGCATGATTGATTGGACTATTGGTCATTTGGATGAACCATCCTCCAGGCCCCCTTCACCCACAGAGGCCAGGCCAAGACCACAGTCTCTCAGTGGTGTGGCCAGCCTCATCCTGATTCATCTCATTAGCAAAAAATATCTAGGTGCCCACCGGGAGTCTCTTGACTGGCACAAATGATCAGGTCCCACCATGAATAACAAAGATAGACCAGGAAATCCCATGGATACAGGGGTTACCTTTTAGGCACTAGTGACAAAGAATAACTACATTCTTATTCCAAGGGCCGTAGCCACTGGACCAAGAGCCAGACCTCTCTTTGGTTCAGGTGGGTTCTTCACTCCTTAGACTGGGGGAGAGTTTGTGCGAAGAACATGAGGTTTCTTGTAGGACAGGTGGGGACATCAGCTCAGATGAACTCTCATGTGGAGTGAGGTGGAGCACAGGCTCAGTGTGAGCAAGAGAAAGCTTGTTCAGAGCATCGCCACACTGGAGGAGTCCTGCTAAATAATTTAGGCTCTCAAGGAAAGGCCAGGCAGCAGAGCTGCAGCCGGAGGCAGTCTGAGTTCTGGATCATCTGAGAGGCGGTGGGAAGTGAGTCAGAAAAGGAATATAATGTGGGAGCCTTGAGCTCAGAAGCAGAATACTGATTGTTCTGTTTGTTTCAATGGTTTTAATGAGGCAAGAGAAAAAAAGGATGAACTTTGGAAAGTGACCAGAAGTTTCCCTCAAAGGGTAGAGGAAGAAGGTGGCTGTCCTGTCCCTCAGTGACAGCACCTGTGAGCGTGGCTGGCCAGGCAGAGGTTGGGAAGATGGGTGTCTGCACTGTCCCAGAGAACAGAGCAGTACCATCACCACAAAGGAACCGCCAAGCCAGCAGGAGTCGTGGGCAGTGACTGGTGGGCAGTGGGACACTGAAGTTTAGGAGGGAACCTGAAGCCGCTCAGACGAGCTGAGAGCCAGCACTGGCCCCTCCCTGGCCAAAGAACTTTCCTTTTGGACCTTGAAACGCAGTTACAAGCACTGAGTGGTGGAGTCCAGAAAACAAGTCCCTTGTTATCTGTGATGTGGGCAGATTACTAACTTTGGGTCTCCGTTTCCTCAGGGATGATGTAGCTCTTCCTCTTGATTCCTCTGAGGAGTGAAGGAAAGATTAGCACTTAGCACATGTCACTCTTTAAAGGGTGGCTGTTCCCTGAGGCTGCCCAGGCTTGCATGGCTAAGAGAGAGGACTCAGCCCCAGAGCCCATTAGGCCTGTCTGCACTGTGTCCTCCCAAGTGACCTCGGGCATGCCCTCAGCCCGTCTGTACGGTGGGAGTACAGCTGTACCTGGCTCTTGAGGTTGTTCTGAGGAATAAATAAGTTGAAAGTTAAAGTGCTTAGAAAAGTGCCCACACGTGTGAGCGCTCCGGGAGTGGCAAGATGGTTATCATTAGTCCTGTGTTTGTTAGTCCGATGGTTTAGCAAACCCGAGCCTGGATGGGGCGATGGAGCCTGCCTGATGCTGCCTGCACTGTCCCTCCCAGGTGTCTTCTTGTTAGCCTGTGGATCCTTGTCCTTGTTTCTGGTGAGTTATAATTGTTACTTTGCAGCCCTCAGACTTTTGTACCTGGATTCCTGGCAGGAAATAGATACTGCCACGGGTGCTTCAGTCAGAAAAGGACTTAAGGCAGGAGCTTATAACTGTGTTGGGAGGGAAAGGAACAGCCTCCAGCCTGGGATCTGGATTCTAAAAGCTGACCCACAGGGGACACCTGCCTCTGAGGCTGTGGTCATTGGCAACCGACCCTGCAGGGCATCAATGTGAGGATGCTACCCCAACAGCCCCCCACCACCTACAAAACTGCTCCAGGAGAAAAATCTCATCTCTCCACATCCCAAGGGAAAAAGAATATGGTGGTGACTTCTCCTCCTGCTGTCCACAGCTCATTGGAGAAGCCAGTTTACATCCAGACCCTCACTTCAGGGAAGTCTGAGAAATGCCACCGCGCACATTCAAGTCTGCAGTATTGGAAGGCACCCTTGAAGGGGAGAGGAACCGGGGTTGAGCAAGGCAGCTGTTTCCCTGCACTCGGCTGGCTCAGACTCGCCTGGCCAGCCACCCCCATGGCCCCTGCTCATCCTGTGCCCTGTGACTCTCACCTTCCTTCTTCTTCCCTTCCTTGGGTGGCAAGAGCCCTGTCTAGTTCCTGTCCAGCTTATTGAAGAAATGATAATATTGACGAAATGATAATTCTCTGCATGAATGATGTTTAAGCAGAGATTAGAAGAAATGTGTTTGTGCTAGGAGTAGAGGGCTGGCAGGGTGGGGACTAGTGCCATGGCAGAGAGTCACCCCTGGACAGAGGAGCTGATATGGCCAGGTTGGAAAAAGTGCTGTGGGAAAGAATACTGTGGATTTGTCACTCAGCAGCTATATAGTGTCTTAAGACCTGGGATTGAGGGCACCCAGCTAGTTCTGACCTTGGAAAAACTATCCCATACAGGCATCTCTGTAAAATTGGGCTACAAGACAGGTACAACAGCACACACCTATAATCCCAGCAGTTTGGGGGTGGGAGGGGTTAAGGCAGGAGGATTATAAGTTCAAAGCCAGCCTCAGTAACTTAGTGAGGCCCTAAGCAACTCAGTGAGACCCTGTCTCTATATAAAATATTAAAAAGGGCTGGGGATGTGGCTCAGTGGTTAAGCGTCCCTAGGTACTGAATTCCAGGTGCCAAAACAACAAAAAACAATAAAATCCTCGCCTAATAATAGGGGTGTGGGGAGACTGTGTGAGGCAATACACAGAAAGTATGTTCATGGTGCCTGGCACATAGTAAGCCCTCAAAAAAGCCAGCTGTCAATCAAAGCAGCAGCAGCAGCAGCAGCAGTAGCATTTGGAATTGGCTGAATCTGGGGTGAGGAAGAGTGGTAAATCATGGGGCCCTAGGTTCTTGGGTTGGGGAGGTGTCCTTCACAAAGATGGTGGTTTAGGAGGGCAGGTGGTGGGTTGGAATGGTAAATTGATGGGTGGCCACAGCTCTGCGCATGGAGGAAAGTCTGTGGATAGACTTAGTCTGTAGACTAAGCCACAGGGGGAAAATGTATTGACAGGGGTCAAGAGAAGAGACAGGACAAGAAATGACCTAAGGCACGCCAGAAACACTGGGAGGTGAGGGGGCAGAAGAGGGGGCAGGTGACCTGAAAAGAGGCCCTGGTCAGGGCAGGCTCAGAACCCAGACATGAGAGTCTCAGGAAGGAGAAGTAAGTGGTCAGCACATAAGATGGTCCTCATAGATGAGGCGAGATAAGGGCGCAAGTCTGTTGGCTGGATAAAGCGATGAACTGATTAAGTGGTGACATCACTGAGATGGTTTCCGAGTGCAATGGGAACAAATACAGACTGGAGGAGCCTGTGGTGTGTGAAAGGACAGACTTTGCTGGGATACAGGCTGCAAGGGGGATGGAGACCCAGTTGATAGTTGCATTTTGATGGAATCTTCTGGAGCACAAGCCTCTCCAGCTCAGCAAATGGCAACTCCATCCTTCAAGTTGCTCCTAAGAATCTCACACACCCACATCCAACCACCCCACAGCCTCTGTACGGTGTTCAGACTTAATGATATGATGTTGTTGGGGGGATATGAGGGTGTAGAGATGAGACTAAACTGGCCATCAGTCACTAACTGATGAGATTGGATCCTGGACACCAGGAAGTTACTTTCGTAAATGTTTACACTTTTCTCCTCCCTCCTTCCTCCCTCCCTCCCTCCCTCCCTCCCTCCCTTCCTTCCTTCCTTCCTTCCTTCCTTCCTTCCCCAGGGATTGAACCCAGAGGAACTTAACCACTAACTCACGTCCTCAGCCCTTTATATTTTTTGAGGCAGGTTTTCGCTAAATTCCTTACTAAGTTGCTGAAACTGGCTTCACACTTGTGATCCTCCTGCCTCAGCCTCCCAAGTTGCTGGGATTCCAAGAGTGTGCCACCATGCATAGCTTAAATGTTTGAACTTTTGTATAATAAAAGACTTTAATGCCTTTATGGAGCTGGGAGTGTAGCTCAGTGAGAGTGTGCACCCCTAGCATGGGCCAGGCCCTGGGTTCAATCCCTAGCACCTCAAAAAACAAAACAGCAATGATAACAAAAACTTCTATGCTAGCAAATTTATATGTATTTAATATCTATTAATATGTCATGTACACTTTTGTATATATTTAGATCCATAATTCACATATGTATGTAAATATGTGTGTTAATATTTATATTAATCCATGCACACATATCACACACTCCCACACACACACCTCTCCAGAATGTGCCCACCCTCTCACCCCTCCCCTGCCATGTCCACCATCATTTCCTGCCTGCATTTCTTTGGGGGCCTCATGGAGACCACCTTCCTTGCTTCTCACAGTAGCCAGAATGGTTCTGTTAAAACCTGAATCAGAGAGCCTCCCAGGCGAGGAGGCCTGGCGTGTCTCCTGGCCCTTGTTGGACGCCTGCCTGGGCTACAGCCACGTGGCGGAAAGGGGTGCCATTTGCAGAGCCCTCTCTCTAGATGCTTTTTTCCCCATAGGTGACTAGCTCTCTCCCTGCATCGCTCCCTCCCTCTGGGCCTCTGTTCTTTTCCCATCTTGTGGGGGAGGACCCCCTGGACTGCCCTGGCTGCCTCTGGAGCACACTTGGGCCACCTGACACACCCAGTGCTTCTTTATGTATTCTGTCTCCCACTAGAAGTAACTTTGCTTTGTTTATTGTGGATCCCAGTGCCTAAAATGGTGTCTGACACCTAGCAAGGCTTCAATAAGTTCTTGTTGAATAAATGAGTAGGTAGAGCTCCAATTCACAGAGGGGCAACTGTAGCATGGCCCAAGAGACAACAGCAAAAGTCAAGGTCACAGCAGGACTCGAAGCCAGGACTGGTTTTACTTGAGATTCCCTGCCACAAGCCCTGGGCTGCACGTTCTACCCTCATCCTTGAGAGGGCAGGGGAAGGAACCCTGAGCACAGATGCAGGGAGGACCCTGCTCAAGGACACAGGGAATGGGAGGAGGGAGCTAAGGTGAGCAGGGCTGGACTCTGACTTCAGCGAGCACGTGGACACACAGTTGTGCAGGCTGCTGTCCTCTCTGTTCTTTGAGAAGCGGGTGGAAGTCTTTCTCCCGAGAAGTGGCATCTGCTGAGGAGTCAGCAGGAATCTTCTGTCTGTCCCAGGGTCACCCTCAGAGCTGGACTGGTCACCTGCCCTTTCCCATCTCATTCCCATCAGCTCCTCTGACCCAGCCTGGCAGGCCAGGGCCAGGTGAAGATCCTCAAGAATAGAGTACCCTCCTCTCTGTAGGTCAACGAAGGATATGGCTGACCCAAGAGACCCAGCCCAGGTAGGAGGGCTGGGCCCCTGGCCAGGCCCTTGCAGGTCCCCAGCCCCTTTCCTGGGAGAGTCAAGGGTCAGGAGAATCTTGCTGGGCCCTTCACCTGCCCTGGTCCTAATCAGCTCCTCCAGGGGTCAGATACAAATTTAAATTTAATTTAATTTAAATTTAAAGAAATTTAAATTTAAATTTCTTTGTCCTCCATTGGCAAATAAATGAATGTTCATTATAGAACATATGAGAACCAGAGAGTAGAAAAAAGAAGAGTAAGTAAATTAGAAATTGCTTTTCCAGGTGTGAAGTCACTTTGGGTCCTCTGGTGTAGGCCTGGGGCTGGGCAAGGGGGCATAGATCTTCCGGTCTGGGTGGTCAACAGGTCAGAGGGGCTGCCATGGCTGACTTGGGCCTGCCTCCCCACGTGGGTTTCAGGAAAAGCCGTGCGTCCCCCGCAGTCTTGTCCATAGTGATACAGAAGGCAAGCTGACAAGAGTTGCTATATTTAATTTTGGTGTCTGCGTCACCTCTGACCACACAGCAGCCCAGGCAGTGCACTGGCTGGAGGCGTTTCTGAGCGACACTGTGAGAGAACCACTTTCCACAAGAGAAGGCACCGCGGAAGGGAAGGGAGAGAGAGCAACAGAAAGTGAGGTCGTAAGTAGGAAACTGCTTCTGGGATTTCAAATGGCTTCGTCATGGGGCCCTCCCTGGCTGCTGAGAAATCAGTTGATCTGGGAAAGTTCGTTGCAAACCATGCGCCCTGTCGCTTTTGGGTGGAGCTGAGAAATGAATGAAGATAATGAGGCCTCATGACTTTTATTTTTCAGGGTAAGAGAGGGCATCGTGTGGGAGGCCGACCGTGGACATAGCCCTTGTCCTGGCCAGCCTGGATCTCTGGGGGCTCAACACGGCCAGTGTGTCCAGGCCAGGTTCGCCTCCTAGAGCACGGTCAGCCTCCACTGCTGGCCTTCCCAGAAGGGAGCTGGGCTGAGGGAGGAGCAGCGTTTGGGTTTGTTACAACTGACCAGCTCAGGGACTGAAGAGATGGAGCAGAAGATACCTCCCCGTTGGCCATAATGAAAAAGTGATAAGCTGATGGACTGATAACCCAGCCTTCAGGCTGCTCCTCTGCCACAGAACACAGACGCTTGCCTGGTCCCCTAGTCCTGCTCCTCCTCATCCTGAGCCTTCAGGGGCTGGCCTCAGAGAAACCCGTGAGGTGCAGTGTTTTCTGACACCTCATCTGAGCAGCACACAGAGGCGTGTTTCACAGGAAACTCTGGCTGTGTCTCGCTTCTCGCTTGAGCCCTGGCCCCTCTTCTAGTGAAACTTCTCGGCCTGGGGTTCCAGGTGGTACCAAGGGGCTCCCCACCCTGGGCCCCCGACTGGCATCTGCCTCCTACTCACAACTACCCTTATCTCTTCTCAACCCCTTCCCTCCGGGCCCTGTTAAGGATTTGCCCTGTGTATGGAAGCAACCAGGCCACATGGCTGAAAATTCCAAGCAAACACCCCAGGGGCCGGTCCCCAGGCAGCGATGCTCCCATCCACTGTGGCTGACACCTACCTTTTTTCTGTTCTCTTTCTCATTCCTGACTGGGCCACCTCCCTATTGTCACCATCAGCAGCTTGGTTCTGTGCCTCTGAAAGGCATCCCTCATCCCTGGAAGGCCCTGTGCCTGCTCTAGCACACTGCACACCACTGGGGACCACAGGTCCCCCTGTCTGGAGGACAAGTCTCCTGCGACCAGCAGGAGCTGTGCAGGGCTGAGGATGTGGCAAGCTGTGGACCCCTAGTGGCAGGGCCTGGCACAGCCCATCTGCTCTGTGCACCAGGCCCAAGGACCGCCTGAATGGGTGGCTTGGAATGCATCCTGGGAAAAATCCCGAGGGACCCAAATGCCAGTCTTTGTTCTTGAGGGATTCCCATGGAATTTCACTGGAAGAGTCTCCATCTTCTTTTTGAACAGACAGGCCAACCCCTCAGTCGTGGAGAGGGGTGGAAAAGATATAGTTCGAAAATCATGCTACTGGAGAATGAATGGATTATTAAGTTCTGTTTAAGAGAAAAAAACATTACTTTTCCATAAATATCTTTGGTCTGAAAGTCCTGGACTCTGGGTGGAGAGGGATGCTAAGAGCCTGGCTTACTCCCTCCACTGTTCCGTGCTTTCCAGCCTCTTCTGCCTCACAGGAAGCAGCGAAGCCTCACCTCCAGAGGGCAGGGAGGCCTCCCAAGGGAGAACAGCCTCCCCAGACCCTCCATTTTAAAGAGTTCTCTGTGGTGTCAAACCTCGGACCACGCGCTGTCTTGTCCTCAGCAGCCCAAGTGGCTTATGCCACATGGGCCCACAGGTGGTCCTCAGCAAATGTGGCGAGACGTAGGTCCTGCGACCTAAGAAAGCCTCGGAGAGTCAGTCCCATCCCTTGTGGGCACAGCCCGTGTCCCCTCCCTAGGCCTTCTCTCCCCCTGGCTGAGCATCTCCAGCCCAGTTCCGGCTCCTTCTTCCCTCTCCTGTCCTGCAGCGGTGAGATGAGGAAGTGGAAGGCTGGTTCCTGAGTACTCAGCTGCGGCCATCATTCCCCTGCCAAGACCCTGCCATGTCTACTGCTTTTGCTGGGAGGCACATGACCCTAGAGTACCTGCCTGACAGTGTGACTGCCCTGGTCACCCTCCACCCGCTGCAAAGCATCTTGTCCTCTGGAGCCACCCTCTACACTGGGCATCTCCTAGGGAGGCTGATGAACAAAGGTTTGGCTGTGGCCTGTTGCTTCCAGACTCCAGGGATGCTGTGCCCACAGGAGAATAAAACAGACCTGCTCTGAGGGGTGGGGTAACTGGGGCCCTTGGACTCATTCTGGTCTGCCATGGTCCATAGGCTGCGAGTCGATGCCTCTTTGTTCACAGAGCGGGTGGTGAGCACTTCCTACTGAGTGGTGTCCAGACATGGAATGGGCTGTCCCAGGAAGCAGACAGTGAATTCTCATGTCATCCCACAGGGTGACATGAGAGTGTGTGGGTGGTGCCAGACACAGCTGGACACGCCAGGAGTAGTGGTAATGATCTCATCACTGAGGTCTCCTCCCATTCCACACGCCCTCCTTGAACCTTGACATGTCGCCCTGGCTTCCTCTCCTCACTATAGGCAGTCCCCACCCCCAAGACCATGTGCCCCCAGTCCCAAGGGTTTGCTTACTCTTTCCAGCTTACTCCCCCTTCCTCCAACCAGCCTGCCTCTCACAGAGCTCCTTGGAGTTCTGTAACCAGACAGGTGTCCCCAGAGGCCAAAATAAAAGGCAAACATCACCAGGCTTATCTGTCACCATCTTTATTTCTGGCTTCCAGTTTGACACAATGAAACAGCTTGTTCAGTGATCCCCTCCCCCAACCCACACACGCGGCCTTCAGTGTTGTAGGCCGCATTTCCATATATTATTAACTCTTTGCTAACATATTTAATACTTAATTTTAAATACAAGGACAAAATAATAAATTACTCCTTGGCCCCAGAGCCCCAGTGAGGTAGCAGGATTGTATGCACAGTACTTGTTACTAGGGACCCCACCAATGCACACTGCTTTACGCTAGAGCCCCAAGTCATAGGTGCTCAGGCGGCAAAAGGCTCCCACACCCCAACACTAACAGACACTCACTTAAATAACACACAATAATAAATAAGACTAAGAAGAAACGTGCCTGAGCCACTCTCTGCCTCAGTCACCCTGTGTGAAGCAGGTCCCTCTGCCACTGCATGTTTGGAAAGAACAGCACCCACTGTAATGCTATAGTTTGCTCCAGGTACAGGGCAGTGTCTTCCCTCCTGGTTCCCTGAGCTCAGAGCCCTGGATAGACCACCAGGCTGAGCCCTGGGCACTCAGGAAAGTATCGGCATGGCTGAAGGCAGGTGGCACAGGCTGAGGTCTAAGCTAAGGCAATCTTTCCCCTCCCTACCCTCCTCCCCGTGTCCCCCCAGTTTCTGGTATTGGTAAGAAAACGAATCTGCAACTTAAATAATCAGGGCCTGTCTCTGCATATCTCATGCTTCAGGGGAGTTTTCCTTGGCGAAAAAGACTCTGCAAATGTCTGAGCAGTTTCTTCACAAACTGGCCCACTTCAATTTTGGTGTCTGGGGTGGGCATGGTGGAAGTCTGCTGCAGGACAAAGAAGTCAGTGCATTAGTGGATGTCATGGGCAAGGACAACCCAGGGGCTTTCCAGGGATTGTCTCGTATAATCTTCACAAAAGTCCCCTAAGGTGGGTACTGTCATTACTCAGACTTCACAGAAGTGGAAACTGAGGCTCAAGCAGGAGTCAGGAGCCCTTGAGCTCAAGGACTGTAAATCCCAAAGGCCATGTTCCTATTGCCACAGTGGAACCCACTCCTGTGTGGACACACACGTCAAGTGCTCATCCTTGTTCCCCTGGAGCTCTTTAGGACCCAGGAGTGGGTTGGGAGGGGGCCTCAGGGGGTGAGATGTTGCGGGGAGCCTTACCCCAGCAGTGGGCTTGCGTGCACAGAGGCCACTCAGCATCCTCTGGGTCTTCTGGATGGCACTGCAGTTGGAGACGTTGATCAGGGACTCCAGAGCTGCACAGTACTGTGGGGAGAAGACCACAGTCAGGCCCCGCGGTGGGAGCGGTGTGTTTACAGGAAGAGAGACCGAGAGGTGGGCAGAGGTGGGTCTGGGTTGGGGGGAAGGGCCCTGGTGGTAAGGGAGAGAGGGTAGCTCTTGAGGCTCATTGGGAAAGCCCCAGCGTGTGAACGGGGCTCAGAGAAGACAATCCCAAGGCCTACAGCTGTCACTTCCCCACGAGTAGCCAAAGGTCCTTACCCCACCAGCTGTCAGGTCGATGCTCCACACCATGCTGCCATTGCAGAGGGGAGCCTGAGGGAGCAAGGTGATGGTGAGCAGATGGTTGGCAGAGCCCCCGCCAGCCCAGGCCAGGTCCCCATTGGCACCCCTGGTATGGCTCAGTCAGGCCTGGCAACCCCTCAGCACTCTTGAGCTTCATTTCCTGCCCTACATAAGGGGCTGGGGAGCCATTATAGAGGGTCCCGGAGCTGAGAGAGAAAA
The DNA here is from genome assembly GCA_028644305.1 of Xerus rutilus. Taxonomy (NCBI): domain Eukaryota; kingdom Metazoa; phylum Chordata; class Mammalia; order Rodentia; family Sciuridae; genus Xerus; species Xerus rutilus. The sequence goes on from CM053405.1 coordinate 118,786,228, forward strand.
CTGGTAAGAGATAAGCTTTATTCAAAGCTCACCACACCTAGGGTAAGGAACCTGAAGACAAGGGCCTTGAGCCAGGTTCGGTGAGGGAGGCAGTGGCCCAGTCTGCTGTTGATCAGGACAATTCAGAGGGAGGCAGTGGGGTCTGTAATATTAGGGACCTGTGGTCTGCAGTAGGGGCACTACAGTTAGGAACCCTCTGGCATCAATCAGGCCTGGTTTGAACTTGGCCTCTGTCAAATAATCTTAGCAAAATGGGGTCATGGCGCCTGTCTCTGGAGCTGTGGGCAGCATTATGACATATTAAGTAGCCAGCACTGGGCCTGGGTGTGAGTTGATGCCCATGGGGACAGGGGCCCACTCTACGATGAGTCTTCCCACAGAGTGGGCTTCACTAATCACTGACAATGATGGCTGGATTACTCTGTTCAAAACCTAGTTGGCAAATTCCAAACAGTTCTAGGAGAGCCCTGACCCTTCTCTGCTAACAACTGGCTGAGTAGGAGCTGGCAGTGGTAGGGCCAGACAAGGGGAGCAGCTGGTCTCTAGGGGCTCTGCTGAAACTCTTCATAGGTCCATAATGCTGCACTCTCCCCACCTCTCATGGCCAGGCCTGGCCCCTAGTCCACGGGGCTTTTCCTCACCCACAGGCATATAGATCCAGGCCCAACCTGTTCATGACCTCTTCCTGATTGGTGCCCATCCGGCCCCTCAGAGCCCTGCCTGGCCAGCCCATACTCACCTTCTGGTCCTGCGTGATGTTGACCAGCTCCTCAATGAGCTCCTTGAGGGCTGTGGGTGGAGGCACCGGGCCTGGGGCAGCAAGGCCACTAAGGCAGGCAAGGGTGAGGAACACAGTCAACCAGAGCGCCATGAGACCCAGAGCCAGCACAGAACAGAGGAATAGATGTGTCATGTGCTGGCCAAAGCTGAGCGGCTTGTGGCCTTTGCTTCTTGTGGCGGCTTTTTATAGGCCCAAATGGTGACACTTCATACCCTGGCCTCCGCTTTGTCGGGCACTATCTAGAAACCACATCTTTACTCATCTTGATTTTAGTTTGTGGAAAATCCAGCATCGTATAAAGGAAAGAGCTTGATTTCTAGCGGATTTATTGAGAAGGATCTGGTACAGAGTTTCTAAGGTTGGAATGGCTGAATTCCAGGTGGCGGTGAGAGGGCCCTGAGGGCACCTGGCATCAGCACCACAGCAGTTCCACCTGGTGACCATCCTGAGCTCCTGGACAGCCAACCCAATTCTGAACTCCTGTCTTCAGACACCTCTGGCTCACCAGAAGTGCTGGGCAGTCCAAGTGGCACTGTATCTGTGCCAGGTCTATACGCTGTGGGAATTTGGGACTTGTATTTTTTCTTAAACTACCAAAGTAATGCTTGATTTTAAATACAAAATTCAACCAGGACAAAAGGAGAGACTGAAGTTCAGTTTTTCTGTCCCACGTGATTCCTCCTTGGCTCCACTGTGGGAAGGATTCAAAAAGGTCAGACTCCCAAGTCTTTACTGAAAGAGCCAACCAGACTTAAGGTCCTCTTGGGACTTTTAATTTTTAAAGATGTTTTGATAGTATCTCTGGGTATGAGCAGCTTGGACTCTGGGGCTCACCATGGCCTTCAGTCAGAGCCATCCTATTAGAACACCCTTAGTGCCTTAGCTGCAGCCCAGGTCCAAGTGTGTAACTGTTCCTAGAGCCAAATGAGACTGGTTAGGGGTGGCGGTACCACTTTCTCCCACCGGTCTCTGTAGGAGCAGCCCCTGCCTTCGAGGGCTTCATGTTTCCCTTGTGCAGAACTGTGGCGGGCAGCTCCTGGGCCTGTCCCCTGCAAGCGGCACCCCTGCAGGGACGCTGGCCTGTAGCCTTTTTCCTGCTCTTCCCTCATTTCCCTAGAATTCCTCCAGAAACCCCCACAGCAGAGGCTACAGCATTTGCTTATTGAACGCTGACGTAAAGATCACTTCCTCTCCTAGGCCAGCACCTGCCACTCCAGGTCCCCTCTTGGCCTGCTTAGGCTCCCTTGTCCCCTCCTCAGTGGGGCTCAACTTCACAAAGGTCTTCCCAGGGATGCCAGAACCTTCACTTTTGCAGAAGCCTCCCAGCCTTGCTTTGCTCTCTTCTTGCTGGGAACACAATTCCCAGGCTTGGGCCCACACTCAAAGCTTTGCAGCCCAACTACACCTGGGAGCCCGCCCCTGCCCAGAGAGGCCTCTCAGTGCCTGGCGTCATTTTCCACATCTGTAGTATAAGACCAGTGGCATCTCCCATGGGGTCTCCGTGGTGGGGGAAGGATTGGGGAATCACCTTGGGCTGTGCAAGTCCCCAGAGCCCCGCGCATGCATGAGTCAACGTGCCCCTACCGCTCCTGACCAGCAGAAGGCATGAGGACAGGGGTGGGCAGGCGCGCCCCCGCGCGTGGGAGCAGGCGCGCTGGCGCGGCGATGGCCTGCAGAGATAGGGGAGCGACCTTATGTAACGCGAGATGGGGCCGATAAGCGGGATCCGCGCGGCAAGGCCCTCCCCCGCGGCCTCCGGAGGTGGCCGGTACGAGAAGGAGGTCTGAGGGCGCAGAGCAGCCTCTCCGGGAAGCGAGGGGGAGGCAAAGGTGGAAGTGAGCGGTCCAGCACCCTGCCCATCGCGCCCAACGACGCCCAGAGCGCCGTGCGCACAGGCCAGGGAGCGCTCGGGCTGCAGCGCCTGACTGGGCTGGGCCGAGACCCACCCTCCTCCCGCCCTGCCCCCGGGGGCGTCGTGCAGAGGTGGCTTTCGGGGCCGAGGAGCCACAGCCACGCTGAGAGGAGCACCCAGGCTCCCTGCATCGAGTGGTCTTGTGTTACGTGTTTCTTGATTGTCAGCGTGGTCTGTTCACCTGTCACACCCCAAGCGATTGGAAAGAACCCAAACTCTAAGTACTTGACAAACCTGGCATGCATCTAACCTGAGAGCCTGGCGTGGGCCGCCCACTCCTGCTCTTACAGTTGTGAACCCGTGGGGTTCGCAGCCTACTTGCCTGGTTCTTGTTCTGGGGTGCTGGGAGTGGGAGTCTTTCCCTGAGGTCAGATCGCCCTGTGCAGTCAGGAAAGATGGGCGTGTCTTTATCAATTTTCCTGCTCTTTGGGGGTCTCCGTTACAAGGAAGATTCAGAGTTGGGAGAAGTAAGGGTTGGGCGAGTTGTTTTAGTATGTAAAACTACTCGTTAGATTTTTAGGAGAGTTACACTTGCAAGTAATTTATACAATGAAATAATCCATAAAGGTTGACCATGAAAACCGCCAATGTTGGGTAACAGTGCTCCGTGGGGCTCTTGCATTTCTGCTTGTCTAGCAGAATGAGGCACTGACTGTCCCACGTTGTCTCTTTTTCTTTTTCCTTTTTGCAGTACTGAGTACTGGGGGTTGAACCCTGGGCCTCCCAAGCTAGGCAAGTGCTTTCCTACTGAGCTACATCCCCAGCACTCCTCTTATTCTTTTAAAGGATGTTTGTATAGCAAATAACCTTGGGAGAGATACAATCTTCCTTCAGAGCAAAAGACAGGCACACCTTCTGCTCCTTATAAAAAGTTCAGGTTCCCTAACCTAAGACTTCCTCCCCTATAAGACAACCCACTGAGTGCACAGGTGCCCTCTGGTCCTCTCTGCACCACCCTGTGAGAATTGGGGTTCTGGGAACAAAAACGTTGATATTCTACTGCTTCTGTGCATAATAAATGTCTTTGTTTCTGAGCCAAGAACCCTGTGTCTACTGCTAGCATCTATGAAACTGTGACATGATGACTTGATAGCTTGTAAATAGGGAAAAATCTCAGATCCTTCCGTTTTTGACAAGTTGTTCTGGTTTTTACCTCCTTCCCCTTTTCTAAGTTAAACGTGTTGCTATTTCTTGATTTTCAGGTGTAGGCATAGTTGTCTAGGAAAAATATTTCTTCTTCCCTCCTTCCATGCTTCCTTTTCCTCTTGCTACCAACGTAGGATCATAATTTGGGTCAGTCAGAAGCCTTGTTTATGTTTAAATAATTATTCTAATATATTCACAGAACAAAGGTGGTTAATTATGATCACTTTTATTTTCCCTGAAACTATTTCCCCTCTGGAGTTGTTTTGTTTTCTCATTTGTTTTCTATGTTCTCAGTGATTTAACCCTATATTCTTGGTCACTTATATGAATTCCTCTCAAGAGATTTGGTTAAATTAGGTGTTCTCACAGTTTTATCTTCCAGAGACAATTTTGTTTCAACCCCACCCCCACCCCTACTAAGGATTGAACCCA
>CM053405.1:118790998-118807190 GCA_028644305.1 Xerus rutilus
GCTGTACTTATTTTTCTGCTCAATTTTGCTGTTAACCTAAAATTGCTCTAATAAAGTCTATTAAAACAACACCAATAGGCTGGAGATACAGCTTAGTAGTACTTGCCTATGTATATGAGGCCATAGGTTTGATCCCTAGCGCTGCAAAACAAAACACAACACAGACACGTGCCAGTGGTGGAGCTGTTTCTACCCCTTTTCCTTTTGTATGCAGACATGCCCTTTACCTTTAAATGCCTAGCTGATTCTATTGTCCATTAGCACCTCTTTGTACCAGACCTTCTGCCCCAGCAATGAGAGAATTTTCCCTTTGGTTCTAATCTATCCAGTGCCTCCCATACTTGGTCTTTAAGGGAAAGCTTCTCAGAGCCTCTGAGTTACCTTCTTCCTAAGTATACATGGCTTCCAGCCTAATGTCACAAAAGAAACAGCATGTTAAGCCTACCCAGGACAGTAGTTAGGGTAACAAAAATCAAACCTCAGCTCACTCATACCAGGCAAGTGCTCTACCACTGAGCCCTTTTAATTTTTATTTTTTGAGACAGAATCTTGATAAGTTGTCCTGGCTTGGCCTTGAACTTGCGATCCTCTTGCCTCAGCCTCCCGAGTGGCTGGGATTACAGAATGCATCATCACATCCAGCTAGGGTTCTTGTTGTGGCTGTGAAAACCACTTTTCTGGTCATCTCAAAACTTTGCCACTAGCACTGAACTGAATGCCTGAGACACACCATGAGAGAGCAGGTATCTAAGGGCTCAGAACAGCATCATCTAAATAGACCAAGACTTCACCTTTTAGAAGACCTGTCCAGCTCTCACTTCTTTCCATACTTAAACCATCTTCAGGACTCAAGCTACTGAGAAGATTGTCTAAACTGTGCAAAATGTGAACATACACAAGAAAAGCAAATCTTGACTGGATTTCCCCATAGTCTCAAAGCTATCTCACCAACTAGAACATTACCTGGAAAGGCCAAACACCTATGAACTTTTTTCCTAATAAAACTAGTAATTCTGAAGTATGATGAAAAACTAAGTAATGAAAAATTAAACAAACTGGAAAAAAACAGTAAAGATTATATTTATAAAAGTCATTTTCCAACAATATATTATCCTTATCCTTGTATTTAAAATTGTACCATACTCTGAGGTATGCAGGTTGCTGAAAAACTGGCTATGGTTATTATTCCTTGTTATAGTTACTATGCTTCCCTACTGCCCTGGAACTTAGCACTGGGGGACCGTGTTGCTTCCCTACATCTGGGTCAGTGAAAGTTCTCTTGCATAAAGGAAATGGTATGATGATCACTGTGTTCCAACTTACTAGTGACTTTTCTTATTTAGCAAAATTCAAAATCCCTAATTTGCCAATCTTAAATCATACACTTAACAGGAAAATGACTCTTTTTCAAGATAAATCCCTGTGAAGTACTGAACTAATTTCCTGTAGCTAGACTCTTAAACATCAGCTTTTAAAATTCAGGCAATGCTACAGCCATTATTGCAAGATAAATGTTTAGTTAACTGAGCTCTGTTTAGGTACTATGACTTGAAATGCATTTAAATAAAAAAAATATAAAAAAAATAAAAAAAAATAAAAAAAAGAAAGTGCACCTCTTTAGTTAAAGTGATATTGTTGAATCAGAAGAAAAATTATAGTCAAAATTAATGTATCTTACATGTGTATTAAATAAAATGTAGATGATTTTGTGTATAGAAAAAAAAATAAAAATAAAATAAATGTTTAGTTAAAATAACCTTCAGCAGATATGAAATGCCAATGGCTATCTTTTTACTTTGTAATCTACCCTCTGTAGGATGCTACTAATGTGAAATCTTACTACACCTATGGTCCAAACAAGAATGATGGCCACAAAGTGAGCTCTGATTAAAGACCTCATCCAAAGCTCTCCCTGAATACAGAGACCCATTCTCCAAACAGCCTTATAGAAAAATGGCTGCCTCAGATACAAAACTGTCAAAGTTGCATGTTTCTCTGAGTCTCGGAAGAAATATGACCTAATATGCAATGTTCTGTATCTAGGAAAAAAATGAGTGTAGAATATTTTGGGCATAGGGTAGAACACTATACCTTTAGTGATAATATTCCAAAATCATTTAAGTGGATGTATTCTATGAGGTAATACATTCTAAATGATGCATGTTTTCCTCTTCTCATCTGCCGTGTCTCTGACCATTGCCAATGCTTCTACTTAGTGATGTTTTTAGATGATTACTAATAACAGATGGTAATCAGCTTTTCTTGAAAACGCACTGCTAATTTCCTGTGTTACCTTAAATAGACAATTGAATGCAACAATGACACTGACAGCATGCCTTATTCTAAGATGTGAAACAATGAGGGAAATTTTAGACCTTATTTGCTTCCGGGGAAGAAGGCAAATTTAGGGCTCACAGTACAAACCTTGAGAAGTCCATTGTTTGCAAGCACAAGCCCACAAAGACACAGTTTTGGGGGAAATTTGTACAATTTCTTTTCTTCTGATTTAGAAGAATCCATCTGATTACCAGATAACAGATTTCAGCAAGCAGCCCAGCTTTGTTCCTTAAGCAGGCCTAAATTGCTGGAAAGCACCCTTGTACCTCCTACCCCCGCCCACCCTGCCTGGCTCCATCAAGCTCTCTCACACGTCCTCACCATGCTCAATGTGATGACTCTGTGACTAAGGCACTCTGGTGAACTGTTCTTCCTTCCCAATTATAGGTCAAATCCAATAGAGGGCAGAGCACCTACCAAGTTCTCTTCCTTCGGTCAGTCAGCAGTTTAGAGGAGGAACAGGACTTATTGTGGAAATTCCTCTGGTTCCTCTGTCACTGGCTTTCAGGATATTCAGGGACAAGTGAAGGGAGGGCTCTAGGTGTAGTGCTCTATTCATTTAACACACATGAAACCCCAGGTTGTCAGGGCAGTGCACCACAGTAAAAAGAATATAATGCTTTTAAGTGAATTTAAAACACAACCAACTTGCCTACCTAACTCAGTTCATTATTCCTCAAAGTCATTAACAATCTCCATTTTGTCAAATCTAAAGGTCATGTCTTAATCCTCATCTTATTCAACCTCTCAATAGCTTTTTTTTTTTTGGCGGTGCTGGGAACCGAACCCAGAGCCTAGCATGCTAGGCAAGCGCTTTGCTACGAAGTGACACCCCCAGCCCCTAGCATTAGATTCTTCAAGTATTTTGTTTCCACACTTGATTTTCGATATTCTGCACCTTTAAAAATTTTTTCCACATCACTAGCTGATGATTTACTGATTGGTTTGTAAACATAGTGAATCTTGACTTTCTTTCTCTGTCTAGTCATTCTATATGTAATCTCATTCCATGATTTTAAATGCCATATTTATGCCAATGATTCCCAAGTGTCTCTCCTTTGACCTCTAGACTGGATTATATATCCAACTGCTTGCTTGACTTCTCTACTTAGAAGTCTATAGACACTTCAAACTTAAGGTGTCCGACACACAATTCTTCATTTTCCCTCCCAAATTCTTTCCATTTCAAGAATGGCAACTTGTTTCCCCAATGCTCTGTTGCTCAAGTAAAAATATGGTAGAAGTAATCTTTGATTTTCCTTTCCTTCTCTACATTCAATTCAGAAGCAAAGCCTATCTACTCTATCCCCAGAACAAATCCTGAGTCCATCATTTCTATTTCCATTACTACCAGCCAAGTCCACTGCCATCTCCCAGGACACCATAGCAGTCTCCTCATGCGCCTTAGAATCTGTTCTCTACTTAACAGCCAGTGCCATTTCTTCAAATTGTCAATTGGATTATATTACCTTCTTGCCTTAACCTCTTTAGTGGTCTAAAGCCTTAATTTCTTACCAATGTTGCAGGATACAAAATCAACATACAAAAATAAGTAATGCTTTTTTTATATGCCAATAGCAAATTATGTGAAGAAGAAATCAAGAAAGCAATGCCATTTACAACAGCTATGAAAACAAAATCCTAGCAATGTATTTAACTAAAGCGGAGAAAAATCTTTACAAAGAAAACCATAAAACATCTATGAAAGAAATTGAAAGGACACAAGAAAAGTGGCAATATATCCTGTTTTAACAGATTGGAAGAATCAATATTGTTAAAATGTCCATGCTATCCTAAGAGATCTACAGACTCAATGCAATCTCTATCAAAATATCATAGAACCAGTACAAATTTTCTAAAAATTCATATGGGACCACAAAAACCCCCCAAACAGGCAAGTAATCTTGAGCAAAAAGAATAAAGCTGAAGGCATTATACCAACTAACTGCAAAATATACTATAAAGCTATAGTAATTAAAACAGCATAGTAATTAACTAATGCAATAGAATAGAGAGTTCAGAAGTAAACCCAGGCATCTCCAGTCAACTGATCAACAAAGGTGGTAAGAACATGCACTGAGGAGAGGGTAGTCTCTTCGATAGATGGAGAGGGTAGTCTCTTCGACAGATGGTGCTATCTATCTAGGAAAAAAGGGCTATCCATTCACATGCACAAGAATGAATCTAGGCCTATTCTTACCCTATACAATGATCAACTCAAAATAGATAAAATAATGTGAAAGCCTGAAACTATGAAACTTACTAAAAGAAAATACTGGGAAGTGTTTTAGGACACTGAAACAGGCAAAGATTTTTTGGAAAAGACCCCAAAAGCACAGGAAACAAAAGCAAAAACAGGCAAATGGGAGTATATCAAATTAAAAAGCTTCTGTGCAACAAAGGAAGCAATCCATACAGCGAAGGAACAACCTACAGTATGGGAGAAAATATGCGCAAACCACACATCTGGTTAATATTCAAAGTAGGAACTCAAGTCAGTAGCAAAAAGAAAACAAAACAACTCCCCCCCACCCAAAATCTCAAAACTAGAACAAAACAAAAAATTTTAAAAATGAGTAATAGACCTAAATAGATATTTTTCATAAGACATACAAATGGCCAACTGGTGTATGAAAAAATGTTTAATACCATTAATATCAGAGAAACGTAAATTAAAAGCATACTGAGATATCACCTCGCTCTAGTTAGAATGGCTATTATCAATGGCTATTATTCTGGTAAGAATGTGGAGAAAAGAAAATCCTTAGAAATTGTTGGTGGGAATGTAGATAACACATCTATTATGGAAAAGAGTATAGAGGTTCCTCAAAAAATTAAAAATAGAGCTAACATATGATCCAGCAATCCTACTACTGAGTATATTTCTAAAGGAAATGAAATCAATATGTCAAACGGACATCAAGCCCATGTTTATTGCAGTATTACTCACAATAGCTAAGAAATGGTCCATCAACTGACGAGTAAAGAAAATGTGGTAAATACATACAATGGAATACTATTCGGTCATAAAAGGATGAGATTCTGTCACTTTCAACAACATGCAGATCATTATGTTTAGTGAAATAAACCAGGCACAGAAAAATGCCATATGATCTCACTCACGTGGAAGCTACGAAAGTTGATCTCAAAAGTTGAGAATAGGGGCTGGGGTTGTAGCCCAGTGGTAGAGCACTTGCCTCTCATGCATGAGGCACTAGGTTCGATCCTCAGCACCACATAAAAATAAATAAAGATATTTGTGCCCATCTACAACTAAAAAAAATTTAAAAAAAAAAAGGCTGAGAATAAAATAGTAATTACCAGAAGCTGGGGAGACAGGGGAGATGGAGAGATGGGGAAATCTGGTTAATGGGTACTAAGACAGAATTAGAAGAAATAAATTCTGGTGTTCTATTGCACAGTATGGTATCTATAATGATAATATACTGTATATTTCCAAAAATCTGAAAGAATGGATTTTGAATGTTTCACCACAAAGAAACAGATGTATGAAAAGATAGGTATGTTTACCCTGATCTGAACATTACACAATATATACATGTATCAAACATCAGATGGTATTCAATAAACATGTACAATTTTTATGTGTCAAAAAATGACAAAACCAGGTGGGCATGGTAGTACATACCCATAATCCCAGCAGCTCGGGATGCTGAGGCAGGAGGATTATGAGTTCAAACCAGCCTCAGCAACTTAGCAAGGCTGTAAGCGACTCGGCAAGACCTCGTCTCAACATAAAACATAAAAAAGAGCTGAGGATGTGGCTCAGTGGTTAAGCTCCCCTAGGTTTTTTTTTGAGCAGGGATTGAACCCAGGGGCCTTAATCACTGAGCCACATTCCTAGCCCCTTATAAAATTTTATTTAAAGACAGGGCCTTGCTCAGTTGCTGAGGCTGGCTTTTAACTTGCAATTCTCCTATCTCAGATGCCCTCCAGATCTAATGGGTCTTAGCTGAAGGCTGAGTTCCCAGGTGGTACTGACAATGCTGCTCCAGGGCCAGTTTGAAAATTAATGTATTTGACCTGAAACCAAGTAAGTATGTTAAATATTTAAAGGTAAGTACCCAAATCACTGAAGTATAATAAATCATTTATAATCCAAAGAAGGGAAAAAGAAGGAATATAGAATAAATTAATTCTATGAAAGGTAGGAAAGAATTTTAAAAAGAGGACAAAAGTAAATCCAGCTCTATTAAGTAATTACAATGACTATGAGAGGATTAAGTTCAGTAAAAGATAAAGACTGCCAGACTCAACTAAAAAGTTCTGCCACATGCTGGAAATATTATAAAGTTGTAGTAATTAAGACCATGTTGGTAATGGCATACAGATAGACAAAGTGACTGATGAAAGGAGAACCTAGAACCAAACCCACATATAGTATTCTAATATAATACAGAAATGATGTGGTATATCAATGAGAAAAAAATAATGACTCAATATATAGAACCAGGAGAACTGAATTACTACCTCACACTTTACATCTGTACATAAAGTTCAACTTAAAATTAAATAATTAAATGTACTTAGATGTGAAAAGACAAAACTTTAAACTTTTTAGAAGAAAATGCAGGAACAGGGAGATTTCTGAACAAGACATAAAAAGAGCTGATTGATAAATTCAATTATCTTAAAATCAAAGTGTCATCAAAAGAAGTAAAAGTAAAAGCACAAAGCTTGAATAGATATTTGTAATGCATATAATTATTTATTATTTACTTATTTGGTACCAGGGATTGAACCCACAGGGATTTTACCACTAAGTCACATCTCCAGCCCCACCCTCCTGTTCCCCAATTTAGAGACAAGGTCTTGCTAAATTGCTGAGATTACTGGTGTGTGTCACAGGTCTCAGCTTGTATAAAATTTTAAGAAGAATTAAAATGCTGAAAAGATACAGAGTACCTATGAATCAGTTAAAAGAAAAAAAAGGCCACCAGTACATAACAAATATGTCAGACAAATATTTAATTAAAGAGGAAACAATATGATCATCAACACAAAAAGAAGCTGAGCATCATAAGAAAGAAGGGATCAGAATGATTCAAGATGGCTAAACAGAGATGCTCAGCACTTACCAACTCCTTCACAAAGAAGAACAACACTTACCACAGCTCTAACACATGTACAGCTGTATTCTGAAGTGAATGACCACAGGAATAACTGTAAATCAGCAAAAGAGAGTGGAATCTTATAAGATTCAGAGACCTGGGCAGACTAGAGCATGGTAGAAGAAACAAAATACCTTGGCATCTGCCACACCAGCTCCATAATGGGGGAAAGGTGAACCTCTCCCATGCATAAGTCCCAGCAAACTATCAGTGCAGATGCTGGCAATCTTAGATACTAGGAAGTTTCACAATCTTCACAGACTTGGAGCTCAATTAGACAAGTAATATGCAGTCTGCACAGCTGCCTTGATTTTTGGAAAAGGATATCACATCATCTACCAGTGAAATCTCCAGGATGCTATAGCCAGGTGCCATCTTGAGAAGTGAGCTACTGTCTGAATTTGGACTGCTCTAGGGGTCAAAAACCCCTGCATATTCCCATCTCTAGGACTCCACAGACATTCTACAATGCTAGCTCAGGGAGCTCTGCATCATGAACCCAACCTGGCCTAGCAGAGTGACGGTCATCTAAGCCTGGTAGGTGCCCTGCACTGTAGGGGATGAGTGCTGTGACATGGAAGATACATCACCCTTAAGATTCAGGGAAACAGGGTACTTGCCCTCTGAGGTTGACGGCATAGCCAGTTACATGTAGACTTGTGCTTATGCTAGGACTGAAGGCAGGCACTCATGTGATTCCTGTGGCCCCTCTCCCTTACCATGTTCAGGTGCCTGTTCCTGACAGGGCAAAGAGGGAACACTATAGTTCATGCTGATGCCCTGCCTGCAGGGGCGTGTGAGGGGAGGTCTGGGCAACTCCATGGCTCCAGTCATTTCCCCACCACTGGGTATACACAGTCAAAGGGGGGCTCACCTCTGAGGGGAATTTTGCTTAGCTCTGTCCATGGTCCAATGCCAGAGGACTTGCCACCAATGTAGCAGAGAGGAATACCACATGGTTCCTGTTGCCACCCTACCTACACGGTTCCAACCACTCCAACTCCACACCTTGTCTGACAACACACTGCTCTTGGGACTGAGTGTGAGCACCACAGAGTGGGTACTACAGCTCCTTCCCCCACATCTCCCCAGGCACCATCTAGGACCACTAACTGGTGGGAGGACAAGTGCTTCATGTCTCTCACTACTCCTGGGGCTACCAGTGCCGGAGAGGCCCATGTTAGTAGCACAGCTAGCATCAGCAGTGCCTAAGGAAACTCTTAACACCTGATAGGGGCCACCACTCCCATTGTAGGAGTAGCCACTGTGAGCACCCCACACCCACTGCTATCTACATCACAACTTCTTGAACTGTTAGCATGTCCCCATTCTTGCATGGTCTGCAGAGATAATGGGTCTCTCTGACTCTACCATGGTATGTACTGTGCCAAAGTCATTATCAGAACCCACGAAGCTATAGGGAGACTACACTATGATGCCCATATAGAATTAAAAGCCAACACTGCATAACAAACCCATACCCCAAGGCATATCTTCAGCAGAAAGCTGCTACTAAGAAGGACACCCTATAAAAGTGGTACAGATAACAATCCACCAGATGTGCACATCTCAGTGTAGAAGCAAAAGAAATATGGAAAAATAAGGTCATATGAGGCCTCCAAAAGAACATAGTAGCTCTTTAGAAACACATTCCAAAGAAGTAGAAATGAATGAAATTCCTACAATTTAAGGAACAATTATAAGCTAAAGGAGATCCAAGAGAATATAGATAAATAAATACAATTAGGAAGACAATGTAATATGTGAATGAAAACTTCAGCAAAGAGACATTATGAAAAAGAATGAAACAGAAATCCTGGAAATGAAGAGCTTGATAAGTTAAAAAACAAACAAAAAACAGCTATTAAGTCTCAACAATAAACTATACCAAGTGGGGGAAAAAAATGTTTGAACTTGAAACTTGAAGATAGGTCTTTAGAACTATCTTGAGTCAGACAAAAACAAAACAAAACAAAACAACAACAAAAAAAAAGAAAAGAAAAGAAAAAAGGGAAGGAATGGAGGAATATTCAATTCAAGATCTATGAAACATTTCATTTTTATTTATTGGTTCTTTTTAGTTATACATGACAGCAGAATCCATTCGCATTAATTGTACAAGCATGGAATATATTTTATTCTAGTCCCATTCTTATGGATGTACATGATGGTGGGATTTACTGTGTTGTTTTCATATATGTACATGGGAAAATTATGTCAGATTCATTCCTATGGGACACTTTAAATGTATAAACACCTGTAGTTATTTTTTGAATAACCAAAGGCAAGAAGAAAAAAAGTTAAAGGTATAGAAAACTTCCCTATCTTGGGAAAAAACAGATATTGATGATCCATGTACAGAAGGCTTATAGAACTGCCAAAAGACATGGTCACAAAAGATATTGACAGCACATAGTCAAACTGTTAGAATTATAAGTGAAAGAGAGAATTTAAAAATATTCAAGGGAAAAGCACCAAATCACATTTAAAGGATCCCCATTAAACTAACAGATTTCTCAGCAGACACCTTATAGACCAAGAGGGAATGGAATGATGTAGTCCAAGTCCTGAAACAAAATAATTCCCAACTTAAATTATTATACTCAGCAAGGCTATCCTTCAGAAATAAAGACATTCTAAGATGAACAAAAATTGAGAGAATACGTGACTACCATGAAAAAGATGTGTAAGAGAGTCCTACACTCAAAAGGGAAAGATAAAGAATTACCATCACGAAAGCAAGTGAAATTGCAAATCCCACTAAAAGAATACATACAGAAAGGAGAAATAGAAAAGAATCAAACACTGACAATACAGTAAACCACCAAACCAAAAAGAAGAACAGAGAGGAAAAACAAAAACTTATTCAAAACAACTAGAAGAAAATCAACAAAATGACAGGAATAAATCTTTATATACTGATAATAATCTTGAATGTAAACAGATTAAATTCTCTAATTGAAAGATATAGACTGGCTGAATGGATAAAAAACCAGACCCACCCAACAATATGTTGCCTAAACGTAACTTACTTCACCAGTAAGGAAACACACAGACTAGAAGTAAAAGAATGGAAAATGATGTTCCCAGAAAATGGAAACCTAACACAAGCAGGATAGCTACACTTATATCTGACAAAATAGATTTTAAGACAAAAACTGCAAGAAACAAAGGTCAGTATAAAATGATGAAGGGATAAATTCAACAAAAAGAATTATTATAAGTCTATATGCAGCTAATGTTGGAGCACTAAATTTTTAAAAATTTATTTTTATTTACTTTTTTACTGGTACATTATAATCATACATAATAGTGGGGTTCATTATTACAAATTTGTACATGCACACAATAGAACAATATAATTTGGTCCATTTCATTCCCTAAGCACCCAATTTTATAAAATAAAGTATTAGAAATAAAGAGAGAAATAGACTCCAACAAGAGTGGGGGTTTTCAACACTTCACTTTCATCAATGGAGAGATCACCAAAAACAACAACAACAACAAAAATCAACAAAGAAACAGATGAGCTATACTATTACAGATAGCTGGATTGAACAGACATTTACAGAACATTTCATCCAACAACTACAGAACACAAATGATTTTCATCAGCACATGAAATATTCTCTTGAAAAGACCATGTATTGGTTCAGAAAACAAGTTTTAACAAATTTTAAAAAATGATCATGTCCTGTGTATTTTGTGGTCATAAACCAGAAGTCAACAACAACAGAAATTTTAGTATTTATACAAATGCATGGGAACTGACAACACACTTATTTTTTCCAGTGCTGGAGACTGAACACTTGACCTCATGCACGCAAAGTACACACTATCACTGGGCTATAGGATAACCTTGCTGAACAATGCATTTTTGAACTGAGGAAGTCAAAAGGGAAATTTTTAAATTTCTTGAAAAAAATGAAAATGGAAGGTCAACATTCCAAAAAATGTAGAATGTAGCAAAAGCAGTATAAGTATTACAAGGAAAGTTTACACATTGAGTGCCTACATTAAAAAATATATATTTCAAATCAACAACCTAATTGCATCTCAAGGACTGTGAATAGCAAGAATAAACCAAACTCCAAATTAGTAGAAGGAAAGAAATAACAAAGATCAGAGCAGAAATAAGTGAAATAGAGGAAGAAAAATTAAAAACAAGAAGATTCATGAAACAAAGAGTAGGTTCTTTGAGAAAGATGAATAAAACTGACAAACCTTTACCTATACTAACCAAGAAAAAGGGAGAAGACTCAAAACTAGAGATGAAAAGGAAGACATTACAACTTATGCCACAGAAATACAAAGGATCATTAGGATTATGAAAATTTATATGCCAGAAAGTGGAAACCCTAAAAGAAAAATGGACCCATTTCTGGACACTTATGAACTACCAAAATTTAACCATGAGGGCAGGAAAAAAAATCTGACTAGATTAGTAACAAGTAATGAGACTGAATTAGTAATAAAGTCTCCCAACAAAGCCCCAGGACCAGATAACTTTACTGCTGAATTTTATCAACCTTTTTTGGGGAGAGGTGGTGCAGGAGGGTCTTGCTCTGTTGCCAAGGTTGGCCTTTAGACTTGTGATCTTCTTGCCTCAGCCTACTGAATAGCTGGGATTACAGATGTTGTGGTGCCCACTTTATCAAACTTTTAAAAGAACTAATGCCAATTCTCTTCTAAGTATTCCACAGAACTGAAAAGGAAGGAACTCTTTCAAACTCATCTTATGAGACAGCATTACCCTGTTACCCAAACCAGAGAAGGATGCCAAATAAACAATTAACAAAAACAAAAAAAAACTATTGGTCAATACCTCTCATGAACATAGATGCAAAACTTCTCAGCAATATACTAGCAAATAGGGGCTGGGGATGTAGCTCAGTGTCAGAGTGCTTGCCTAGCATGTGTGAAGCATTGGGTTTCATCCTTAGCAAAATAGAAAAATAAACAAATAAGGGGCTGGTGCTGTGGCTCAGTGGTAGAATGCTTGCCTAGCATTTTTGAGGCACTGGGTTGAATTCTTA
This sequence comes from Xerus rutilus, assembly GCA_028644305.1. Taxonomy (NCBI): domain Eukaryota; kingdom Metazoa; phylum Chordata; class Mammalia; order Rodentia; family Sciuridae; genus Xerus; species Xerus rutilus. Next base: position 118,803,504 of record CM053405.1, read on the forward strand.
GCACCACACAGGTCCATTAACAAATAACAAAAATTAAAACAAAATCAAAATAAAGCCATGCTGTCCATCTACAACTAAAAAAAAACTTTTAAAAATACTAGCAAATCAAATTTAACAGCATAATAAAAAAGTATCAGTCATCATAATCAAGTTAGACTTGTCCCAAGGATGCAAGGATGATTCAATATATGCAAATGAATAAACATAGTACATAACATCGAAAGAATGAAGGATAAAAATCATATGATCATCTCAATAGATGCATAAAAAGTATCTGATAAAATTCAGCATTCCTTCATGCTAAAAGCCCTGCACAAAGTAGGTATAAGATTGTACCTGAACATAATAAAGGCTGTATATGACAAACCCACAGCCAACATCATACTGAATGAGGAAAAGCTGAAAGCAGTATCTCTGAGATCAGGAACAAGAACACAGGCTATCCACTATCACTGCTCTTACTCAATACAGTGCTAGAAGTTTTAGCCAGAAAATTAGGCAAGAGAAAAAAATAAAAGGCATACAATTAGGAGAGAAGAAGTCAAATTATCCGTTTGCAGATGATACAATTCTATATGTAGAAAAACTTAAATCTCCACCAAAAGACTATAAGAACTGATAAACAAATTCAGTAAAGTAGCAGGACAAACACATACAAACACACACACACACACACACACACACACACACACACACACACACCAGTAACTTTCCTATATACCAATACGAATTTGCTGAGAAAGAAATCATGAAAGTACTCTCATTCACAATAACTATGACAAAACAACAAAACTCCTTAAGAATAAAACTTAACCAAACAAGTAGAAGACCTTTACAATAAAAAATTACAAAACACTAATAAAGTAAATTGAAGATACACACACGCACACACACACACACACACATACGAGATCTCTCATACTCATGGATTAGAAGACTTGACATTGTTAAAATGTCCACACTACCCAAAGTGATATTCAGATGTAAAACAATCCCAAACAAAATATCAATGACATCCTAACAGAATTAGAGAAAATAATATCAAAATTAATATGGAAGTGCAAAAATTGTGAATAGCTAAAGTGATCTTGAGCAGAAAGACCCAAGTTGGAAACACTGTAATGCCTGATTTCAAAAATACTACAGTTGTAATAATCAAAATAACATCATATTGGCATAAAAATGAAACATAGAACAGCAGACATCCCAGAAATACCCACCCCTCATATCTAATGCCACTTGCTTCTCAACAAAGGTGCCAGAAACACAGAATGGAGAAAAGATAGCCTCTTCAATAAAGGGCAGTAGGAAAACTGGATATGCACCTGCAGAAGACAGAATCCTGACCTTTCTCTCTCACCCTGTTCAAGGACCAACTAAAAATGGATCCAAGAATGAAATGTTAGACTTGTAATTCTGAAACTCCTAAAGAAAAAAATGGGGACAAAACTTCAAAACATTAGTACAGGCAATGGTTTTCTGGAAAGGACCCCAAAAGCACAGGAAACAAAAGTAAAAACTGATTATCAAACTAAAAGGCTTCTCTCCCAGGCATAATGGTATATGCCAATAATCCCAGAGACTTGGGAAGCTAAGGTAGGAGGATTGCAAGTTTGAGATCAGCCTCAGCAATTTAGTAAAATTAAAATAAATAAATAAAAAGGGCTGAGCATGTAGCTCAGTGGTAGAATATCATGGGATTCCATTCCCAATACCTGCCCCCACAAACCCAGATAAACAAAAATGAAAATAAACATCTTTCTGCTTTCTGCATAGCAAAGGAATAATCAATGGAATGAAGAGACAACCTACAGAAAGGGGGAAAATATCTGTCTGACAGAGGGTCAATATCCAGGTTATATAAGGAACTCAAAAAACAGGTAATTCAATTAAAAAATGGGCAAATGATCTGAAGAGACATTTTAGATAACCAACAAATACATGAAAAAATGACCAAAAAATATATGAAAAAATGCTCAACATCATTAGCTGTAAGGTAAATACACATCAAAACCACAATAAGATACCACCGAGTGGCTATTATAAATAATTATTATAAATACCACAGAATGGCTATTATTTTTTAAAAATGCTGGCAAGGATATGGAGAAAAAGGAGTTTGTACACTCTTGGAGAGAATGAAAATTAGTATAGCCATTATGAAGACAGAACAAAGATTCTTCAAAAAACTGAAAATAGATTTATCATATGATCCAGCTATTCCACTTCTGGGTATGTATCAGGAGGAAATGAAACCAGCATGTTCATTAAATACATACATGCCAAGTTTATTGTGGCACTATTTATAAGAGCTAAGATATAGAATCAGCCTATGTGTCCATCAACAAATGAATGGATAAAAAATGTGGCATGTATACACAAGAGAATATAATTAGCCACAAAGAAGAATGGAATCCTGCCACTGCAGCAAAATGGATTGAACTGGAGCACTTTATGTTAAGTAAAAAAAGCCAGACACAGAAAGAAAAGTATCATATGTGGAAGCACAAAAATGATCGAAAATGAATAGTGATTACTTGAGATTGGGAAAGGTGTGCGTTGGGGAAAGTGGTGGGAAAAGGATGGATGGATTTGATCACTGCACACTATATGCATAGATGGAAATATCACACTAACCCCATTAATATGTAAAATTTAATTAGTGCATGCTATATGCATATATGGAAATATCACATTAACCTCATTAATATGTACAATTACTATATATTAATAAATAAGGGGATTGCAAATGAAGACCACAATGATTTATTAAGCCAATTAGATTGGCAAATATTAAGAAACTTACAAAACTAATGAAAGAGAATGCATCAATGAAAAGCCTTATATACTACTAGTGGTATAAATTAGCACCAATTTTGGAAACAATTTTAAGACTGTAAAAGTGAGCAAGCCCTGCAACCCACTGCCACATTTATAACTTTATTATGCGTCTGTTCCAGAAGACATAACAAGAATATTCTAAGCAACAAAGTTTGTATTAGTAAAGAACTGAAAAAAACCTATAGGAGGGGCTGGGGTTATGACGCAGTGGTAGCGTGCTTGCCTAGCACGCGAGAGGCACTGGGTTCGACTCTCAGCACCACATAAAAATAAAATAAAGATATTCTGTCCACCTACAACTAAAAAATAAATATTAAAAAAAAAAACCTATAGGAGAATGGATACACAGTGGTATATTTTCATAGTAAAATTCTGTACATCAGTGCAAATGAATGAACTACAGCTATAAGCAAAATGGATAAATAAAAACAATAAAACAAATCCTCAGTGAGTACTCAGAATATAATACCATTTTTTACAAAGCTTAAAAACCAACACATATATGAAAAACCTAGTTTTTTAAAAGCAGAGAAATCAAAAAAACTTTGTCACTGGTTATAGGAAGCGGAGATGATTTAAGGTTGTGATAAGGGGGGCACGTCTAAGTGAAGGCCAGTTGGTGATGATGACAGTTCTTGGACTGGTTGGGAGAGTCAGAATCATGAGAATTCAACTTCATAATTTAGGCAAATTTGTGTATACATACATATGTTCTTCTGTAGCATATAAAATAAATTTAAAAAGATGACTGAAATATGCTAGCTGATATTCATAGCAATGGAAACAAAATCTCCAGTCTAATACTTACTGGTCAAGTGTCTTATAATAAATGTCCAGATCTTTGTT
>CM053405.1:118807690-118829484 GCA_028644305.1 Xerus rutilus
TCTCTATATTCTGTCTCTTAGCATTTGCCTAGACTATTAGATTCTTTAAGTATACATTAGATACAACCTCTGCTTTCAGGTTTACAAAAACAGTTTAAGCATCTACCATTGATTTGGAGCATTTTAGATTTTTTGGATTAGGGCTGCTCAACAAGTAAAGTCTATGCAAATACCCCACATCCAAAAGACAGAGATCTGAAATACTTCCTGTCTCATGCATTTTAAATGAGATTCTCAATCTACATAATGGTCATACAAGGCAGTAAGAGGAGCCATAAAAGTAGTGTTTGTCTATAAATTTCTTGATATTTTCCTGGCTACTGAATTGAATTTGTAAAAATAGCCTATTACTACGGGGTACTTTTTTCCTTAAAAAGGATAATCACTTAGCAATGGCAGAAAAAAAAAATTCTCAGTAGCTTTCCTGGTGTGTATAATGAGTTATATTGTCAAGAGGCAAACATTAGGAAGTAACTTATAAGTTGACTCTGGAATAAAAAAAAATTCTTGCAGAAACAATGGTAGTCTGGCCCACAAAAATCCACATGCGGGAAATTTTACATGAGTCTGGAGTCAGGATTTCTCAAAGATGAAAGTGGGATATCTCCAACAACAGTCCTTGTAGCTGAGTTAAACTCAGTGATGCAGGAAGCCAAGAGGAAGGTCAGATCTTTAGTAATACCTTACTGCCAACAATTAAGGTCAGGGACAAAGGTAGGTGGAAGCAAGAAGGGAAGTCAAGGCTTTCTCTCACATGCTTAATGTTCATGTCCAACCTTGACCATCTAGAAATCACCATTTTTAAATGTTTTTAAAAACTGTCAAGAAAGTAAGCCTTCTTCATTTTTCCTTAAAATACTATAAACATACACAGTCTTGCTAATGGCAATATTATAAGCAAAGGTGGCTAGAAGGACACGGTTTTAAATGTTCTCTGCGGCTGAGGCAAGCACTGTGTGTAGCTGTAGGCAGCTGCTATGGCACTGTAGTTAGCTGCTACACCTCTTCAAGGCTCTTCATGGAAAACTATACTATATACTCTTTCCTCATTAGGAAAAAGAAAATGCCCCAATGCCTGTTTTCATCTGATACTATGTAATACTTGAATCTGCTTTCATGATTACATGAAAGGACTCTTGGGGTTAAAGTGCTATCACATTTTAGGTAAGACTGATTTCTGGCACAAAATGATGTTTGTGGTCTATTTTCCTGCATGATCACCAAAGATTTAACCCAGAGGGGCTTTAACTCTTAGCCATGACACCCCCAACCCCCGCTTTTTTTAAATTTAGAGACAGAGTCTAAGTTGCTGAGGCTGGCTTTTAATTGTTACTGATTTTTTTAAAACATTTTTTAGTTGTTAATGGATCTTTATTTGTATGTGGTGCTGAGGATCAAACCCAGGGTCTCCCACATGCCAGGCAAGCGCTCAACCACTGAGAGACAGCCCCAGCCCCTGTTACTGATTTTTGAAAGGCTTTCCAGACCTCTCACATCCTTTAGTCATGGAAAATAATGGGTAAAGACAGAAATGAACTGGTAAATGAAGTGACCAAAAGAATTAGCAAACTCCTGCTCCATCCTCTTCCAGACCCCACAAAAGAAATGAGTTACTTGATTCACAGTTCACTCTGACAGCTTGCCTCTGGGGTCCTTCTAGTCGGGCCGTAACTGGAAATGGGTCCCACAAACCAATTCACACAGTCAGGAATGTCCCAGACAGCTTTACCCAAGATAGAGATAAGGAAGCAAGGCTTTCCCGTCAACCCTAATGCTGGTCCTCCAAGAAGTAGCTAAGAGGAAGAATACAAATTCCAAGACCAAGGAATAATTACATTTCTCTTAATCCAGAGTCTATTATTCTTTAGTTTTCAAAGACAGCATATAGCATAGTAGTTAAAAAGCACAGGCTTTGATGGGTGTGGTGGCACATGCCTGTAATCCCAGCAGCTGGGGAGGCTGAGACAGGAGGATCATGAATTCAAAGCCAGCCTTAGCAAGGGCGAGGAGCTAAACAACTCAGTGAGATCCTGTCTATAAATAAAATACAAAATAGGCCTAGGGATGTAGCCTAGTGGTTGAGTGCCCCTGAGTTCAATCCCTAATATCCTCCCCCCAAAAAAAGATAGGCTTTAAAGTCAGGTACATCTAGGCTCCAATTTTGGTACTATAACTTTTAAACACAATAATTTTGGACAAATTAGTTTAAATTCTCTGAGCCTCAATTTGCTTGTAACATGTAAATTAAACCCACCTATTGTAATGAGCTATTGTGAAGGTTAATTTAGTGTCTAATCAGTACAGTGCTTGGCTCAACAATTGAGAATAAAATGTCTTCTGGGTCAAATTTATCCTTTGCACTTTAAGCTGTGACAATTCCAATTATAGCCTATAAAATATCAGAGCAAGGGAGGAAAGAAAACCAGATATAGTGAAAATATACCAGTACTGTTTTCCACTACACTAGAAATTTGACAATGTATAATCAAGTTCTAAATCTGTTACTACTTGGGGCAAGTCAGATCACTTTCAGGCCCCTTCATATACCTCTACATCTGAAAAATAAGGGAGGCAGACTACTAGATGTCAAATTATTTTAATCTTTGGACTAAACTTAGTAGGGCTTAAATAAGCATGTAAACAAATATTATTAGGCTTCCCAGTTCTTATATAGCTACCCTATTGCAGTTGTAGCTCAGTGGTAGAACACTTGCCTAGCAAGCATGAGACACTGGGTTTGATCCTCAGCACTACATAAAAATAAATAAAATAAATAAAGGTATAAAAATACAATAACGTTAAAAAAATTGCAATCCTAATCACCTAGCTCAGATGATACATTATGCAGGCAGCTGATTGTATTAGGTCTCTCCAAAGACAGAACAGGTAGGATATTTAGGTATAGATATATGAGAAGAGATATATTAGGGCAACTGGCTGATGTAATTATGAAGGGTGAAGTGTCTCATGATAGGTTATCTACAAACTGGAGACTCTGGGATGCCAGAAGTATGGCTCAGTTGAAGAGTGAAAGCCTCAGAACCAGGGAGGTCAATGCTGTAGCCAATGGTCTAATTCTTAGTGGGAGGCCAAATGTCTGAAAACCCAGGGGGGCATTGGTCTACATCCTAAGTCCTAAGGCCAGAGAGCCTAGAGTTCATATTCAAGGGCAGAAGAAGGGCTTAGCTCCAGAGAAAGGAATTTTTTTTGTTTTATTCAGGTCTCCAGCTAATTGGATTGTGCCATCCACACTAAGGACAGATCTTCCACACTCACAGACCAATCAACTCTGGAAACACCTTCAGACATACTCAGGAGTAACATTTTGCCAGTTCTCTAAGTATTCCTTAATTCAGTCATATTGACACCTAAAATCAACCATTATAAGCCCAACTCTTTTCAACTTGGCACTCAAACGTATCTCCTTAAATTACATTTATGTATCTCCAAATAAAGGCACCAAGATTATAGTTCTGCCTTACAAGATACAACTATCCTGCATCCAGTTGAAAACTCACTAATCTGTTCCCCAGAGACTTTACAAGGAGGTAAAGTCTTTGGGTAGTGTTTATTCCTCTCTCAATATCCCATAACTTGAATAATATGATGTACAATTAATCGTATAGTCACACATTACATAACAACATTTTGATCAATGATGGACCACATATGATATGATGGTAGTTTCATAGGATTGTATTGCCTAGTAATGATGTACCTATTTTAGTTTGTGCAAATATGTTCTATGATGTATGTACAAAAATGAAATCGCCTAATGACCCATTTCTCAGAATCTATCCCCATTATTCAGTGATGCTTGACTGTATATATACACACAAAAACATATTAACAAAAATAGGAAGAAAATGTTCATGACAATTAGAGTTCCTGGTTTTGTAGCTGGTATTCAAAACTTCTTTCTCTTATTCTTTTTACTATCATTTAATTCTTTTTGCCCACAGTAAGCACCTCAGCTGACCATGGTTCTCTACCTGCTATGGTGACCAAAATATTTACATTCCTGAAAGTCTGGGCCATTCATAGTCCTGACTGAAACAGGTTGTGGCAATTTTCCATTTAACCTTAATCACAGGGCATGGTAATGTAAGAGATACCCGACAAGGATCTCCTGAATTCCAACATCCTATTCCTTATGCTCACTATGGTACAGTAGTCCAATTTCCCCTTGTTAGTCACCACAGCCAATACTGTAACTTCCTTTTTTTTTTTTTTTTTTTAAAAAGCTTTATTTTATTTTTATGTGGTGCTGAGGATCGAACCCAGTGCCTCCGCGTGCTAGGCGAGCATGCTACCACTGCGCCATAACCCCAGCCCCGTGTAACTTCCTTCTTTATCTGTTAACTGAGAGACATAAAGAGCCCAAAGTGGCTGGGTGGCCATCTTAACTTCCTGTTCAGTGAAACCATTGTTTTGTCTCCTGGTAGCAGGATTCCTCCCTCTGGAACTAAGACTTCTAAGCCAGGAGAACATTAAATCCAGGAGAATAGGAAGCAAAATTTTGCTAGTGGTCACCAGGGATAAGGGTCAGCTACTTCCATTTCTACCCCTTGATTCCTGGAATCCTGGCTATAGAAGAAATGGTACTATAAATTGGTCCCTTTTTAAGAGCACTGACAACCTTCTGGAGAACTCTGCCCCAGTCCTGCAAAGTACTATCACCTAGCTGGCACTGTCAATGCAACTTCCAAAGGCTATTTCACATTTCTATCAAATCAGCTGCTTCGGGATGATGGGGAGCATGTTAAAAATCACTGAATTCCATAAGCAGGAGCCCACTGCTGCAATTCTTTGGTTTGAGATGAGTTTCTTGGTCAGAGGCAGTGCTGCGTGGAATACCATGATGGGGCATAAGGAATTCTGTAAGCCCGCAGATGGTGATTTTGACAGAAGCATTACTTGCAGGGAAAGCAAATCCATATTCAGAATGTCTATTTTAGTAAGGACAAAACACTGTCCCTTCCATGCTGGAAATGGTCCAATATAATCTAACTGCCAACAGGCTGACCATGGCAGGGAATGTTGTCATATTAGGGGCTCAGTGTTGGTTTTTAGTGTGAAAGTCCATGTTGCTGAGCCCACATATAACCTCCACCCCTGCAACCATGACCACTCTGTTCACAGGCCCTTTGGGTGATGACAAGGGGGCTGGGGAAAGAGGTTAATTAGTATTCACAGGATGGATCATCCTATTCACTTGATTATTAAAGTCGTCTTCTGCTGAAACCACCCTCTGGTGAGCATTCACCTGGGACACAGATACAGTCACTTCTTTTGTCTGCTCAGGGAAGTATCCACATTGCCACCCTGCTCCATTATTATTATTATTATTATTATTATTATTATTATTATTATTATTATTATTATTATTATTTTGGTGATACTAAGGATTAAAGGCAGGGTCTTGTGCATGCTAGGCAACCATGCTACCACTGAGCTACATCCCCTGCCACTAACACCCCCTTTAAAATTTGAGACAGGGTCTCACTAAATTGCCCAGGCTGGCCTCAAACTTGCATTCCTCCTGCTTCAGCCTTCCAAGTTGCTGGGATTACAGGAGTTGGACCCAGCCTCCCAAATTTCTTTTTCACCAATTTTCCAACCATGTTCTTTTCAAGTCCCTGACCATCTGGCTAAACCACTGGCTATATCAATACAAAACACACATATGGCCATTTCTCTTTCCAAGCAAAGGGCATCACTGGGTGTACTACCCATTGAGATTTTCCTTCACCACTATCCTTCAACTATGCCCCAGGTAGGGGCTGCTTTCTGTTTCCATTAATTTGCTTATTTGGGGCATTTCATATATAAATAGATTTATACAATATGTAGTCTTTTAAGACTAGATTCTTTTGCTTAGCCTAATGTTTTAAAGGTTCATGTCATGGAAGATACTTTATTCCTTTTTATGGCTGAAAAATATCCCTCTGCAGTCATGTATCACATTATGTTTATCCATTCATCAGCTGATAGTCATTTGGCTCGCTTTCATATTTTGACTATTATGAATAATGCGGCTAAGAACATTTTTTAATAATTTTTAGACACACATTATTAGACAATATTTATAAGACTTTTAAACATTTTCATTGCAGTTATTTCATAAAATTAGAACAAAAATGACATGATAGGGACAAAAATTTTTCTCTCCTGGGCTGGGGTTGTGGCTCAGAGGTAGAGTGTGCTTGCCTAGCATGTGTGAGGCACTGGGTTCAATTCTAAGCACCACATAAAAATAAAGGTTCATCCACAACTAAAAAATATATATACTAAAAAAAATATTTTTCTCTCCTAACTTGCTACATTTCTTTTGTGATGTCTCTCTTACTTATTTGGATTCTCTTTCTTCCACCTATTAACAGTAGCAAAATATAACATTAAGGCATAATGCCAGTATCTAAATGAGACCCTTGGCTACTCCGAACAAATAGATAATACTTGATTTTCTAAGAACATTTCTTGTACCAGTTTTGTGGGAACATGTTTTCAATTTTCTTGATTTTATGCCTAAGAGTGGAAGAATCCACATGATTTTGATGGGTGGCCCTAGATAAGAATCATTGCTTTCAAAATACTGTGGTATGTATTTTAAGCTTCATCACATCACTTTCTACAGAACCTTCTCAAGAGCTGATGCTGAAAACATGTTATTTTTACTATCATTTAATTCTTTTTGCCCACAGTAAGCACCTCAGCTGACCATGGTTCTCTACCTGCTATGGTGACCAAAATATTTACATTCCTGAAAGTCTGGGCCATTCATAGTCCTGACTGAAACAGGTTGTGGCAATTTTCCATTTAACCTTAATCACAACATGTTTAAAAATCATAACATGTTTAAAACAAAAGCCCAATGAAGTTTGTTAAAGACACAGCTCTTAATAGTCTACACAGTGTCCTCCTTTCTGAGGACCAGAGACATTTTTCTCTGGTCTTGGTGCAGGGAACTTGTTTCTCTTAGCTTTGATACAAGATGAAATCTTAACTAATTGTGATTTTCTCTCTTCACTGGACTACTAGAATCTTTAGCAAGGATATTAGACTTCTTTTTTTTTTGTATCAGGAATGGAACCCAGGGGCACTTAACCATTGAGCCACATCCCAGCCCCCACCCTGTGTGTCTTGTGTTTTATTTAGAGACAGGGTCTCGCTAAGTTGCTTAGGCCTTGCTAAGTTGTTGAGGCTGGCTTTGAACTCACAATCCTCCTCTCTCAGCCTCCCAAGCTGCTGAGATTGCAGGTGTGTGCCACCATGCCTGGCCAGACTTCATTTATATATACATACACACACTTTATACACACTTCTCCCCTGGTTTCATTACCTTCTTGTCCTTATATTGCTTTGTTTTCACCTTAATTTAATATGTATTTGACAATGCTCTACTGTCTTAACTTTGTAAATAATTTGTGATAAAGCAGGTTATGAAGCAAACTGATGCCATCAGATTCACTAGGCTCAAACCACCAATTTGAAAACGATCAGATTGGTAAATCTTAAGTTTTTGTATGTGTTTGTATATAAGTGTATACATACAGAGAAGTAGGGAGCTGTTATTTATGTATAGATTGTGACTTTATATAGTCAACCTATATACAAGCTAGTGATAATTAAGTTCTTTGTAATATACGTGTCATAAATACATACAAGTATTTGGCATTTATTAGGTCACCAATTTACCTTTAACTGATATTTGAAATTCCTGATGTTATAGTCAGAGACTCAGCAGAAAGCTGATCTGGATAATCTTCAAAGAGGTTTTCTTTTTTTGGTACCATGGATTGAACTCAGGGGCACTTGAGCACTGAGCCACATCCCATCTCTATTTTGTATTTTATTTAGAGACACTGAGTTGCTTAGCACCTCGCTGCTGCTGAGGCTAGCTTTGAACTTGCGATCCTCCTACCTCAGCCTCCCAAGCTGCTGGGATTACAGGCATGTGCCATCAAGCCCGGCTCAAAGAGATTGTTAATCATGTATAACCAAGTGATTAAAACAGTGAAATGCAAAATTTTGTTTAAAATATCAGGAACAGAAAAATTATGCAGTTTTCAATGACATTAACTACCATGGCTGCCTAAGGCATGTTGAAGATAGTATCTCTATGTGATTTTAATTACATTGTGGAAACTGATTTCCTTAATAGAGAAATAAATGAAAAGGAAACCAATTGTGTATGACTTAATATTATAAACAGTTTCCTTATAGATAACTTTAAAGAATACATTAAAGCCAGGTATGGTGGTGCGCACCTATAATACTAGTGACTCAGAAGGCTTGGCAGGAGGAGTGCAAATTTGAGGTCAGACTCAGCAACTTAGACTCCCCAACTTAATGAGACTCTGTCTCAAAATAAAAAATAAAAAAGGACTCAGAATGTAGTTCAGTGGTAAAGTACCCCTGGGTTCAATCTTCAGTATCTTGCCCCCAAAAGGAATACATTAGACTTTAAATCCTCTTTTGTGAATTTATTCTACCCAAAGATGTTAGAATAATAAAACATACAGATACATGTAGAAGAATATTCACTGCTATACAGTTTAAAATTTTAAAAAAGTAATCAAGTTATAGTACATAAACAAAATGAGACATTTAATAATCATTAAAAAGAAAGTGATATGTCTATAAGTTCATATGTAAGATCAAGTTCTGTGAAGTGTAAGAAGGTACAGAATAATACAAATGGTATGATCCCATCTGTGAAAGTAAATTTAAACATACACACAAGTAAATCCAAACTTATCTACCCTTCTATCTGCTAGTATATGCATTAAAAAATGTCTTTAAGAACAAATAAGAAATTGCAACAATAAAGACATCTAGGAATGAAACTGGGAATTAGGAGGAGAAGCACACTTGGTCTTCTGCCTTCATTTTTTTTTTTTTTTAATTTTTTTTAGTTGTAGATGGACACAATATCTTTATTTATTTTTTTATGTGGTGCTGAGGATTGAACCGAGTGCCTCACGTATGTGAGGCAAGCGCTCTACCACTAAGATACAATCCCAGCCCCTTCTGCTTTCATTTTTAAACATTTACCAGATGGGCCTTTTATTGAAAATAAAAATGAAAAATAAAGAACAACAAAAAGAATATGCTATTGGAATTGCTTTCTATTTGCATTTCTACTCAGTGGATGGATCTTCTATTATAATAAAACTAGAGAAAAGAATGTATAAGTGATACCATGAGCAAAAAGACCTACCTTCTGTGTATCAATATCTTGTCTCATGATTCCCATTTCTTTATTTATCTTTTCTTTGTGTTTGTCACATTCACCTAGTTGAGCTATTACTTTATTAAGTTCAGTTTCTTTTTGCTACAAAAAAAAGAAAAACTTTTAAGTGCATGAAATGAAAATATAGCAAAATAAATAATTTTAAATTTTAAATTACCTTCTTATAGTCATCTTTTCCATCTTGAATATAATTCTCAATGTCTTTCACATAACCATGAATATTTTTAATCTTCTCTTTGATATCATTCAGCTGTGGAAAAGTATTTATTTATTTAATAAAAGTATTTATAATATATATAATAAATATTATATATTTATAATAAGTATATAAATATTATATATTTATTATACTAACTGGGACCAGGATACTTAATAGGATAGCACAGTGAAACAATTGTTTGGAAGTTAAGAACCTTTAGTTCCAGCTTCCACTACTATAAAATTTTATAATCTTAGGTAAAAGTCTCTTTATTACCAATGGGAATGGATTAAATAGTCTCAATTCTTAAATTCTATTTTAGATCAAGAAGCAAAATATTTTAAAGTTTAATTCTTATTCTAACAAGAATGTCTAATATCAAAATTATCTGTGGATTTAACTCAGTGGTACAGCACCTGCCTAACGAAGCCCTAGGTTCAATCCCTAATACCTCCCTAGCCCAACAAATATAGATACATATAATGAATCTGAAAATACTATTAATCTTATCAAGCTATTTAATTTCACATGAAATGATAGTGCTGTAAATGTAAGTTTAATAAAGATATTTTATAAATAAATACATAAATGATAAATGAAATCTTACTTTATCTTGTGCTATTTTGTTGCTGGTATGTTTTTTGTTGATTAATTCTTCTTTTTCCTGCTGGAACTTTTCCAATATTGTTTCCAAAGGATTTATCTGCTCTTTAGCATCCTAAAAAAACAAAAAATACAATATAATATTATATTATTACATAATATTCCATTATTTTATTTTAGGTGTCAGACTTTACAGTCTTAATAAATGCCCCTTTTTATATGCCAGGCTTTAAAGTCAACTCATTTGCTCTTTTTGCCAACCCTGTGAGGAAGTTACCACTGGGAAGTTACCACTGTTTTCATCACTTTATTTCAGGCACAGAGAAAAATGTGTCCAGGGTCAAGAGTAAATGATGTAACCAAGATTTTAACCTAATCTAGTTACAGAGTTTACTCTCTTAACCACTATGCAACACTGCCTTAGCCACTGACTTAATTCTTGGTAGAGGCTGTGTGCTCCCATTTTATTATTGTGTGACTTTAGGCATGCGTTTTCATGAGTTTAATAGGGGCCTATGTCAGCTCTGTGTGATCAAAGAACAGGAAAGCTCATTTGGCTCAAGATTCTCTTATAGATGAACTATGATGGCAAAACTACTTTTGTCCTTAAGCTTAGTCTGCTAAGTAGTTATTGTATGATAATAGAAGTATATTCATGTTGGTGTGTCTACACCTACTGTGAAAGGAAGGGGGTTTTCAAGTAATAAACTATTTCACTAGTCAGAAGTCCTCATTATTTATCTTTGCAACATCTCTACAACATATATATATAATAACTACTGTTCAAAAAAATGACTCTCAAGCACCTCATGATCCTGAAATATCTACTCAATCTACAAAGGTAGATATAATTATTTAGGATTACTTCACTCTAGGTGTATTTTCTCATACAGGAAAGTGGTATGGTGTGGTGGGAAGTAAAATGTCTTCAGTTTAAAAAAAAAGTCTTCAGAGTAAGAAGACATATCTGAAATCAATGCTACCGCCTATTAAGTGCATGAACTTGGGCAACTCATGGGACATTTGTAAATACCCATTTCTTTTTCTACAAAAAGATTTAATCATCTGTCTCAACAGTGTGGCTGAAACACTGAATGTTTTAATGTCAAAGTGATTTTAAAAAGTGAAAAATAATACAAATGTAAAGTAATACTATTGTATATTATATATATATATATTTTTTTGGTACTGGGGATTGAACTCAGACTGACCCACATCCCCAGCCCTATTTTGTGTTTTATGTAGAGACAGGGTCTCACTGAGTTGCTCAGCACTTCGCCGTTGCTGAGGCTGGCTTTGAACTCGCGATTCTCCTGTCTCAGCCTCCCAAAGTGCTGGGATTATAGGCGTGTGCCACGTCGCCCAGTTTATATTATATTCTAAGCCTCTGATAATCTGTGATCCAAAATTATTTAAGAACTAAAGAAACGTTTTTAGTAATTAGTGATAAATGGATTCAGTAATTTATTCAGTACTTATGTATAATAATGAAAACTGCTGGGTGCAGTACCACATGCCTGTAATCCTAGCAACTCACGAGGCTAAGGCAGGAAGATTGCAAGTTCAAGGCCAGTCTCAGCAACTAAGCAACCTACCAAGACCCTGTCTCAAAATAAAAAATAAAAAGGACTAGGGATGTAGCTCAGTAGTTAAATTCTAGTATCAAAATAATAATATTAAAAAAATAAAACCTAGATTGATGTTTCCAAACTGTTCATAAATTTAGTAGGTTGAGTCTTAGATTTGATTAATCTATATTAGGCTTGGCAAATGCATTCCAGTACATGTGGCAACTCAGTGCCTGTTACATGTACTGGTAAGGATTCTAAGACGACATCTAGTATCAAATGGAAACAATGCTCTGATGGGTGTCTACCATGGACACAGCATCCACAGATAACACAAACATCCCACACAAGAAGGAACCTTTATATAGATTAATCCAACCATCACCTGATCACTTCTAATAACATGAAGTTCACTGCTTAACCAAGCAGTTGGTACTTTCTTACCATGGTCAAATTCTTCTTTCCAGAAATCTTTACTTATTAGGATAAATTCTGTCACTCAGGAACTACAAAATTGTATCATTTTCATTTGATTCTCACAGCCACCACAGTTCTGATCATTAAGTCAATAAACATGATTTTATATATTTGAACTAATTTTAAAAACAAACATGTAAAAACTGTCATACCTTTATTTCTCTACATAACGACTGAACTTCAGTGGATAATTCTACAGTCTGCTCCTCTAGTTGCTGACGACGCTGCAAGTTAGCAGATATCTGAAGTTTCTCTGATTTAAGTTCATTTGTGGTACTTTTTAGGTGTTGAATTTGTTCCTGCTGGTCCTGTATAAGTTTACGATTCAACTCAATCTTGCTGGAAACTATATGAAACATATTGACATGGTGATTAATGAAAGAGTACACAAAATACTAATTAGCATCATCTTTTCAGTTTTTATAATTCTGTGGAATCCATCAAGGCTGAATTTCTGTATGCTCCACTGACTGCATCAATTATAAAAAGAACCCCTCCAGTTCCTTAAACTGCTTGCTGTCCTCTCCTGACTACTCATAGGTAAAGCTCCCAGGGCAGACATGACTGAGAAAGAGTATAGTTCATCTGACACTTTCCTACATCCCCAAATCTGTTGTGCAAAGCAAGGGAACAAAGAAGTAATGCTTTCAAAAAATGAGAATGGATATACTGTAGGCTAGAAGAAAGAAGGTTCTTTGTCCATGTAACAAGTATAAAATTCACTATAAAAGCACATGTTGGCAATGCTGAAATCTTTATGAATGAAGAAACAGACTGTATTACCTGTGTCTAATTTATGTTGTTTTTCTTGTTTCTCCTGGTTTACTTGTTGAACAGTTCGATCCAAGTCTATTCCTTGTAGTTTAGCTGCTTGCTGTGCAATTTTTCTTTCAACATCTTTAAGTTCCATCTTAAGAACAGAATAGTTATTTCCTCTAAGGAATTTATTGCATTATATTTCAAAAGCATTTAAGCAAAGTTTAACAGGATAAAAGTGAAATTAATTTTTAGCAACTCAAATGAGGTAAACAAAAGGAAGTTGACTAAAAATGAAAAATAGAATTATGTCTTAATTTCTGTCATCTATGAATAAAAAACTTAAACTCAAGAATGTATATGAATCAGTTGTCCCCTAAGGCTACCTGGAATTCTAAACACAATATGTACCTGAAAACTAGATACTATTTTTAACACTCACATTTCACGTTTGTGTCACTAAGGAATAAATTTTATTCTGCCTTACACTACAATAAACTTACCTGAAATCTCTCCATAATTGTAACATCTGTCAGACATACTTTAGCACTATCTTCTTCAGGTATTATTGTACCCAAGAGCGTTTCCTGTTCTTCTATGTCATTCTTTAGGCGTTGTATGTCTCTATTGACATTCTGTAGTTTGTTTCTTAATTCTGGTATTTCCTTCTCCTTCAAATCAATTATGCTTTGCCTTAACAGAAAACAAACAATTAAAAATAATCTATCTGAAGTTTTCTCATAGTTAGACCGAGGTTATGCATTTGGGCCAAGAATACCATACAAATGATGTTGTTCCTTTTCTGAGCATCATGTAAGTGGCTACTCGATGTCACTATGGCTTATTGTTAATCTTATTCACTTGACTAAAGTGGTTATCAGTCATGTTTCTACACTGTAAAGTTACTATTTTTATCTTTGTAATTAAAAAATATTTAGGATAGACATGTAGAGAATATGTAACTATCCTGCTTCTCAAACTTCTACCCACTAACTTTAGTATCCATTGCTACCAATTCCAACTTTGCTTGCAATAATTATTAGTATGGTTGCCTGCCAAACTGAGAGAGATCCTACCAATCAACTGACCATACTCATCAAAAGTGTCAAGGTCAGCTCGGTGCAGTGGTGCACACCTATAATCCAGAGGCTTGGGAGACTGAGGTGAAGGATCACAAGTTCAAAGCCAGGTTCAGCAACTAAGTGAGGCCCTAAGCAGCTTAGTGAGACCCTGTCTCAAAATAAAAAATAAAAAGGGCTAGGAATATGGCTCAATGGTCAAGTGTCCCTGGGTTTAATCCCTAGTACCCCTCCCCCCAAAAAAGTGTCAAGGTCATGAAAGACAAAGGAAGACTGATGAACTATTATAGACTGCTGAAGTCTAAGAAGAAATAACTAGATACAATGTGGGATCCTGGGTTGGATCCTGAAACAGAAAAAGAGTAACAGAAAAATTGCTGAAATTCAAATATGATTTATAATTTAGTAGCATTAAAGTCCTGATTTGTGGCTCAGTGGCAGAGCGCCTGCCTCACATGTGTGAAGCACTGGGTTCAATCCTTAGCACTACATAAAAAATAATAAATAAATAAGTAAACAAAATAAAGACACTGTGTCCCTTTATAACTAAAAAAATTATTTAAAAAAAAGTCCTAATTTGGAAACTGTGTTATGGTTACATAAATTTTTAATATCAGGAGAAGCTGGATGAGGGGTCTATGTGAATTCTCCATACCATTTTTATAATTTTTCTATAAGTAGAAAATTATTTCAAAATTAAAAATTTTAAAAAATTACAGAGGGGAAGGAAAGAAGCCGGCCACTCAGCCAAATACTACAAAGGTTAAAGTTATAAAATCTGTCAACCCTTTTTATTGTCACTAACTAATGAATTGCTGCCTCTAGGGTAGGTACTGGCTCCATCATATTTTTTTTTTGGTACCAGGGATTGAATTCAGGGGTACTCGACCACTGAGCCACATTCCCAGCCCTATTTTGTGTTTTATGTACAGACAGGGTCTCACTGAGTTGCTTAGCGCCTCACTGTTGCTGAGGCTAGCTTTGAACTTGCAATTCTTCTGTCAGCCTCCTGAGCTGCTGGGATTATAGGCATGTGCCACTGCACCTGGCTTCCATATTTTTGTTAACACCTCTGAAGCAATAAAACTTGTATTAAATCTTTTTTTAAAAAAATCAAGTTTATTTCCAAATACTTACTTAAAATTAAATTAGTATAGTAAGTTAAAGTGGTATAACAAAGTAATCACTAATAGGAATCTTAATAAAAGAAAAGAAAAGCCAGAAACTCAAAGGTTGGCTCTTACGTACCATAATCATATAATGGTTAAAAAATAGTACATACTATGATATGACCAAGAAATGCCAACCTGAACTGACCTGTGGCAATAGACTTTTTTCTTTATATCACAGAAGTGTGAAGTATTCTTATTTCATGTACAAGTAAGTATGAAGGTATGCAGATTATGAGTAATTAATTCCATGCTTGTATTACTTACAGAATATTGTTATCAGACCAGTTGGTCTTAAAATTATGTACTCAGTACCTGAAAAGTAACACAACTAGAAAGCCTAATGATGGTCAAGCATTCACAAAACTGAGGATGTCTTTGTGAAGAACTACTGGTATACATTTTTTACATTTACACACACACACACACACAAAACCCTTCATCAATAAGGTGCAGGTTTTGGTGCCCCAATTCTCCCCTGCTGGTACTGGTGAAAGAACCCAGGGGCGCTCTACTGCTGAGCAACAATATATCCCCAGCCCTTTTAATGTTTTAAAATTTTGAGACAGGGTCTAGCTAAATTCCCCAGGCTAGCCTTAAACTTGTGACCCTCCTGTCTCAGCTTCCTGAGTCACTCGGATTATAGTTGTGTTCCACCACGCTCTGCTTGGTCCATTCTTTTCTGATAACAGATATAAGATGCTAAAATAACTGTTTTAAGAAAAAAGTAAAGAAACTACCCTGGAGAATGGGCTACTGAGATCTATTAGGGCTCTTTGAGGTTTTTTCATTTTTATGACATTTTATTTTTCATATCCACTATTATTTTTCTTGTGGTTCACAAATTTTTTCATTAACATTATTTTCAACAAATAATTATTACACATATTTATGAGATTATGGATGTTTTCATATAGGCATACAACCTGGAATGATTAAATCAACCTAATATATCTATCTCCTTGTTTGTCTATTACTTTTTATGGTAAGACATTTAGAATTTATTCTTTTTGGGTTTTTTCTTTTTCTTTTTGCTCAGAAACTCAATTCACCTATTTTTGACAGCTTTTCCTTTCTAAAGGCATTGCACATAAAAGGGCCCACACAGGTATGGTAATGAAGGGGAAAAGTAAAACTTTGGGAAAAATGGAAAATATCAGCTGAGTTTTTATTTAAATGAGATTCTATAATAAATGAATCTGAGTCAATACTAGACAAAATGATAAACAGATGTATTTTCAGCTAAGATTTCATTCACAATGGCAGTCTCAATTAAGTGTTGGGTTTTAAATGAAAATATTATTTTCCCCAAAGAACATAAGCACCACGTGGCATCTTACTACCTCTCTAAGCTCACCTTTCACCACTTTTTCCTTTGGCCTTCAAGTCAAGCATGCCACAGAAATTTTATGCTGATGGAAATGTTCTTCATCTGGGCAAATGTGTAGATGGCTCCCTCAGTTCTCTTAGGTATCTACTCGAATGCAACTTCCCTCCTATCATCCTTTAGCCACTCCTATTCCCTTAGCCTACTGTACCTTCCTCCATGGCACAGATCATCACCAGTATACTGTATATTTACTTGTTTACTATCTGTTTTCTCCCTACTAGCATATAAACTCCATGAGGGCAGAGACTTTGTCTACTTTGTTTACTGGTGCATTACCAGTACCCCAGAAAGTGTATCTATTAAGTATGTATTGGCTGGCATCAAAGGCACATCCAGTGAAAAGACAAATGGTACCTGATAAATATAACCTTTCTTGTTATTTCATTACTTCACTACCAATAATCATCCTCACTTCACATGTTATTTTACCACCAATAAATAACCTTCTAAGTGACTATCACAAACAGACCTCAAAAATGTTGCTGACCCAGAAGGCGTATGACAGTAGTGTCCTATACTACAACCAGAGCTAGAAGGAAACTTAATGGTCATCTAAGTCAACCCTCTCATTCTACACAAGGAAAATTAAAGCCCAGATAGGTCAAGAAAGATCCCTAAGGTTATCAAGCAGAATGAGAACTAGAAATCTGTTTCATAATGTTATTTCCCACTCTGGGAGAGAGGGCTTCCTCTCTCATAGATACTAATCTCATTATTCTCCACGATGGCATCCTGCTAAAAGCTGGTAAACAATCTGGGAGCCATCATTAGCTTGCACTTTTGGTTTTTGTGTTTTAGTACTTTTAATAGAAATGGTTTCACTTTGTCTTCACTTAGAAGCCCTGCTAACATCTTGGTCTATTTTTAGTGTTTCTTCTGGACCTTTTCTAGCTTCAGTTTCTCTCTCTCTTTTTAAAATATATTTTCAACTGTCAGTGGATGGATCAATCTATCTATCTATCTATCTATCTATCTATCTATCTATCTATCTATCTATCTATCTATATGTAGTGCTGAGAATTCAACTCAGTGCTTCACACATGCCAGGCAAACCGCTGAGCTACATCCCCAGCCCCAGCTTCTTCTTCTAATGTGTGGTAAGCAGAATGACACAAGGTGTTGCTATAGATCTAAGGCTATTGGGTAGATTTAAGGTCAGCCACAAATTCTTTGACTCTCCTCCCATCAAGAGGCAGAGTGTCTCCTATGATTGAATCTTGGCAGTGTCTGTGATTACTCTAACCAACAGAAAATGGCAGCAGTGCCACTGTGTTCGTTTTGGGCCCAGGCCTTGAGGCTTGCTGCTTTCACTTCTTGTCTCTTGAATACCTACACTTGGGATACTTCCTCTGGTAACCCAGCCACTGTGCTGCCAAAGATCCAGCACAATGTGGAGGCCATGTGAAGACATCCTGTTTGACAGCTCCAGCTAAGCCCACAACCAGCAGTCAGCATCACTGCTGTCATGAATGGACTGTCTTGAATGTCCAGCTCTGTTGAGCCTTGAGATGACTATGGCCAATCTCTGACTGCAGCCACCTGAAAGACCCCAGGTGAGAACCACTCAGCTGAGCCCAAGCACTTCACAAAAACCATGAAAAATCGTAAAAAAAATCATTGCTATGAGTCTCTAAGTTTTGAGGATGTTTGTTACGCAGCAATAAATAAGTAGAACAGATCCTACAGATCTCCTTCCCTCATCAAATAGTTATCTAAGTTACAATATATGAGGAACTGTGCAGATACGACCATGAATAAGACAAGCACCTTACTGTGAGAAGGGTCTTAAAACATAATACTATGTTAATTTCTGCCATTAATTATATGACAGAACAACTAACAACTTTACATTTCCTCCATGTGCACTTTCTACTAACTTCAAGTTTTATCTTATATTTGATCTTTTATAGGTATTATTTTATTCTTCTTTTTCATTTTCACTCTTAAACTACCGTTCTATCTCCTCATCACATTTTCTCTGTGGCATCACTGAACTGGTGCTTATACTAGTTACCTACTATTGCATAATAAAATACCCCCAAATTTAGCAGCTTAACACAAGAACACTTATTATTTCTCACAGCTGTGAGGATAAGGAGATATGTTTCCAACACAGGTTCTTTCATACAGTCCAGTTGTCAGCCAAGGATGTTGTCATTCAGGGCTGAATGCCACAAAAATCTGCTTCCAAACTTGTTCAAAGGTCTTAGGTTCTTGCCATGTGGGCCTCTCCACAGTAATGTTCACAACATGGCCACTATCTTCTCCCAGAAGCGAGGTATAGGAGCCATAACACCTTAGGTAACCTAATCTAGGAAGGGACATGCTATCACATCTGTCCCATTCTACTGGTTACACAGATCAAACCTGCAACATCATGAGAGGAGATGACACATGCATATCATGAAGCTGAGTCCACTGGGGACCATCTTCAGCAGCTGGCTGCCACAAAGCACATCTTCGACCTCTCCCTTTTTTCTGAAATTCATCCTTGATTTTCCTGTACAATATACTCTACTAGTTTTTCTGCTTCCAGATATTTTCTCATCCTGATCCACTCAACTTCCCTAAAATACATATTTTATTAAATCTCTGAGATGATTCTTTATAACTTATGAAACAGTGTTATAACCAGGTCTGACTATAATGTAGCCCTATCTTCCTAACTTATGAGAATCAAATCCTACAAATAACTTCCCAAACACCAAATAACATTTTAGTTGCAGCACAGGTCCTACTGCTGTGATAGATCACAGTGCATACATGGTTCTGATTTCCCTTTTCCCTTTTCTCCTTTTAACTCAGTCATACCAACTTCTCTAGGCTTTATGTTCTCCTTTGTACCTCATTCTCAAACTTTTCTCATTCTGTATCCACTGGCTTCTCTCTTTTAAATTTGTGTATTTTTTAAGCACATTATTAAGCTCAGCTTTCTATCTAATATTGAGAGCTTGTCTCTTTTTAATTAGACCATTAGCTCCTTATGGGTCATGTCTTACTGGTCTCCGTGATCAGACTTGTACTCTATGTTCTGGGAGATATCAGGGCAATCATTATATATTATCTGACTTGATTTTATTTATAAAAAGACAATCATCATCTAGCTAGGTGTGGTGGTGCCTGCCTAAAATCCCAAGATTCAGGAGGCTAAGGCAGGAGGATCAAAAGTTTGAGGCCAGTCCCAGAAACTTAGTGAGTCCCTATTTCAAAACCAAAAAATAAATAAAAAGGGTCAGGGATATATAGCAGTGGTAGAATACCCAGGTTTCAATCCTTAATACCAAACCAAACAAAATAACAACAAAAATCATTATCTAAATTTCTGTGCAACTGTTGGTAGGATTGTAAATTAGCAGTATAAAGGTTCCTCAAAAGTCTAGGCATGGAACCACCATAACATAGCTATATCACTCCTCAGTATTTATCCTAAAGAATTAAAGTCATCATGCTACAGTGATACATGTATACCCATGCTTATAGCAGCTTAATTAACAACAGCCAAACTATGAAACCAGCCTAGGTGTTCATTAACAGATGAATGAATATAGAAAATGTGGTATATATACACACAATGGAGCTTCATGCAGCTATAAATAAAAATGAACTTATGTCATTTGCAGGAAAATGGATGGAACTTTAATCCATGATGTTAAACAAAATAAGCCAAACTCAGAAGGCCAAGGGTCTATGTTTTCTCTCAAATGTGGAAGCTAGAGAGGAAAAAGGAAAAAAAAGGTGGCAGAGGCATCTCATGAAAATCAAAGAGAGATCAATGGAGGAAAGGGACCAGGGGTGGGAGGAGGAAAGGGAAGGGAGAAGTGTTGAGGAGTGATATTGGCCAAATTATATTGTTATATTGTGTGTATGTATGAATAACAAAAAAATTCATCATATGTACAACTACAATGTACCAATAAATAAAATATGGAAAGGTAAAAATGAATTAATTTCTTGTGCAAATACAAGAAAACAACAACAGAAATTATCTCTGATTCATCTTTTTCAAAAGGTGAAAGACAAAAAACAGTTTAAAATCTGATTTTTGGAAGAATTTTTCAAGACTTCTTTTGCTAGGTTTATAAAGTGACTATCAACAAATAGTTCTAAATCAAATATATGCCCTCAAGACATGTCTCAGGAATTAACACACACCCAAATGTAAAGACTACTCCTATTCTCTGACTAGTTTTAAAAATAAGCTTACCCTTAAACAAAATCATTGATTCTTCTATCATAAATAACACAAGGTAAGGTATTACTGGCTCAGAATCCTGACTTTGATTTCTAATTTTTCAATACATCCTTACCAAGCACCTACCATATGCCAGGCAATAAGTCCCTATTCTCACCTCATGGGCACAAGCCCCAGCATTTCATCACGCCGCTTTTCTTTTTTCTTTAGCTCTGACTCTGTTGACTTGAGTTTATCTGGAGCAAGCCTCAGCTTAGACTGCAAATCACTGATGACTTCTTGTAATTCAGCCTCTGTTTGAAAAACTCTCTGACAGACGGGGCAACATGACTGGTTTTCATCTGTTAGCTGAGTAATGAATTGGGAGTAAACTGCTGTGGCTCCAGCCAGCATAGCTATTTTAAGAAAATAAATTTCCAGTGAGAAACATATTCTCCGTCTTCTATAAATGTGTGATTGTTCCTCTTGCTTTATAAACACATTACACATGTACAAGTTATTTTTGAAACATACAAAAAGAATAACATTTATTGAGAGATAGCTATGTGCCAGGCACTATTCTCAGGGCTTTATATTTATAATATCACTTATTCCACATTAATACCCTAGGTGGTATGTAGTTGTGTCTTCATTTTATAGATGATGAATCTGAAACTCAGGAAGGTAAGTTGACTAAAGTCAGACAGTAAGCTGTAGAGCCTTAACTGTCAAGCCATTTGACTCCATAAGGTTTTAAAATCTCCTGTTCTTAATAGTTACCTATGAATAAAATTTCAAAAGTGTCAAAGTGCCTTGATAATATAAAGTACATAACTTACCTCTCTGTTTTGAGGATTTTTCAATTTCCTCTTTAAGCCTGACTAAATCACTTTCAAAATCCTGGCTACCACAAATATCAAACAGCTTGTCTTCATAACTGGACAACTGCTCCTCCTTTCTTCTCAGCTCATTATTTATGTGATTTTTATTTTGCTCTGCTGAAGCTAGTTCCTTGCTAAAAATAAAAATAAATGTGGATTATAAACATGAGAAAAATTTGATAAGGCAGAAGACAAAATTCTGCCAACAATTCATTATAAGGGTTTGGTAGGATGAAATACTTTTC
>CM053405.1:118829984-118848185 GCA_028644305.1 Xerus rutilus
ATAGTCAATCAATTATGAATGCAAGATAAGCCATTTTAAATATCAGATAGTATAGCGAGAACAGAAAAAAAAATCATACTTTGTCCTTGGTCAGCATCTCCATCTGGGTGCGGGTTGTTGTATGATGATTTAACTGCTCCATCTCCTGGTCCAATTTGCGTAAGGTCCTGTCTAGGTCTACTTTCTCATTTTGAAGGCTTATTACTTCTGTTTTTAGGATTTCTATATTGCAATTTTTCTCAGCTTTGTTTAGCTCATGTTCCTAATCAATAACAAATGCACAAGTTCATAATTTTATATTAGAATTAAAATAATGACAAAAAATAGAAAATTACTCCCCAGAACAGTCAAAGTACACCGAGCGCCATGGCACACACCTATAATCCTAGCAGCTTGAGAGGCTAAGGCAGGAGAATAGCAAGTTCAAAGCGAGCCTCATCAAAAGAGAGGCACCGGGCTGGGGTTGTAGCTCAGTGGAAGAGCACTTGCCTAATATGTGTGAGGCACTAGGTTTAACTCTCAGCACCATATATAAATAAATAAAGTCCATTGACAACTAAAAAATATATATACATATATATTTTTAAAAAGACGTTTAAAAAAAGAGAGGCACCAAGCAACTCAGTGAGACCCTGTCTATAAATAAAATACAAAATAGGGCTGGGGATGTGGCTCAGTGGTCACATATCCCTGAGTTCAATCCTCGGTACCAAAAAAAAAAAGAATAGCCAAAGTATTACTGTTTGCTAGTATCCAACAAGAGGAAAAAACATAAGGCTATATATGCCTTAGGGAAAAACCTCATTAGAGTTACCTTATTAGGTTATAATGGTAAAAAATTTGTAAATAAACCTAGAAGGGTCAAACAGAAAGGGAAAATATGAATTAGAGCAAAATTAGGAGAAATATATCTCAGTATTTAGGTTGATAACTCTTCAGTCAACAATTAGGTCCCATGTAAATATCATCTGGCATGTAGAAACTACAAAAATAGTGTGATGTAGTCCCTGACTGGTCTTTCCTTACCCCAACAAGAGAATACTGTGATATGTGCCAAAATGATTAAAATATATGCTATGATGGTGAGTTAAGGAGAAAAAATAATGTTTTAATTATCAAAAAAAGATCTGCAAACTTTAGGATGCTGACTTTGGTGATGAAAATGTGAAGGAAGGGGGCAGGTTAGAAGCAAGGAAGAATATTTGGAAATTCTTAGAATGGCTATGAAAGCTTTTTCATCACAGAAAAAAGTGAAAACAAGGTAAAAATCATATAAAATTGCAGTGTATGGAAACTAGAAGAAAAATACTTTTTTACTTAGGCAAGTGGTTTTTAACCAAGATGTTCATAACAATCACCTAGTTCTGTTGTTTGGAACATGCATTTCCATGCCTCACTCTCAAAATTATGTTGATTTGGAAGGTTTGAATTTTTAATTACACAGGTGTTAGAATATTACTCAGCCTTAAAGAAGAATGAAATTATGGCATCTGTGGCTAAATGGACAGAGCTGGAAAATATCATGCTACGTGAAATAAGCCAAACCCAAAAAACCAAAGGCCAAATGCTTTCTCTGATAAGTGGATACTGATTCATAATGGGGAGGGGGGGAGTGTGGGGATAGGAAGGACAGTGGAATGAGACAGACATTATTACCCTCTATACATGTATGATTACACTACCCGTGTGACTCTGCACCATGTACAACCAGAGGAAGGAAGAGCTGTGCTCCATTTGTCAATGTGTCAAAATACATTCTACTGTCATGTATAACTAATTAGAATTTTAAAAATTAAAAAATTTTAAAAAAAGAACACAGGTATCTTTAATAAGCTCCCTAGGTGATTCTAATTTTCAACCCACTAGGCTCAAGAACCAAAGAGTTAGTTGATGAAAATATTCAGATA
Source organism: Xerus rutilus (assembly GCA_028644305.1). Lineage (NCBI taxonomy): Eukaryota > Metazoa > Chordata > Mammalia > Rodentia > Sciuridae > Xerus > Xerus rutilus. The sequence continues at coordinate 118,831,892 of CM053405.1, forward strand.
GGTTAATTTTACATGTCAGCAAAAGCTGACATTTTTATTTATGTGACAAAATCTCAACAAAGATTAGATAAAATGCCTCAGAATACAAGATTCTAAGTGTCTTGCACTTTGAGATTATTAGATTACTTAAATATCTTACAGTTTTTTTGAGTTCCTGGTCCAGTTCAAGAATCCTGTCTGATGATCCTTCCAACTGTTGTAATTCGTACTTCACATTTTTCAGCTCATTTTGCTTCTTACTTAGGATTTCTGATTTTAGCTCAATTATTCTTCCCAGTCCAGTCTTCTTATCCCTTATCTCATCTATCTGTTTTTGTTTCAGAGTTTCTTTTTCTGCAAAGTCATTCTAAATACATACATGAAGAATGTCCATTATTTTTTTCATAAAAAGCTTTCCTTTTTGCAAAAGTAACATATATACAGAAAAGTGTTTTAAAAAATGTAAAAAGCATCACCCAGAAATAATAATCATCATTAATTATGAAAAACATTTCTAAGTAATTGGCCTTAAAAGAAACTTTACTTAAAAGCAAATAAAAAATGTAAATCTTCATTTTATTCATATTTTTATCTTTATAAAAATTTTTTTTTTTTTAGTTCTTGATTGACTTCTATTTATTCATTTATTTATATGTGGTGCTGAGGATTGAACCCAGTGCCTCCCACATGCGAGGCAAGTGCTCTACCACTGAGCCACAATCCTAGCCCCTTATAAAATTTTTAAAAATTTGCTTCCATAAAGATTTTTTCCTACTTTATAGCAGATTCTAATTAAACACTAATCTAAAAATATTCCAGAGCTTCAGCAACAGTGAGGCAGCGCTAAGCAATTCAGTGAGACCCTGTCTCTACATAAAACACAAAATAGGGCTGGGGATGTGGCTCAGTGGTCAAGTGCCCCTGAGTTCAATCTCCAGTACCAAAAAAAAATAAAAATAAAAATATTCAAGAATAGGTTTTATCCAAAAATTATACAATTCAAGTAGTAAATCTAATACAAAAGAAAATAGCAAATACTATATTTCAAAATATTTACCATCAATTGGTTGGCAGTTTCTGCTTCCCTTTCTTGTCTCTCCCTCGCTAGCTTGTGAAAATTTTTAATCTGTCTTTCACTGAATGGTCCACGCTCAAAGCCATCCAATTCTAGCTGTGTTGCCAAAGACTGAATTAATGAGTCTCTAGCTCGGATATGTTCTTGATGACGATCTGCTTGTAGCTGTAGACGACCTTAAAAAAAAAAGAACAAAAAACTCAATAATTCTTCTCTTCAGCTGATTTTTAAAATAACACGAGCCAGGCACAGTGGTACACACCTGTAATCCCAGCCTCTTAGGAGACTGAGGCAAGATGATCACAAGTTTGAGGCCAACATAGGCAACTTAGCAAAACCATGTCTCAAAATAAAAATAAAAAGGGAAGGGGATGTAGTTCAGTGGTACAGTGCTTACCTAGCACATATGAGTTCTTGGATTCAATCCCCAGTACTACAAAAAAATAAAATACATTTTATTTAAAAAAATTTTTTTTGATACCAGGGACTGAACACAGTGGTGCTTAACCAGTGAACCACATTCCCAGTCCTTTTTTATATTTTATTTAGAGACAGGGTCTTGCTGAGCTGCTTTAGGACATCACTAAATTGTTGAAGTCGGCTTTGAACTCACAATCCTCCTACCTCAGCCTCCCAAGTGTCCACTATCTCTTAATTCTGACATTTCAAAAATGTTATCTAAATTAAACCATACTATATATAACATTTTGAGACTGGCTTTTTTTCACTCAGTATAATTCCTTGGAGTTGCTTCATTCGTGCAAAAAATGTACAATATTATATGTAGTAGGCAGAAAGACCAGGTAAACACTGTGTCCTACCCTGTTCAACAAGAAGTTCTGATTTTTCTTGATTGAGTAGCCTAGATTCCTTGTTTAGTTTTTCCAGTTCACGCTGACAGTCTACTAATCTCCTTTCTTTCTCTCTTACTGTTCTCTGATGATTATGATATAAATCATTTAGTTGCTCATCAGTCCCTTGAAAAACCTGTGTGCAACCAAAATAAAAGCTTTAGTGTATAAAGATAAGAAGGTACAATCATTCTGAGATATCGAATATAAATCAAATCTTATTCAATATCCTTCATTTTAACAAACACATAGAAGTAAAAAACATCAAGATTTGTTATAAAGAAATAAAAAATTCCAAAACATGGGTGGCAAAACCGGTATAAATGAGGTTCATCACAATAATCCTACCACCACAAACCTTTTCCATCTTCTGTTCCAGTTCACTATTGTCTTTTTCCATTTGCTTCTTTCGGCTATCCAAGGCTTTAATTTCATTGTCAAGTCTCATTATTTTAGAGAGATTGAGTTCAATTTCTTTTAGGCGATTCTGAAAACAAAGGAACATTTTACAGAAATGAAATTCACTCTAGTTTACACTACTGATGGATGAAAATAAACAAAACATGCAAAGGCCAGGCTCTTGGTAAAAGTGATCTCATTTGATACCAACAACCGCACTGTAAAGGAAGCAGAGAAATTGCAGGTAATGATCTGGATCCAGAAATGTCCCTGAAAACGCTCATATTTTTTCAAATACAATCCCCAATACAGTAAGGTTGAAAGCTGGGGTTTTTAGGCAATGATGAGACTATGACAGCTAGGACCTCATCTGTGGATTCATTCATTTGATGGATTAACAATCAGAATGGACCACTGGATAATAATTGTAGGCTGGTGGGGTGTGGCTGGAGGAAGTAGGTCACTGGGGGCATCACCTTGGGAATTATATCTTGTCCTTGGCTCCTTGCATGCATGTACACATGCACTCCCTTTTTCTCTCTTTCTGCTTCCCAGCTGCCATGAGCTGAGAAGCTTTCTTCCACCATGCCCTTCCACCATGATGTTCTGCCTCACCTCTGGCCCATAGTAATGGAGCTGGCCAACCATGGACTGAGACCTCTGAATCCATGGGCCTAAAATAAACTTTTCTTCCTCTAAGTTGTTCTTACTAGGTTTTTTTAGTCATAGTAATAAAAAGCTAAAACATCGAGGATCAGAGATGTTAAGTAATTTACCTGACTCTTCACAGCTAGTTGATAAAAGCAGAAATTAAATTCCACTTAAAACTCAAAAGCCCATGCTCTACGCTCAATTCTGCCCACAAAAGTCATTCACTTGGAGGGTACTGTGAGCTACAGTATTGGAAGTACCATACTTGAGAATGTAATCTTTAAAAGGTGAATTTATTTATTACTTTATTATTTATTATTTTGTAGTGCTACAGATTAAACCCAAGGCCCTACAGATGGTATACAAGCATTCTACAAATGAACTATATACCCAGCTCTAATTTATCTTTTAAAATATCAAAAGTACTGAATAGGGAAGAAACTCACAGTGAGTTAGCAGGCCATTTTGAGCCTGCAAGTGTACTCAAACACAGGGACTCTGAGGAAGTAAGGTGGAGCATATATAGAGGGGCATGAGAAATGATTTGAGTGGCCTGTTTCCAAGGCCTACCTTCAGGGGCAGTTGGCTGCCTCATCTCCTGGAATATGTATGATCTGGTTCAGAGCATTCCCTCCCTAAATGATGCTGAGGATATTCTCCAGGTTTGGCTCTACAATTCCAAGGCTGACCAACTCTAACCAGACATTTTTTTGTTGTTGTTAAAATGTTTATTTTTTAGTTGTAGGTGGACAGGATATCTTTATTTTATTTTTTATGTGGTGTTGAGGATTAAACCCAGTGCCTCCCGCGTGCTAGGCGAGCACGCTACCACTGCGCCATAACCCCAGCCCCCTAACCAGACATTTTTATAATGACAGAATGGTCCTTGGGAAACTGCAAATAAAAATCACTGAGAGGGGCTGGGGCTATGGCTCAGCGGTTGAGCGCTTGCCTCGCATGCGTGAGGTACTGGGTTCGATCCTCAGCACCACATAAAATAAATAAAGATATTGTGTTCATCTACAACTAAAACAAACAAACAAAAAAATCACTGAGAAAAACAACCTCTCAATGAGATACTACCACGAATCTACTATAATGGCCAAAATGAAAAAGAATGACAGTACTAAGTACAGAATAGGATGCAGAATAATAGCACCCTCATGTATCTGTTAGTAGAAATATGAAACGGAAGGCACTCAACCATTGAGCCACATCTCCAGCCCTATTTTGTTATTTTTTTTTTTGGAACTGGAGATTGAACCCAGGGGTACTCGACAATGAGCCACATCCCCAGGCCTATTTTGTGCTTTATGTAGAGACAGGGTCTCACTGAGTTGCTTAGCACCTTGCTGTTGCTGAGGCTGGCTTTGAACTTGCGATCCTCCTGCCTCAGTCTCCCAAGCTGTTGGGATTACAGGCATGCACCACCACGCCCGGCTAAGTTTAGAGCATGTTTATCTGTAATATCCAAAAGCTGGAAACAATATAATGTCCATCAACCAGGAAATGGATAAAAAAATTACAAAAAAGAAACAAAAAAATTGTGACATAGCCATGTGATGGGATTACTCCTTTGCTATAGAAAGAAATTAATTTCTTATACATGCAGCAACATAGATAAATTTAAAAGCATTATGCTAAGGAAAGAAGCTAGACAAAGTCTACATACTGTGTGACTTTTCCATTTATGTGCCAATCTGGAAAAGGCAAAACTATAATGACAGAAAACACATCAGTGAATGCCAGAGGCTGGGAACAGAAAGAGGAGATTGACTAAAAGGAGTTTGAGGGAGTGATGGAAATATTCTATTATCTTGATTGTGATAATGGTGATGTCACTATGGATTTATCCAAAACCACAGAATTAAACACTTTATAAAGGGTGGATTTTACCATACATAAGTTACTTTTCTTCAGTAAGTCTGACTGAAAAAGAAAAAATGTATGGGCATAGTAATCAAGAGGCCTGGACTGAAATCCTGGCTTCACTTCCTCTTTCCATCATGAACAGCTATGGCTCAATTTCTTGCCTATAAAACTTCATGGGGTCACTGTGGAGCTTACATAATACATTTTAAAGCACTCTGGTCAGTGTCTGGTGATTAGCATTTAATGATGGGACCATTCACACCACTTGTGAAGAAAATTCTGCACTAAGTATCTTTTGGGTGGAGTCTAAAATATAGAATTAGATTGATACTTAAAGAATACTAAATATTAAAATCTTAGTTACAGTACTACACAAACTTCTTGGTGTCTCTCCATCAGTATTTTCAGTGCCTCCTGGTGGCACAAGAAACATGATAATCATGTAGGCTTGGACCTTTAGTGATATCTTTAGCTGCTTCATTCCTTAAATCAGCCAGTAACCAGATCCTGTAGACTACTACTTTGACATCTGTATTTCAGCTTTACCTCCAGAGCACAGAACACTGGTTCTATTCCTAAGGCATACAATTTAATAGAAGGAGCTAAGAAAAACACACAGACAACAAAAAATAAAGCAGTGTTTAAAGCTTTGGTGATAGTGTGAGATAAGACAAAAGAATGGGACAGTTGGGCTATCTGGTACAGAAGAATCATGAACTTACATGTAGAAAGTAAAACAGGGGGCTGGGTTGTGGCTCAGTGAATGAGCGATTGCCTCGCACATGTGAGGCACTGGGTTCAATCCTCTGCACTACATAAAAATAAATAAATAAAATAAAGATATGGTGTCCATCTATAACTAAAAAATTAAAAAAAAAAAAGAAAGAAAGTAAAACAGGCATAAGAGGGTCCAGATCAAAGGACTGGATGTGGTGGGATGGGAATAAAGTAATTTATGAGAGTTCCTAAAAATAGAGACAATCTATAAAAATGAAAAAGCATACATTATGAGTTGAAATGACTGATGTTGGGAAAGTGATCTGGCCTGAATTTTAGGTTGAATTCTATGAAGAGAAGAATCATCATATGTCAGAACTAAAAACAAACTTTGCAAATCATCTTCTTAATAAACATTTACTGAACTACCTACTATATGCCAGAAACAGGTTAGGCTCTGAGGATATAGAAAAAAGTAAGATTAAACCCTTGCAGACTCAGGAACAATATACTAACATGCAAAACACCTCAACCTTTGCTACAGCCTTGGTTAGAATTCTGTCACCACTCAATAAATATCAGGTTATCACCAATTAGCCCTACCTTGACATTATGGCTTATACAAACTTTCCATTTCAACTATAGGGATTTCCTTGTGTTCAAAGACAGCTTGCATTTTACTGCCCCTATGTCTCCAATTACCTATTCATTTATGATCAACAAAGTCATACCCCAAATTTAATCCTATGAAATTCTCTCTGGCTACCTCAGACAGAAATTATATTTTTTCTTCAGAGATTAGCTCTTGTTATTTTTCTGCCTTACCTTTATGTGTGCCTGTCACTTTTCTCACCAGGCACTCAAGAAAACAAAATGTGTCACAATACCTTGAAAATTGCCACAATACCTATGCTTAGTTATCATAACAACTCATCCTAAAACACACATACTCAGTCACTCTTGTCTATTGAACCAAGTCCTAAATCCATTTACTCTCTAGTCTGACCCCAATTCTTCTCACTCCTTTTTATATTGATTTACTTAACTCAGGCTTTTTCACACAATCCTGTTCTGATAAGCTTGTGTAAAATGTATGAAAATTTGCATACACATAAGTATTACGTATATGAACAAAAAAGTTGCTGGTAGGATATACTCTGAGGTCAGAGTTGAGAAGTAGGAAAAGCACATTCTTACTTATCACTTATTATCCTTCTATACTTTTTTCACTATGAGCATTTTTTTATTTTTTTTATTTTTTGCATTGGGGACAGAACCCAGGGGGGTACACGACCACTGGGCTATATCCTCCTGGCTCTTTTTATTTTTGAGATAGGTCTCACTGAGTTGCCAAGGCTGGCCTAAAACTTGATTTTCTTGCCTTAGCCTCCCTGGTTCCTGGGATTACAACTATGTACCACTGAACCCAGCTATATATTACTTTGAAGAGAAAAAATTAGTTACACAAATCCAAACATACATAAGATGTTTTCTATTTTATTAATCTGAATTTCTTCCCATTTCTTAAGGCTACCTCACCCTTGCTCTTTCCTGAAGCCTCTGTGAAACTTTTCCATGCAGAACCATCATTTTTTAATATTTTCTACTTTAAAATTCAAAGAACTATACCAGTATTTATAAGTACATTTCTAAAAACTCCAGTCAATAAATTTTAAATGGTTAAAATTTTATGGAATTTACTATCTAAAACCCTAGCAAATAGCTATTTTACAAATGTTCTTATTTATTTACACTAGCAAGACCATAAAGGCAAGATTGCTGTTGCAGTCTTTGAACCTGTACCCCCAAGCAAAGTCTGTAGCATGGCACAGTGGAAACACTTAGTGAATGCATACTCAATAAACAAACAAGATTTCCTATAGGCTTTTCTTATAGACTACAGGGTTTACCTGTCGTCTGAGCTACTTGGGAGGCTAAGACAGGAGGATCCTTTGAGCCCAAGAGTTCAAGCCAGCCTGGATAACACAGCAAAACCCCATCTCAAATTAAAAAACAAAACAAAACAAAAAAACTTACACAGCTCCACTTCACAGGGTTTAGAAAGCTACACTAATTAGCAAAGATATAAAAATTATGGATCAATTTTAAATTTTGTGCCATATCAAGAACATCCTTGCTGGGTATGGTGGCACATGCCTGTAATCCCAGCAGCTCAGCAGGCTGAGGCAGGAGACTCCCAAGTTCAAAGCCAGCCTCAGCAATTTAGTGGGGTTCTAAGCAACTTGGCGAGACTCTGTCTCAAAATAAAAAATTAAAGAAAGGGCTAGGGATGTGGCTCAGTGGTCAAGCGCCCCTGAGTTCAATTCCCAGTAACTCCCTCCCCCCAAAAATGAACATCCCTCAAATAATGAACATTCTCTACAAAGATTTCTCAGTTAAAAAAACAATCTTGCTGGGAGCAGTGGCACACGCCTATAATCCCAGTACTTTGGGAGGCTGAGATAGGAGAATTGAGAGTTCAAAGCCAACCTCAGCAATGGCAAGGCACTAAGCAACTCAGTGAGACCCTGTCTCTACATAAAACATAAAACAGGGCTCGGGATGTGGCTCAGTGGTCAAGTGCCCCTGAGTTCAATCCCCAGTACCAAAAATATATATATATATCTGAAAAACGTAGACTTATAAGATTGAGTAATTACACTATTTGATAATTAATGATCTACACTACTAGTTTAATTTACTGTGATGCTATAAATATGTTTACTTTCAAATACAACCTCAGCAATTTAAAGACTAGCCACCTAATACAGACCTAAGACATTAACCATACTATTAGATAGTCTTGATAATTTAAAGAAATATACATGCCATTCAAATTCATATAAAAATACTTTAGAGGCAAATGTCACCATGGTAAAAAAATATTTTATTCTTAGTATAATAGATAACTACTATTGTACATGATGATGACGAAGACAATTGATAACAATATAATGTGTATTTGAAAATTGCTAAGAGAATAGACTTTAAGCAGTTCTCCTCCAAAAAAAAGTGAGGTAATGTACATGCTAATTAGTTTGACTTAGCCATTTCACAATGTATACTTACATTAAAACATCATATTTTACATCACAAATATATATAATTTTTATCTGTCAATTAAAAAAAGAAATCAAATTACCTTCAGTGGATCAAGTTCATTCTCATAGGATTTTACAATTTCCTTTGAAGATGTTAACTGGGCTTCCTTACTAGTAATCTGATCACGAATTTCACAAGCTTTTTCCTTATTTTGCTTCAGATATTTCAGCTCTGTTTGACATTCTTTTACTTTCTGACCTTGTGTCTGACGTACCTGACGAAGTGTATCTAAGGCTTTAATGTACCTTTGAACATAGGAAATAAAAATAAAATTTCTGGCTAAGTAAATTATGGTATATTCATACAGTAGAACATTATGTAGTCATTAAGATTACATTTACAATTAAATTTTTTGTGCCATGTCAAGAACATCCTTTGAATTATAAACATCCTATAGAAAGATTTCTCAATTAAAAAAAAATTTTAGGAACACAGAATTCTAAGACTGAGTAATTACACTGCTACTTGACAGTTAGTGATCTACACTACTAGTTTAATTTAGTGTGATGCTATAAATTCGTTTACTTTCAAATACAAACTCGGCAATTTCCAAACCCAATTTCGGTAACTTGGAAAATGCTTTGACATAATGGCATGTGGAAAAATTGCATTTACACTGCCAATCTGGTAAATAAACATATGTATAGAAAAAAACTGAAAGGAAATACAGTTGCCAGTAGGTAAAAAGTAGTAAGTGATGATCTTTTGCTTTTTAAGTTTTTTCTTTAAGGAAAGAAGCATCAAGGGCTGGGGTTGTAGCTCAGCGGTAGTATGCCTAGTACATGTAAGGTACTGGGTTTGATTCTCAACACCAAATGTAAATGACTAAACTAAAGGTCTATCAACAACTAAAAAAAATTTTAAAAAAAGAAGCATCTAGCCAGGCATGGTGGTGCATGCCCATAGTCCTAGCTACTCAGGAGGCTGAGGCAAAAGAATCAAAAGTTTGAGGCCTATATGGGCAACTTAGTGAAACCCTGTCTCAAAATAAAACAAAGCACAAAACCAAACCAAACAAACAAACAAAAAAGAGGTCTGGAGCTATAGCTCAGAGGCAGAATGTACCAGGGTTCAATTTCCAGTATAACTAAAAAAAAAAAAAATCCAAGCTGGGGTGGAGTGTGCCTATAGCCCCAGATGGTGGAAGCAGGAACACTGCTTGAGGTCAAGAGTTTGAGCCCAGCCTGAATAACATTGTAAGACTGTCTCAATATACAAGGGGACGGTGGGGGAAAGGGCTCAGGGAATTCAATGACAACATATACGCTTAGCATGTATGAGGTCCTGGGTTCAATCCATATAACACAAAAAATGGGGAAAAAAAAAAAGGCTCAACAACTTAATGGGCTACAAAGTACACTCAAGAATTACAAACCTTGTTGCTGAAAAAATTTCATCAAACTTTTGTTTCAGAGCCTTTCCTTCACTTAATGGCCAATTAGAGTCTTCTTGGTGACAGAAAATGACATTATTTAGCACAGATTTGGAAACGCCAAGAGAACTTATCATTTCTCGGTCAATTTCTGCACATTTAGAACTGAGACTGACCTTTTCACCATGCCTGTAGAAAATGAAAATCAAGAACATGAGTAAAATAACCTTTGGTCATATATATTCTAGTGCTTAGTCAATCCATCATACTGTACTTCTTTTAAAAATAGTCCCTTTACCTATCTTGTTACAACAGCTTCCTCATGCTAAAAAGTATTATTCTTAAATGATTTAGCATGTCACTGATGAAAAGGTTAGGTAAAATACGGTGGCACAGTAAAGAAGTTTTTTTTAACCTATTTTGACTTTAAGATAATTTAAAATATTTATACCTAGTACATAGAGCAAAAATACTCTCTTTCATCCCTGAATTCAATAAGAAGAGACTTAAATGAATAAAACAAAACACAATGTACTTTAGAAAATGGGTTGTTCAATAATGGACTGATTAGGCAGACAAACAGTGTCTGTCTTTACTACTTTTTTTTTTTTTTTTAAATATATTCCAATTTTGAAAATACTGAGTATACTGAGAATGTCCTGTAGGGGACTAAAATGGACACATACAACAATAGGTTATCACATTAGACCATGGAAAGATGATGGTAGTTTGGATTAGAATGGTCAATGTAAAAATGGAAACATTCAAGAAACATTTAAGTTAAATTCATGGTACTTGGTAATAAACCGGATATAGAGGCAAGGCTTAGGTTCTTGGCTTGCGTCACTGCATGGATAGCGGTGTCATTCACTGAGGTGAAAAGTACGGCAAGAGACCAAGTTATAGAAGATTTTTATGAGGGGTCAAAAAGTGAATCACGTGCTTGGTTTTGGGTGTGCTGAATCTAAGGTATCTTTGAAATAGGTAGGAAATGAGAGAGGTAATGGGATAAATGGGTCTAGAAGCAGAGGTCTGATTTGTGAATCCCTCAAGACACACAGTAATCTGAGCAAAGGATATGAATGAGATTTTCTAGGAAGAACATAGAGAGCAAAACAGAAGATACAGGACTAAGCCTGTCTGACTCTAACCTTTATTGGTTGGGTAAATGAAGTAGGATGAGGCTGTCATACTGATTACTAATTGTCATTTACTGATCTGTGGTAAAGGGAACAATAGTCCTTCAAGGATGTGCACATTCTAATTTTCTAAATTCAGATTTCTACACTATGGAACTGTAAGATAACAAATTTATGGTTTTTTAAGCCACCAGGTTTGTGGTTATGGCAGTTATAGAAAACGAATCCATGAGCTCTTAGTACAAAGCAAGCATTTTATATGCAAAATCCTTACATTTTTTTCAAAGACACATTCAGGGATAATAAATCCCTATTTTACAAATGAAGAAAACAGAGGGTTTTTAGGTCTACTTTATATAGCAATAGCATTATTTTAATTAATAAAGATGTTATTAGTGACCTTAGGTGGAGCTATTTCAGTGGAAGAATGGAACTAGAGAAGGAAAAGAGATGAAGAAATGCAGATAGCAAGTATTAACAACTCTTGAGAAAAATGGCTAGAGGGGAAGAGGGAAACAGCAGTAACTGGAATGAAGTAAAATGCAAAGATACAAGAGAGACTTGAGTGTATTTAACACAGAAAAGCCAGGCACAATGGCACACATCTATATTCCCAGTGGCTTGGGAGGCTGAGTCAGGAAGACTGCATGTTCAAAACCAGCCTCAGCAACTTAGCAAGACCCTATCTCAAAATAAAGAAACATAAAGGGATAGGGATGTGGTTCAGTATTTAAGCATCTCTAGGTTCAATCCCCAGTACCAAAAAATAAATAAGTGAATAAATGAATGAATGAATAAATAAATAAATGTCAGAAAAAAGAACCTACTTGAGAAACTAATGGCTAGTACAGTGCCTCTAGCTAGGTGCTGAACATCACTGACTAAATAAATACTCAGTTTAATAAGAAAAATGAGGGGAGGAAGGTGAATATTTAAGTAATTAACTGAACAAGAATAAAAGCTTGAATCCAGAGCATCCAAACTTCAAAATCCATATCTATTAGAAGACATTACTTGACTCTAACACAATGATAATAGCTAAAAGGGACAAATTACTACTCTCCCCTAATTGTCTGTTTCTCATCTCATTCATCCCTATATGTGACACTAACACTTTTTTTTAAATCTATATTTGATAATTATATACTTTCAACTCTGAAACTATTCATAAATTACTGAATGGAACATTATCACTAAATCTTTAATGTGATCATTCTATTTAATAAATAGTATCAAAAATTAAATGTTGCCAGGCACAGTGGCACACACCTATAATCCCAGCAACTTCAGAGGCTAAGACAGGAGAATTCTAAGCTCAAGGCCAGCCTCAGTAACTTAGTGAAGCCCTAAACAACTTAGCAAGACCCTGTCCCAAAATAAAAAAGACTGGAGGTGTAGCTCAGTGGTAAAGCACCCCTGGGTTTAATTCCCAGTTTTAAAAAAACAAAACAAAACATGTACATGTTGATAGTAGGGGAGGCTACGTGTGTGCAGGGCAACACTCTACTTTCTCCACTATTTTACCATGAATTTAAAACTACTCTAAAAACAGTTTGTTGAAAGAAAATCAATATGCTCCTGAAAATAAAGTAATAGAAAAAAAATCCATGGTCTTATTTGCCTAAAAGACTGAAAATGAACAATAGTAAATTATAACATAAATACTTACTTTGTTCTCGTAATGACTCCTTCCAGAGTTTTAAATTCTGTTTTTTTGCTTTTCTGACTACACACCATAGACCTCTGCACAGCTATAAGTTCTCCATTGACATCACGAAACTGCAAACGAATCTGGGCTCTCACATCTGTTTCTTGAGCAACCTTTGAAGATAAACAGAGAAAAATTATGCTACCATAATAAGCACAATCTGAAAGAAAAAGCATAAACAATCTTACTTATTTGAAATGAGGGAACAAAAAAAAGAAATAATACATTCAAAAGTGACATTTTTATAAGCTATTCAAAATATGGGAGGAAAAAATACTGTTTAATTGATTTAGTAAAATGATAAAGTATTATTTACTTTCTTTACTCAACATCATTAGGAGATCGAGTATAAGGACTTTACAAATAAATGAATTTTATCTTTGTATGTACCAAAAAATGTTTTTTAACTAAAAAGATTGTAAAAGAAAACTGGAAATAAAAAGTATATATCCCTCTCACATCCTTGAATCATTTGAAAGTATAGTGCTGATCTGATGTCCCATCACCAATATTTCTTACAAAGCAAGGACTTTTCAATCACAAAAATCAGGAAATTGACACTGGTATTTTATTACTATGCAGTTCACAGATCCCATTCCAGTTCTAACAACTGTAATTGGAAACAGTTTTACCAACTGTTGTCCTTTACAACAAAAAGATCTGGTTCAGAATTATACATTTGATTAATTAATAATTCACTTGGCAGTCATGTCTCTGTTTTCTTTCAGTCTAGAACAGTTGCTCAAATTTTCCTTTACTTTTATGATTGATAATTCTAAAAATTAAAGATCATTTTATTGTAGGATGTCTTTAAAATCTGCATTTGTCTGGTATTTCCTTATGACTGGAATCAGGTTACCCATCTTTGGCATTATATTATAGAAGTAATGATGAATTCCTCTGCCTCTCATCAGGTAGAACATGATTTCAATTCATCTCATTACTAGGAGCATTAACTTCAATCTCCTGATAAGTTTACATTTACTAGCTCTCTATCAAACTTCCTCTACTAGTCTTAGCATCTATTATTTTTACCTGAATTATTATAAGAGCTATCAAACAAATTTTCTAGTTCTATTATAAGAAAGATTCTACTATAAGAAAGAGCTTTTGTTCTTTATTTTTTCTTTCTTTCTTTTTTTTTTCATAAATGTGAACCCATGGATTTTTTACTTGGGCTCAAATCCCCCACAGGCTACCACACTAATGTTTGTGGATGCATTCCCAATTCAGCCCACCTAATGGATTTTGGAATGAGTTATTCAGGAATGAAGGAAAGTGCCAAAGAATTTTTAATGTGACTGATTAAATTTAAATGCATTTTTTGCATCTATCAATGCTTACATCATTTTCTTTATTCTGTGGCAAATTACACTGATTGGTTTTTTAATATTAAACAAATCTTGCACTCCTGAAGTAAATCCCACTTGGCCATGGTGTATTATCTTTATTTGTACATTGCTGAATCTGACTTGCTAATATTTTGGTAAGGATGTTGGCATCTACATTCATGAGAGGTATGAGTGCAGCGTCATGTAATATCTTTGTCTGGTTTTGATATCAGGGTAATGCCAGACTCATAAAATGAGTTGGGAAGCACTCTCTTTGCTTCTTTTCTGAGAGTCTGTATAGAACTGACATTGTTTCTTTCTAAAATGTTTAGTAGAATTCACCAGTGAAACCACCTGGGCCTACCATTTGCATTGAGAAGTTTCAAACTACAAATCAATTGCTTTAGTAGGTATATTTCTTGAGTGAGTTTTAGTAGCACGTGTCTTCAAAAGAATTGTCCATTTTACCTAAATTACTATGTTTTTTGGCATAAAGTTGCTCACAAAATTCCCCATAAGATCTGTAGCTTTGTCTTCTCTTTCATTCCTAATCTTAGCAATCTGTCTCCCTTTTTTTATCAATTTGCTTGAAGGTTTATAAACTTTATTGATTTTTTCAAAGAACCAGCTTCTGGTGTCACAGATTTTCTCTGTTGTCTGTGTTCTATTTCATTGACTTTTGCCCTCATCTTTATTATTTCCCTCTTTTTGCATATTTTAAGTTTCATTAGCTTCTTTTTCTTTTTATATTTTTGGGCGGGGGGAGTACCAAGGATTGAATCCATGGGTGCTTAACCACTGAGCAACATTCCCAGTCCTCCTTATATTTTATTTTGAATCAAGGTCTTGCTAAATTGCTGAGACTGGCTTTGAACTTGCAATTCTCCCTCAGCCTTCAGAGCCTCTGGGATTACAGAGGCTCTGAAGCCTCTGCCCATGGCTGAAGTTTCTTAAGATGGGCACTCAAATACACTCATCTTTTGCTGGTGGGACTGTAAATTGGTACAACCACTCTGGAAAGCAGTATGGAAATTTCTCAGAAAACTTGGAATGGAATGATTTGACCCCGTTATCCCATTCCTAGGTATATACCCAAAGGACTTAAAATCAGCATACTATAGTGACATGGCCACATCAATGTTTATAGCAGCTCAATTCACAATAGCTAAGCAATGAAACCAACCTAGATGCCCTTCAACAAATAAATGGATAAATAAAATATGGTATATATACACAATGGAATATTACTCAGCAAAAAGAAAAATAAAATTTTGGCATTTGCCGGTAAATGGATTGAACTGGAGACTATCATGCTAAGTGAAACAAGCCAATCCCAAAAAACCAAAGATCCAGTGTTCTCTTTGATGTGTGGGTGCTATCTCACAATAAGGGGCGGGGAGAATAGAATAATTTTGGATTAGACAAAGGGTAATGATGAAGGGAAAGGAGAGGGGATGGGAATAGGAAAGACAGTAGAAGTGAATTGGACATTATTTTCCTATGGCCATATCTGAATACACAACCAGCATAACTCACATCATCTACAACCACAAGAATGGAAATTTATAGTCCATGTATGTATAATATGTCAAAATACATTCTATTGTCATGTATAACTAAAAAGAACAAATAAAAAATTTAAAAAGATGGGCACTTAAGTCATTGGTTTGACCTTTTTTCTTTTCAAACATTTGATTTCACAAATTTTTCTCCAAGCATCTAAAAAATGTTTATATGCTGCTGTGCCTTTTCTTTTTATTTTATTTATTTTTTGGTGCCAGGTATTGAACCCAGGGGTGCTTAACCACTGAGCAATCCAGCCTTTTATATTTTATTTAGAAACAGGGTCTCGCTAAGTTGCTTTAAGCCTCACTAAATTGCTAAGGCTGGCTTTGAACTTCCAATCCTTCTGCCTCAGCCTCCAAGCCACTGGGATTACAGGTATGTACCACTGTGCACAGCTATATGCTATGGGTTTTTTTTCTTTTTGTTTTGGTACTAGGGATTGAACTCAGGGGTTCTCGACCACTGAGCCACATCCCCAGCCCTATTTTGTGTTTTATGTAGAGACAGGGTCTCACTTTGTCGCTTAGCGCCT
>CM053405.1:118848685-118901233 GCA_028644305.1 Xerus rutilus
GGGTTTTGTTTTGTTTTTTTGTAACCAGCCTTCCCATAGGAACCCACAATTATATTGCAAATCAGACTGCAAAACGGCACCCTGGAGTTGTTGGCATTTGAAAATCAGAGCATACAAAATGATCAGTGAAAGATTAAAAATGTGGGGTCCTCTCCAAACCAGAGGCAACACGCTCCACATAGCCAAGGGATCTTTATTCATGGTGGGGGTCTGTGCAGGTGGGCGCCCAGGAGAAGGAAGAAGAGAAAAGGGTAGAGGGGACGCGGGGCATGGAATCTATAGGGCGTGGTGTGGTATGGATTGGTCACTTCAAAACTGGCGCAATAGATAAGCATTCGTGGTTCGGAGGTGACCTTCTTTGATGTAGTAAACTGAGCGGCCAGGCTTTGTTCTGGGAAACTGCTGGGGAACTGCCTGGGCTTTAGAGAGGGGAGGGGCCCAAACGGTATGGGGAGGGCTCTTTTTACCTTACAATCAAAATTTCAGACTTCTAGCCGAGCGCGGTGGCTCAAGCCTGTAATCCCAGCACTTAGGGAGGCTGAGACAGGAGGATCGCGAGTTCAAAGCCAGCCTCAGCAATGGTGAGATGCTAAGCAACTCAGTGAGACCCTGTCTCTACATAAAACACAAAACAGGGCTGGGGATGTGGCTCAGTGGTCAAGTACCCCTGAGTTCAATACCCAGTACCAAAAAAAACCTCCAAAAAACAACAAAAAAAAATTTCAGACTTCTTTGACAAACTGGATGATCTGACAATGTAAGCCCAAGGGTCTCACGCCTGAGTCTTGAGAAAGCAGCACCTGCCACCTTGAGACACCTTTTGCATTTACACCTTCTCCATCTCACTCACTATTCCCCTAAAAATCATGATTGTTTAGTTGGGGAGTTTTATCCTTCCCAGCGAAGCCTAGTGCATTGGCATCTCAATCTGCTATCTCCTTTAGGCGTGCAGCCCTATGATAGAATTTAACACTCAAAACTTTAAGGTACTGGAATTATAAGCTATTCAATGATTTCCCTGAAAGCTGTATCTAAACCCACATTTCCTCAGCATAATCCAAAGATGTCAGAGGGGAAGCAGAGAGAGTCCTCTCATACCCTTTGGCAGGGAAGGCCCTGCTAGAATTTGACTTGTGTTCCAAGAGCACCGTTTTAAAAGACCCTTGACCAAATCTACTACAATTTATAACACATTACTAAGAGATTCCTTGAAGTGAGCCAATATCTCTCAGGTGTTCAAATCGGACACGCCTAAGAGCCCCAGACTTCAGAAGGTATGCGCGTACACATACACATACACAAAAGCAGATACGGTGTGGGCAAATTCCACTGAAATGCTGGGGTTTTTTGTTGCTGTTGTTGTTTTTGGTACCAGGGATTGAACCCAGGGGCACTTAACCACTGAGCCATATCCCCAGCCCTTTTTATTTTATTTTTTCATTTTGAGACAGTCTCACTAAGTTGCTTAGGGTCTAAGTTGCTGAAGCTGGCTTTGAATTTGCAATCCTCCTGCCTCAGCCTCTTGAGCCACTGGGATTACAAGTGTGTGCCACCATGCCTAGCATGCTGTGTTTTTATACTGCCAATGCAGAATGGGGATTACATACATGTTAGAAGTATGTCTACCTCCTAGCTGCCTGATTCTCATGGAGATCAGCATCCAGCTTTAGAGAAGGATTCTGGGTAACATTCTGTGTTTGTTACCACCTGTGTTAGATGCTTAAGATAGTCCTAAAGTCAGGCTTCCAGGACACCAACACAACTACTTTGGGATGCAAATTGAAACTCTCTATACCATTATGTGTGCCAAGCCAAAGAAGAAGGACGTGAGGCCTATAAGGGAGCCTCATTTGCTCTTTTGTTGAAAATATGGGTCTGAGCTTAAGGAGAAAAGGTTAATTCCCTCGAATACACATTCTCATGCATAGCTCATCCAAGGTGTGAAAGAACCCCTCACCCAGCCTTGTGGGACACGCAGGAAAGGCCATGTGTGTGTGTTATGTGCCTGTGACAGGTATTTATGGGTTACAGTCTCAGCATCCCTGGCCCTCTTACACTACCTAGGACCCCACATTCCTCAGCTGTGTGTTTGGGGAAATGAAATCTACCTCCAGCTCAGGGAGAACAAATGAGTATAGCTTATGCCCCTAGCGACAGTTCAAGTGTGAACATGTTGACCCTTGTCACCAAGCATCTGAATTGTTCTGATTGAATGATCAGAAAAGCAAAACTGACTTTCTCTTGCGGCTCATGATATAGACCCAGGAATTCTGGCCTCATTTGGGGGGCACAGTGGAAGACCTGCCTAAGAATGGAGTCAAGGAAGAGCTGTCAAAGCAAGCAGGACAGACAGGAACCTCCACTCGACCCAAATTCTCTGCTTATCTCTACCCTGTTTGGGTTAGGCTTAGGGTCACTGAGAACAAAAAGGATCCTAAACGAGACCCTATTGAACACAACCTGATCCTACCAAGTTTTAGTAATCTCTGCTTTAATCACTGTCTTCCCACCAGTATTTTCAATTCTCTTTGAGACAGCTCAATCCAGCCACAACCACAGTAGAAGTTAGTTCATCTGAAAAATATTCCCACTTAATATAAAATCCTGTTGAGTGGTTTCTGTTCTTTTGTGCACACCTCTTTTAAAAAGAAATTCAATCTTCTGATTTTGACTAATAAAATGTGAGACATTGATGTATATCAACCTACACATTTTCATTTGTCATAGAAAATGTTTTTAAAAGGGGAGAAGTAGGGATTTTTAAAAAAAGATAAGCCAGGCAAAAGTTGAAGTTAATCTCAGCTACTTGGGAGGCTGAGGCAGGTGATCACAAGTTCAAAGTCAGCCCAGGCAACTCTGTCTCAATGTTTTAAAAAATTAAATTAAAAATGTTGAAAACGTTGGGCATGTACTTCAGTGGTAGAGCACTTTCTCTAGCATTCAGAAGTCCCTAGGTTCCATCCTTAGCACTGGAAAAAAAAAAAGATAGAAAATAAATTTATTTATGATACAAGGCATTGGAAACATTTAGTTTCACCATTTGCCATCATTAGGTATTCTCTATCTGATTGTTAGAAATTATTCATTTCCTCAAAGACAGAGAATAAATTGGTTGGGGATGCAATCTCATGCTAAGCACTTTCTTTGCCAAAGACAAACGGTGCACATTTCAAGCCATGGGGATACTGCTGCACTTGAGTTTGGTAGCTCTTGGAGCTACCTATACTTGTGCCCTGGCTTTGGAAATTCCCATGAGTACATTGGTGAAGGAGACCCTGACACTGCTTTCTACTCATCAAACTCTGCTGATAGGCAACGAGGTAAGATTTTTTTACTCCCATGTTTCTTTAAAATGCATAAATAATTATATGTGGTAGTTCATTTACTGTGTATAAAGATCTGTTATAAATAACAAAATTATGAGCATATTATAGCATAGGTGATAACCAAATCACTAGCAAGCATAATAATGAAAGTTACGAATGACAGAGGGTTTTTAAAAATGATTGTATGCCCTTTCCTTTTCAGACCCTGAGGATTCCCGTTCCTGCACATAAAAATGTAAGTTAAATTATGATTCAACAAAATTTTGATCTCGTGAAAAAGTAAACTTCATATTTTAAGCTATAAATCATTAGTTTTCCTTGGAGCTACTTAATTTTCTCTTTTGTTTTCACATGGGTGGATGTGAATGTGAGTACTTAGAAATATTTGGAATGACTTTTAAAATTAGAATCCATTAAGCAAGTGGATTAATGACTTTTAAAATTAATCCATTAAGCAAGGCCCTTTGGTGATGTTTTTAGCTCTCCACTCTAAAGAGTCTCATGTTAGAGATTTTTTTTTTTTCTCCAGAAGAATCCCACAGGTGAGAGGTGCCTACTAGTCTCTGTTCAGTTCTGACCATCTATGGCCATTCTAGATCTAATGCCATTCTGAAACTATTATACTGGAGACCTAGGACAGAGGCTCAACTCTGGGGGTCCAAAAAAATCAGGTCTTGTCACTCACCCAAAAATCAAATGGAAAAATTAATGGTGAAGAGCAGGCAAGGAACTTTAATCAGTATGGCTGCATGAGGAAGGCTAAGTGAGATCAAGTGTCTCAGATCTGTCTTGGGGACACTGATAAATACTTTACATTTAAATAGAGGAAGAATTCAGGCAAGGGGGTGCAAGATATGTGTAATTAAAAAGTCTTGGTCAAGTTGAACATTATTATCTCAATTCTAGTGCTACAGGATGGCTCTAGGAAGCCCTTAGTACTGGAGGGAGGAATCTCTATTTGCTGCTTGGGTGTTTATCTATCAGATCTGTGATACTGAAAGGGGGCAATTTGGTTCCCTTGAGATGATTGCTCCTGCTTAGGGGAGCAATCCCACCTTGGGGTGATCTACCACAAGTCTCTACTGCCTCTGGAATGGGTAGGGCAATAACTAGAGACTTCTAGGTGCTGCTCTCGGGCTCTGGAGCAGGAAGTTGTAAAAGCTGGCAGTTAAATGTCCCTGAAAATCTTGAAAATATCATAGCTACCCTTCTCTTGTTGTCCTCAGTCTTGAAGGAGAACAAGATAGGTTAGGTAAATTTAGGGTCAATAAACCTCATATTATTATTCCTGCACACAGAGCTGTGTGACCCTAAGTTTAAAGTAATAAAAGCGACAGATAGGAAATGGAAGCAGAGATGCCAAGACTTATCTGCTTTTAGTTACTCACTGGGCATCTACAGGCCCATGGGAAAAGTCAGTGCTTTTAGCAAAAGCCACTTCCAATTCTCTATTATACTATTAGTAACTTGGGTTATATTTTTAGAATCATGATCGGTAGACATTAAAATATACAACAAATGCCCTCTCTTAATCATTTTCACATAGTTAAATGATTATGACTGTATAATGGCATTATATACATTTAAAATACATCATGGTCATTCTCAAAGGTAAAATATATTATTTCATTAGACTAAATGAAATAAAATTACCAATCGAAACCATAAAATAAAACACTAATGTGAGTTTAATTAGTAACATAATTGTGTTCCATTTCCTGAACATTTTATTTCTAGTTATGTCGTTTCTTTTCTTTTTTCTTTTGGTGGTACTGGGTATTGACCAGGGGTTCTCTACCAGTGAACTACAGCCCTTTTTATTTTTTATTTTGAGACAGAGTCTCACTAAGTTGCCCAGGCTGGCCTGGAGCTCCTGCCTTAGCCTCTGGAGTCACTGGGATTATAGGCATGCACCACTGCACCCAGGGTAATCTGTTAATAACCTTTGTAACGCTCTTCAGTAATTACAAGGCTTCATCTACCTGTTGAACATTTTCTCAGTATGAGGTAGTTTGCCACTTGGAAAAGGAACAAGCAAAAAACTCTTTGGGGAAGAACAAATGCCACAAAACAAAGCCTAACTTTTGGGACCAGATTTTTTTTCTAATTTTTTAAAGTTGACAAATTAAAATTGTGCATATTTATTGTTTACAATATGATGTTTTAAAATATGTTTACATTGTGGAATGACCAATGGACAATTTAAAAAAATTTTTTAAGTTTGTTCTTTTTAGTTATATATAACAGTAGAATATATCTTGACATATCATACATACATAGAGTATAACTTCCCGTTTTTGTGGTTGTACTTGATATGGAGTTACACTGATTATGTATTCATATATGAATATAGAAATGTTATGTGATGGACCCAATTTTGATATCGTGTTTTAATAATATGCATCTTTTAAATCTTCCTCGTTTAGCACCAACTGTGCATTGAAGAAATCTTTCAGGGAATAGATACACTGAAGAATCAAACAGCACAAGGGGATGCTGTGGAAAGACTATTCCAAAACTTGTCTTTAATGAAAAAATACATTGACATCCAAAAAGTAAGTTATGAACATTTCCATAGGAACCGTATTTGTCTGGCTATGCTTCTTTCTACAGAAATTGACAGTGTTCTTCAATACCTGTTGTCTATTTTCTTCACAGAAAAAGTGTGGCCAGGAAAGACGGAGAGTCAAGCAGTTCTTAGAATACCTGCAAGAGTTTCTTGGTGTGATAAATACCGAGTGGATGATGGAAAGTTGAGGCTAAACTGGCCAATTGTAACCAAAGCTTGTATTATTTTTATTAGACATATTTTAACTGATACATAAAACCACAAAAATTGTACATATCAATGGGTACCATGTGATGTTTGATACATGTACACATGGGTAGGTTAAACATATCTATGTCCTCAAACATTT
The DNA here is from genome assembly GCA_028644305.1 of Xerus rutilus. Classification (NCBI taxonomy): domain Eukaryota; kingdom Metazoa; phylum Chordata; class Mammalia; order Rodentia; family Sciuridae; genus Xerus; species Xerus rutilus. The sequence continues at coordinate 118,854,930 of CM053405.1, forward strand.
ATCCTTTTTTATATCAAAACATTCAAAATCCTTTCTTCTAAGGATATATAAGACACAATCATTACAGTCACCCTTCTGTGTACCAGCACATCAGATCTTCTTATAATCTAATTGTAATTTAGTACCCGTTGATCAACATTTCCTCTATTACTTTCCCAGCCTCTGTCCATGGCTCTACTCTTTTTTTTTTTTTTAATATTTTTTTTTAATATTTTTTTATTGTAGATGGACACAATGTCTTTATTCTATTGCTTTGTATGTGGTGCTGAGGATCGAACCCAGGGCCCCACGCATGCGAGGCAAGCGCTCCACCGCTGAGCCACAATCCCAGCCCCCATGGCTCTACTCTTCATTTCTTTTTACATTCCACCCATGAGTGAGATCATATGGTACTTACCTTTCTGTGCCTAGAGTAGCCAGAAACTAGAGGAGGGAAAGGACTTTTTTTACAAGAATGAGAGCCAACCAAGCAAGAGTGGCTCTTAATTTTCAATGTAATTAAACTTCAGAGCCAAACCGCACATGGTGGCTGGCGCATGCCTGTAATTCCCAGCAACTCAGGAGGATCACAAGTTTAAAGCCAGCCTCAGCAATTTAGCAAAGCCCTAAGCCACTTAGTGAGACCTTATCTCAAATAAAAAGATTTTAACAAGGGCTGGGGATGTGGCTCTGTGGTAAGCACACCTGAGTTCAATTCCCAGTACCAAAAATAAAGTAAAATAAAATAAACTTCTGAGGTAAAGTAAATGTTTCAGGAGTGCTGATACTTTACCACCTCACACAGCAGAATGCATTTGAGATATGTTTTGAGATATGTTTCATATCAACATATTTGAGATATGTTTCAGATATCAAAATCACTGAAGTGTTCTCTTTTCTCTTCCAGTTTACCAAATAGATACTTTTATTTAACTTAACATTCTGTAAGATGTCAATTAACTTAATATTATTTATGAAATGATTAAGAATTTGGTAAATTAATATTTATTTCATGCTCTGTGATATTCCAGTAAAGTAAAAACGTACAACTCTGATTCAACTGGCTGCTGGCCTTTGTCTTAATGCTTCAAGTCCACGTTCAGAGTTTGGAGGGAAGCCTTTAGCGCACGCTCACTGAGCCTTCTCAACTTCCTGGTAGCACAAGTCTCAGGGTCACTGGGCATATCAAGTGCAAGTGATCCAGCAGCACTTGGTGGGGATGTAGAAAGCAGAGGCATGGACAGGAAGTGAACTTGGTTTCTTTTCCACAGCAGTATCCCCACCACCTACTAGGGTGCAGAGTAAAAAGCAAGGGATGCATGAATGAATGGGTCTTCTGGACTGGCTCTAGAATGGAAGTGAGTTTTAAGATTTCCCCTAGGAGGAAAGCAGTGCAGGAACCTGTAACTAGGTTTGGCCCCAGCCTCTGAGAAGAATTTGCCAGACCAACCATACTGCCAGCTCAGAGAAGAAGCCTGAAATGCTTTCTGGTGGCCCAGAGCATTGGGCCTGGGGTTCCTCCTCACAACCCCTGACAAAACAGCACTGAAACAGCAGAGAAGTGCTGGTAGGGAAGTCTCACCCTAAAAACTGGGTCCTAAAGGGGCCCGCCATCTTATGTTCCCAGGAGCAGAGTAACACCAGGCAGAACAACACCTGCTTCTGTCTGCTGATGACTATTAGTAGCATAAATGGAGATTTCTCCGTTTAAGAAAAATCTATCAAGGATCCAGAATATATGTTCTTTGAAATAAATTTTAAAACTGAAATAGACCCAGTAACACTATTCAGTTATGCCACTGATTCCTTTATTCCTTTATGCAACAAATATTTTATTGAGATCCTATGCTGGGGATGGGATACAGATGTGGAACTGTGACTGGTCCTTAGAGATCAGTGCCATCATCCTGGCCATTATCTGCACTCATGGCAACAGTGCTGGGCTCCAGTGTGCATGTGAAACAATTGCTCCTACTGTTGCTGGGCAGAGGAGAGGGGCCACAGCAGCCAGATGCAGATTCCCAGGTGAGAGAATGTAAGCTCCTCTGAGAAAAAAGACATGTTTGCCTTCCAGCACGGATCCAGGCATGGGGGTCAGAACATTGCCCCACCCTGGCTCAGGTTCCCAACTCATGCACACTTTGAGCTGTGAGCTGAGCCAACAAGGGAGGAAGATGAATGAGCAAGCCGAGCACCATGATGGCTACTCTAGAAACTGACAGGAAACAGGAAACTCAACTTGCAAAAAGCCTGAATCTCAACTTAATTCAATTTGGTAAATATTTACTCAGCTCCAATATATTAGAATGTGAATAAAACAGACAAAATTCTCTATCTTTGTATTTCTAACATTCTCTAGAAAAACACTTTAATCTACAAGTCACCATTATAGGTCCCTGAAGGTAAAAGGTCAAGGTACCCTGATTGCTACTGTGGCCTTGTGGTTCATTGTAGTAATTCTGTCCATCTTGCCTCTGACAGGAAGTGCTCCCAACCCGACCTCTGCCATTCAAGGACCCCATCTTGTCCACTGATACTGGGGCATCCACGGCAGAGGCAGCATCCTTCCCTTTCATCCCAGTTTACAGAGGTCATCCACCGGCATCCTTCACTGTGATGCCTGTTTCTCTTCAGCAGGACCTCCCATGCTGTATCAGTAAAAGGACCATGCTCTGTTGCCCTCCAGGAACATAGTCAGCCAGCAGGTTCTTAGGCAAGATGCAATAAATCCATTTTAGTATTCCTACTTCCCTGAGCTATCTTCTTCAATACCATGGAAGGAAGCTGTGGCATCTTTATTTCATAGGCTGCACAGCACCATCAGGGTCAGGCTTCAAAAACTCAATGCAGCAAACTATTAGGACTAGCTCTGGGTGTTCTTATAAAACCATTAAATCCAGAGTGATAGTCAATAGCTGCCATCCTGATGAATTCACTCCTGTTCAACTCTACTTCTTCTGGATGAACTGCCTCAGGATCCATTCTGTCTTGGATTCTGATTGTACATTTTCCTGAACATCTTCTGCTTCCCCGCCACGACTCAGTTGTGAAATATTGTCTCTCAACTTCAAACCTGCCTTTTAAACTCTGCTAGAGCTGGGATTCTGCAAACAAACTGGTTAAATCCCTGTTAACATCTGTCAATAAGGAGTGTCAACCTAGGAAGCTCCAGAAGAAGGGATTGTTTCTTTCTGTTTGCTTCCCATTTCGTTTTCCTGTTCTTATCCTTTTATGTTCTTATTTCTAAGCCTAACCTTAACCTTGGAAGCAGCAGTTCATCCCACTAGCAACAGTTGGTAACACTTTGAAGTTTTTATACCATTCATAGAATCAGATTTCAAATATCCCAGCCTCCTCTAAGACCTTAGAACCAGACAATCAGCATTCCCCACAAAGGCCTGGGTTCCATTCCTGGAGGACCCCTTTTCCAAGTTCAAGCCCGTGTTTCCTCCTCAGACATCTCCTCCAAATGTGTGAGTTTTAATAATTCTAACCTCTTGGTTTTGCTTCTCGACCAAAGGGATGGTATCTTCTTCCTACAATTGTCACCTCCATAGTGCCCTGTGATTCCCTTTGTGTCTGTCCAGTTTTTCAATGCCCTATTAACACTTTTTTTTTTTTATCCAGTACTTGGAGTTCCATCCAGGGCCTCATGCATGCCAGGCAAGCACTCTACCACTGAACTACATCTCCACTCCTTTTTAAATGTTATTCTGAGACAGGGTCTTACTAAGTTGCCTGGCCTCAGATAGGCCTCAAACTTCCAATCCATCTGCCTCCTGAGTAGCAGGGATTATAGGCGTGCGTGCCTGGCAACAATTCTTTTTTTTTTTTTTTTTTTTTGGTACTGGGGATTGAACTCAGGGGCACCACATCCCCAGCCCTATTTTGTGTTTTATGTAGAGACAGGGTCTCACTGAGTTGCTTAGCGCCTCGCCGTTGCTGAGACTGGCTTTGAACTCGCGATTCTCTTGTCTCAGCCTCCCTAAGTGCTGGGATTACAAGCGTGAGCCACCGCACCCAGCTAACAATTCTTTTTTTTTTTTTTAATATTTTTTAGTTGTTTATGGATCTTTATTTTATTCATTTATTGTTCATATGTGGTGCTGAGGATCAAACCCAGTGCCTCATGCGTGCTAGGCAAGCATTCTACCACTGAGCTACAGCCCCAGCCCTCCGGCTAACAATTCTTTATATTTGATTCTCTCTATTAAAATAAATGGTATGGGCTGGGGTTGTGGCTCAGTGGTAGAGTGCTCGCCTAGCATGGGCGAGGCACTGGGTTTGATCCTCAGCACCACATACAAATTAATAAAAATAAAGTTACAATAAAAAAATCAACTTTAAAAAATAAATAAATGAATAAAATAAATGGTATGGTTTCTATCTTCTGATCGGTCCCTAGTTAATACAAAATGTTTATATACCTGACTCTGATTATTGGCTCCGAGGAATGAGGGGTGTTGAGGGAGGGGCATGAGGAGAACCAATGTCACCCTTATGTTTCAAGTGGAAGTTATTCTGTCTTCAGGGAAGAGGCAAGCAAGTCTACTCCGGCAAGAGGGAATGGACTGCTTCTGCCTGTCTAAGAGGGCTCAGGAGAATTTGGGGGTTCAAGAGTCTCAGGTTTGTTCATCCAAATGTTCCTACTCCAGGTCTCATGGTTCCACGTTTTCTGTTATCAGGGCCTGACTTTGACACAGAAGGTACACAAAGGTACACAACCATCCTCCTCTGTGACTCTTTAAAGACCTGCAAATTATCAGACCCTGAACCTAGTTTTCCACTCAGTCTGCCCTGTGGCTGTAGGAAATAAGGTTTTCCTTTAAAGTTGCCATTCAAAGGATAGAATTCAAAGGATACTAAGCTGGAATTGGATTGTCCTGCACCATCATTCTCTCTTAATAAAAAAAGAACTGTCAGAAGAGGCACTGTACTTTGCAATCCTATAATTAGCATGATTCCCATATATCTAAGCCACTTCATCTTCTATTGCTTTGCTCTCCGCTTGCCCTTCATCCAAATTAACCAAAGTTAAAAGCTTAAAAATCTCAGTCCTTTTAGTCAGGCATGGTGGTGCATGCCTGTAATCCCTGCACTTTGGGAGACTGAGACAGGAGAATCGGGAGTTCAAAGCCAGCCTCAGCAACTCAGTGAGACCCTGTCTCTACATAAAACACAAAATAGGGCTGGGGATGTGGCTCAGTTCAATCCCTGAGTTCAATCCCTGCTACCGAAAAAAACCTGTCACTTTATGCCGGAAGTTATGGCCAACCTATTTATTCACAGGATTAGTTCCTATTATTTTAGAGATGGGAACAATCCAACTTCACAATTCTTTTCCATACGTAATCTAAAACTACAGCTAATACCAATTCTTTTTTGTTGTTGTTAAAATATTTTTAGTTGTTAATGAATCTTTATTTTATTTTATTCGTTTATTTGTATGCAATGCTGAGGATCGAACCCAGTGCCCCACACATGGGAGGCAAGCGCTCTACCACTGAGCCACAATCCCAGCCCCCTGATACCAATTCTGATACCCTCAGAAAGCAGAGCCTGTGGCAAGGATTGAAGTGCTGACATTTTGGGGGCATTGTAAGCCTGGGTTGGTTAAGGTTGAGGGAAAAGGGAAGTGAGGCAAGGAAAGATGTGAAAGAAGGTGGTTTGCCCAACATGGTGGTGCACAATCGTAATCCTATGTAAGAGTATGTAGGAGAGGGACATGTATGGGCCTGGCTGTCTTTCTCACCCTTTACTCAGGAGTTATGGTTCACTCCACAAGGGCTAACTTCCCTGCAGTTCCAAACTGTATCATCCAGTAATTGGCAGCCAATAATAAGGCAGACCCTGTTCTACACAGAGTGGCATTTTGTCTATGTCTGAAAGTGAAGCGGTGACATGGCAAACATAGGGAGCTGAACAAGACAGAGAAAGCGGCCATGGAGGCAGTCTAAGAAGGCACACAAATATGTGTCTGGTACAAGGATAAATTTCCACAACTGATGGGAAAAGACATAGAAAATCTGAATGTCTGTATAACCATTAAAGAGGCTGAATCAGTCATTTCAAATCTTCCTCAAAGAATATGTAGCACAGGAGGCTGGGGTTGTGGCTCAGTGGTAGAGCACTTGCCTAGCATGGGTGGGGCACTGGGTTGGATTCTCAGCACTGCATACAAACAAAGTCCATTGACAGCTAAAAAAATATTTAAAAAAAAGAATATGTAGCACAGTTTTACAAGTGAGTCCTCCTAAAGTTTCAAGTCATGTGTAATTCCTAGCATAGTTAAGCACATAGAAAATAAACCAAATGGAGCAGTTCCCAGCTCATTTGTGAAGCCAACATACATTATACAAAAACAAGAGGAGGCAGCATAAGAAAAAAAATTAGGATACCTTGATCTCTCACTCATTTATGAAATAAATGTGAAAATTGTAAACTAAGTATTATCAATCCAAATCCAGATTTTATAAAAAGATATGTGATGGCTAAATTGGGTCTGTCTCAGGATTTAAGATTCAACATTAGAAAATCTTTTAATATGATCTGCCACATTAATCTCTTTATTAATGCACAAAGAATATTGCTGAATTTTTTTTTTGTGATACCAGGGATTAAACTCATGGGCATTCAACCACTGAGCCACATCCCCAGCCCTATTTTGTGTTTTATGCAGACAAGGTCACACTGAGTTGCTTAGCGCCTCACTCTTGCTGAGGCTGGCTTTGAACTCGTGATCCTCCTGTCTCAGCCTCCCAAAGTGCAGGGATTACAGGCATGCACCACTGTGCCCGGCTACATTGCTGAAATTTAATATTCACTTACGATGAGTTCTATTAACAGAGTTGAAATAGAAGGGAACATCTTTAACCTGAAGAGCTTGTAGGAAATTCTGCACACCATGGTGCTATGTTAAAAGCATCCCTTTAAAAGCAAGAATAATGGCCCATCTTGGTGGTGCACCCCTGTCATCCCAGCAACTCAGGAGGCTGGGGCAGGAGGATTGCAACTTTAAGACCAGCCTCAGCAACTTAGGTAGGTGCTGTCTCAAAATAAAAAATAAAAAGACTGGGGATATAACTCAGTGATACAGTGCCTCAGAGGTTAAATAAATAAATAAATTCAGGAATAATGTATGAATACCTATAGTACCACTCTCTGAGTGCTCCACAATAGAGGAAGCATCATTCACATGATAGACACTGCAGATTTGAAAGTACATCAGGACAATTTCCTACCAGATGGAAATATAGTGTCTTGAGGAAAAGGCTTCTTTTCCAATTTGTGCAAAGGCTTTATATGAGCTAGTGGTGATCCCTGGATACTGCTAACTCCATTTCAATTAAGTACTGTGACTAAGGGACCTGGCTTTTGCTATAAGATTACAAATAGAGCTAATAAATATAAGGATTGTAAAGGAAGAAACAAAGTTCAGTGTGTGTGTGTGTGTGTGTGTGTGTGTGTGTGTTTGCAGATGATACAATATAACAAAAACAAAACTCAAAAGAATGTAGATTGGGGCATTGTGGCATGCGCCTGTAGTCCTGGCTACTCAGGAGGCTGAAGCAAGAGGATCATCTGAGTCCAGGAGTTAGAGGTCAGCCTTGGCAACATAGCATGACCCCATCACTTAATTTTTAAAAACCAAGGAAAGAATACAGAGCCATTTAGCTGATTATGAGGAATAAGAGTTTAGCAAGTTGCTGGATCAATATACAAAATCAATTACATTTATTACATATCACTAAAAATAGAAAATATCATTTTAAAAAAGACATCATTACAAGTACGTGTAACAATTATTATAATACTTGTAAGAATATATGGTGCCAAGGAATAAACCTAACAAAAACAGACAACAATTAAAAACTTTGTTGAAAGATAGGCAGTGACCTATCAGGTTCATGGGTAAGAAAGATTCGGTTTTAAAACAGCTTATTCATTCTTGTACATGGAAGAATGAGGGTCCAAGAATAGCCAATACAATCTTGAAGATCAAAGTGTGACAACTTGCCCTGCTCAATAGCAAGCTTTAATAACAGAGTCAATGTGGTATTGACAAGGGGACACTGCAGTATAGTTCTCAACAGAGGGTGATTTTTCCTCCAGGGAACATTGGCAATTCTTGGTTGTCACAACTGGACGGAAGAAAGTGAATGCTACTGGTATTTAGTAGGTAGAAACTAAGGATGCTGGAAAACATCCTACAATGCACAGGACAGTCCCCTACGACAAAGAATTGTCCCATCCAAAATGTCAGTAGGACTGATGTTGAAAAATCTTGGGAGTAGAGAGATAGACCAACAAGAAACTAATTTAAAAAGAAAGGATGCAAGGAAGGAAGGGAAAAACGGGAAGGAAAGAAAGAAGGGAGGAAATATTACTGTAGGGTGGGCACACCCAACAGAAAATGGCTGGATCACTTGTATAACTTGAAGAGAGTTTATTTAATAAAAGGCCATTAGAAAAGTGAGAACAGGATGTAGGGAAGACAAAGTCCTCTGGGGCTAGTAACAACAGGAGCTGTAACAGGACAGGGATGACTGGTTTCTGAAACTCAGAGATACAAAGAGCTGTGTGTGCAAGAGCCACTTGACAGGAGCTGGTACCTTTAGTCAAGGGACATGATCAGCTTGCATAACCTTACAAAAAAGGAGAGGAGGGGATGAATATCCTGATGTCACCCTCCTCCTACTCTTCGATCGTCCGTCAATACTCACCATGGCCAAACTCAATAGCGAACCTATGGAAAAAGAAATCCGTAAAGGTGAGCCTCCCACAACACAGGCACTGCTAAAGGAGCATTGAGAGTGGTCTGGAGGGGCAAACAGGAGGTTTCCTGTCCAGAGTGGAAGGACTGTATAAATAAAAATCTCAAAGCACAGATCATCAAGGAAAAGATCATTCATTCAACATTTATCTTTTTCTTTCTTTCTTTCTTTTGATGGCAATGCAGATGTGCTTCACTCCTGAGCTACCCCCCCCAGCTTTATGTATGTATATATTTATTTATTTATTTTTATTTATTTATTTATTTTTGGTACCAGGGATAGAACTCAGGGATACTCGACCACTGAGCCACATCCCCAGCCCTATTTTGTGTTTTATGTAGAGACAGGGTCTCACTGAGTTGCTTAGCATCTCGCTGTTGCTGAGGCTGGCTTTGAACTCGCGATTCTCCTGTCTCAGCCTCCCTAAGTGCTGGGATTACAGGCATGCGCCACTGCACCCAGCCAGCTTTATATATTTATTTATTCTAAATTTTGAGATAGGGTTCCACTAAGTTGGCCAGGCTGACCTCCAACTTGAGACTCTCCTGAGTGACTGAGGTTATAGTCATGTGCCACCACGCCTGGCAACATTCATGAAATATATTATATGGAGAGTGAAGACAAGTCATAGCTAGGACAAATATATACATCATGTATTAAAGATAACATTAGTTTCCAGAATGTATAATAAAATCATTTTTGTGTGTGTGTGTGGTACTGAGGGCTAAGTCATCTTAATGAGAAAATATATTACCCACTCAGAAAAAAAAAAGATAAATGAGGGCCTGGTGCAGTGGTGCACGCCTGTAATCCCAGCACTTTGGGAGGCTGAGACAGAAGAATCATGGGTTCAAAGCCAGCCTCAGCAATGGCGAGGTGCTAAGCAACTCAGTGAGACCCTGTCTCTACATAAAACACAAAATAGGGCTGGAGATGTGGCTCAGTGGTCGAGTACCCCTGAGTTCAATCCCCGGTACCAAAAAAAAAAAAAGATAAATGACATGAATAAGCATTTCTTAGAACAGGAAACACAAATGGCCAATAAACATATAAAGAGATGTTTAACCTTGTTAGTAGTCAGGGAAATGCAAAATTAAACCACAATGAGATAAAATTTTACACCACCAGACCAGCAGAAATTTAAAAGTCAGACATTACTATTCTTGCTCAGGATGTGAATAAAAGGAGTTCTTAAACATTGTCTGCAAAAGAGTAAAATGGTACTTTTGAAGGGCAGTTCCTTGTAACTAAAGGTTCCTGTACACTATAACCCAGAATTTCAATCTAGCGCATCCTCTAGAGAAGTTCTCTCACCCATGAGCATCAGGAAATATAAACAAATATGTTCATAGCAGCATTGTTTTTAAAGATAATTTTAATTTTGAAATAATTTTAGATTTATGAAAAAATTATAAAGATGGTATAGAGTTGTCATGGACCCCTTTTCCCTATTATTCACCATGTGGGCACGTGGGTTTTTGCTCTTTTAGACTGTTTGTGTGGGTGATGTTTTCTCTTGTATGCATGATCTGTTTCATAATAATAATTTTTAAAGCTCTGATACTTGCTCTTTCATTTCCCCCTGAAAGCATAGTCCTCATCTTCCACCATTCTGGCTTAAGGGAAAAGCCAGATGATGTTTTAGAGTCCAAGCAAACAGGAACCCCAGCCCTCCAGGCCCAAACCAAAGAAATACGATTATGTCTCTTATCATCCTCTTCAAACTCCACCACACATCATAGTGCTTCCTGTTTCTCAGAAGTTGACAAAGGTGCTGACATAATGTAGCAAGTAGAAGTCCCACAGCATGTGGGATCTGACCAGAGCCCTTGGCATCCTTCCTGTGGGTGGGCTGGACTGTCAGCAGTGGCTGGGAACAAAGGCCAAATCCCTGCCTCTAAGTGGGGAATGACCCCAAGTTTAAAGATTCATGGAGCAGGGTGACTTTTGTTGCAAGAGAGTCGTAACAGATGCCTTCTGCCACAGTGAGAAGCCACCTCTCAGCAGACCCTCTTGCCCAGGTGAGGCTGGGCCCTGGGCTCTGGCTCCAGCTGTGGCCTGGCTTAAGGGAAAAGCCAGATGAAAAGCCAGGGAAAAGCCAGAGGGCACTGCTGGTGCCCTCCTAGCCCTCCATTCGTCCTGCACTTCTCTGTCCATTTGGTTAGTCATCCACTCAGCAGATACTCACTGAGTAGGTACAACACACCAAGCCCTCCCTGCCTGAAGTATTGGTGAGATGGCAAGGAACAAGACATAGCCCTGCTCCAGCAGCACTGTCCCTGCTGGCAGGGTGGTGGTGGGGGGACAGGAATCACTTGACAAACAAACAGAACAATCATAAATTATGGTAAATGCTATCAAGGAAAAAAGCGAAGGTGGAGGTAAGAGAACTCAGTTTTAAGTGCAAGTATTAAAGTCAGGCTGCCCAGGCTTAGCTCTGCCTTCACTCCCTGCACAGTGCACAGATGGATTTTCCTTTTGGGGACTCAGTTTCCCTTTCTATAAACTGGAAGGGATAATCAAACCTATTGGATGAGCTTGTTGAAGATTTGCTCTTTCTTTTTTTTTTTTTGGTATTGAGGATTGAACTCAGGGGCACTCGACCACTGAGCCCCATCCTCAGCCCTATTTTGTGTTTTATGTAGAGACAGGGTCTCACTGAGTTGCTTAGCGCCTCGCCATTGCTGAGGCTGGCTTTGAACTCCCGATTCTCCTGTCTCAGCCTCTCTAAGTGCTGGGATTACAGGCTTGGGCCACCCCCCCCAAACCCCTCCCCCCGCCCCCCCTCCCTTCGCCAGCGCTTCACTGAAGGTTTAAAGAGTCCTTACCTCCTGTCTCCCAGCCTGCTTCCTTATGGCCCTGGGGCCTTCTCCTATACCTCATGTCAGCGGAGCTCTCTTGGGCTCCTGAGACTGGACCAGCAGGCTCAAACTCCGATTTGCCCACATTCAAGTCCAAAGCCTACAAAGCCTTTGCCAGGGTGTCTGCAAGTTCCCATGCCTGTGTTGGCATGGCCACCACTGGGGCCGCCTGATACTACGTGGTTAGCTCTGCATGCAGCCCATCAGGATGGCCTGAGTGCTGCCCCTAATCTGCATCTCTACAGAAAGCAGCCCTTCTGGTTATTTCCATCCACACAGCCAAGCTGTACCACCCACCCAGTTCTCTTGGTGGCAGAAGCAACCTCAATCTGAGCACAGTTCTTTAAATTCCTGCAGCCACCCCACCATGGTGCAACTTCCCCTTCTCCCTGTCCAGTCCCCTTCCATTTTCCTTGTCTTTAACTTGCACCAGCTTCCCCTCTCTCACCCAATTCCAGTTCATGTATTTCTTTTTAAAAACTTTTAGTTTGTAAATGTACACAATGTCTTTATTTAAATTATTTATTTTTGTGTGGTGCTGAGGGTCGAACCCAGGGCTTCACACGTGTGAGGCAAGCGCTTCACCACTGAGCTACAACCCCAGCCCCTCATTTATTTATTTCCCTTTCCTTCCTTCCTTCCTTCCCTCCCTCTCTCCCTCCCTCCTTCCCTCCCTCGTTCCCTCCCTTCTTCCCTCTTTCTTTCTTTTTTTTGTTACGGGGTATTGAAACCAGATCCTTCCGCATGCTAAGCACACACTCCACCCCTGAGCTACACGCCCAGCCTCAATTTTTAATACAGAGCAATTTCTATAGCCCTTGTCAGATTTGTCTTTTTGTTCATCTATGGAACAAAGACATCAGCTCCCCATCTCCCTCTTGTGGCTGATCCAGGTATTTTCCCCCCAAATTCCTACTAGAGAGGAATCCTGGGACCGGGTGCGAGGCCGTCCCTTTGCTGGCCCTGCACACAGTGGTTCTAAGAGTTTAAGGTGCTTAACACATACCAGAAAAACAAATGAAACCTCTCTGACACGGAAGCCTGGGCTGAGAGAAGCCAGGTTCTTGTTACTTTTCCCTGGCGGAGGCTTAATTGTCTGAGCCATTGACAGGCCTCAACACCGTCCTCTGGCGGCTGATATGTTATTTTTAAAATCCCATTGTCCCCTCCACAACCAACCCAGAGGCTGAGCACCCGTGCGCCAGCGCACCAGCCTTCCCCACTTCGCCTCTTGATTTCCCGGGACAGCTCAGCAAGCCCTTGGAGCCAGTTCTGCCTTCTGCACAGGAGCCCTGAGGCCTCTAGGAATCGATCCCAGCTGAACCCCCAGAAGCAGCATGAGTCCAGTCAAAGAGAGAGGGCAGGTGGGAGGGTCCATGAGCTTGTCAGGCCTAGAGGAGATGGAGAGAAGGTCCAAGGGGAGCTCCCGTCCTTGGCCTCAGGTTCTTCCCTAGAACGTTTCACGCCTCATCCTCAGCATTTGACCCAGTGGGCAGCAATAACAAACCCATAAATCAGTAATCAAATACTGACTGAATTGCAGTTGTGTCAGAATGTCACTTTTCATGTCCTTGTCCTTCAGGTCCCTATTGGGGTGAGCTCTGTGGAGAAAGGGTCCTGTCCTACTCCTCCCTCCCTTGCCAGCACAGTACTGTCATAGGCATCCATTAATATCATACATTAATATCAGCTGGCCGAGGAAATGGATGGAGGGACCAAAAGCGTCATGAATGTGCCTGCTCCTCCTGCCACTAGAGGGCAGAATGCTATGGCTTCTTATAGAGTTTCCCATCCAACTACCAGCGCGGCTGGGCTTCCAGTCCCTATTTTTGGTTCTCCTGGGGTCTTTGTCCTGAAAATCTTCCCTTGTTGTAATAGCACTGAGGAGGGGTCAGAAGTACCAGCTTTGTCATCAGTGAGCTCTTTTGAGTCTTTCATGGCACATCTGTAAATAGAAATAGGGCTCTCTCTTGGCCCCAGGATTTGAGCGGTTGGATTGCTGTACCCAACCCCACTTAAGATTGTGGGCCCTGACCCAGAGTTGCAGACATATATATAGTCAGTATCAAACATGTTACATACACGTACACATAAATAAATAAATATATAGTCCTAAAGGTGTAAAACTATGTCCTTCCAGAAGTATCCATCCGTTGAGGATTTATCCATTTGCTTGCTCTTGTCCAAAGAACCAGGCTGTTAAGAAGGTGGAGAGGGTTAAATACTGCCATGATTCCCTACCAAGATGCATCTTTTTTTTTTTTTCCTGATTAAGCACTTATCTGGTTGCTGTAAATTTTTGATCCCCAGAGTTGTAATAAAGTTGATTCTGACAGCTTTTGCCAGTTTGTTCAGTTTTTATGGGAGAATGAGCTTTTGGAGTTCCCAACTTTTTTTTTTTTAATATTTTTTTAGTTGTAGATGGACACAATGTCTTTATTTTATTGCTTTGTTCGTGGTGTTGAGGATCGAACGCAGGGCCTCACGCATGCGAGGCAAGCGCTCTACCGCTGAGCTACAATCCCAGCCCCAACTTTTTTTTTTTTAATGCCACTCTGTTTTAGTCAGCTTTATCACCACTGTGGCCAAAAGACCCGAGGAGAACAATTTTAGAGGAGGAAAAGTTTATTTGGTGCACGCAATTTTAGATGTCTCAGTCTATAGATGGTCAACTCAGTTGTTCTGGGCTGGAGGTGAGGCAGAACATCAGGGAAGAAGAGTGTGACAGAGGAAAGCAGCTCAGGACATGACAATCAGGAAGCCAGAATATAACCTCCTGTCACCAGGAATGAAATATCTAGTCCCCAAAGACATGTCCCCAATGACCCAGCTCTCCAGCCATACCCTGACTATAGTTACCACCCAGTTAATCCATATCAGTGGATTAACACACCGATTAGGTTAAGACTCTTGTAACCCAATTATTTTATCTCTAAACTTATTTGCATTGTCTCACATATGAGCTTTTAGGGGTCATCTCATATCTAAACCATAATACAAGCCCTTAGACTATTTTATGTATGTATGTATGTATGTATATGTATGTTTTGGTACTGGGGATTGAACTCAGGGGTACTTGACCACTGAGCCACATCCCCAGCCCTATCTTTTGTGTTTGACGTAGAGACAGGGTCTCACTGAGTTGCTTAGTGCCTCGCCGTTGCTGAGGTTGTCTTTGAACTCATGATCCTCCTGTCTCAGCCTCCCAAAGTGCTGAGATTACAGGCATGCGCCACTGCACCCGGCTCTTTAGACTATTTATATTTAATGTAATTTATAATATGGTTTGATTTATGTCCACTATCTTCTTATTTGTTTTATCCGGGATTTGTTTGTGTTTGATTCTTGTTATTTTTCTCTTTCTGGTCTATGTTTGGGTTATTTGAACTGGTTGGGTTTTATAGTCGTTGTTTTAAGTATCCCATTTAAATACACATTTTTAACCATCTACTTGTATGGTTTTGTGTATTTGTTTCTTGGTAGTTGCTCTAAGGACTACAATATACACATTTAACTTTCATGGTCTACTTAGAATTGATATTTTACCATTTTAAGTATAATTGTAAAATATATAACCCTAACCCTAACCCTGAACTTCCCCACCATATGGGTTCCTTTACTCTCCCTTCTTTGTGTTGTGTCTTTTGTATGTCACCACCATACATTGAATATTCTATCATCACTTACCTACCATGTGTGAAGTACTGGGTTCAATTCTCCCCTCCCCCCCAAATACTTCAAAAACCATCAAAAATGTCATTTTCGTTTTACTCATAAAACATATTTTAAATAACTCAAGAGCAGAGTGGTATATTATATTAATCCATGTCTTCACCATTTGTGTTGACTTCCCTTCATTCCTGACATCCCAGGTTAATTTCTGGTATCATTTCCCTCCTGTCTGAAGAACTTCTTTAATTACTTTAGAGCATAGATTGTCATTGCATTTCCTTGAAATTGTAAAGAGAATTGCAGGTTGATGGCTCCTTTACTTCAGTACCTTAAAGAGTCCTTCCTTCTGGTCTCCACAGTGAGATTTCTTCCCTCATGAGAAATCTGAACTTATTTAAATTATTCGTCTTCTAGACGCAATGTGACATTTTTCTCAGGCAATGGTATACACAGTGCGCACGCGCGCGCGCGCGCGCGCGTGCGTGTGTGTGTGTGTGTGTGTGTGTGTGTGTGTGTATTTCCCGGCCTTGAGGGAGGTACTAGGAATTGGACCCAGGGTCACTTAACCACTGAACCACATCCCAGCCCTTTTTATTTTCTGTCCTAAAGTTTTTTTTGTTTGTTTGTTTTGACACTAGGGATTAAACCCAGGGCCTTATGCATACAAGGCAGGCACTCTACTACTGAGCTATATCCTTTATCTAGGGTCTAAGTTGTTTAGGCCCTCGGTCAGTTGCTGAGACTAACTGAGAAATTATGATATTATGATCCTCCTGCCTCAGCCTCCTGAGTCACTGGGATTACAAGTGTGTGCCACTGGACTAGGCTATAGTATATGTTCTTTAGTTTTGTCCTTTTCCAAATTCAGGAAGTTTTCAGCCAATATTTCTTCAAATACTTTTATCTTCATTGCATACTTTCTCCTCTCTCACAACTCCAAAGACATGAATGTTAGACCTTTTGGTGCAATCTCACCAGGCCCTGAGGCTCTATCCTTTTTTTAAAAATAGTGTTTTATTTCACTTTCCTCTGTGTGTGTGTGTGTGTGTGTGTGTGTGTGGATGCACACATAATGGAATTGAACCCAAGAGCTTTGTACATGCTAGGCAAGTGCTCTACCATTGGGCTACATCCTCAGACTCAGTTCACTTTATGAAAATTATTTTCCTAATTTGTATTCATATTAGATCATTTATTTGCTTCCTGACTCTTTGTCATTCTGCTCTTGAGTTATTTAGTGAGTACTGACACTTTCGTTCTTCTAATTTTAAGTTCTAAAATTCCATTTCTCCCTGAAGCATTACAAGGCACTCCATTAATATGTACAATTTTATGTTTTTATGTAGTAGTTAAATAAATAAGGTAAAATGTAGTTAAATAAATAAGATAGTTAAATAGTTAAATAAATAAGATAAATAAAAGTAGTTAAATAAATTAGATAAAATGTCCATTTTTTATTTTTATTTTTAAATTTATTTATTCTTATTTTTTAAAACAAAAGAATGCATTTCAAGCCATAGTACACATATGGAGCACAATTTTCCATTTCTCTGGTTGTAAACAAGATAGAGTCACACCATTTGTGTCTTCATACATGTACCTAGGGTAGTGATGTCCATCTCCTTCCACCATCTTTCCTACTCCCATGCCCCCTCCCATACTCAGCTTCCTCTTTGTCCCATCCAAAGTTCCTCCTTTTCTCCCATGCTTCCCACCCCCACCCCCACCCCCATTATGTGTCAGCATCCACTAATCAGAGAAGAAAACATTCGGCCTTTGGTTCTTTGGGATTGGCTTACTGCACTTACCATGATGTTCTCCAACTCCATCCATTTACCTGCAAATGCCATTATTTTATTCTCTTTTAATGCTTAGTAATATTCCATTGTGTATATGTACCACAGTTTCTTTATCCATTCATCTATCAAAGGACATCTAGGTTGGTTCCACAGTTTAGCCATTGTGAATTGTGCTGCTATAAACATGGAAATGGCTGTGTCATTGTAGTGTGCTGTTTTTAAGTCTTTAGAGTATAGACCGAGGAGTGGGATGGCTGGGTCAAATGGTGGTTCCATTCCAACTTTTTAAGGAATCTCCATACTGCTTTCCAGATTGGTTGCACCAATTTGTAGTCCCACCAGGATTGTTTGAGTGTGCCTTCCCCCCACAACCTCGTCAGCACTTATTGTTGCTTATATTCTTGATAACTGCCATTCTGACTGGAGTGAGATGAAATCTTAGAGTAGTTTTGATTTGCATTTCTCTAATTGCTAGAGATGTTGAACATTTCTTCATATATTTGTTGATTGATCGTATATCTTCTTCTGACAAGTTTCTGTTCAGCTCCTTAGCTGAACAGGGTTTGATTGGGTTGTTTGTTTTTTTGGTGTTAAATTTTTTGAGTTTAACTACAAAGCTATAGTAACAAAAATGGCATGGTATTGGCACCAAATAGACATGTAGACCAATGGTACAGAATACAGGAAACAGAGACAAATCCACATAAATACAGTTATCTCATACTAGACAAAGGTACCAAAAACATACACTGGAGAAAAGATAGCCTGTTCAACAAATGGTGCTGGAAAAACTGGAAATCCATATGCAGCAAAATGAAACTAAACCCCTATTTCTCACCACGCACAAAAATCAACTCAAAGTGGATCAGGGACCTGGGAATTAGACCAGAGACATTGCGTCAAATAGAGGAAAAAGTAGGTCCAAACCTTCATCACATCGGATTAGGCCCCGACTTCCTCAACAAGACTCCTAAAGTGCAAGAAATAAAATAAAAAATCAATAAATGGAGCCGGCGCGGTGGCTCAAGCCTGTAATCCCAGCACTTAGGAGGCTGAGACAGGAGAATCGCAAGTTCAAAGCCAGTCTCAGCAATGGCGAGGCGCTAAGCAACTCAGTGAGACCCTGTCTCTACATAAAACACAAAATAGGGCTGGGGATGTGGTTCAGTGGTCGAGTACCCCTGATTTCAATCCCCAGTACTCCCCCCAAAAAATCAATAAATGGGATAAATTCAAACTAAAAAACTTCTTCTCAGCTGGGCGTGGTGGTGCAAGCCTGTAATCCCAGCACTTAGGGAGGCTGAGACAGGAGAATAGCGAATTCAAAGCCAGCCTCAGCAATGGTGAGGCGCTAAGCAACTCAGTGAGAGCCTGTCTCTACATAAAACACACACAAAAAAAATAGGGCTGGGGATGTGGCTCAGTGGCCGAGTGACCCGAATTCAATCTCCAGTACTATTTTTTTAAAAAAGCTTCTTCTCAGCAAAATAATCAATGAGGTGAACAGAGAGAGCCTACATTCTGGGAGCAAATTTTTGCCACATGCACATCAGATAGAGCACTAATATCCAGGAAATATAAAATGCCTATTTTTAATTCTTTGTATCTCCTATTTCTTTGTTGACTTTTTTTCCCCCTGGTGTTGGGTATAGAACTCAAGGTCTCGTGCATGCCAGGCAAGCACTCCACCATGGAGTTACATCCCCAACCTTTTTTATTTTTTGAGACAGAGTCTTGCTAAATTGCCCAGGCTAGCCATCTTCCTATCTCAGCCTCCAGAGTAACTGGAGTTACAGGCATGCCACTGTGCCTGGATGTTGAGACTTTCCATCCTTCAATTCATTTCAGGAGTATTTACTTGAAACAGATTCATAATACTACTTTAAAGTGTTCGTCACTTAATTCCAATATCTCATTGTTGGTCTCTTTTAATTATCTTTTCCCATGCAAACTGAGATTTTCCTGAACTGCATATGCTGAGAAGACTGTACTTATGTTTTGTTTTATAAGACCCTAGGTCTTGTTTGCATATTATGGAGAATGTTGATCTTTATCTTTTTGCAGGCAATGGCCCAGCTGGGCTCAGACCTCAACTTCTGACCAGCTTTCCGTGATTGTGGTTTCCGGGTTAGGCCCGTCTTCCAAGCCTTTGCAGTGCTTAGCTCGGTTCTGCGTGTGTACCCCCAGGCGGTCAGACTGAGAACCGGGTGTTAGTTTATCCTTCTGATTGTTTTTTGTTGTTTTTTGGTACTGAGGATCGAACTCAGGGGTAATCAACCACTGAGCCACATCCCCAGCCCTATTTTGTGTATTATGTAAAGACAGGGTCTCACCAAGTTGCTTAGCGCCTCGCCATTGCTGAGGCTGGCTTTGAACTCGCGATTCTCCTGTCTCAGCCTCCCCAAGTACTGGGATTACAGGCCTGCGCCACCGCGCCTGACTCTGATTGCTTCTTGAGTCTCTAGTGTGCTGGATCCACGTGTGCTCAAACTAGAGGCTTCCCCTAGAGTTCTCACTGTTTGTGCCCTTTTGCCACTTCCAGGTTGAAAGCTTCAATCCAGCCCAAGGAGTACTGGAGGGGAAGATGGGAAACTCCCCCAAAAGGAGATGTTCTCATTTCCCTTTCTTAATTTACCTGCTACTATTTACTCTTCAGAGTCCACCATGCATTCTGTCCAGTTTTTATGGTTTCATTTAGTGGGAGAAACAGGGTAGAGCTATGTTTACTCCATCTAAACAGGGAACCTAGTGGGAGTCCACTGTATTGGATATACTAAAACTATCTGTTCTTTTATTGATGGCCATTTGTGTTGTTTCCAGTTTGCAGCTCTTATAAATTAAGCTGCCACAAATATTCATATACAAATCTTTGCATCAATGTGTTTTCATTTATTTTGCATAAGTGCCTGTGAATCGGATGACTAGGTTGTAATGGTAGGTGTGTGTTAGTTTTAAGAAATAGCCAATTATTTTCCAAAGTGGCTGTATTGTTTCACATTCCCATCAGCAGTTTAGGAGCATTCCAGTTGCCCCATGTCATTGTCAACACTTGAGATAGTCCATCTTTTTCATTTTGGCCATCCTAATGGATGTTAGTGGTATTTCATTGTGATTTTAACTAGAATGTCCCTAGTAACTATTCTGTTGAACAAATTTTCATGCATATCTTTGTTGAAAAATGCATTAAATTATTCTGCCCATTAAAAAATGGTGCATTATTGAGCTGTAAGCATTCTTTATATATTGGCTTCCCCTCCATACTCTGCCTGGATCCATTCCCCACACTCTCCATTGCTTCCACCCGCTCCCTGGTTTGCCTCTTCTGTATCGTCCTCCTACTCTGGCCTCCCCAGTGACCTACTTGCCTTCCCACTCAACCCACGATAGTCCAGTCTGCACACAGAAGCCAATGAGATTCCTGAAGAGCACTTTGGATCATCTCATCTTTTTGCACAACATCCTTCAAGGGCTCTCTATTTCCTTGGCATAAAGCCCAAGCCCAAGACCAGAGGTCCAAAATGCCCCCACTCTATCTGATCCCTGCCTCCCTCCCTCACCCTATCATCTATCTCTTTCCCCCTATCCTGCCATGCTGGAGCTAAACTCATTTTCCTCCCACATGGACTGAACTTGCTCTCTCTCCAGGGCATTTGCTTAGCTATTCCCTTTGCCTGGCATGTTCTGGCCCCTGTTCCGCACATTGCTGCCCTTATGCCACTTAGAGAGCTAAACTGTCATCTCCTTTCTCCATATAGACATTCCTTGGACACCAATTCTAAGGTGACCCCTTCTGTTCTATGACATTATGCTCTTTTATTTTCCTACAGAATAGTTATCACTATGTGACACCTCCCTCATTTATTTATTGCCCACTACAACCGGAACAACAGTTTCAAGAAAGAAGGGCTGTATTATTCATTTCTACATATTTGGTGTTGTGAGCCATGTCTGGCATATACCACAGGTCGAAGAAAAGACTAAACAGAGAAGATCAACTCCAGAGGTGTCCTGGGAGCTTTGTGACACAATTGATACTACTGTGGGTTGCCACCCCAGGGAGGACAGCATTCCCTTGGCTGCTGGGGCTGTCAGGCCTGCACAGAATATACACAAGCCAATGGTACAGCTGAAAGCCTTCCCAGGGCCTGCTCGTCAAAGGAAATTGGACCCTTTTGACCTCAACTGATATTTACTCTATTCCAGTACTTCCTGGTTCTGCAAGTTGATTATCCCATCCCACAAGCCTCAGCATGGTAGATCAGCCCTCCCACGCACTAGTGACAGCTCCTTGCTCCCATCTTCTCTCAGGCTATGTGGCGCTATGACTGCAGGCTGAGCATGGCGTCTGGCGTGTGTGGGCAGTTTCGGCAGCCTGGCACCAGTTTGTTTTCTTACTGTACTCTCCCATAGACCTCCCCTCTCCCTGAATGTTTGGGAGATAAGTGGTCTGAGGAGTCTCTGTGCAGAGCTTACGTTGCCCTGGTGAATCAGATGACTGCTAAGCCCATACCTAGGACCTGGTAAGGAGTTGCTTTCCTGAGCATGAGGCCCTCTCCAAGTCCTAAAGAGAATACTCTTCATGTACAATGTCTTGGCCTGTGAGAGAAGTCTCCCTGGGGTCAAGATTCTTGCCTGTGCTCCCAAGAACCAGGTAAAGCCTCAGTCATCCCTCAGAGGCATGCTGTAAACAAACTCCCAGAAGCACTGGCTTCTTACGTGGAGAGGGGTCCCCACATGCCAGGGCCATGGTGGGTAGGGCTCAATGGGAAAAGCCACCCATTCTGTTTTGTAGCAGAAACTATTCTGGGCCTGGCATGTGTGGGCAGCACACAGCACTGCCAGTGACTGTCTATGTGGACTTCTTGGGTCACAGCTGAGGGAGTCAGGCAGCATACACCAGGCCCTCTCACACCCCTGTTCACTGGGCACCTCATGTAATGCTCCAAAGTGGTCCCTGTGCCCCAAGTCACTGGCTCAGAGAGGAGTTTGTCTAAAGAGCCAGGCAGCTGCTCATGGACTCTCTGAGATTTTGCTATTCTTGCATGTTCCTGTTTCCATTTCCAAATGTGGCTAATTAGGACAGGAATTCTAGGGATGACTTTGCCTCTCTGTCATCCACCCTGGCTCAGGCCAAATCCTCTGTGGGCCAGGGGGCTTGCTCAGGGGTATCTGAAGGAGTGCCTGTGCCTACCTGAAGGGACGAGAGTTCAGGCTAGGATGTAGACCTTCTTAGGCCATGACACTGGGGGAGAGGGCAGGGACTTTCATGAGAACAGACCCCCTTCAACAATGTCCTTAGAAAACTGCATCTCTACCTTTGTTTGGGTCCTGGCCTTTCTGGCATCTGTTCAAAGGCCACTAACCAGGAAACAGGTGCTCTGTATACCAGGTGGCACCTGTCTATCTGCCTTAACCAAAGTCCATCCTCAATTCCTGCTCCTGCCCTTCGCCCCAGAATTGTCCCTGCACCTTCCCTCCTCTCTCTCCCAGTCCCCTAGACCCCGCCTCCTCTAAAAGGGGAAAGAGGTAGTTCTCTTACTTAGCCAGCAGGGGTTGCTACCGCCATAGAGTCCAAGCTTCCAGGGTCTGAGGCTGGAGAAGCCAAATTAATTAATTCTCTGGGATCATAGGTAGTCCTAGGGGTGGACTCTAGTTTTTCCAGCAACAGAGGAATGATGAACTGAGAGACACAGCCCACTCAGCAGCTGGGGCAGCCCTTATCCACCCTTCCCTGCTTGCTGTGCCTTTACACCCAGTGTTCAAAAGGCACGGCTTAGTAGTTTTTGGGCATCATTTTAGGTTCTAGCTATAGTTCCCAGTGGCCAGGGTATTCCTGAGGCAGACTGGGACCTTTTTTCCTCCTGCTCTATTCTCTTGAACACAACTCTCTTGGCTCCACAGACTTATAACTTGGGTCAGAAGCTAAGGCCCAAGGTCTTGCCTGGGCCTGGTTGTGAGCATAGGCACCCTGGGCAGTGTGTGTGTTGGAGTCTCCCTACACTTTTCCCAGAATGGGGAACCTAGAGAGGACCTGGGAAGGTCCCACTCCAGTACATCCTAGTCATCTGCAATTCCTCTCCCATGATTTGAGGATGCCTAGGATATCCCCAAATATTTGCAAACCTAGGGCCACAGCCTAATGTGCCTGGGTCACTTGAGCTGCCTCCTGTCCACCTCTATACCTCTAATGTACAGCAGGGGCCTGGACTAAGATGAGGCAAGTGAGGGGCCTAGGGCAAACCGTTTAAGGAGGCACTCATTCTTAGGGTTGTGCAAATGCAGAGTTGGTCCTTATGCCTCCTTGAATGCCGACTCCTAGGAGATTGCCTCTCCTTACTGCTGCCCTGGTGCACCTCGTGTGTCATCCCGTGTGGCAGCCAGGGAGAAGTTTTTAAAGCTCAGAGCCCCAGTGGTTTTCATGGGGTCCAGCCTGGAATTTAGTTCAGCAAACATCTGATGACAGACCTTGGTCTGAGCCTTGGATCCAGAAGGGCAAAAAACCATCAGTCTTATCCTAATAGTCTAGATAGTCTGCCAGGATAAAGTCCAGATGCCTGAGAACAACACTCAGGTTCTTCAGAGGGTGGCTTCACTGGCTGGTCCAGTCTAAGTTCCTGGAGCAGTCACTCCAGGCCACACTGAAAGTAATATTTTTCCTGTACTTCCAAGTCTCTGGGCCTGTCCTTGGGCTGCTCTCACGTCCTGGAATGTCCTTGCCTAATTAGTCTATTAAACTTTGGCTCATCTTTCTAGACCTTGCTGAACTGTTACCTCCTCAGTAGCCATCCATCAACACTGGCTGAGATAACTTGCCCCTGTCCCCACACCTTCAGCATTTCTTTCCCTTTGTTTCACACTCCAAGTATGACACATATCTGTCATTCCACAGTCAGAGCACACTTACTTTGTGCCTACTGTCTGTAGGCAGTGTGTTGAGGGAGTGGCTCTGAGCATCCTCTGTCCTTGGAGAACTTGCATGGATAGAAAAATGAAATGGATGGGTTAGTGATAGGGACCATGGCCCTTACTTCTAAGTCCCCCAGCATAGGGCTGGGGCTGAACAACATTCCATGACCATCAGATGTCCCTAAGTCTTTAGCCTTCTGGAGTTATCTGCTCCACTAAAAAGCAAAGTGGACTTATGCCCAGTCCACAAGGTTGTGGGAAGTCCTTTCCTTTCAAGAGAGTTCTCAGGAGAAAGAATGACTTCTGTTTCCTGGGAATGACCAGGTCACCAGAGGCCTCCTAGCTTACAGCCTCTTCTCCCAGAATACTCTGATTCATTCTGTCCCCAATAATGGACCCCAGTCCTCTCAAATACTCCCAGTGCAGCATTTCACATCGGCTAAACATTCACTGTGGTTTGTTACCTGTCAAACTGGAGTCATGCTTTCTTCCAGACTGTCCAGGCAGGTAGGTCTCTGCTGTCTTTTACTCCTCCTGCCAGTCAGTTGACAGATACTTTCCCAGGACTAACTCCAGCAGAGAAATAACTGGACACTCTTACAGCTGGCTGAAGTCCTCTCTAAACTTAGTCCCTTTGTGGACCTGCCTGATATGAACACAACAGCCCCTGTCCCATGTTTGGCCTGGGCAGCCCTCACCACTGGGCTTCCAGTCTCTCGGCAGGACTTTGAGGGACCACAGATGTGAACAGGGGAATGGGAAAGGGCTCAGAGATCCCCTTGGAAAAACAGAACTGGGCAGAAACAATCACAGTGCTGCTCAGGGAAACTATATCCTTCATTTTAGCCTATTGGAGCACGTATAAGTTTCTGTGGAAATTGCCTTATTGCTAAGACCAGCTCAGAGAAATGTGCACATTGCTGAGACCACCTGAATCCATCATCCATCCATCCACCTACCTTCCATTCATCCATCCACTTCCCTATCCATCCATCCATATATCCATCCACCTACTTATCCATCCATCCAACCATTCATCCATCTACCCATCTATCTATCCACCTACTTATCCATCCATCCATCCATCCATCCATCCATCCATCCATCCCACACTGATTCACGTAGGGTACCTGCTTTATGCTCAGCAAGGCTGCCTCCTGAGGCTACAGCAGTGAACTGTTCTCAGTACCCACAGGGTACAGGATCTTTTCCTGCTTTTTGCTCTGCCTTCCTTCCATTAATGTACCTAGAACTCTCTTGAGTGCAAACCACAAAAACACCTTCTGATGGATGTGTTTTCTAACTTGAGCTACATCTACAGTTTCTGAGGTGTGACTTCAGTGGAGCTCAATACAGACATTCTGAGGACCAGGTTCTCTCCCAGGTCCAGTTTATGGGCTAGGATGAGAGCTGGGCTACCTAACCATAAAGTACTATTTAGACTGGAAAGAAGAGCAACCTCAGTGGATCCACCTCTGGGCCATAGGACAAGGAAGGGACAATAATCTAATTGGTCTGAGGCCTCATGAAACTGCTACCATGGTTGCTGGGCTCGTCAATGGTACCCCTCACTGTTCTGAGCCTCATTTCCAGGGTAGCCCCTGGAGTCGGAATTCCCAGGCTGAGTCACCAGGGTCACCAGGGACTGTGCTCATAGCACAAGCTTTGCTCTTGCAGAACTTGGAGTTTCCCTGGCCTTCTCCCAGGCCAGCCAACCTGATCCTGAGCTTGATGTGGAGAAAGCCAATGCTGCCTTGTACAAGGGATGCCATAGGGCCATGTCTCCCTGTCCCTCCTCTAGCTAGCTGGCTTCCTCCAGAATGGCCATCACTGCTACCTAAGAGGAGAGCCTGCCTCACGAGGGGGTGTTTGCCTCAACCCCAACTCTTCTGGATGGAGGAAGCTCTACTCAGATTGATTTATGTCTTTTTTAAGAGCCATGGTCTTAGGGCCACTAGGAAGGAGGTCCCTACTGTAGACTTGAGGGCTCAATGGCAAGAATTTAGGAAACACAGGCTTGCGGGTGACACTGTCCACTTTGACCCCAGGCACTGCTGTGGGCTAGAGGTGAGGGAGCATACAGGACTTTGTCTCTCTGTTTCAGACTCCCAGCCCTCCTGGCTCAGATTCAGGTCCAACCCACAATCATCACTGGCCTGAGCCCTAAGCCCTGGGGAGGGAAGGAAGTGGCTGACCCCCACAGCTAACATTCTTCTGTGATGACTACAGTCTGTTTGCTGCCCACCCATCCCAGCTGGAGGGCAGTACTCAGGAAAATTCCTCCTCACAAAGGTGCTGAGGCCCCTCCTATAGCAAAGGAGCCAGGATAACTAGACCCAAAGGTCCTGCGGGAGCAGGTCAAAAGTCCACATGGCCCCCACAGATGCCTCAGACTCAACTCTATTCTTTCATTTATTCAATGAACTGTCAATGGGCCGCTCCTGGTGAGTTAGTTCCTCCTAGTCTGGGGCCCAGCAGGATTGACTAGACAGGGTCACATTCTCAAGGGGCTGCAGGTCATGTGGGGGGAAACTTTCCAATAAATAAACAAAAAAGTACACAAAGACGGTAATTTCAGTGAAGAGAAGAGCTCTTCATATATGGACAATCAGAATGACTGCTGGGGACTTCAGCTATTTGAGGGGGGCATCCTCATTCCTCAGAGACCACCTGCCATGCTCACAGTCCCTCCCTCCCGGTGTGTACACCCCAAGACCTTCAGCGTGCAGAACTAGCCCCATCCCCGGGACCCACCCCTCGTCTACCGGTCCCTCCCGCACAGCCTCCACCTTCTGGGCCAACAACACCCGGAGAGAGCGCTGGGGCTGGTGCATTCAGGTGGGGCTTTTCCGGGAACGGTTTCCCCCGGTTGCCTCTGGAACTTCCAGCGGGCCACTGGCCAGAGACACCGAACGCCTGTCCATCCCTGCCCCCGTCTCCGTGCAGACCTCAGCGCTCGGGGCACGGTTCCCGGAAACTCCACGATTTCCCTGTTGCCTCCGCGTTTGCAAGAAACTGAAACCCAAGCGCCGCCCCCTTGGCGTGGCCCGGCGGAAGCGGGAGAGTGGGCAGGGTACTCGGCGACTCGGCCGCTCGGAGCTGGATGGCTGGTCCCCAGTCTTCCCGCAGCGGGCTGCGTCCGCCCAGCGGCTCAGCACCACCCATGCCTCCCACGGGAAAGCTGCGAGTCTAAGTCTCTGACTACAGTGATGGTGGCGTGCTTCGGTAGAAGAATCCAGCGCGGCCTTCCCCTGCAGCACTTTAGAGGTGGGCGCCATTTCTGTGCGCCTACTGTGTGCCTGTGAAATCCGAGAGACGGGAAAAGCGGGGTCAGGGAGAAGAAGGACTGGCAGGGTAGTTTACGGAGAGCTCTCACCCGCCCCACCCCCACTCCTAATGTCGCTAGCTTCATTTTTTCTGGAAGAAGGGAGATAATGGCAACAGAGAAGTGTAGCAATCTGCCCGAGGTCACACAGCTTTTAGCTGCGAGATTGCTACAAACGCCTGGCAGCCTGCGGCTGGGTGGTGGAGGAGGAGGAAGTGTCCAGGCCGCGAGCAGGTGAGCCGCCTCCTATAGGCGGGGCCCGCAGATAGCGCGGGGGCGAGAGGAACGGTCCCAGGCCGCCACCTGGGCATCACAGCTGCGAGGCTTTGCGGATCTCCCATCGTCCCCTTCCCCCACACCTTTCCAGGAAACCAGCTCGTCCCGAACGGGTCGCTCAACCCGATTCACCCCCAGTTGGGGCCGAACAGGAAAGTGGTAGTTTGCTCAAAGGAAATCTGCCCCCTCCCCTCCAGACACACCCAGCTCAGGCCCAGGCAGCCCAAGTGTGCACTACCTGGGGACGAGGGCCCCCACACCGGGGCTCAGGTTCCCCGAGGTGAAGTGGGGGAACGAGCCTGCCTGGGGCGCTACAAAAGAACGACAGGGGGCGTAGGCCATTCTTCAGGATTCGTTCCCGCGCCGGAGGTGGGGTGGGG
Organism: Xerus rutilus; assembly: GCA_028644305.1. NCBI lineage: Eukaryota > Metazoa > Chordata > Mammalia > Rodentia > Sciuridae > Xerus > Xerus rutilus. The sequence goes on from CM053405.1 coordinate 118,882,902, forward strand.
GAGGAGGGCGCTGCTCCCATCCAGTTCTGCTCTAGGTCTCGGACGCTGGGCCTGGTCCCAGAGCCTCTGCTGGCTTCTGGTCCCCACGCGGAGGATGGGGAGCTGAGGTCCTTTTCCTTCCAACCCAGTGTTTATAAGAAACGAAACTCCGCACCGGGCATTAGCGGCTGCCCACAATGTCACACGCACACACCCACGGGCGGAATGGGGTGGTGTTCCGGAAAAGCCCTAAGCGCTGGAGCAATTCCAGGGTCCTCGGTTACATCGCAGGACCCCCTAGTACTTTCCCAGCCAGCTGCAGCCTCCCACTCTGCATTTAGGTCTTTCTTTTATAACTGCAATGTTTATTCTGCTGTGTCATAACAGCATTTTTGCCAAAGCTTTGGGAGGGGAGGGGCTGGTTTCGTACCCGGTGAATCCTCCGGGCCAAACCTGGAGTTGACCAAGAGCGGGATCATGATTCCTATCTGTGGAATGAATTAAAAGGCTTTCCTTCTGTCCACTTAGGCTTCTTGAAAACCGATCGATGGTGCCTGGATTCTTTCGTCAAGCTTTTAGATGTTTTTATGCCTAATGTATCCTGTACTTAACAGTTTAGGACCACCTGCCTACCAGGCTTGCTGTGAAAATAGAGATGACAGCTGAGAGGGGCTTCAGGCATCTCAGAGCCCTACCTTTGGACATGGAAAAAAGAAAGTCCTTTTGAGGATTTGTGTGCCTTGGGGAGCAGGCCTCCCAGTAGAAAATCTAGTTCATGCCCAGCACTCCGGCTCTCCCAAATTGATTTTGGAGAGCATTTCTTACCTCACACTCATCTATAATGTCAGAGGATCTGACCACATTCTACCAAGAAATGTCTGCATCGGAGAGGATTAATAATCTGAGAAAGATTGAGCATGGCACAACATATCCATTTAACAAGGATTTCCTGAGTGTCTACCAGGTGCTAGGCACCCTACTAGGGACTATCAGGACTGCAGCATCATGTTAGTGTGCTGTCTGTGTAATGACCTTGCCCCCAATATTGTGATTGCAAAATTTATCTCCAAGGTGGTCCTGCAAGCCAGTCCGCTTTCCCTGATAGCCCTGAAAACTCCAAGGCTTAATACAGAGAAATGGTGCAATAAATTCACCCTCCCTGAGTGGGGGTATGGATGGCAAGCATCCTGGGAGATGGTGTCCCAGAGCAGAGTGGATAGCCACTCTCAGGAGACTGCCAGCTAACTCCAGCTGCAGGGTGTGAGGAACCTACTCAGGTGTCTTACAGATAGAAAAAAAAAAAAAAGCAGATTTTGTTCCCCAAAGTCACCACTCACAAGGTAGTAAGTGGTGAAAAGACAACACATGCAGGTCAAAGGCTAAGGGGTTCTAAGCAGGGAGAACTTCTGGTTGGCCGCTTTGGGGGCACTTCATAGAAACCAGACTTTTGCTCTGGGACCTAAAAGGAAACAGAAATTAGCCAAGCACTGTGGTACACACCTGTAATCCCAGTAACTCAGAGGCTGAGGCAGAAGGATCTCTAGTTCAAAGCTAGCCTCAGCAACTTAGTGAGGCCTTAAGCAGCTCAGTGAGACCCTGTCTCTAAATAAAATATTTAAAAGGGCTGGGGATGTGTCTCAGTGGTTAAGCGCTCCTGGGTTTAATCCCTGTACCAAAAAAAAAAAAAGAGAGAGAGAGAGACAAATTGAAGTGTGTGGACAGAGAGTAGTCAGTGTTGCTAAAGATCACGGAAAACATGAGAAAATGGAAGGAGGTCTGAGGGGAAAAACAAAGTGTTTGACATGCAGTGAAAGGTTTGTGAATTCCTGTGAATACATTTGACTTATATTTTACAGTTTGAAAATGATTTTGATAGTCTACCTAATTTCATCTTGTCAAAGGATGAACAAAGAATAACAAATTTAGTTATAGATCTAAGCGGCTTTTATTTACAATTCATGAATCAGGCAGCCTCCATCAATAGCAGAACACTGAGGTGTATCAGGCAGGAACAAGGAAGAAAAATAGAACCTCCACTCCAAACCCTGATTGGTTAACATTAGGATACTTCAGATTACTTTTTACTAATTATGCTGACTCAGATAGACTAGAATCTCTTGTTTTTAGGAAAACTTGGTCTGGTTTGGAATCTATCTGTTCCCTTAAAAGATGATGTAGTATTTAGCATGAGTGACTCCATTTTGGGTTGGTCTGGTCTGTTGAAGCCTAGTGTAGGAGCTCACTCCAAAACAATGGCATCTCATCATTTTGTTTAACAATCTTCACAATGAGAAGGAGAGATGAGCAGAGATTATCTTCAGTTTACAGATGAGAAAACAGGCCTAGAGGAGGACACTAACTTCCTAAGATGACCCAGCAAGTGACAAAAACACAAGAATGCAGCTTCAGACTCAAATCCTAAATTCTTTTCATACACCTCTAGTTAACTGTCAGAAACAGGGGAACAGGGACCGGGATTGTGGCTCAGTGGTAGAGCGCTTGCCTAGCATGTGTGAGGCACTGGGTTCAATCCTCAGCACCACATAAAAATAAACAAATGAATAAATAAATAAAGGTTAAAAAGAAGAAGAAGAAGTAGAGGAACTGTTTGTGGAGGAGAGAAGTTGGAATGGGATCCCTGGACCAGGTCGAGCAGAGATTTGAATGTGGGACTGAGGCATGTAGGGGAGCTCAGAAGGCTCCTGGGTGGACTCAAATGTTAGGGAGATCCTCAAAATTAGGGTGGTCATTGCAGTGCAAAGACATTCTCTTCCTTGTTTCCCAAGCAGGACTGATAGGGAGGGAGGCCCTCAGGGAAGCTGCAGCATCAACTAGGTCCTGCAATATGAAGTCATAACCTGATGTATCAAAGGAAGACCCAGAGGACCAGTTGAGGTAAAAAGAATGGGAAATATTTCACCAGGGATGATGGAGAGGGGTGTGCTCGGGTGTGTTGGGGCAGAGAAAGAGAAATAGAATTATAGGGGAATGTCCATCAGGAAGCCAGAACAGCCTGGGTTTGGAGGACATCTACCTAGAGAAGGTGGTCGGATTAGAGATGGTTAGTATTTTGAGTCAGAGGGAAGAGGGCCCGCCCTGAATTACTAAGAATTTATGGGAGACTGTGTGTTCAGCATAGCATTATAGGGAATCCTCTTGTAAAGGATTCATTGAAAGCATTTATAATAAAAATTTTGCCCAGCATTTAGGGAGGCTGAGACAGGAGAATCGCAAGTTCAAAGCCAGCCTCAGCAATGGTGAGGCACTAAGCAACTCAGTGAGACCCTGTCTCTACATAAAACACAAAATAGAGCTAGGGATGTGGCTCAGTGGTCGAGTGCCCCTGAGTTCAATCTCCAGTACCAAAAAAAAAAAAAACAAAACCCAAAAAACAAAAAAACCAAAAAACTTTGGGTACTTAAACAGGGGTTAGCTAAGCCATAGTATCTCCAATCATGATAAGCAGATTCTTACAGGTTTCTAAATGAAATAATCCCTAAAGCTAAAAGTTCAAAAAAAATTCAAAGGACACTTCAAAGATATAAATGACAGTTTCATTGGTAACTCCTAACACTGGGGAATTTCTCCTAAGCAAAAAATTATTGATGTGTGCAAAGATTTAGCTAACAGTGTTGTTTGTATTGTGAAAAAATGGAAATAACCTAAATGTCCTACAATAGGGGATTAATTGGGTAAATTTTTATTTATCCTTATGAAAGAAAATATGTACCCATTACAAATAATATTGTGGATGTACATTTATAACATGGAAAGGTGGTCATTATGTATACATATACACACACAGGTGAATTAATACAAAGTTTTTGTTTTAAAGCACTTTTTAGTCTCCTGTTGCCTTCATGGGGTCTCTATTGTCAATTCCTGAAGCTGAAAGAGATGCAAAGTTCCTCTCCCTAATCTCATTCTGAATTTTCTAGGGGCTGTACAAGGTTCTCAGGGGTGGGACAAGCATCTATCTACTTCATAAAGAATAGATGTGATAGCCAGGCGCAGTAGCGCAAGCCTGTAATCCCAGCACTTAGGGAGGCTGAGACAGGAGAATCGCGAGTTCAAAGCCAGCCTCAGCAACGGCGAGGTGCTAAGCAACTCAGTGAGTTGCTGTCTCTACATAAAACACAAAATAGGGCTGGGGATGTGGCTCAGTGATTGAGTGCCCCTGAGTTCAATCTCCAGTACCAAAAAAAAAAAAAAAAAAAAAAGAATAGATGTCATGACTCAGGAGTCACTTTTTTTCTGCTGTTCTTGCTTGGAAGGTCTTGGTTCCTGGAGCAGGTTCTCACTCCTATTGTCACTTAAAACACCCAAACCCGCCTCCCCAATCCAGTGCCTCAGTGCCTTCCACTTTGCTTTACAACCTGCTACTCTCCTTCCTGGAAGGTCTTGCTGCCCCCTTGCCTTTCCTAGCTCCTGACCCACCACTATCTGGGAGACAGCTCTGACCTATTCCTGCTGGTCTCTCAAGAACCAGGCTTTGCATCAGTCACAGCACTCAAATTCTAGTCTTAGCAGAATTGGATTAACCCATCCATCTCATCTGTGGAAGGGAAGTAGTAGGGTGATTGACAGGTGGGATGCTGGCATTGACATGTCTGTTTATAGCCTGCACCACTGCAATTGAGTGCTGCCCTAGAAGGAGAGCTGGGTTGAGGGGAATGACACACCCGAAAGAGCTATTTACTTCTGAGTCAGCAGCTTTAGAGAGATGAAGAAAGGACCCTGCCAGGCCAGAGTTCTGCATGGAAAATGAGCACCTAGCTCAGTCTCTAGAAGTACAAATGGGGCAAAGTCTAGTTGTGAGCACAGGAGTAAAGTTACTGCCCTTATCAAGAGGCATGGGACCATGGGCTAGACCTATGGCCTTGGCCAGCTCTGTGTAATTCCTCCATGCTACTCAGCACCTCCAGGGTCAAGTCTTGGGGACCCAAAGAAGATATCAATGCTGCCACTTTGGAGGTCCTATTCAAGGGCCAGAGCAGCATGGCCTGAGGCAGGAGTGTTAGGAGGGATCACAGCTGCTTCTCTGAATCCCTTCTCCTATTCCCTTTCTCTAAGGCAAACCCAAAGATGCAAAGGGGGAAGGTGTCACCTTGCTCATTATTAGACTCTGGGGGCAGAAACCTTCAAAAGAGCAGCATCTAGTGCCAGAATGGGGCAAGCACTTTACAAATGTCATCTCCCCCTATCACTGCAAACCAGCAAGGTAGGACTACTGTCATTTTGTAGTTGAGGAAACTGAGGTCCTGAGTCCTTGGTTGGTTGCTCCAGCAGCTGCCAGGTTGGGATTTCCTCTCATCCAGAAGCCTGATGCAGCACCTCAGGCAGGGTAGGCTTTCTGCCTCTAACTTCCCGAAAGCAAGTGAGCGACCTGGAGGGGGCGGTGTCAACCCCTCAAGAAAGAAGCTGTGAGGGCTGAAACCCTTCCGTCTTGACACTCACATTCGTGGGCTTGGGGAGCCATACTGATTTTCGGGGATTCAGTTCTGGCGTCCTTTCTGAAGAGGGCAGCAGGTGGCCAGGTGGATCCTCTCACCTGCGCTCGGGGAGCAGGATGTCCCCGGAGAGGTGGGCGAGGCGAGGGCCACAGGAGCCCTCAGGCTGAGAGAATGAGGAATGAGAGGAGTGACGTTCGGCCCGGGGGCGCTCGATTTTCCAAGTACAGCCTTCTTCCAGGGCAAGCTGGGGTGGGGGTGGAGTGGAAGTGCGCGGGGCGGGCCCGCCGTGTCCCTGGGGCGGCGGCGCCGGGCCGGAGGGGGTGGGGAGGAGCAGCCGCCCTGTACTTCCCCTCCGCAGCTTAGCTCTACAACAGCCTGATTTCCCCGAAATGATGAGGCGGCGCCGGCCAATGGGAGCACGCGCGGCGCTGAGGAGGCGGAGCCAGGCCTGGGTTGGGGGAATCCCGCTAAGTGTTTAGATTTCTCCGCGGCGCCGCGGCCTCGGCAGTGCGCGCCACTCCTTCGTCCAGGCAGGACGTGCGCGCTAGCCAGCCGAGCCAAGACCAGCAGGAGCAGTGCCCAGCCAAGGCCAGCTGTGCCCAGTGGACCCAAGACTCGGGCATCCTCTGCCTTATCTCCGCTTCGCGCGTCCGCACAGCAGTCCCTGCCTCGTTTAGAACCTCCGGCGCCGCCGGCGGATCGCTCCTGCTGCAGAGGTGAGCTCGCCTTTACGGCTGGGGGACCTGCGGCGTCGAACAAAAGGCGCGCGGGACACCAGGAAGTGGGGGCCAAAAACCTCAGCCCGGAAAGTCGCGGGCGCGCGGCATTGCCCGGGTCTCGGCGCGGGCTCGGGCTCGGGAGGGCGCTGGAGGAGCTGCGAGCGGCAGCGCGGGGAAGGCGGGCCGCGGCGTGGACCGCCCACTGGCCGAGGTTACCGGCGCCCAGCCGCTTTTGCAGATCTGCGTGCGCGGAGCTGCCAGGGGCCTCTAGGTGGCCCGGTACATTGGTCGCGCGCATCCACACGCCATACCAGGAGCGCGTAGGAGCCCGATGCTCCTGGGCTCTGGCTTTTGCCTGTCACAGGTGGGCGCCCTTGCCCCAGGTTTGGGGCTGCCTGTGCTGGTGGTAGGGGCTGGCTTGCTGCCCTGAGTGGCTGGAGGAGGTCAAGACCTATGGGGGTCATGGACTACAGGGGTGGCAGGAGCCAGAGCCACAGGTGTTCCTTGGGCTACTTTTCTTGAGGAGGGGAAACCAGGCCTAAAGGGATTGCGCGTCCTGGCCTCAGCATTGTGGGCACGGTGGCTGTCAGGCATAGTAGAACCGATTGCGGGGGGTGGGGTGGGGGGGTGGGGGTGAGAAGGTGTCCAGTATGCATGGGGACTGAGTACCCGTTAAGGAAGGTGCACAGCTAATGGCGACAACTCAAATCGGGGAAATTTCTTCTTGGCAATGGAGGGGAGCTCCTCCTCCCTTTTTAAAGAATTTGGATTTTGAGAGAGAAGTTTTGGTATTAAGATATCTATGTATTTGGTCTCTTTTCCTGCACGTAAGCCCTGAAGCCATCACTTGTATGCCTGCCTCCTTCTGAGAGGGCTGGGACAGGATGAGAGAAGGGGCAGATGTTTTTGCCTAAGATGCTGAAACAATTTGGAGAGCAGTTTTATTTCACTGCAGGCACCCTTTCCCATGTTTGTTAGGTCCTGTTACCTGAGGGTAGGAGAGGGTAAATCCACCTTCTGGATGTGAAAGTAGAGGAGGGTAATTAAGTGAACTCTGGTGGGGTAATGTAGTGACCAGGGATTGTTCAACAGACTCCAAACAGGAGCCTCTGTCTTCTCTTTACAGCCAACATGCCCATCACTCGGATGCGCATGAGACCCTGGCTAGAGATGCAGATTAATTCCAACCAAATTCCGGGGCTGATCTGGATTAATAAAGTGAGTGTAACTCTTTGGGTTTTTCTGCCACTGTTGTTACCCATGTTCTTCAGGGGACCAAGGCTTCAGATGCAGCTCAGAAAAGGGAAATTATAAGGAGGCAGGCAGATGTGTTTCCCAGTGGGTCCTGCAGTGGGTGTTCTAAGCCCAAGTCTAGGCCCTCCTCGCCTAAGTCCTGTCTTCTTCCCTTCTCAAGGTGTGGACAGTACACTCTCTTAAAGGCACTTAAAGTTTCCAGCAGCCAGACTCTCCCAGCATGTGCAGAGCTTGAGTTCTTATCTCCTCCCAGGGAGACCCTTACCATACACACAGCATTCTATAGGGCTCTGGTTGGGCAAATAGGAAACAGAGATGGGTACTGCTGGGTAGGAAGGTGGCTGGTTCAGCAGAGAACCCAAGAATTAATCTTGTGTCAGTTACTCTGGCCTAAGAAGACTAGGTGCTACACTTGGGGCAAGATAGACTTAGTATCAATAATAGTAGTAATAGCCATATTCGTATACATAATAGTAATGGCTAACAGTTACTGTGTGCCTGGCCCCTTGCTAAGTATGTTGTTTACCTTGTGTCATTTCATTGTCATAGTAGTGCTGTGAGGTGTGTCCTAGGTAAGGACACTGAGAGGTAGATAATAAGATCACATAAAAAGTGGTAAAACCAAGCTTTGAACCTGAACAGTCTGATTCAGAAATCCATATAGCTAGCCACTAGTAATAATGACAGTAAGACCTTAATCTTTATTTGTAAGTGTCCCTGCACATGCTCTGGTTTTTACCCTTTTTTTTTTGAGGTGTATTTTCTTGTTTCAGAGAGGAAACTGTGAGGGACGACAGCAAAGAAGTAGAGTGCCAGGGTGCCATAGGTAGTAGCATTCAGGTCTGGCCCAGTACTCCCTGAAAGATGTGATCAGGACCTCCTGTGTAGGAGCCAGTTGTCCCAGGTGTCCTCAGCAGACCCTCCTAATAGAAGATGTTCCATTTTTACTTCCGTTTTGGTGCTAACCAGCCAGAGCATTCTAGAGCTTCCAAACCAGAGCTGTGGGGGAGGGGACTCTGTGTGGGTCCCAACATATCTATAATGGGCAGAGTGATGTCTTTGCTGAGCTTTTGGTACCACAGCTCATCAGAACCTGGACCCCTCCTGAGAGATCCAGAGTGGCCTGTTGAAACCAGGTTCTAGATGGATCAACCCAAGCCAGATGTCAGGCTGAAAAGGGGAAGTCAGCTTTTTCCTAGACCTGGGGGGCTGGGCATACTCAGCCACAAAGCCTGTGGTCTCTGAGCTGACACAGCCTCTGTGTGTGTGTGTGTGTGTGTTGTTCAGGAGGAGATGATTTTCCAGATTCCATGGAAGCATGCTGCAAAGCATGGCTGGGACATCAACAAGGATGCCTGTTTGTTCCGGAGCTGGGCCATTCACACAGGTGTGTCTCTGGGACTGTAGCCCTGGGGGCTGAGGAAGAAACAAAGGGAGGCACCAATATTCATGCAGAGGCTCTTGATGTCCTGAGCTCCCTGATACAGTGTGCAGAATTATTAGAGGGGTGGGGGGCAAAGGGCAGACCTGTATTTCTGAAGGACAAAATTGATGTTTCAGCAAATTCTCAAAGGGATTTGTAAAGACAAAATGATAGAAGGCAAGAATAGTATTAATATCATTTGAGGGAGTTTGTGGCTAGATTAAAGTTCTCCTGGAAAAAGAAGTCGTGAGCCAGGGCACTGAAGGAGATCCAGATCTTCCTTTTTCTAGGGGGAAAAAAATGTCTTTGGCTCAAGGACCACCTGGTTGATTGTTGGTCTCTTTTTATCTTTAAGGGATGGTGCTCTTGGTGCAACTTAGAACAGTCAGCCTACCTATTAGTAACTGTTCTTTGCTGACCTCTCTATGCCCACTCCTAGTTTGGAAGTATCAGATAAGCCCCAGTCACTACCCTCTCTCTGCACAAGCAGGGAGGCTGGGTATGGTCCAGGACACAATGCATTTTTAGGGGGAGGAGCACTCTAATGCATCTGTCTGGGCCTTTCACTGAGGCCTGCTGGATGTTTGAGCTAAGCTTGGATAATTGAGAAGTCCCAGAGTGTAGAGCCTGCAGAGTGTCACTAAGGAGTACCTGCTGGTTTCACCAGTATGGGCATCTGGGATACTTTTGCCTTCCTTCTCTCAGGCAAGGGGCAGCTGACGATCCATTTCATCTTCTTGCTCTCTAGGCCGATACAAAGCTGGGGAAAAGGAACCAGATCCTAAGACGTGGAAGGCAAACTTCCGCTGTGCCATGAACTCCTTGCCAGACATCGAGGAGGTGAAGGACCAGAGCAGGAACAAGGGCAGCTCAGCTGTGCGGGTATACCGGATGCTTCCACCCCTTACCAAGAACCAGAGAAAAGGTAGCCAAGAGTTTGGGGTCTTTGGCAAGCCCTTGGGATGAAGGGAGGAAGAACGCCAGCTGGGCTGGCATTCCTATGCCAAGGTTGACAGCTTATCTGCTCCACAGAGAGAAAGTCCAAGTCCAGCCGAGACACTAAGAGCAAGGCCAAGAGAAAGGTGAGTGTGGTCCTCAGCACCTGGGCCCTTGGTCACTGTGGGTCAGGGTGAGCAGTGGAGAGTGCTACAGTGGGCCTGAGCTGCCTTCTCCCTCCACAGTCATGTGGGGATTCCAGCCCCGACACCTTCTCTGATGGACTCAGTAGCTCCACTCTGCCTGATGACCACAGCAGCTATACAGCTCAGGGATACGTGGGGCAGGACCTGGAGGTGGAGCAGGCTCTTACTCCAGGTGAGGAGTCAGTGGGGATGGCTTTTTATCTTTGGTCCAAGAGACATTGTGCTGTCATGCTAGCAGAGAGTGGCCTGTTGGACTAGGCTGCCGGGTGAGGGGTGCCAGGTATCTTGCAAACTAACAAAGCACACAGCCTTGACCTTTTGTTCTTGCTGCCCCCCAGCACCATCACCATGTGTTGTCAGTAGCACTCTTCCTGACTGGCACATCCCGGTGGAAATTGTACCGGACAGCACCAGTGACCTGTACAACTTCCAGGTGTCACCCATGCCCTCCACCTCTGAAGGTTTGTACTGCTAGGGCCTGGTCCATCTGCTTGACTGTTTGGGTCCTGAGAAGGGCTTTCTGAGGGAGAAAAGATGTTTAGAATGCCACCGGCCACTGAGCTGGCTGAGCTGGACATCGTCCGTTTCCAACGCCCGTGGGTATGAAGCAAGTCCCTGGGATGCCAGGAAGGCAGTTCAGAGTGGACTGCAGTACTGTGGTGGGCTGGGGAGAAGAGGGAAGGGAACAGGGGCTCATCAAAGGTTGCTAGTTCTCCTGGCTCCTCTGCAGCCCAGGGCCTTAGAGTGAGGAAGGAAGGAAGTGAAGGGGTGGGAAGAGGCATGGCTTCATAATTTAGGAGGCTGAGTCACCAGGCCAGTGTTCTGTTCTGGAATCTCCATGGCAGATGTCTGCTGGGAGGCCAGTGGCGTGTGTGTGTGTGTGTAGAGGCGGGGGACCCTGGTGGGACTGGAATTGCAGGGCCAGTGTGGTCTGCTGCCATCCAACCTCTGTGCTCTTCTCTATCCACAGCTGCAACAGATGAGGATGAGGAAGGGAAATTACCTGAGGACATCATGAAGGTATATAGCCCCTTCCTTCCTGGGCTTTCTTCTGAAGTGGCCATTTCTTAGTGATGAGAGAGAGAACCAGTGAGAGCTTCTAAATCAGAGTGTGGGCAGCTGCTCTTGTCCCCTTACTACTTGCATAGTCCCAAAAGCACCATGTCCAAATGGCGGGAACTCTGCCCTTCTTGGTTGGTGGGAAATATGCTGCGTCGTGAAGGCTGGTGGGAGGCCTTGTCTCCAATGAACCTAAAGCAAACTTCAGGGCCTCAGACAGAGCTGTGAATCAGCCACTATCAGTGCCAGGTCCCTGGCCCGTGTCCTCAGCCCTAGCATGCCCAGCCCTGCTAGTTTGGGAAATGCACATCAGGTTTTAATAATCAGCCTTTGGGATCTGTAATATGATGGCTTTAAAATTTTTCTTTTAAACAAATTATCTTCCAGTTTTTTTTTTCCCCCTTTCCCTGCTTCAGTTTTAAAAGTGAATATAAAACATTTTTGAGGTAGTTTTTCCCTGGTTCTGCCTCGTTATCACAGAAAACTGAGATGTGGGCATAGTTCCTTTTCTCTGGTTTTTTAGTTATCTTTTCTTATACTAACTTTAAGCTGCATTCCCAGTTGAGGGAAGTGGTGGAGATGTTTCAGAGGGCTGGAGTGGGAAGAGTTGGAAAATGACCAGAGGAGCAGGGCCTATGTGTGTTTGTGCCTTCCAGCTCCAGGGCCTTGTCCTGACTGGTGCACATCAGCATCCATATAAGAATGTGAAAATGCTCAAGGGTGTGGTCCTGGTTGGGAAGCCTTGGCTTATCAAGGGCAGACCACAGGGTGAATCTTCACTGGAAGGCTGCTGATGGCTTCTTGCTCTGTCTCTAGCTCTTGGAGCAATCAGACTGGCAGCCGACAAACGTAGATGGGAAGGGGTACCTGCTTAATGAACCTGGGGCCCAGCCCACCTCTATCTATGGAGACTTCAGCTGCAAGGAGGAGCCAGAAGTTGATAACCCTGGGGGTAAGAAATCTCTGGATCCTTATAGCTTCTTGGAGAAGGGAAACTCATGAAGTGGGTGGGGAAGGCTTGGGAGCAGGGCCCAGGAGACAGTGAGGTAAGCAGCTGCTGTTCTTGTCCCCCGAGGTTTACCTAAAGATGGTGGGTGCTTGCTGCTGTGTTGGGGACAATGGAGGTTGTGTCTGTAGCTTTCGGGAACAGAGAATGTGGGTGTGGACTGGGTAACACACCTTATGTCCCCACCCAACTCCTTACACAACCTTCCTTCATCTTCCAGGAGATATTGGGCTCAGCCTACACCGTGTCTTCACAGATCTGAAGAATATGGATGCCCTCTGGCTGGACAACCTGTTGCCCCCAGTCAGGCTGCCCTCCATCCAAGCCATTCCTTGTGCACCATAGCTGGGCCTCTCAGCCTCCTTTCTCCCCTAGGCAAGCAGGACCTGGCATCATGGTGGCTATGGTACAGAGAAGCTGGACTCCTGTGGGCCCCTCGACATAGCAAAGTGTGACCCCATGCTAAGCAGGGATGGGGCCTCCCTCTTTGGGTCAGTGGACTCTCAGGACCTGGCAGGCCAGGGTCTGGGTTCGTCTTGTGCTGTAAAGATGGCCCTGCCTTCTGAGAAGAAGGGGTTGAGGTTCTGAGATTGGTGTGTCAAGTGGACTTGGATAAGAGTTGGCCTCCAGCTTTTCTGTGATCCTAGCTGCGTGGAAAGGGTCTCTGTGTCACTGAGTGGCCCTATGGGGAACAGATCAGTGACCTCAAAAGAGAACAGCACCAACCCCAGGGCTGGCTCTGCACTAAGAGACAATTGCACTAAGTCAATCTATTCCCAAAGAACCCCCTCCCTTCCCAGCTGAGCCCTGGGGACTGTTCCAAAGCCAGTGAAATGTGAAGGAAAATTGGGGTTATGCAGGGTGGTGCTCTCAGCCTCCGAGGAGCTCTGCCCTGCTTCATACTTCAGATGAGGGGCTTGGGAAAAGACATGGCACTTTTTCTTGTGGACTTTGCCACATTTTTGATTAGAGGTGTACACTAACTTTTTCCCCAAGCTCTTGGCCTTCGCATTTATTTATACAGTGCCTTGCCCTGTGCCCACCACCCCCTCAGGCCCTGGAAGCTTTCAGCAGGTCCAGGGAGGGAAGTGTGAGCGTTTTGGTGTGACTTACAATTGGAAATGCCACCTAGCCATAAAGTCATGAGCAATCACATACAGACATATTTGTAAATATGTATATATTTGTCTTTTTATAAAAAGTCAATTGTTTATGAGGGATGTGGACTTTTACTTAGAAATTTATAGTTGGTTTTACTTTTTGTGGAAACATTCTGATGGGATTCGTCGTTGGCATTCTGCCTGAGTCTGGGTTTGTTGTGAGCACTGACTTGCATCTGTTGTGCATCCTTTCAGTTATGGTCATGGAGAAGATGGCAGGCAGGGGGACAATCACGTCACAGGGACATGCTCATGTAAACATAGTTACTTGCCCATGACTTTTCGGCCATAGCTGGGAGTTGAGTCTGGGCTCCTGGGGACTGAAGAATATTAGGTTTTTAGTTCTTCTGAGGAATGTGCTCTAGACCATGTGTCCTGCTGAACGCCCAGTTCTCCAAAAGTCTAACAATTATGATACAATCACAGATAATCAGAATAGGCAGCAATCCAAGAAAGGTCCCCAAGGTGTGCTGTGACGGGCATCACTTCCTGTCCAATTAATACAGTGATGGAAACATTCTTTCTACACTGTTCAATACTGGAGGCACCTGCATGAGCCGTGTGTGCCAGTTGAGCAGTTTAAATGTGGCCAGTGACACATTCAGGAACAATTTAAAATTTTATTTAATTAAAATGTAAATAGCTACAGGTGCTCAATGACTACTATAGCGGATATTGCAGGTAGATACTGGCTTGAGGAAGAGGCTTGGGTGGCTGATGTACACTGGCGACAGGGACTTGGCCCTATATACCTGCTAGTTGAAGACTACTTTATTATACACGTGTGTGTGTGCATGCTGGCCATCAAACCCAGGGCTAGCGCACATGCTAGACAAGCATTCTACCACTGAGCCACATCCCCAGCCCTCAAGGCTTTTATTATTTTAACAATCAACTTATTATTAAGTTATATATTACAACAACCAATTTATGTCCCCATAAGGAGATATACTTGATCAGAACAGTAGTTCTGAAAACCATAGTTAGGGAACCATTAACATGATAATTCCCCCCTAAGGTCAGGCCCAAATTGCAAAAAATGTCTGAGGGTGGAAGTTTTAATCATCTCTCTCCCCAGTCTCTAGCCCCGGGGCATGAAGACCACCCAGCAGTAGCTAAGTTGGGTGCATCACCTAGGGAATAGGATCATGGCAGTGATAGTGTTGCTTAGGGACATGATAGCTCTGTGGACATACCTTGCACACTCAGTCTCAGAAAGTCTCAGAAATCAGTGATTGGGACCAGGGCTCTGGAAGGAGTGTGGGCTCTTGGTGGGAAGGGAAAGCTGAATGAGAAAATGATGAGTAAATGGGAAAATGGGCAAAGTCTGACACATTCTCTGCCACGCTCAGGACGTATAGTTCCCTGATTTCACAGAAGCTGTGAGTGGTAGGTGAGCTCCTGCTGGGTGAAGCTGTATGTGAGTGCCTAGACCGGCCTCCATTGTAGGTCCTGCACATAGAAGATCCACTTGGGGTTTTCAAGAGTATCCTCACCTGGGGGCAGAGTGATGGACAAGAAAGCCTTTTCTAGCTCTCCTAGGGCCTAGTCTTTACTAAGAAAAGCTAGATTGGTCGGCTTCTGTCTGGGATTTTCTAGCTGGTGGCGTTTAGTTAACGATGGTGAGGTTTGAGGTTGTGAAGCCAACTAAAGTAGACTGAGGAGTGATGGGAGAAAGGAGAGGCAACCCAGAACAAAGATCAGGGCCTGCTTCTGCCTTGTCTCTTCTGTCCTGATCCCTGATGGGGAGTAGGCAATGGATATTATGAAGTTCCAGGCAGCTGTGGACATCTTTTAAGTTCTAACAAGTAAAGTTCATCACTTGCACATAACCAAAATGAGAGAATTATGCCCATCAGTCCCCAACCTCCAGGACGAAGATGGAGACCTGCTCTCCTCCAACTCTTGGGACTAACACCTTGGAATGTCCAGAGAGAGACGCCAAACTCTGCAACTCCCATCACAACACAGTCAGGTCCTAGGGCGCAAGCCTGGAGGAGCAGTGTGGGATACAGCCAGACCACCATGGACCTTTGCCTTTGCCCAGAAGACAAACATGATAAGATCCAACTGCCCACCTGAACGAGATGGCTGTTGACACTAACTCACTAGCAAAGAGTGCCTGAAATGGAGCAACATCAGTATCATTTGAGCTAAATCTGGGCCTAAAAGTTTAAGATCATTTTAAGAACTTGCCGATGCTTCTGTGGGTCATTCCTAAGAGTTTTGGTCTAAGCACTCATGGTGGAAGCTCGGTTGAGGGAGCTAGGAGGCTTTTAAAGGTGTTTCATTGGGGTTGTGATGTCATTATGGCCATCAAGGACCACTTTCCAATGGGATAAGCTAGCACATGAGGCTCAGCCACACCAGCTAAAACTCCCACAATGGGCTAAGTTTACAGATGTTCGAGGACATTTCTGGTCAGTCACAGTATTTCTCTTGCTTTGCTCCAAAGGTGTCGCTATAAATGGACTGGGCTATTAATTCAGCTCATTTGACAGTGGGAGGAAAGCTACAGGCCAATATGCAAACCATCCCTTCTTGGTGTATCAGCTTTCTCAGCACACTGTGCAGGATATTGTGACCACCCTGATGTGAGGGATAAGATCTTTGGACATCTTCAGAGGTAGCCTGCCGAGGAGGACAGAACTGAAATTCTGGAGAAAACCCTAGGCTTGGTTGGAGGTGGAGTTCTTTTCTCTAGGAGTAATGCCCTCTGGTTGGTGGACCTGAGTCATGCCTAGACTGTCATTCTCTGGGACCCTTGAGTATAGATCCAAAAATCCACTCTTGTATTGGGATGCCAGGGAGTGGAGCAGGGGCTATGGATTTCTTCCAGGTCACCCTTTTGGAGCACACAAGAGGATGCTTTTTCTCTGTTAAATGGAATGCCATTTTTTGGGTAGGACTTTACCCTCCATACCCAGGATGTATGAAATTCATAGGAACTCAGAACTAACCTTTCTCCACTTCTGTCAGCTGTCACAGAGGCAGGAGGCCTGGGAAGGAATGGGGAATTGGTACATGCCTTTTCCAGGGGTAAAAGTACTCAGGGGGTAGAACTTGGCTTTATCAGCCACAGTCCCTTATGGGACTAAGTCTAAAGCCTAGCCGAATGGCCAGGTAGTTTTTTTAGATCCAGGCAGCACCAGAGTGACCCATTCTCCTGTTCTTCTGGGGGTAGAGATTGCAAAAGAAAGAAGCCCGACTTCTGTCAGTTCAGTGATGAGATAGGTCTATGGAGTCTATGCTGAGTTTAATTTCAACTGGGGAGATACAGGAATCAATGGTGCAAAGACATGGAGACTGAATGAAAGGGGTGGGGCACCCAGCCTCCTATTCCTCACCCAAAGAGATGACTAAAAAAGACCTTAAAATCTGGCTTTATAATAATATAGATCTCCCATGCCCATTTTGTGCCAGGCACTGTGCCACACCCCCATATGCACCATTGCACTGGCATCCCCACCCCCACTCTTTGCCATACACACATCCCTGTGTTCACAGACCAGGAAACCAACACTCCACAGGCATAAGGGGCTTGCCCGAGATGACTCAGCTAATCAGTATGGAAGTTGGATTCCAACCCACATCTGTCCAGGCCCAGTACTCAGGGTGGTTCCACAATATTGAGCTGCCTGCAGAGAAGGAAACTGAGGCCTGGGGTGGAAGTCTGTTAAAGTTGGCAAGAGGCACTAGTACTCTATGCCAAGGAAATATCTGGTGGACTGGGGATGTATCTCAGTGGTAGAGTACTTGCCTAGCATTCACGAGGCCCTGGGTTCCATCCCCAGCATGGGGGAAAAATTTAAAAATAAAAACATCTGGGGACCTTGATGGAAGATAGCAAAAGCTGGAACTGCTGTGCTTTGGGATACTCCCCTGCCCCCTCCTGAAATTCCAGACAACATGGCTCTGCTGTCACAGGCTTCAGGGCCCCACTGGGGTGGGGTTTGGCTTGGCCCTTAAGAGGAGCAATGCCCCACCTATACCCAGGAGGCCACCTGCAGTTTCGAGGGAGTGGGGCCCCAAGGTGCTGTAACACAGACAGACTTGCAACTTGGCCTTGGTGCAGAGGGCAGCTGAGGCTCAAAAGTCTGCTCCAGAGGACTCTGGCCCACCCAGTCTTAGCTCTAGGGATCAAAGAGGACTTTTCAGCCATGTTTCTGTCTAAGCAAGGTGACTTGTTCTACTTTTTTTTTTTTTTTTTGGTACTGGAGATTGAACTCAGGGGCACTTGACCACTGAGCCACATCCCCAGCCCTATTTTGTGTTTTATGTAGAGACAGGGTCTCACTGAGTTGCTTAGCGCCTCACCATTGCTGAGGCTGGCTTTGAACTCGTGATTCTCCTGTCTCAGCCTCCCTAAGTGCTGGGATTACAGGCTTGCGCCACTGCGCCCAGCTGACTTGTTCTACTTTAAACCAGACCTCTGGCTTCTCTGAGCTAGCTGACTTCATGGAATGAAGGAGTTATGGGGACACAGAGTCGGTGTGTGGGATCTGGGTTCCATTGGGAGGGGAGTCATTAGGCCAAAAGTGTTAGTACTTTTCTGAAGCTGTGAACAAGGCAAGGAGTCTTGTTGTGTTGGCCACACCAGGACAATAGTGGACTGAGGTGAGGACTGCTGACCCTGCCTGTGGGAGATGGAGGGTAATTCCCTCTGCTAGGGACCCAGGGCTCCCCTCCAAGAGTTCCTGCTGGGCTTGTTGGGATGGGGAAGGGAGCTAGATGTCCAGAGGCTGGGACAGCCACAGTGCAGCAGTCCAATGTAGTGTGGGGGCAGAGGACAGGGAAGAGGGCCTGACCTGGTATCCAACTTTCCTAGACTGGAACATCCTCATGAATATTCACCACCACCCTTCTGTCATAAAGTGGCAGACAGCCAGAGTTCTGGGCCCAGGAGACCATCTTCCCCTAAGCATTGGGGGCCCGCTTCAGGTCACTTGGAGGGACCCCATTTTCAGCTACTGGCTAGTTTAGTTTTTAGAGACACTTGTAATTACATTGGACCCAACCAGATAATACAGGTTGATCTATTTTAAAGTCAGCTAATTAACAACCTTACTTCCCCTTTCCACATAACATGGCATATTCATAAGCTTTATGCACTTGAAGATGGACTTCTTTATTCCAC
>CM053405.1:118901733-118949783 GCA_028644305.1 Xerus rutilus
ATCCCAGCACTTAGGGAGGCTGAGACAGGAGAATCGCGAGTTCAAAGCCAGCCTCAGCAATGGCGAGGCACTAAGCAACTCAGTGAGACCCTGTCTCTACATAAAACACAAAATAGGGCTGAGGATGTGGCTCAGTGGTCGAGTGCCCCTGAGTTCAATCCCCGGTACCACAAAAAAAAAAAAAAAAAAAAAAAAAAAATAGATCAACCTGTATTATCTGGTTGGGTCCAATGTAATTACAAGTGTCTCTAAATAGGGAAGAAGGAGGCAGGAAGGGTGGAACCAGAGAATGGCATTATGTCAGAGGCTTGACCAACCATTGCTGGCTTTGAACAGGGAAGCCAAGGAATGCAGGCAAAGCCTTTGAAAGATGGACTGGGCAAGAAAATGGATTTTTTTTTTTTTTTTTTTTGTACTGGGGATTGGACTCAGGAGTACTTGACCACTGAGCTACATCCCCAGCCCTATTTTGTGTTTTATATAGAGACAGGGTCTCACTGAGCTGCTTAGCGCCTCACCGTTGCTGAGGCTGGCTTTGAACTTGCGATTCTCCTGTCTCAGCCTTGCAAAGTGCTGGGATTACAGGCATGCGCCACCGCACCCGGCGAAAATGGATTTTTTACTAGAGCCTCCCGGAAGGGATACAACCCTGCCAACACCTTGAGTTTAGCCCAGTGAAACCTATTTTGGACTTCTGACCCTCAGAATTGTAGGACCTAAGATTTGTGTTGTGTAAGCCACCAAGTTTATGGTGATTCATTATAGCAGCTGTAGGAAACTGACACATGGGGGAACCACCTAGTAACACGGCTGCCCCAAATCCCTGTGCCTTGGTTGGAGTCAGCCTCACAGGGTAACACAGCCCAGCTCTGAAAGACTCCCTCCTGTCTGGAAGACTCTGAAGGGAAGGGAACCTTGGGCAGGGAAGGGAACCTCCATGGCTTGGGTGGGTCAAGAAGGATGTCCCCAAGAATAGTGCTCCTGCTTGACATTTCTGAAAACACTGCCTCCTTGGACCCACTCCCCAAACCTCCCATGAATTAAGATATAGGTTCTGTGTCATCCTGGATGAGCTGCCATGAGGTCAGACCACCCATGGCAGCCACTCAGAACCTGTAGGGCTTGTGTAAAGACCCCCAGGATAGAGTCCATGGCCCCTCTGCATACTAGTAATATAGCATTACTGTTCCTGGCCTCACTATCTGAGGGGATCCGATTTGGCTCAGGAAAAGCTGGAATCAAGAAAAATATCACTTAAAGGAAAAGTAACTGAATTGTATGCCATTTGGATTTGCATAAAGTCCCTGCTCAGCCACTTTAACTAGTTGTGTGCCTTCAAATAAGCCACTAGACTGTTCCATCTGTAGAGTGGGTATAGCAGCACTTATACCTGCCTCACAGGTTGTGTGAGTCTCAGGTGATACGCCTGAGAAGACGTTTGCTGCCCAGATTAAGATGCTATTGTTATTGATAAACAATAGTGATTACAGCCCTACGTGTCTTCTGGTGGGGTGGATGATCACAACGTTCTGTTGGGGAAGGAAGGGTGAGTGCAGACTCATCAAAACTCTGTCCTGCCCACAGGCAGGAGGCTGCAGCCAAGCCAGGGGAGAAGAAGAGCCAGCTGCAACCACTGTCCCGCAGCTCACACCCACCGGATGCTTGACAGAGCCTCCCTGCAGCCCTGCAGGATGTCCTCTCAACCACGGTACACTGGGGTTTTGCACTTTTTTTTTTAAGGAAAAGATTTTCTAGAGTTCCTTCTGCATCAAAATAGTCCCTCCTCAGAAAACACTTCAGTTTTATAGGGAAAAGGTGGAATATGAAACCATACACAATATAATTCCAACCTAATGAATATATAATACATAATTTTATGTGGAATACATATGGAGAAAATACATTGTAATACTAATGGTGATAATGTCTGGATAGTGGATTATAACTGATTATATTTTTTCTTTATATGTCTATAGTTTAAAATCCTCTACAATGACCTATTGCTTTTATAATCAGAAAATGTGTACGTACGTATGTGTGTGTGTGTGTGTATACATATATGTGTGTATATATATATATTTTTTTTTTAGGACTTCTTTCCGGGGGCTAAAGACTGGGATCAAACTCATGTTAACTGGGCAGGCGTAGTGGCGCACACCTGTAATCCCAGCACTTTGGGAGGCTAAGATAGGAGAATTGCAAGTTCAAAGCCAGCCTCAGCAATGGCAAGGCATTGAGACCCTATCTCTATATAAAACACCAAAAATGGGACTGAGGATGGCGCTCAGTGGTTGAGTACTCCTGAGTTCAATCCTCAGTACCAAAAAAAAAACCCCTCATGTTAACTGGATTCAACCCATGCAGGAGTCCCGGCCCTGGTCCTTACTGTGTGACCTTGGAGACTCAATATTTCCTGGCCTTTGTCTGCCTAGGGAGATAAAATGCTGGAAAAGATGCTCTCTGGATCCTTTGCAGCTCAAAATTGATCCATGTGCCTTGGGTTCATTGAAGCTGCTCCACACCCAGCATCCAGTGCCTTGCCTGTGCCTAGAGAGCAGAGCAGACGCCTCACTTAGGCCTTGAGGTGGCTGATCACCTCCCTTCCCAGCTGGGTTCTCCCAGACGTGCCCTGGGAGTCCTTGCCTCCTGGGCTTTGCCTGCATTATAATCTGCAATTCTCCGAGTCTTGTACTTCCTTGAAGAACAAAGCCTGGTCAAGTCACATCCAGCTTGCTGGCCTGCAGTGACCCCTGTTTCCCCTCACTTGTGCTTAACAATAGCAACCAGTTATTGATGGTTAACTTCAGGTCACACCACAAAAGTGCTGCCTTTTAATCCCAGGCCATCAGAGGCTACACAGACTAACATGTGAATAGCACCCCCTGGAGTTGTGCAGTATGGTGATCTTATTTGATTCTTTTGTGCCTTTGGGGGATATACTGTTAATTCCAGTTTTTTAAAAAATATTTTTTTTAGTTGTAGATGGAAACAATGTCTTTATTTTATTGCTTTGTATGTGGTGCTGAGGATCAAACTCAGGGCCTCACGCATGCGAGGCAAGCGCTCTACCGCTGAGCTACAATCCCAGCCCTTGTTAATTCCATTTTATTGGTAAGATAACTGAGGCTCAGAGAGGTCAAGTAACTCAGCCATGGGTTTGTGGCAAAGCTAGGACTTGATTCCCGATTCTTTGTCAGTTCACTCCAAGTTCAGTTTTTTTTTACTTTAATTTTTTTATTCCCACAGTGGTGTCTCCTCCAACTACTTACATTCTAGCATCTGAGGGCAGGAAGGATGTGTTCCCAGTTCATCACATAGAAAAGTACCCAATGATGTCTGGCTATGGAAGTGTTAATCACAGTGAGTACAATCAGGGTTTATATTCAATCAACAAGTCTTCCCAGATTTTCTGGGAGCTCTGAGAGGCAGGGAAAGGTCTATTCTGTTTATTGCTGTATTGGTACCTAACAGTTTCTGGCACATAGTACATGCTCATTAAATGACACAAATGATTGTCTATTCAAATAATAAAATAACAGAACAAACAATACTAGCTCATATTTAAAGAGTGCCTACCACTGGCTAGCTGCCTGAGGGAGTTTTAAGGATCATTGAGAAGCAACAGTGCTGATGATGTGGCATTTTACACCAAACTAGCATCTATGTAAAGGCCGTAAGAACACTAAAGAAAGAAGTGATAGGCAGCTACTCTGAATCTTCCTGCAGTGCTGGAGGCCATGCCAGCAGCTGTCACCATTACAACTCAGATTGCCAACTGCCTAAGCAAGCATGCAAACCCCAAATTTCCATCCACATCCACGTTTCTGCCCGTTCAGACCACATCTGGATACTTTTCAGCTCTTCAGACTGGATAATCAGTATGTCGAGGGCGAGAGTTGAAGAGCTGTGGACACTGGTCATCCAGCTTGGAGAAAGGAGAGTCATCTTTAACATCTGCCAGGAGGTACTGTGTAAGAAAGGCCAGTGGCCACCAGCCTTGGGCACCCCCAAGGAAATTGGATCCAGTTGGCAGAGCTGTCTGGTGATGGGCTGGGAGATCCACAGAGGCTGGGGCCCAGTGGGTAGCTCGTGCAGTAGGGTCTTAATGGACCTTCCTTTCTAGAGCACACACTACACACTTGCCTGTGCTTGTTAACTACCAGCAAGGCCCATGCCAGGCTAGGGAAATGAGGATGAAGAAAATAAAGTCTGCACCCTTGGAGAATACCAGGTCCCTAGAACAAAGAGTCAGGAAAACCTCATCCTGTGGCCTTGGACTCCTCACTGTGCACTCTGTAGATTTCAGCAGTGGCCACTTCTCAAGGCCATTTCTTTCTTTTCTTTTTTCTTTTTTCTGGTACTGGGGATTGAACTCAGGGGCACTCGACCACTGAGCCACATCCCCAGCCCTATTTTGTGTTTTATGTAGAGACAGGGTCTCACTGAGTTGCTTAGCGCCTCGCCGTTGCTGAGGCTGGCTTTGAACTCGTGATTCTCCTGTCTCTGCCTCCCTAAGTGCTGGGACTACAGGCGTGCGCCACCGCAGCAGGCTAAGGCCATTTCTTCCTTGTATTCTGCAGGGACCAGGCATATCATGGATAATTGATAAATACAGGCATCTCTGAAGAGGGGATCCCAGGAGAGGGACTCAGCTGAGTCAGCACTATGTTGGGGCAAAGTGAGCCTATGTCCTAGGCAGGGTCATTTGCATGAGTCCTTCTGCCCCTTTAAGTTCCCTGAAGTTGAGACAGGCCTTGACCATGGTTTCTCCTAGCACCTGTTCCCATACCACCAATCTTCCCTGACTGCAGAAACATGTCAAAGGACGTCCTCCTGTTCTACATTCCACAGTGGTCTTTAGCTTCAATCTGCGGTGACAGCTTTAGTGCAGTAAGCAGTTTGGCACTCTGTAGTACTGTCCCCAAAGAGGCATGGGGTGAGGAAAAGCTCCCTGGGCTGCCTGTCCATTCACTGCTTTGTTCAGGACTAGAAGATGTTCACACATTTTTTTTTCCATACTGGGGATTGAACCCAGGGGTGCTTAACCCTGAGCCACATTCCCAGCCCTTTTTATTTTTATTTTTCCATTTTAAGACAGAATCTCACTAAGTTGCTTAGGGCCTTATGAAGTTGCTGAGGCTGGCTTTGAATTTGCAATCCTCCTGCCTCAGCCTCCCCAGCCTCTGGGATTACAGAAGTGTGCCACCATGCCTGGCATATATACTTATTTATTTTTTAGAGTGAAACAATAATCATGCAGAAAAGTACACAACACATATATATTCAGTTTAACGGATAATCATAAAGCAAATCTTTATATAAGCATACCCAGGTGAAGAGACAACACCATACCAACACCTCAAAATCCCCCATGTGTCCCTACTAATTACAACCCCAACCTTCAATATGGCCAAAACTAAAGTGATGTTTGTGATCATTTCTGTACTTTTTAGAGATTTGATATCCTCTGAAAGTATGCTTAAGAATCCAGCCCAGTTGTTAACGTTGTTATGAAAGGAATTAGACCACATATATTCTTTTACTCTTCACTATGTTGATAAGAGCCCTTCATCACGACAGTATTATTACTCAATATCACAGCTGTTGCCAGCGGCCGCAGCACACTCATCTCCACGGCCTGAGTGCTGCACAGTTCACTGGTACTCTCTGCTGCTGATGGATGTTTGGGCACTTTCTGGTGCTGGTGCACATAGATCAGAGTGTGGCAAGAGCAGACTGTGAGGAGCGGGACTTTTGGCCTATAGGGTATCTGTGTTTTCATCTTTACCAGATCATTTCTATCCTGAAAATGCCTCTCGGGAGAGCAGTGCTGCGACTCCCTGGAACCATCTGAGGTAGAGGAGATGAGGAGATGAGGTATGGCTGCCCTTTCATCTGGACCCTTCCACCTCTGGCCCTAGAACCTCAACCCCTCCAGCCCAGCCAGCCCTGTCCCCTCAGCAGGCTGAAGCCCTGAAGCAGCAGGCTCTTCTCTAGCCTCCCCACATCTGCAACATAGTTGGGTGGGGGAGGAGAAGGTTAAGAAAGAGGAAGTGGAAACCAAATATGAGGGCCACAGTGAAGTCTAGTTCACAAACCTCAATGTTCCAGCATCACACCCTGTGAGAGAGAGGAACGTGTGAGCTGCTCATGGGGCATGCTGGGGGTAGGGCACCAGGGCCACTGTTGCTGGGGTGTGCAACTGGACAATCCACTTTGCACTAGGTTCCCAGGCATGCGATCCTCCATGCAATCCTTACCCAACCCGTAAGGCACAGGTATTATCATCTCTGTGTCTCCATATGAAGACACTGAGCCACAGAGGTGTCAGGGTGACAATGCATGCAGTGTGCTGGTTAATAGCATGGGGTACAGACTTGTTGCAGTTGGGTTTAAATTGTGGCTTCCTCACTTCTTAGAGGTATAACTTTGGGCTTGTACCTATTTCCTTTAGCCTCAGTTTCTGCATCTGTAAGATGGGGCTAACTGACTCACAGGGTTGTTGAGAGTTAAAAGATACAACATGTAGAAGGTGTTTAGCTAAATGCCTGGCACAAAGGAGGAATGAGTGGAACTAAAACAGGCAGCACTAATGAAATCCTTACTATTGTGGAGTTCAAGGGTGATAGCCAGAGCATGGGGGTGAGGCCTTGTCCTGGCAAGATGAGACCAGGCTGCCAAGGCCAGGGTGCTGGTTGGGTGCTGAGAGAGGACTCAAGTCAGGTGGACTCTCAAACACAGGCACCTGGGTTGTCCTCCCTTTCCACCCTGCCCCCGTCCACCTTTGTCCAGAGCGCTCTTACTATCTGTGGTGCTTCAAAGGCAGAGATTTGTGATAGAGGAGCTGAGCTGTGCCCCTGCACATGTCCAGGTGTCAGCCCAGCTTGGGCGCTGCCCCCGGAGGCCCTATTGGTGGGTGGCAGCAGTGGCAGCCAATGGGCAGTGAAGCCTGTTGCTAAGGTCACTGCGAACCTTATTTGTCCACATGGGGCTGACCCTGCATTCACCTCGGAGAACCCTGGGAAACGCCAACCACAGATGTGAAATATGAACGTCTCAAAACCACAACTGCATTTCCTCTGAGAAAAGATTCAGCTCCTCCCCTCTCCAGCCTGCCTCTCGGGCTGGATGCCTTTTGGACAATGGCTCACAACCTCGAGAGAGTCCTGGGTAGGCATGGATGTTAGAGGGCAGGGGGCTACTGCACAGTGGCCCCCAGACCCAGCAAGGAACTCAGAGGCTTCTGTTCTCACTCTGGCAATTGCCAACCCCTGCCCAGGCCTCCCCTGCACACCCTGAGGGCCTGGTCCTGGCCCCACTTCCTGTAGCCTTGGGAAGCCGGCTAGTGTGAGGAAGATGCATGGCAGCGAGGGAGGAAGTGGGCTTGCCCTGGGGCCCTCACCATCTGCACAGGCCACACTGCTTCGGTTTGGTGCAGCGTACAGCTCAAACGGTTGGTGGTTTCAGTTTGTCACCTCCCCTGGTACATCTTCTAGCTTAACATTAAATAACTACAACAGTTGTCATATCCTAGACAAATGTGAGAGGGAAACTGTGCTTTAGGATATCCACAAAACTCTCCCAGGTTCCTCACTGTTAGTCTGGGACCTGTGTGCGAACCCATCATCTCAGATCCTCAGGATTCTGGCTAAGGAAAAAAAGCTACCAACAGGGGCTGAGGTTGTGGCTCAGGGGCAGAGCGCTTGCCTTGCACGTGTGAGGCACTGGGTTCGATCCTTAGCACCACATAAAAATAAATAAACAAAATGAAGACACTGTGTCCATGGATAACTAAAATAAATATTAAAAAAAAAAAGGTACCAACAATGAGCCCTCACATCACATCAGGAATGTGAATTCACTTGCAGAATTCACTAGAACTGCTTCCATTTTACAGAAGGGGGGCGGGGAGGAAGCAAAATGAGATTTAGTCATTGATTCAAGGTCACAAACAGCCCACGAATCGCAGAGCTAGGTTTTTATCCCAGACAGCTCAGTTCCAAAGTCTGCCACGTTATCTTCTGTTCCGTTGCCTTTCATGGAACGCACAAGAATAAGCCCCATTTCAGATGAGAAAGTGAACCTGGGAAGACAAGTGTCTGTGGGAACAGGAGTCAGGGTTGCTTCCTCCATCCACATCTCCCAGAGGACCATCTGCCAGCATCCTTCATCTGCTTCCCCCTTTAAAAAACCAGGATCACGTCCCAACCCCAGTTTGTCTCCTCTTAATCCACAGGCTGAAAGTGGCTTTTCCTTTCTTGGTGGCCCAGGGAGCCAAGTATCCCTGATTATCTCCATGAGGCTATGTGAAATTCATCTGTGCAGGCCAGGGGGTGGGGAGGGGGTAAAACCATGGCTATGGGATATATGCCATGGGAGGCTGTCCCCACTAAGCACACAGCTCTCAGAAAGTGCTTGCAGGGCTGGGATTGTAGCTCAGTGGTAGAGCGCTTGCCTCGCATGCATGAGGCCCTGGGTTCGATCCTCAGCACCATATACAAAGCAATAAAATAAAGATATTGTGTCCATCTACAACTAAAAAAAAAAGTTTAAAAAAAAAAAAAAGAAAGTGCTTGCATATACTGGGACAGTCAAAGCATTCCATAGGCTGGGGGCTAGGAGCTGTGGACGGCAGGGCTGAAGCATCTGTTGAGCATCCTCAAGTGAAGATGCCCGGAAGGCAGGGATGGGGTCTGGACACTGGAACCTGGATGCAGACCCCCTGCTGGAGCAGTGTCCCTCTGTTGGTCTCTTGAGGCCTGCCCTCACTCCTCAGACGCGTATCTGTTGTGAGCATCTATTGTATGCCAGGCGCTACTCCAGAGCCTGAGACAGAGTGAACAACACAGTCCAGGTCTGAGTCTCACGGAAGTTTAGTGATAGAGGCAGACATTAGGCAAATATCCACACAGAGACCTAACAAACATGGGGCTATGAGAGGGTGCAACTTTAGGAGCCTTAATTTAAGGAGTGTGAGGACTTCCTCCTTCAGAGGTGAGGGACTGGGTAGAGTTGGCAGGTGGGGATGGCCCTAGGCTGCTCCTCCCCTTCCTCCAGGCTCTTCAGGAAATCTGCTGGTACTGTCAAAGCTGCCCCAGTGCTTTTCCTGGTAGCTACTGTGTGTTTGTCCCTGGGTGAGCACAAACAAGTGTGTGTGTGTGTGTGTGTGTGCGCGCGCGCGCACTGGGTGGAGCTACAGAAGGAGCCCAGGGTTCTTGATCTTTGATCCTCAGTTAAATTCAAACTGTTTGAGGCAGCACGTCCTTCCACTAACAAAGTCCTATGTGTAGTGGGGAAGGCAGCCAGTATGAAATGGTCCCTATTAGCAGAGAGCCGTGGGCCCCTTCTACTGTACCGTGGAAAGCTTTCAACTTGAGAATGAAATTAGCTAGCGATTCCTGGAGAGAGCAGCCTCTCAGGGACCATAGCATGTCCAGCAGCCTCGTAGCACTGAGCCACCCCACGCTAGGCTGCAGACCAAATCCCCCGCTACCCTCCCTGAACAGGCATCCTTCTCCCTCAGGGACTGTCCCTGTGGAAAAGAAACCCCAGCATTCGGAGGTGTGAGGCTGTGATTTCCAGTTTCATTTTCCAGTTTCATTTTAGAAGCAGCTCTGCCAGTTTTCCTCTTGTCATTGTGCCCCAGGGCACCACAAAGGAACTGAGGGGCAGGAAGATGGGTTCCAGCCAGTGCTCTGCTCCCTGGAGACTTCCAGAGGGGAGGCACTGGCAGAACCCACTGTGGGGAAGGCTTGTGAAAGTCCAGATGCCTGGTCTCCAGTCTCTGAGAACATAGGTTAGGGACCCTTACTGACTCTGACTTGGACTACACACTCTTCGTGGCAGTCCAGCCTCAGACACCATCAAAACAGCCTGAGACCCTGGAGGCATGGCCTAACCCCAGGACAAGTGCTCACTAAACACCACCTTTTTGTTCAGTATCCTCTCCCTTTTCCTGCCTGGTGCTGGACATATCTCAAATGGCACCTCTGTGGGACCCAAGGTCTCTAGGAAGCCCAGGTTGTGGCATTCACATGAACTTCTCTCTTCCTCACATCTCCAATTTCCCTTTAAGTGCTAATTTGTAACAGACATTAACAGGAACCAAACCAAGAAAGCAACATTCTATTAATAGCCTCTAGGTCTTTTGTTTTGTCCATTGCTCCATTTATTTGCAATTTATGGCCTAATTCCAAAAGGTTTTGAGGACATTTAAATCTATTTTCCATGTGTGTGTGCGCGCGTGTGTGTGCGTGTGCATGTGTGCGAGCATGCGTGCTCACACATGTCAGAGTTCTGATACACCCCTGCCCTGGTTTGATCTTGGAGGGAGCAGGTGGAAAGGTCCCCAGTCAACCTGGCAGATGTAGATCTCTCCTAATCTCTAGGGCAAATTTGTTCTTCGGTGTTTCCAGTATCAGTTTTTGATCAATCATTAATCAAAGTTGCAATAAAAAGATAATCTTCTCAGTACTGGGCTGTAAAGATCCTGGCTGCAACATTAAATAAACCCTTCTGTGGAGGCCTCACAGTCAAAAGAGAAAAGCCATGTGTCTGTGGAGGGACTTGCAGGCAAATGAAGGCACCCACCCTAATCAGTGGGCGTAAACATGAAGTTCAGCCATCTGAGTGACTGTGACCTCTTGCTTCACCTCTCCCTGCCAATGAAATCGGTGATGCCCTGGATCCTGGGTCAGGTGGTAAAGTTGGGGAAGGAGGGCATGGCTGGGCCCAAATAAGGGGACTCTCGCAGGATGTGAAAACTGTAGCATGGCTCTGGGTCAAGGCTCACGACAGTCTCCATGACCTGTAGATCCCCTGTGCTGGAGGTAACCATACTTCTGGTTGTTTGGCTTATCTCTATCTATGCCGCTGTGTCAGAGTCACATTTCTCATAGGAGGAACAGAGGGCACAGCTGCAAGTCCCCAGAGCCTAGCAGGAGTCAGAAGCTGTGGGACCCTCACTCCTTTTCAAGACCTTTTAGAAGAGGTGAATCTGCCCCTGTGGCAAGATAGCCTTCCTCCTAACAGGCTGGGGAGGCAGGCTTGAAGGCAGAACTATCAGAAATAATGTGAGGTCCAGCACCATGTCCAAGAATCAAGTGCACCAAGACAGGAATTGGGGGACCTGAGCCCTGCACTGCTCAGACTAATAGACTGAGGGAGTCCAGGAGGTGGCAGACTCACATGGCCATAGCTAAGATGGGCAGCATCTGTAGGATGTGAGAGGCACTCACGCCTCTCTCCGCCCTTCAGACATATGACTGGCCTCTTTGGGTAGCACATTTTTAGACTCATAAAAGAAATGAGCATCCTCAGAAAATCACAACTCTGGAGGCTGAAGGGAGGGAAATCAGCTGTAAGAAATCATTCCGAGGACTGACATCCAGAACAGGGATAGAGCTGCCCTGGATGGCCCTGAGGGAGGAGGCAGCACCAGTGGCAACAGCTGGGACACAGAAGTGAGGAGATTCTTCCTGTAGGTCCAGTGTGGCCTCCAAAGACAGACAGAGACAGACAGACAGACAGACACACACACACACACACACACACACTCTCTCTCTCTCTCTCTCTTCCTTGGAAAGAAAACAAGAATGGAAAGATACTGAAATTTTCGCAGGGGCTCTCTCTACCTAGTGATTGTGAATAATTTTCATTTTCCCTCTAATATACTAATAAAATAAATTATTAGTACGTTAGCATATTAATATACTATTAAAATATGGAAATTTTATAGCATCTCTACAATATACCCACATTATTATTTTTTTGAATTTTGGTAAAATATGTATAACTGTTACCATTTTAACCATTTTTTGAGGGGGGGTTTACTGGGGATGTACGGGGGATTGAACTCAAGGGTACTTGACCACTGAGCCACATCCCCAGCCCTATTTTGTATTTTATATAGAGACAGGGTCTCACTGAGTTGTTTAGAGCCTCACTGTTGCTAAGGCTGGCTTTGAACTCACGATCCTCCTGCCTCAGCCTCCCAAGCTGCTGAGATTACAGGCATGTGCCTCCACACCCGGCTACCATTTTAACCATTAAGTGTACCATTCTGAGGCAGTGAGTAGATTCATGCTGTTGTGCACTCTCCCCCCCATCTCCAGAACCTTTTAATCATTCCAAACTGAAACCGTCCTCCTTCTAGCACCCACCTTCTGTCTCTGTGAGTTTGACTATTTTTTTAAAAATATTTTTTAGTTGTCAATGGACCTTTATTTATTTATATGTGGTGCTGAGAATCGAACCCAGGGCCTCACGCATGCTAGGCAAGTGCTCTACCACTGAGCCACACCCCAGCCCCTTGACTATTCTAAGGACCTCATATAAGTAGCACCATACACTACGAGTCCTTTTGTGTCTGGCTTATTTCACTTAGCACAGTGTCTTCAAGATGTTGGGGCTCAGAAAATGACATCCCAAAATATGTTGTTATGGACCTCTAACTGAGAGCCCTTGAGAGCAGCAAATGCAGGCAAAAGCTTTCCCTGAAGTGCCCTCATCTACCTATAAAGCAGATCCACCAAAGAATACAACAGCCTTCAAATCTTCTGAGTTTGTTTTTTTTTTTAATCAAAGATAATTAAACTAATCACAGAACAAGAAACTGAAAACCAAACAGCATGCCTAGAGCCCGGGGGACCATTCTCTCAGTTCACTGCTTGTTCTCTGGGCTCATTCTCTTCCCTAAAAATAATTTATTACCCCATTAAATTGCCTATGACCTCTATTTCTATCTCCCTTACAAAGAAAGGAATAAGGGACTGGGGTGTAGTTCAGTGTGTTCTTAGCATATCTAGTGCCTGGAGGTCAATTTACTGCACCAAAAAGAAAATAAAAAAGAGTACGTAGGTTTCTGAATCTCAGTGGGTTATTGCATAATCATTCTTCTGTGAGTCATCTATGCTTAAGCATGTTAATAAATTTGAATGCCTTTTCTCATGTTAATCTGTCCATTGTTAGTTTATTTTAATAGATCCATTTATTTTGAAACTTCAGAGGGAAAATTTGAACTTCCTTGCAAAGATTCAACCATGTTGTAGCCTGTATCAGAATTTCATTCCTTTTTTAAGGCCGAATAATATTTCATTGTATGCATAAAACACATTTTGTTCATCCATTCATCTGTTAGACAATTTTTTTGTTTCCATCTTTTGGCTATTGTGATTGTGCTGCCACAAATACTGGTGAACAAATGCTATAATTTGGATATGAAGTGTCTCCTAAAAGGCCCATGTGTTGGAAGTTTGGTACTCAGCCTGTGGCATTGTTGGGAGGTGGTGGAACCTTCAAGAGGTGGGGCCTCATGGGAGGAGGTTAGGTCTTTGGTAGTGTGCTCATGAGGGGGGTATCAGGACTATGGTCTTGCTTCTTTCTTTCTCTTTGCTTCCTGGCCTTCACAGACGAGTGACTTCCTCTGTCACATAGTCCCCACCATGATTACTGCCTCACCACAGGACCAAAGGCAATCAGGCCAACCGATCATGGAGTGAAACCTGCGAAACTATGAGTCAAAATAAACCTATACTTCCTTAAGTTGATTACCTCAGATATTTTGTTACAGTGATGGGAAGGTGACAAACACAACAAAATATATCTTTGAATCCCTGCTTTCAATTTTTTTAGGTACATTTCTAGAAGAACTGCTAGATCATGTGATAATTTTGTGAAGAACCACCATACTGTTTTCCACAGTGGCCACACTATTTGCATTTCCATCAACAATGTACAAGATTTCCTATTTCTCTTCATCTTTACCAACACTTGTCATTTTCTGATTTTCTTTTTTCTTTATAATGGCCACCTGAAATAAGAGAGTGAAGTGGCATCTTATTCTGGTTTGAGTTGCATTTCCCTAATCCAAATGACTTGTTTTAATCCAGTTTTATCTTAGTCAAATACTTGTGTATTTTTTTTTCTCAGTAATATGAGAACCTCTACTTTCTCCTCTTTTTTTTTTTTTTTGTACTTATTCTTTGCATTTCAAAAAATTGTGGTAAGGGTGGAGGCTGTGGCCCAGGGGTAGAGCGCTTGCCTAGCATGTGTGAGGCACTGGGTCCAATCCTCAGCACCCCATCAATAAATAAAATAAAGGTATTGTGTCCATCTACAACTAATACAATGTATACATACAAAAAATTGCAGTAAAATACGCATAACACAAAATTTGCCCATCTTAACCATTTTAAAGTAGAAAGTTCAGTATTAAGTATATTCACATTGTCATCCCCTAACCCAAATACCTTCTATAATGAGAAAAAGAAACAAAAGGTTATCTAAGAAAGAGAAGAAAGCATGAATTCTTGGACCCTGGGTACCAATGTTCACACACAGGTTGGATCCATGTTGGCAGGAAATTTCATTCATCTCCTGAGCACCTCCACTGAGCTGGGCTCTGTGCCAAGCAGAGTTCCAAAGTGAGGGTGATCTGGTCTCTACCCTTGAGTTTTAGCCTTTGTGGAGAACAGTTATGCCCAAGGACAGCTGTGGGGACAGAAGAGCACTCTTTTGTGTGTGTGTGTGGGGGGAGGGTCAGAAAAGTATTGCAGATGAGGGGGGACATGAGCTCGAAGGACAAGCAGATGTTTGCAAGTGCACAAGTGCAGAGAAAGGAACTGGCATGAGCTACTGCACGGTGGCAGCACATGTCACCACTGCCAGCACATAAGCATTTGCTAATATTGATGTCTGTCTTCCCTACTTGATTATAAGCTTGATGAAAGCAGGACTGGTGGTCTCACTCAACACTGAATCTCCACCATACTCAGCACAAGCAGTAGAATAAATACTTGCTGGATAAAAGAGTGGTTGATGAGGAGTAGAACCTTGGAGAGGCAGAGCCGCCCAGATGGACTCCACAGGTAAGCGGCTGGAGGGAAGCATGATACAGAAGGTGGAGATGGGAACATGTCAGATTCTTCACAGTAGGAGCCTGTGGAGGAGACTCTGTAGGACCAAGTTGAGAGAATGGAAGGACATGTGTTATGGTTTGGATCTGGAATATTCCCCAAAAGCTCATATGTTGAAGGCTTGGTCCACAATGCGGCAGTGTTATGGCATTACTGGGAGGTGGCAGAAACTTTAGGAGGTATGGCCCAGTGGGGGACAGAAGGTCACTGGGGGTGTCCCCTGGGAGGGTATTCTTGTGCCAGTCTCTCTCTCTCTCTGCTTTCTGGCTGCCATAAGGTGAGTAGCTTTCCTCCACCATGCCTTCTGTCATGATGTTCTGCCTCGCCAGAGGCCCAAAGCAATGGAGCTTAAGACTGAAACTTCTGAAACTGTGAGCCAGAATGAGCCTTTCCTCTTTGTAATTGTTTTTCTCAGGTACTTTGTCACAATGAGGGAAAGCTAATTAATACAGCATGATTGTGGTGGAGTGGTAGAATCTTTGAAGAAAAGGGGGAGGCTGGGATATAGGCTCCGTGGAAGGTTTCTCTCTTTTCATGGGACTCTGATGGCCAATGTGAAGAAAATAGAGAATATTAATTGTTGGCAAGGATATGAAAGAATCAGAGCTCTCCTGCATTGCAGGAAGGTGGGTTCTTCCTGTCATTTCCAGGTTCAAACAACACTCTGGTCATTGGCTGCTACAGCCTACCATTTGGGCCAAATCAGGAGAACCCCAGCATCTGCACTTGGATTATCAGACATGAAGTGCTCTATGCTTAGAGGAATTTCCAAGATAAGCCTGAGTTCATGAGCTATGGCACAATCCAGAGCCCAGAGTATTTCTGTACCCCCAGTCTCCAAAAATGTCAACTTCGCCCATGTGTCTCCTTATCTCATCCCATGCATGTGGCAGGACTTCAGTGGATAAAAGGTGGACCCTGCTCTTTTCAAGGAGCACACAGGACAGCACTGATGAGTTGCCTCCTCCCACTGATCTTTGGGTGGTAGAATGAACTCCACCAGGGAGTTCTGCCTGGGCAGTCTTAGTGCACACTCAGTGCAGGCATCAGCATCCTAGCCTCAGCCAATGATCTAACTTCAGACTCACTGCATGGAGCTCTTCAGCAGCCTGATGTGTGCATGTGGGCTAATGTGGAGTCCCCAGAGGGCAGATTGGCTTGATGTTTGAACAGCTCAAGTCTATGTGTGGTCTGTATCTTCCTTCTCAAGTTGGAAGATGCTGTACTGAGTTATCAAAAGACATTTTAGTCACTGTGGGGGAGCACACAGAAATGCCCTGCATCTCCGTGATGAGGGCACAGACCAGCAGTGGGGGTGAGATGAGCTCAGATGACACAATGGGGACTCAAAACAGCATGTCATCAGAAGCCACACTCTGCCCTCATTCAAGTGCTGCCAATCTCAGAGAAGTGAGGGGTCAGGGAGGGGTGGGGAAGCCAGGGATGGTCCTGGAGCAAATTCCCCTAGGGGAGTACAATCTAGGGCAGAGGAGGGAGGAGGCCATTCCATGTGCAAGAAACAACTGGAACCCATATGTGAACCCACAAAACTCAAAAGCTGGCTGGGTCTGGACCCATGTACTCTCCCACCCAGGACAAAGGCCTCCCTCTGCCCCACTCAGGTCCCTGGAACACATATTCCACTGTCCTTAGCCTGACCACAACTCCCACATGAGCTGGGTCCCATTGCCACTGGCCTAGAAACTGGGAAGTACCTGGCAGAGGGCCTTCCACTTCCTCTATACAATAGCCCGAGGCTCCAAGGGGACCAACAAGGAGCCATTTTTGTGGTCAGGAAATGTCTGTGGTAGCTGCGGACAACACAGGCCCTCCCTGGACCCTTCTGAAGTGGAGGCCACATTCCTAAAGATTCTCAACTGCCAGCTCCAAACTCTTGCTTCTTCCTGGAAGGCGCATCTTACATGGGGAGATGATTATCTTTCTCCACATCCATGAGGCCTCCTTGGATCCAAACACCTCTAAGTACAAGGGCAGGAAATTGAAAAAGGAAGCAGCAAATACTAAACTGTGATTTAGTTCAATGGTTTTCAACCTTTGTTTCCCATTAGAATTACCGTAGGAGTTTAAGAAGTGCTCAAATGCAGCTGGGCACAGGGGCACACGCCTGTAATCCCAGCACTCAGGGAGGCTGAGACAGGAGAATCGCGAGTTCAAAGCCAGCCTCAGCAACAGTGAGGCGCTAAGCAACTCAGTGAGACCCTGTCTCTACATAAAACACAAAATGGGGCTGGGAATGTGGCTCAGTGGTCGAGTGCCCCTGAGTTCAATCCCCAGTACCACAAAAAAAAAAAAAAGTGTTCATATCCAAATACTTCAACAGGCACTTCCAAAAAGAAGACCTAAATGGCTAATAAACATATGAAATGGTGCTCATCCATATTAGTCATCATGAAAATGCAAATTAAAACCACACTGTGACTGTGACACCACTACATACCCACTTGAATGGCTAACATAGAAAAAAACAAAAGGAAATACCAATTGTTGGCAAAGATGTGTGGCATCAGAACTTTCATACGTTGCTGGAGGGAGTGGAAATGGGTACAGCAGTTTGGAAAATGACTTGGCATAAGGTCCAAAAGCTCAACTACTTAGCACCAGACTTGCCTAGCAATTCCACCGTGGGGTCTAAACCCAACAGAAATGTATACCTGTGCTCTGGAAGATGCGTGCTGGAATGTGCACTGCAAGAGTGGTCATAATAGTTCCAAACTGGCAACTACAACCCAAATATCCATCAATAGTAGAATGGGCAGATAAATGGAGAAACATCCAGGAAGTAGAGTACTCCACAGCAAGGAGTGACTTGGATGAATCATCTCACAAACAGAACGCTGAGTGGAAGAAGCCAGAGACAAAAGGGTGCACACTGTAAGACTTCATTCACACATAGCATGTGCCAACGGCCCAGACCAAATTAGACTGTTGGTTTGCCTTGGGAGTCAGGTAGTGACTCTAAGCAGGTGCGGGGATTGCTCGCCATGTTGTTTCTTGATCCAGATGCTGATTACTTGGCGTAAGTTCACTTTGTGAAAATGTGCCAAGCTTTACACTTATTGTTTGTGCACATTTTTTTGACATGTATGCTATCTTTTTTTTTTAATATTTTTTAGTTGTCAATGGACCTTTATTTTTTTTTTATTCATTTATTTATATGTGGTGCAGAGAATCGAACCCAGTGCCTCACGCATGTTAGGCAAGCGCTCTACCACTGAGCCACATCCCAGCCCCATGTATGCTATCTTTTTTTTTTTTTTTAATTTTTATTTATTTTTTTAGTTGTGGGTGGACAGAATATCTTTATTTTATTTTTATGTGGTGCTGAGGATCGAACCCAGTGCCTCACGCATGCTAGGCGAGCACGCTACCACTGCGCCACAATCCAAGCCCCCCATGTATGCTATCTTTTAGTAAGGCTTTTATTCAAAAAAATTTTTTGGAAACCCATATCAATTTAGTCAGAATCTTTGGGATGGGGGCGAGGTCAAGGCCTCTGTATTTTCTAATATCCCAGCCAGGAGTAAAAGACACTGGGAAAGAAATCCACTCAAAGGCCTCAAGAGGTCCTGGCTTGCAGGTGAGTGTGGTGAGATGCCGGGGTGGAAGATGTCTGTCTTTGCCCACACGGAGCCTTGTGCACAGGCGGAGGAGGCATTGCAGCGTGCTGTGGTAATGTGCTGCTTCTTCAGCAGCGTATGTTGAAATCTGGTTGCATCAGTGTGTAATGGTATGTAATGGGAACAAGATGGGCCCACTCCACCTCACCCCACCCTAGGGAAGCAGATCACTGAGCACAGCTGCTACAGGGCCACTTATAGAGAGGTGGCAGCTGGACTTCCCGGGGGCTGAGGCTCTGACCACCTTGGTGTGGTGGGGAGGAGGTCTGACTCAGGGTGTCTATGCTTGTGGGTAATAGCCAGCTCTGGGCTCCAGACCTTGCCCACTCTCCCTGGCCTCTGTGTCCAGATTAGGAACTTACAACATCTTGCTGAGGACCACGTCAGGCTCAGCTTTAAGTGTGTGGTTGAGAGCTTCCCTAACTCTCTGTGCTTGGTGACAGCTGTGATGGCCAACTTCCAGCATATTCTGGTCAAACTACAGGCAGCTTAGACAGGATAAGACAGGACACGGGCTCACACACAGGTGTTCTGCCCACCTGGACCCCATCTACTTTTTCAGAAACATGAGAACTAGGAGCCTTCTGCTGTGGGAGGGGCCAGAGCAGGTTTCCTGCAGCCCTCCAGGTCCCCCACCAGCAACACAGTATTAGTAGGTAGGCTGGGTCTTCAGGCAGTGTCCCTGTGCATGGTATGCATCTACAGAGCAAGAGTGAACAGGATGGAGCCTGGGGCCTCCTGCTCCTCTGCTGAACAGGGACGCTGGGGGGCTGCAGCTGTGCTCATTTGGCCAAAGTACTCACAGCAGCTTGGGGTGCAAGAAGACAAGCTGAACTGACAAAAATGTATTCAAGTGTGGCTAGGTTTAAAAGAAAAACAAAATCCCTAGAAGTGAAAGGAACCTGGACAAGGCAGAGGGAACCTGGACAAGGCAGAGGGCTGTGAAAGCGTCTCCACTGAGGCTGCAATTTTCTGCTTCCCTGGCTTCAGTCCCCTCCCTGAGGAATGGAGTGACGCCTTCCTCTGGTCCAGTAGGGCTGAGGGTCCCTAACTTTGCAGGGGTGGGCCACAGAGAGGCCTGGGCCTTGAGGGCCAGAAGCTGCTACCGGCTGGCATCTCAGCACCATGTGCCACCTCACCGCTCATGACAGCAACCCCGTGCCAGCCAGAGTGACATTACCCCTTCCTGTTGTCTTCTTAAGGAGGCCATTATGAAATGTTTCTTTTTTTGTGCTTCAGGAAATGAGTGGACATAGGAGTTCTTGATTTTTTCCCCTAGAGATATGTGCTCTTTAGACAGTTACACGAAGTGGACATAAACGAGGGCCCAGAGGAGGAGGCAAGAGAATCAGGGAGTGTCCACGCAGGCTGGACACGGAGGTGGACACAGGGCAGCTGGGCTCCAGGCTGCTCCTCTGACTGTGAGGTGTGACCATGGGCAAGGCTAGTTCTCCTAGTGAACAGACAAGCGGATGGCTCTTCTCAAGAACAAAGGCATCAAAGAGCCAAACTGTCCGGAAACCACATAGGCAGGGCAGGTCCACCTGAAGAAGTCCTCATGTGAGGCCTGGGGGAATCCCACCAGACACGGCCTGGATGTTCCCAAACACCCAGCTTCACCTTCCAGATCCAGCAGGGATCTGTGATCAGGAAACTAGGAATTTTTTCCCAAGCTGTTGATTCTTGCCGTCCTGACATATACCTCCTGAATGTCATCGTAAATTCTCCTGGTTTCTTTATATACACGCTTATTTTCCTTCTCAACACACTCTAGTAAGAAATCAGTAATCAGCGCCCTTTATTATCTATATCACAGTTAAAAAACTAGGATGTGAACAGAATGAGACCAAAGTCCCTGTGTGTCCCGGATATGTCACAAAGCTCATACCCAGGATTTCTACCAGGATCTTCCAGGGTGCACTCAGGGAACTATTTATTCTTGTGTTAGATGCAAATCAGGAGAGGTTTCTGTACTGGTCAGAATTCAGCAGGAAACAGATGCCTTGTTCTCCACGACCCCTCCCAGGTACCAGAGGAGAGTTTAGGCAGGGAATGTTTACAAAGGGGTGAGCAGGTTGAGAGAAATCCACAAAGAAAGGTGAGGTGCCCTGGAGCCATCAACAGTGGGGAGCTATGACCATGGTCCCCCACCCCAGAGGAGGAGGGAGAGGCTACTGGAGCCCAGAGAGCTGCATGAGAGGGCTGTGGGAGGAGCTGTGGCTTGGGGGAAACAGCACAGATGTGGCTGCTGTGAGGCCTACCAAGGGAGGAAGCTAGGGGGTAGAGCCCCCCAACACCACTTTCCTTCTACCCTCCAACCTCAGCTAGGGTCTTCAATTGGCCATCCCAACTGGAAGCATGGGGCCATGGAGCCAGGTTGACATCATCCACAAAGGTCAAGTCCTGGGAAGTGTGGGGAAGGGCAGAAAATCAACAGGAAGCTAGGCGCAGTGGTGCAAGCCTGTAATCCCAGCACTTAGGGAGGCTGAGACAGGAGAATCACGAGTTCAAAGCCTCAGCAACGGCGAGGCGCTAAGCAACTCAGTGAGACCCTGTCTCTACATAAAACACAAAATAGGGCTGGAGATGTGGCTCAGTGGTCGAGTGCCCCTGAGTTCAATCCCCGGGACCAAAAAAAAAAAAAAAAAAAAATCAACAGGAGCAGCAGTGGGTGGGGGACAGCAACCAAAGAAAGCCTGGCCTAGTGATCTGGCTTCTCCATTCTAAAAGAGGAAGTTAGGAGTTAACCTGCTGTCATGCAGCACCCCAGCACAGATACACGGGACGGGAGGCAGCCAGAGACAGACAGAACCATGGGAAGAGGTATCGAGCATTCTAGTATAGTAAGGAGCTGTGATCAGGGTCCCCATCATGGAGGGACAGATAATTCTACTAACTTAATCATTCCAAGGTGAACATGTATGTTCATAAAGAGGACTCTGAATCATCACCAAAAGCTAAATGTGGCCACTGTACTATTTAACACTGTATTTCTATAGGGCAGGGAAGATTATGACACAACTTAGACACATTCATCCAAAAGACTTCCAGCAGAGCAAGGTGTGGTGATGCATGCCTGCACAGCTACTGAGGAGGCTGAGACAGGAGGGTCATACATTTGAGGCTAGCCTGAGAAATTTAGTAAAATCCTGTCTCAAAATACAAAATAAAATGAGCTGGGGGGGCTGAGGTTGTGGCTCAGTGGCAGAGTGCTTGCCTCGCACACGTGAGGCACTGGGTTCGATCCTCAGCACCACATTAAAAATAAATAAATAAAACCAAGACACTGTGTCCATGTATAACTAAAAAAATATATGTTAAAAAAAAATGAGCTGAGGATGTAGCTCAGTGGTACAGCCCTTGCCTAGCATGTGCGAGGCCCTGAATTAGATCCCAAGAACTGCAAAAACCAAACAACAAACAAAAACAAAAACAGAAAATCAGAGGTAGAAAAGGGTTTCCAGTTAAACACGCCCGATTATCTACATGTCCCAGTCCTGTCTCTCTTGAAGTGCCGCTAAAATGACAGAAAAGAAATCAAATAGTATAAATCCTCACAGGCAAAGAGAGTGGTAAAGGAGACATAAGTAGTTGAGAGATTTCCACAGGCAGGACTGCAGAGGGGGACACAGGGAAGGCAAGCTGCGTTACGCGCAGAATCCTGGGGGAGCACAGACTGGGGAGACCAGGGATTGTAGCTGGTGGGATAAAGCACAGGAGCCCTTCTGGGCTAAAAACCAAGGGAACTGGCTGAAATCCTCTCTAAGTCTCCCAAGTACACACTGCCCGCCCAGCAGGAGAGACACAGGCTGGTGGAAGGGCGGTTGAATATACAGATTACCTGCATTTACCCGGACCTGCCCTAGGAATACACCACCTTATAGGGGAGTGTGATAGATTTAAAACATAGCTGACAATTCTTTGCCATTTCTGCCATTATGAGGTGGGTCTGTGTCTTTTTCCCTGAATCTGGCAGGTTTGTGATTATAGTGGAAATGCTGCTATGTGGCTTCCAAGGCAGGGCCATACGATGTCACATAGCTTCTATCCCACTCACGATGGAAACATGAGCTACCATGGAAGAGGCCAACTACCAGACCTCCGTGCTAGAAAGGCCATGCGTCAGCAGGCACCACGGAGCCCAATCTTCACCAGCTATCCTAGTCTAGTGAAAAACCATCTTGGAAGGAGATCCTTCAGCCCCAGCTGTTCCAGCTCCTAGCCATCATTCCAGTTGCCCCGCCATTCCAGCCATCCCAGCCTAGTCCTAGACATTGAAGAGCAGAAAACAGGACCCTGAGTCCCTGATCTGCAGCATAATAAGATGGTGGTTGCTTTATGCTATGAAGTTGTGGGGTAGTTTATTATACAGTAAGAGCTGACTGGAGCTCGGCATTGGAATGCTGCTCTTGAGAAGCTAAATGGCCTAGAAAGGTTTTGACCCTTTTAGGATGACTTTTGGGAATCCAGTATGATTCCTTGCACATCTTACTCTAGACATGGATGAAAAACCAGGTTTACTGAAGGTAGACCAGGAGCCAGGCCCAGGGCTGGAGCCACAAGGCCCCTCTTCAGATGGGCTAGAGGTCAGCTGCCTCAGCAGCTGAAGGAGGCTGCACACACTCATCATTATCTGGAGCTGGGAGAGATGGGTTTTACGTCAGCATATCCTCTACCAGGGGCTCCTGAGCCAGTGGTGGATTGGGGAAGGACATACATGTGTGTTGAGGCTGAGCATTACCCGAGGGGAATCTCCTTGGGCACTGGCCCTCTGGAATGACCTCCCTTTCTTTCTTTTCCTTCGCCCATCGCCCTTCCTATTCCCTCTCCTCCCTGCCTCTGTCTCAGTCCTCTGGGGCTCTGCCCAGGGGCTGTATAGCTGGCATGCCTACCGAAGGCAAAAGGACTGCAGGTTTTTCTTCTTTTCAATCTTTTCAAGTGTTAATTGATAGATATGAGAATTAGAAAAATAATGTAGTCTGAGGAAAAGAATGGCCAAGCATTACCTTCAATTCCCCCGGACAATGTTTTCCTGATGCTGGTCCTGCTGGCAGCTCCCCCCTTCCCCAACACTGTCTTTCTAATGCTAATCATGCCGGCAGCCCTACCTTCCCCAGCTTTGTCTCCTTGATGTTAATCAAGCCAGCAGTTAACACCTCCCCCAACAAATGTCTTCCTGAGCTGCTCCAGGAAGAAGAGGGTGCCGAACTAAAGTGATAAATTGATTACTTTAGTTGGCAAACAGCCCCAAATTCCTAAATGCCCGCCAAAACCTAAGAGCCTATATAAACCCAGTCCCTTCCTTTGTGCTGGGTCTCATTTTCCACCGGGAATATGGGTCCACCACCTCCACAGATGACTCCTGCTCCTGAATAAAGCCTCCCATGACTTGCATAGTTTGCTGCCGCCGTGATCACGGTCTTCTTTTTGTCCTTACATTAATAACATTTAAAAAGTATACCATCATCATATAAGTAGTCTGTATTTTTTTCCCTTTTTTATTTGTGCATTACAATTATACTGATAGTGAGATTCACTGTCAAGTTCATAATGCATACAACATAACTTGGTCAATCTCATTTCCCAGTACCTTTCCTTCTTTCCCTCTAAGTAGTATGTATTTCTTCTTTCTTTCTTTCTCTCTCATTCATTCATTCATTCATTCAACTGGGGATTGCACTCAGAAGTGCTGAGCCACTTCCCCAGCTCTATTTTAAAAATTTTCGGTTTGAGACAAGGTCTCACTAAGTTGCTTAGGGCCCTGCTGAATTGCTGAGGCTGGCCTCAAACTTGCGATTCTCCTGCCTTAGACTCCCGAGTCACTGCGATTACAAGTGTGTACCCCTGTGCCCGGCCAGTAGTATGCATTTCTTATAGAAAAATAAGAAAATATTGAAAATCGTCCATGATTCTAACAGCCAAACACACACACACACACACACACATACACACACTCACATACACACACACACACATTACTGTTTCCAGGCTTCTACACAGATAAAAATACTGAGGGTTCGTGTCTCATCTGAAGACCCTTTTGCTGAGCACCCACCGGTGGGCTGTGCTGCAGCCTTTAAATGTGCTAATTTCACCAAATCCTCCCAATTTGGAGGTAGGCATTCTGTCCATTTGATAGGCAGGATACAAAGATTTAGGGGAGCTCACAGGTCTTGCCTCCATCGCAGGCTGGTTGAGAGATGGGTGTCCATCTCTCAAGAGTCCAGTTCTTGCTTTCCTTGAATGTTGAACTGAAATCAAACACAAAATCAGAGGAACCTTATGCTGTAAAGATGCTAGTAATTCCTCTCAATCTAGAAGAAAACTGTCCATGTCAATTAAAAGATTAAAAAAAAAAAAGCCCTAGAACTCTACCACTGCTCTGAGTTCAGGTCTGTGCAGGAGCTCTGGAGACAGAGATGAGGGGCCTGGACGGAGGCAAGGAAGGCAGTGCAGGAAGGCCGCTCCAGGGGACCTTCAGTCAGCCGTTCCCAAGGGAAGTGCTGCCCCTCTAAGTGCTGTGGTCTGAATATGGTTTGTCCCCTTTGAAACTCATACTGAATCTGACTGGCACTGCAGCAGTGTTGGGAGGCTGGACCTTTAAGAAGTGAGTGGGGGGGCTAAGGTTGTAGCTCAGTGGTTGAGCACTTGCCTCGCATGCGTGAGGCACTGGGTTCGATCCTCAGCACCACATAAAAATAAATAAAAATATTGTGTCCATCTACAACTTAAAAAAAAAAAAAAAAAGAAGTGAGTGGGTTGTGAAGAGGGAGGGTTTGTTCTAAGCCTGGCCCCTCCAGTTTTCTCTTTGATGTGCTTGCCCTCCTTCTACTTTCCCACCATGCTGTGACACAGTGCAAAGAGCAAAATAAAACTCCTGATCTTGGCTTTCCCAGCCTCCAGAACCATGAGCCTAAATAAACTTCTTTCCTTTGTAAGTTATCCAGTCTCAGGTGTTCTGTTATAGCAACAGAAAATGCAGTAAGATAGTGGGTTTAAGGACCTTACTGTTGCTGGGTTTGGTGGCACACATCTATAATCCCGGTGGTTTGGGAGGCTGAGGCAGGAGGATTGCAAGTTCAAAGCCAGCCTCAGAAACTTAGCAAGGCCTTAAGCAACATAGTGAGACCCTGTCTCAAAATAAAAAATAAGAAAAGACACAAGCTGGGTGCAGTGGCACACGTCAGTAATCTCAGCACTTTGGGAGGCTGAGACAAGGAGAATTGTGAGTTCAAAACCAGCCTCAGCAAGAGCGAGGCGCTAAGCAACTCAGTGAGACCCTGTCTCTACATGAAACACAAAATAGGGCTGCTGAGGTGGCTTGGTGGTTGAGTACCCCTGAGTTCAACCTCTGGTACCCGAAAAAAAAAAGGCTCAGAATGTGGCTCAGTGGTTCAGTACCCCTGGGTTCAATCCCTGGTACCAAAAAAATAAAAATAAAAAATAAAGACCTCACTACCAACTCTGTCCCCCTGTCCCCAGGGCTCACACTCTCACTAGGAAGTCAGCACAAGTCCCCTAGGTCTTTACTTTATCCAGTTGCTGACACTTTCCGTACCTGGTCTTCCTTAAATACACTCCAAGGTCTTTTTTTGTAGCAGGTACTGGAGATTGAATTCAGGGGCACTCAACCACTGAGCCACATCCCCAGCCCTATTTTGTGTTTTATGTAGAGACAGGATCTCACTGAGTTGCTTAGCACCTCGCTATTGCTGAGGCGGGTTTTGAACTTGCAATCCTCTTTCCTCAGTCTCCCAGAGCCGCTCAGATTACAAGCGTGCACCACTGAGCCTGGCCACTCCAAGGTCTTTTAAGTAGGGAAGTCCCCAACTCGACATGGTCTTATTGTTTTCTTACCTTGATATTGTTTTCCTCTATAGCTTGCAAACTGTGACTCCTGGAGAAAAAAGGAAAGTTAATGATGGAGACGGAAAGCTCAGGGTAGATCTCTGACCCAAGCAAACCTGGGTGGAATCTGAGGGATGCAAAGCTTAGCTGTGACAAGTTCTTCAAAAGCCACTGAGGTGTGAGCTGGCTGTGTGCTGGCCAAGAGACCAGCATGTGGCTTCCACCCAGGGGCATTCTCCACTGAGAGGGTTTCCTTCTCTTTCA
The DNA here is from genome assembly GCA_028644305.1 of Xerus rutilus. NCBI lineage: Eukaryota > Metazoa > Chordata > Mammalia > Rodentia > Sciuridae > Xerus > Xerus rutilus. Next base: position 118,928,399 of record CM053405.1, read on the forward strand.
GCTTGTTAATCATCCAGAGCTGGCAGAAACTTTGGTGCTCTTTTTTTTTTTTTTTGGTACCAGGGATTGAACTCAGGGGCACTGGACCACTGAGCCCCATCCCCAGCCCTATTTTGTGTTTTATGTAGAGACAGGGTCCCACTGAGTTGCTTAGCGCCTCGTCGTTGCTGAGGCTGGCTTTGAACTTGCGATTCTCCTGTCTCAGCCTCCCAAAGTGCAGGGATTACAGACGTGCGCCACCACGCCCAGCCCTTGGTGCTCTTTTGACACTGTCTCAAGGCCTTGTGTAAACAATAAGTGGTTCCTTCACTCATCTTCATGGATAAAGCTACTCATCAGAAATTTAATGAGCACCTACTAAATGCCAGGCATTGTCCAAGGGCTCTGGAGAGATAACAGCAGTGGCTAAAACAGACAAAACTACTTGCTCTCATGGAGCTTTTGGTCTACTGGGGGATCAACAGCTAAAAAAATAAATACATTAAAAATACGGTAATGATCAGCTGGTACAGTGCTTGCCTCGCGTGCACAAGGCCCTGGGTTCAATCCTCAGCATTGCAAAAAAAATAAAAAAAAGGTGATCAGAGGTGGTAAGTGCTATGGAGAAAAAAATACAGCAGAAGAGGGGGGCTGGTAAGAAGTGTCTGGAAAGAGTGCCACAATTCTAAATAGCACGTCCAGGGAAGGCTGGACGTCTAAGAAGATAAATTGTGAGCAAAGATCTAAAAGAAGCAAAGACATGGACCTTGAGAATTAGCAGGGAAGAAGGTTTCCAGGGGGGAGAGAACAGTAAGTACAAAGGCCTGGAGGAGAGAGCCTGCCCGGCACCAGGGAGGAGGGTGGTGTGGCAAGAGCAGAGTGGATGAGGGGAGAGTAAAAGGGGAAGTAAGAGAGAGTCCAGACTGAGCAGGGCCATAAAGAAAGGCCTGGGCTTTGAATTCAAGAGTAGAGTCACTAGAGGGTTTTATACAGAGAAGTGACACAATGTGACTCATGTTTTAATAGGATCACTCTGGATGCAGTGTTGAGAATGAACTTGGGAGAAGGCTGGAACCAGGTAAGAGGCTGTAGAAACCCCAGGAAGCAACAATGAGGGCTTGGACCAGACAGGCAGCATGCAGGTGTTGAGACATGGTCAGATTCTAGAAAGTGAAGCCAAGGGGATTGGCTGATGGATTGGACGTGAGATAAAAAAGAAGAGTGAAGGAGGACACCCAGGATTTTGGCCTGAGCAACTGGGAGGATGGAATTGCCATTTTCTGAACTGTAGATGCTTGCAGGGGGGAGATGTTATGGGGAGGGAGATAAGGAACTCAGTTTTATACATTGTTATATTTTAATCTGAAATGTCCCCCAAAAGCTCATGGGTTGACAGCATGGTCCCCAATGCAGCAAGTTTCAAAGGTGGGACATTTAGGCAGTGACTGGACCATGAGGGCTCTAATTTTATCAGTGGATTGATCCATCAAATGGATCAACAGCTGAATGGATTACTGGGAGGAGGGACCTCAGAGAAAGAAGGTCACCAGGAGTGTTCCCTAGAAGGGGTTTCTTTCTTTAAGTTAATTTATTAATTAATTATTCAGTGCTAAGGATTGAACCCAGTGCCTCACACATGCTAGGCAAGGGCTCTGCCACTGAGCTACAGCCCCAGCCCCTTACAAAGGTTTTCTTCTGTGCCTGACTTCCAGGCTGCCATGAACTGAGCAGTTCTCTACCAAGCCCTTCTACCATGACGTTATGCCTCACCTCAGGTCTAGCAGAATGGAGCCAGCTGATCAGGGACTGAATCCTCGGAAACCATGAGCCCAAACGTATCTTTCCTCCTCTAAGTTGTTCTTGTCAGGTATTTTGGTCACAGTGATGGAGAGCTAACACAGACATATTAAGTGTGAGATGTCTTTCAGACACTTGGCTGGGGAGCCCTGTAGGGAAGTGGATATGTGAGTCTGGGATCCAGGAGAGAGGCCGGAAGTGCAGATTTGTGAGTGCTCAGCAGGTAGCCCTTCAAGGTCAAGAAGACCACTGACACGGAATGGAAGCCAGTAGAGAAGCCCTCCAAGGACAGGACACCATCCAATAGCTCAGCAAAGGAGACTGAGAAGGACTGGCAAGCACAGCAGGAGGGACACACCAGGAGAAGGGTTTCCGAGGAAGATAGAGCAATCCACTGTGGAAGGTCCCACAATACAAGGACAGAGAATTAACAACTGGATCGAGCATCCTGGAGTCATCTAGATCCTGATGAGCACTGACTGGAATGGGTGAGTTCAAGAGAGAAGCCCAAGTCCTGAAAGGGGGCGGGGACACGGCAGAGGTGGGTGGCTGGGAGCAAAGGAGCTGAGAATCCAGGATAAACTGGTTCTCCCTTTACTTTCCTCAAATGTGAAATGCAGAGCACACAGCTGGCTCATCCACGATACCTGTAAGTGAGAAATGCTATTACATTGCTGGGCTAGGGTCTCCTGGTTGCCAGGTGTCTCCATTTCTGGCCCCTTGAGCCGGATATACCCCTGCTCCTAGATTCCCATGAAGTAATTCTTATTTTTCTCTTGTGTAACCTTGGGATAAATGGTCACAGCTTGGGGCTGCTAAGCACGTTCTCTTTCTTATAAATCAAGATCTAGCCTTAGTCCCTTCTGTGATAGTAAGTCAGAGTGAGCAAGCCAGACAGGGGCCTCCCCTCAGGAAGCTTGTCGTCTGATGGAGGAGATAAATAATCACCAAGCAGCAGATTAGCAGGCAGGTCATTTTGAATGCCAGCCAGCACTCTAAAGATAAGATAATGGAGTGAAAGATAGAAAATAAGTGTGGAGAACCCACCTTCAGTCAGGCTATGTGGTCAGGCGGCCTCTCTGGGAGATATTTACGACCAGACCTGGACAGTGATGCCCAGCTAATTCTCAAGCTGGGCCCTACACCACTGCTCTCAGGCCTCCCCTGTGGCATTTACAGTATTTACATTCCTGGAACAAGGCAGGGCCCATGGTGGCCTTAGGTACAGAGCCAAAAGGAAATATTCTTTCTCCCTTCTCTCTCCAGTTCATACTGTGGGACTGTTTCTCCACGATTACAAAAGACACGCATTTCCACTGAAGATTAGGAAACTACTGAAAACAGAAGGAGGGAAAAAAAACAAGCAAAAACCCCCAAATCACATAATTCTACTACTCAGAGAAAACTATAAATTACATTTGGTATGTACCCTTCTAGACATTTTTCTATGTATATATAAATTTTTTTTTAATGAGATCAAGTATATTATGTTTTGTGATCTGAAGTTTTTGACTACATCCGCTATAAAGCACTCTTCTGGAGACATTTTCTTCTTCAAGATGATTTTGAATGATTGCACAGTATTTCATTACATATAGATTTTTACAGTATTTACATTGGTGATTGCTACTATGTGTAAATGCTCCAATAATCTTGTATCCTTTTTCTTAGCGGGGTGGTGGAGCTTGTGAAACTCAGAATATTTCCTTGGGTTTGTGGCTTAGTGGTAGAGCACTTGGCTAGCACATATGAGGCACTGGGTTCAAGCCTCAGCACCACGTAAAATAAATAAATAAATAAAGCTATATATATATAAAAAAGAGACTGGTGTTGCATTTCCTTTGAAAAAAGAAAAAAAGAGAAAGAAAAAGAAAACATCACTTTCCAATGACATTTCCCAAGGGGTGTCCAGAGACAGTCTCTGCCAGCCATGAGCAGCATGTTCTGAGAGAAAGTAAGTTCTGGTGGATGAAGTGGGAAAAGCACAAGCCCTGGAGGCCCCCATACTTATTGGCTTTGAGTCCTTGTTCTGAAAATTCCAGCTCACCTAGGACAAGTGACCACTCAAGGAAAGAAAGCCCACTGGGAGAGAAACAAATCTGATTTGTTGATGTTAGATCTGCAACACTCAGCACACAGTAAATGTTCAATACGTACAGGACGCGAGGCGGCCCAAGGCTGAAGGGAAGGAAGGGCAGAAGCTGAGCCCCAAACGCGGGAGCCACTTCCCTCCAGGCTCATTTAATTCTCTGACATCTATTGGTCTTCCCTTTTCTTCCTTAAGGGTTTAAGCTGTAGGAAAACTGTAAATCCCTCCCATAAACCCAGAGAAATCCAAGGGGATTCCCCACTTCAGCCAGAAAGAGTGTCCCTCTGGGGCCCTAGGACAAAGACAGGCTCCCCTCCCCTGGGGGGAAATTCCCTTGGGAAAGCTCCTCCCTCCATGGGGAAACTATCCCAAAGGTCAGGCACTTAACCAACCTGGCTTTGGGTCAGGGCTGCCTGACGATTGCTGGGTAAACAGAGGGCTCTACAGAAAAAGCCTGTCCTCAAACCCAGGATTGCTCCCAAATTCTCAAATTCCCCGAAGGGGCCACCAGGCACAGTCTGGGACCCCATGAGGGGGGTGTCATGACAGCAAGTGAGTTCTGGAGCAGGAGATGGGAAAAGCACCAGCCTCGGAGGCCACCAGACCTAGCTTTGGGTCCCAGCTCTGACTCATTTCAGCTCAGCTAGGGCAACTGACCACCTGTGGGATGAGGGAGGGACATGAGTCTGTTTTGTTGGCTGTTAGATCTGCAACACTTAGCACACAGTAAATGTTCAATAAATACTACACCAGGGCAACATCTGGTCCTTTCTGAGCCTCTGTTTGCTTATCTGCAATATGGGGACGATAACACATATCTCATGAGCTTGCTGTGAAGACTAAACAAAATGTGGGTAAGACACATAGGTGCCTAGTGCTCAAGAAATACTAGAGGCCATGGCCCTGAAGGGTTGCTTCTGCCATGACCCAGGCTCCATGGCACAGAGACGAAGCTTTGCAGTTCCTCCTTATTAGACAGAATTAGTTTGACTCTATTTCATTTAATGCCCGTACCCAAACATAGCTGGTAAAGTATCCGCCATTGTGCATGTCCAACCCTCTCACCCTACCCTGGAGGCTGCAGGTCAGCTGAAGGACAAGAGGTGTGCCTCTGTACAACACTATGAAGTAAGTAAGGTCATTACCTCCATTCTACAAACGAGGGAACAGCTTTAGGAAGGTTACGTGGCTTGCCCAAGTCACACAGCAGGGATAGACAGAGGAAGACCTGAGCCCATGTCCTGGGCCTGTGGTCTGTTCTAGGCAATTCTCTTGCAAAGGGATTTGAGGGCCAGGAGGAAGTGACCAATTCAGTGTCCCTAAGGGAAAAGGCAGGCTGAACTCTGAATGGAAGGTGGTCTTTGGGAATTCAGCAAGGTACCACGCTCACCTGAGCCCCACTCCATCTTCCTGTGGAGCTTTGTACATGCAGCAGCTGTGATCTCCAGAGACTCTGGGTTTAGTTGGGCTGGGACAGGCTGATGCAAAGGGGCAGGGGGCCAGGCTCCATCTACCCATGTGGAGTCCTGTCAGCAAGGGGACTTGGGGACCCTTAGACCAGGTCTGGTGGTTGCAGGGCATTTGCTCAGGAATTGGCCTAGCTCCAGCTGTGGGGCAAACAGGGCTCCCTACAAGACCACAAATGGTTTGAATCACTCATTTCTATGAGCCCAGGACCCACACGGAACCTGGTATGGTGAAAGCTGAATTAAGGAGATCCCTGAGCCCCCAGCGTCAGGAAGCAAGCAGCTAGACTTAGGCCAGAGATGAGAAGGGAAGAACAAAAGGCCAGATAGGATGGTTTTCATGACCAAGAACGACTTCAGTCACCCTTCCTCCTATTAAATGGAAGTGCTTCAGGAAGGCAGGTCCATGGCTGATTCATCTTTGCCTCTATAACCACACCCAGATTATTTTAGAGAGAACAAACAGTAAGTATAGCTTATTGGCAGTATAACTGGAAGCCAGTTTACAGGATGACAGGTGGTATGTGCTTTGCATGTCTGGGTCATCAGGGAAAGGGTAAGTCCCACCGCTCTACCATGTCCTGGCTGGGATGGTCCTAGAGCAAGGCAGTGACCCTTTCCTTCAGGCATCCAGAGAATGTGGCTCCCTCCCCAGCTGGCCTGTGGCTGTCTCCCTTTCTTAGTCTAAGAGAGTCCTTTTGGAGGAAACTACCTTGTTCTAGGTGATTCCCTAGTGGCAGAAATGGAGTATGGGTTGTAATGTCCTTTCCCCAGGGAATCTGGGAGCTCCCTAGGCCACAAAAAAGAAAAATACAGAACAATTATCTCCTTATTGAGACTAAAACTGACACTTTTACCTGAATGGTTGAACGGGCTTCTTCCTGTCTCACCTGCCATCTCCACTGCATGCATAGATTGCATGGCTGCAAATAATCCCAGTGCTGCATATTAAAAATGATGCCTTGCTTGAATTCTTGTTTGTCTGTTGGTATAAACCAAGTCTCCTCAGCATATGTGCTGCATGGGGTCATCACAGGGCCAGAGCAGGTGAATTAATCACCTGCTTGTCAGAGTAGCCTTAAGCATCAAGCCAAGGATGATACTCCAAATCCCAGAGTAAGACATCCCTGGAGACCAGGTCCTCATGCCAGCTTCATCCACCATGGCCCTAAGTCTATAGAATCACCTTTAAACTCCTCAAACAGTAGGCAAAGGCCTACAGACTCTGGCCCACCTCCATCCTTCACTTCACTCACCTGTGCCGGGGGTGAGAGGCAGTGGCCTAGACCAGCTGGATTTTGCTTAAGCCAGTGGTTCTCACAGTGTAGTCCCCAGATTGAGTTCATGAAAAGTTTAATTTATAGGTCTTTTCATTTACAGCTAGTGCTTTAAAAAAAAAATCCACCTTACGTAATCTTTATCATACTTAATAGCAAAAAATCCAGTGAACACAGCAATAATAATGAAAATTACAAAGGAGAAAGTTCGATGGTGAGGTGGGAGGCCCGCGTGCAATCGTGAGGGTGTGTTCACTTGGTGTGACATGCGAAGCCTGAGCTGTGTTCCGTGAAGTGGTGTAGATGGGAACTGAGACTCCCGTCAGCTCCCCAACTATGAGCCCATTTGGATCACATGTTATACCAGGCCCTGGGAATGGCTACACAAGATTAGGGAGACCCTGACTGACTGGCTCAAATGATGGACCATACTTTTCATGGGTGTTAAACTGGGCCCAGGCCTCCAATCCCTGCAAACACCCCGTAGTCAGGCCCTGCTCCTCTGTGCCAGAGCCTGCAAAGAGAGCAGTGCTGATACTGGTCCAGCTGGCTCAACAAAGGGGAAATTCTCTCCTCCTTGAGTCACCACACTGACAGCGGGAGTTGCGTAGCAAGCACTGGGCTACAAATGATATCTGTGCTTGTTTCACTATGCCCCATCAGTCCCAAAATCCCCTGTGATACTTTTACATCCAAAAACTTTCCCCATGTTTCCCCCGTTTGAAGAGAACAATACACTAGTAATCAAAGCTACATATCATAAAATTGACTTCCCAACTCCCTCCCTCCCTAAAATAAAAGATCCTAAACTCAAGGTTCTCTGAGCATGCCATCTGGAATGACTGAGCCTTATCTCTTCTGCTGGGGAAGGGGTAATAGCAGGCCTGGGGGCTCCTGTCACCTTGCCAAGAGGACCCTTATCTGCCAGATGGACACAAGCTGCTACCTACCTCCTCCACCAGAAAGCCAGCTCCAGCATCTCCTTGCCCAGGTGCATGCTGGTACATGAAGGTACAGTGTACAAGTTTTAACCTCCTGGCTCAGTGTCACTGCTGATGGAAAGATACCTTTTCCCTAGGACAGACAGTGCCCACAGTTGGCAATGAACATTCACTAATGATATTTTCACATGACTGGTCTTGGGTAAAACCTCTAAAGTGGCACCCAGGGTCCTTGCTCATCCCTGTTCCCTGCCCTCATTTTTCCCACCTTCCTTCTCACAGGAACTTAGAACTCTCACAGGACTAAAGGGGTTTTTGAAATTCCCAGATGGTACACACAATTCTGGATGTTTGTGAATTTTCCTGGGAAAAGGTTGGTTTTATCTATTCATTAGATCCTGGAGGGGTTGTGTAATCTCAAGTAGGGTAAAAACCACCAGACCAAGCCCTCTTTGAATAGAAGCACATAGGTTGGATAAAGTTAATTTATACTAGTGAGTTATGTATCTTTAGCTAATGGCATTTCCAAAGGGGAAAAAGCTCAACCCAACCCAACCAAACGAAACAAACAACCAAAAAGCTGGAGAAGGAGAATATTTAACCAAAAATAAATTTCAAATGATGAAATTGAGGTAGGGTTGAAACCTGAGTGGGGAAGGATAATATTAAGCTAGTCTCCCAGTAGTAAGACCAAGGCCAGTTGAGTGGGGACAAGGGTTGGTGACTAGGATGGGTCAAAAGACACAAAGGCATGTGATGAACCTCAGTTCCAAAGTTTGAGAAACCCTCCAGACCACCAGGCTGCTAAGAATCTGAGAGACAAGGGAATGTTCCCCATCATGGTTTAGGATCCCAGGAACACTATTTCCATTAGCAGGTTAGGTTGTCAAATGGGAAGAGCATGCCCCCAGGAGACCTATGTCTGCTCCATCCTGGGTCCCTGCTCTCTCCTGGTGACAAGACACAGCTGCCCATATGAGGAGCAATCTGGGGCGTCCTCTTCCCTCCCTCTCCACCCACTCCCACACACACAGCTGCGCCCTTCCTCCCCTGCACTCTCTAGAAGCCAGAGCTCCCCCGCACCCACTCCACTCACAATCAGGAGGAAGTGATTCTGCAAGGTCTCCTAGGAACTTCCAAGGCTGGCTCAAGGCACCAGACTATTAAATAAGTGGAATTTTCTCAGTGCTTTCGGAAACTGTTGTTTAAAAAGATATAACCATCCAAAGTGTTTATGTAACCCTTGGAAGTCTCAACAGATACGGTTCCCAATTCATGATTGTGGCCAGAACTTAAAGAAAAAACAGAGGGGTTGTCAAAATCAGAGAGGTTGTCACATTATAGCTGTGTGTTTGCATGACTGACTTCAGTATTTTGCTCTAATTTGAGAGATTTCTTTTTTTCACTTTTCTCTTTTTCTGGGTTTCCTTTTCCTTGGTGTTTGCCGCTGTGTATCATATGCTCCTGGCAATTTCTGGGAACATCAGACCTGTCTCTCTGAAATGGAGCCCAGAACTCAGGCTTCAATAAGAGTTTTTAGAATGGCTGAAAAATAATAAATGCTGGAATTCATCTAATAGACTAACAATATCCGATTCTTACTGATATTCCACATCTACATCTTCAGGAGTCTGCTCTGACCCTGGGATGTCCTCACAGGAGATGGGCATCATCCTACTTGGTCTAGCTCTCAGAAGTTCAATCTCTGGGACTGTGGCAACAGAATCCACAAGGCCCTCATTTCCACAAATCCCAATTATAGGGGCATTGCACAGTTTGCAAGGTATATATAATCTTGGTTTGAAGAGGGGATATGGGCTTCTTTCTAGAATCATCCTGGAGTCTTCATTATTTAGCACAACCTGGCTCTCAACAGGAAAACATCCTCTTCTGTGTGAGCAAGGCTCTTGTTCTTTGGAGTAATATAGTGGTTTGGTCCATGGACCTTTCAGGTGACAGGAATCTGATAAGAACTGCATGATTCGATAGCACCTGGGGGGAGGATTTGTAGCTTCTGAAAATAAGCCTGTGGATCTGAGATAAGCAGCCCTGGGCTACATGCTTCTTCATGTAAAGTCTCCTAGAATTCCTATCCACTGCCCAGCTGGCTCCAAAAACCAAGGCCTCGCCAGATGTTTCCACCCTATGGTTTCTCCCTGTGGGAGAAGGCGGAGGCACAGGGCCCTCATGCCTGGATGGAGAAACCCTGGGGTTCCCTCTGAGGGAACAGTTTGGAGAAGTGGAGGGGTAGGGAAGGCATGGTCATCCTAGCTCTAGCCTCCTTCCACTGAGGGACAGTGGCAAAGGGACATCTTAGCACAGTGAATGGAGGGTGGCGAGGCAGGGGCACGGGGTCAGCAGGGCTGCCTCCCTGTCTTTCCACATCTGCTCATCCCTACCAGACCTTGCTCTCATTGCCCACTGTGCCCACCCCCGAGACCCTTGGCTGCTCCCCACACAGGGACATTCTTTCGCTGGTGGGTATGGGAAAGAACAAGAAGAAAATATCATTTCTACCCTCCAACTTCCCCCAGCCATGAACCTCCACTCAGACAGTGACTACTCATCCGACGTGGAGATGAGTGGAGATGAATGTAGGTACAACGGGCTCTTTTTACACCCTAAGGAGAACTAGTCATGGGCAAATGCAAAATCGTAACTCATAAAGATGTAGCTTCAAGTACCCACCTATTGACCTGAGGCCATAGAATGATTACTTAAGCAACAACAAGGACTAAAACCACCACCAGCACCTCCAGGGATCTTTCCCACTTAGGAAGTGAGATAGTCAAGAGTCTTAGAACTCTGGCTTGGTCCCATACTGGGTGATCCTTAGCAACAGGAAACACCCTCCCCCTCCCCCCTTCCCAAGGTTACAATTAAGGTCCCAGGTGATTCAACAAACATTTATTGACCATTTACAATTGCTTCCAACCCATTCCAGCAGCTGGAGTTCTGCAACCTTGAGGTCCTTTGGGAGAAACAGGGAAACAGCTCAGTTAGCATTTACTGTGTGCCTACACTGTGCCAGGTTTAGGGATAGGAGGGGACAAAAATCTGAGAGAGAGAGAAAAAAAGGAACTAAGATACTCCAACCTGGGAAACATTAATCAACAAACAGTGCAACAGGATCAAGGACCGATTAATTCTGAAACCATTTGGTGGGGTCTATAACCCAGAGAAGGTTACAATTCAGTAAGATCTTGAAAACATTATGAAGCAGGGCATGGTGGTGCACACCTGTAATCCCAGCAACTTGGGAGTCTGAGGCAGGAGAATCACAAGTTCAAGGTCAGCCTGGGCAACTTGGAGAGAACTCATGTCAAAATAAAGAATAAAAAGGACTGGGGTAGTATAACTCAGTGGTAGAGCACCTCTGGGTTCAATTCCCAGTACTGGAGGGAAAAAGAGTGAGATGGAGGGAGGGGTGAGGAGAAAGAATGAAAAAAAGCTTTTTTTTTTTTTGTATAGAGTGGCATTTTTTTGGAAAGGAGTGGCATTCCAGGCAGCAGAGATAACTGAATGTGCAAAGGTCAGGGTTAAGGGGTGGCATGGATAATTGGTCATGCAGGATATGGCATGTAGTCAGGCCAGTGGCACCAGGGAATGGGGTCTGGGAACAGGGAAAGAGGAGATAAGGCTAAAAGCAGACAGCAGTTTGTGGCAGCCAAGGACACTGCCACTGGGGAACCTGTTGCATAGAGTACAGGAGCCTGGCAACCTGCAGCTTCAGGAGCTGCAGCACCACTCAGGTCAAGGCCACATTGCTTTCGGGGCAGCTCCCAGCCAGTGGCCAGAATATGGCAGGAGGGCTGGGGCCAGTTTGTTTCTACTGGGCAGTCTTTGGCCAGAGCTCTCCACTGGGATTGTTGAGATGTCCTCAGAGCTGCAGCCCAGTCTGAAGTTCTTCCTACCTGATTCTCCTTTCTTCCTCTTTCCTTTCTCAGGAGCTAGAGAGCGACTGCTGTTTGAAGGCTGCTCTTTTTCTCTGCCTACTTCTTCTCCCCTCTCCTTTATCTTTCATAGGTGTTACCAGCCTCCCCCCAGGAAACCTCCAGCAGTTCTAGTTCTGATTGCTCTCTGCTTCCCAGAGGATCTGAACTGGCTGAGAAGGAGCTGGGATGAGTGTCCAGGGCTTGGCACTGAGAAGCTTTTAAAATATTTCAAATAAATAAAACTACAATTGGATCTGAGTTTTCTTTTCTTCTCTTTTCTTTTTTTTTTTTTGGTGCTGGGGATTGAACTCAGGGGCACTTGGCCACTGAGCCGCATCTCCAGCCCTATTTTACGAAGAGACAGTATCTCACTGAGTTGCTTAGCACCTCGCCATTGCTGAGGCTGGCTTTGAACTCATGATCCTCCTGACTCAGCCTCCCAAGCCACTGGGATTACAGGTGTGTGCCACCACGCTCAACTTGGTACAAGGTTTTGACCATGGGCAACTGCTGGAAGCATATACAACTTACTAGTATGTTTCTCCCTGAACTCAACAATCCCAGTTTAGAAATCTATTTTACAGAAACACTAGCATAAATGCATTGGAAAACTTGATATTCACCAGTAAGGAAGAAGATGAAATAATGTTACATCCACGCAGCAGAATATATACCATGCAACATTTAAAAAGACTACAATTGGTCCTATGTACTGCCTCAGAGGAAGATATACACAGTATATTGTTATCTGTAAAAAGCCAGCTGCTGAACAAAGTATATAGTACAATCCCATTTTCATAACAAATGTGCGTGTAGTTTTTGATGTTCATTTTCCTTTTATTTCTTATTCTGTTTATTTATTTATTTTTTATGGTGCTGGGGTTCAAACCCAGGGCCTTGTACACAGAGTTACATACTCAACTGCCTCAGCTATAACCTCAACTATATATATACATATATAGGCTGTATATACATATAAATATGTATATTTATATTTAAAAGACTTATATTTGTATAGATAGGTCTGGAGGAAGATATACCAACTGTTTATAGAGGTTACCTTTTGGTGGTGGTAGTTAGTTCACTTTTTATTTTATATAATTTTAGACAGTTACAGTCAAAGAGAATCTGGGGTTTACTTTCGTTTAGTTTGGTGCTTTCTATATTTTCTCATTTTAAAAATGACAAACATGGTTCATTTCTTTTCCTTATCAGAAACAAAATTTTAATTTAAAAAAAACTTCACATCTACTTGGAAAGAAATATACAAATTCTTCATATTGCCTTTCCAGAGAATAACAAAAGGCTCCTGGGATAGTTGGAAGGGCTGTCCCTGGCCTGGTCAAAGTAAACAGAAATTAGAGACCAGCTGGAATAGCACTGAACACAGGGTGGCAAAGTTCCAGAAGAAGCCAAGAGTTGTATCTGCTCTCTCAGGCAGCGGGCAGTTGACCCACAGGGGCGAGGCAGCTGGGAGGCAGGAGGGAGTGGGCACATGTGCTGAGTGTCTTCACAGTGGCTTTGCCACAATGGGTGGAGTCAACAAGAGGGAATGCTGGCTCCTGTTAGCTCAAGAGAGTAGTTGGGACTAGAAACTCATGACCTACCAGAGATTAGACACTAACTAATTGTACCAACCAATAGACTAAAATGCTAAAATGTAAACAGTAACATCATTAAAAAAAAAAAAACTAGAAAAATATTGGTGAATACTGATCTGATCTCAGTAGGAGAAAAACTTGAAATAAAAGATCAAATAGTATTCTAAGAGTCTGGAAATTTTATCTACATTAAAAATGAGCATCAAAGCTGGGGTGCAGTGGTGCATGAATGTAATCCCAGGGACTTGGGAGGCTGAGGCAGGAGGATTGCAAGTTTGAGGCCAGCCTCAGCAACTTAGTGAGTCCCTGTCTCAAAATGAAAAAAATAAAAATGAGCTGGGGATGTGGGTCAGTGGTTAAGCACCCCAAGTTCAATCCCCAGTATAATAAATAAATAAATAATAAACACCAATACTTTAAAAACAAAACCCAAAGAAAATCCAAAGGCAAATGAAAACTGGGGAGAATATTTACAGCAACATCAATAGAGAGGAAATATCATCTTCAGATGTAAAGACAGGTTAGTAATAAAAAACAATGCTCCAAATAGAAACAAAACATTCTGTATTGAATTACAAAATAACAAAAAATAGTGGCTTAAGCAACATGGAAATTTATTTCTCCCTTACATTAAAAAAAAAAAAAAAGATCAATCATAGTGACTTGGGAGGCTGAGGCAGAAGGATCCCAAGTTTGAGCCTGGCCTCAGCAACTCTGTGAGATTCTGTTTCAAAATTAAAACAAAGAAACAAATAAATAAAAGGGCTGGGGATGTAATTCAGTGGTAAAACTGCCCCTGGGTTCAATCCCCAGTATCAAAAAAACCAAACAAACAAACAAAAAAAAACCACAAAAAAACCCAGAAGTTGGTATGGAGGCCCTAGAAGTAGTCATCATCAGGGGCCTGACTTCTAGCTCATCGACACCTGTGATTCTCATGGCCCACAGTGGTTGCTAGAGTGTTAGCCATCATGCCCTCATTTAAGAAAGTAGACGGGGGTGGGGTGGGGGGCTGGGATTGTAGCTCAGTGGTAGAGCGCTTGCCTCACATGCGTGAGGCCCTGGGTTCGATCCTCAGCACCACATACAAAGCAAAAAAATAAAGACATTGTGTCCATCTACAACTAAAAAAAAAATATTAAAAAAAAAAAAAAAAGAAAGTAGACGGGAAAGAGTATGGTGAGGAGGTAGGTAGAAACCATACTGCTGCCTTTTTTTTTTAGATTTTTTTAGTTGTAGATGAGCACAATATTTTATTTATTTTTATGTGGTGCGGAGGATCGAACCCAGTGCCTCACGCGTGCGAGGCAAGCACTCTACCACTGAGCTACAATCCCAGCCCTGATACTACTGCCGTTTAAGGGGCCATATGGAAGTCCCACATGACACTTCACTTACATCTCATTGGCCAGAACTTGGTCATTTGGCCATACCTAGCCGCAAAGTTGCCTGAGAAATAGTTTTTTTCTTCGCTGTAGTAAAGCGCTTGGTTGACACTGGAAAGCAAGGAGCAGGTTCTAATATACATGTGAACAAAATGATCAAAAGCAAGCAAATGCAAAGATTTTGAAAGGGTTGGGCTTACTAATCTTCAAATCTAGGTAAAGCAGATGGTCTCCTCCAGCTGAGATCTTGAAGGGCTGGCAGGACAAGCTAGGAGGACAGTCAAAAGCAACTGCCTTTTAAACTGGGTTTAAAATGCCTCCCAGCCCACTGGGGCAGCTCAGGGGCCCAAGGACAACTTTCTGACCATTGTCCCCAAGTCTCCCTCCAACCCCAAGTGACGTCAAATTCCAAAAATGCTGGGAAGTAGGAAATATGCTGCACCCAGGTGGCTAGAGTTAAATTTTAGGAGGTTTTTTTTTTTGGTACTGAGGATTGAACTCAGGGGTACTCGACCACTGAGCCCCATCCTCAGTCCCATTTTTGGTGTTTTATGTAGAGACAGGGTCTCACTGAGTTCCTTAGCACCTTGCCGTTGCTGAGGCTGGCTTTGAACTCGTGATTCTCCTGTCTCAGGCTCCCTAAGTGCTGGGATATCAGTCGTGCGCCACCATGCCCAGCTAAATTTTAGGTGTTTTTGAAAGTTCCCTAAAAAAATGTAGTACCCTCATGAAACTGAATTAGCAGTTTCGGAACTTAAAATAAAAAGTACCTCTGTCCTGTATTTAGGGGGCATCATAGTTAAATAAGAAAATTGGCCACTAAAATAAGGATCAGTGTTGGCAAATGGGGGCGCAGCATTAGGCAACCCCAAGTTGCCTCTTTTGATAAATGCAGGACTTTATTTTGACCCCCACAGACCATGATGTCAGTGCTGTGCCCTTCAGAAAGCAGAGAGAGGATCCTTAAAAGCAGAAGGCACGGTAAGTGTGGGCACCCAAGGTTCCTCAAGTCCTCTGTTCTAGTTTAACAGGCATGGTACCCTTTCTTCATCTTAGTCTGACACCAGGCACTTCTCAGTTTTTATGTGAAAGTTGACCTTCAGCACTCCTAATTTTGGCTCTCTCTCTCTCTCTTTTTTTTGTACTGGGGATTGAACTCAGGGCACTCAACTACTGAGCCACATCCCCAGCCCTATTTTGTGTTTTGTTTAGAGACAGGGTCTCACTGAGTTGCTTAGCGCCTCGCCATGGCTGAGTCTGGCTTTGAACTCTTGATTCTCCTGTCTCAGCCTCCCAGAGTGCTGGGATTACAGGCGTGCGCCACTGTGCCCGGCTAATTTTGGCATTTTAAAAATGAGTGTGGAATGGGAAACAAAATGCCAGAATAAACGGATATTTCATGGAGTCTGGGGAGGTGGTCTGCAGTTTGTGGGAAGCAATATGATCTGATGATGAAACATAAATGTACTTTTGAATCAGGAACACCCAGATTTGAGACCCAGCTCTACTATTCACCATCTGTGTATCCTTTAACATGTTATTGAACTTCTCTGAGCCTCAGGTTCCTTGTCTTTTTTTTTTTTTTTTTTTGGTACTAAGGATTGAACCCAGGAGTACTTAACCACTAAGCCACATCCCCAGCCCTTTTTTTTTTTGTATTTTATTTAGAAATAGGGTCTCGCTGAGTTGCTTCGGGCCCTCACTAAGTTACTGAGACTGGCTTTGAACTTGCCATCCTCTTGCCTCAGCCTCCCAAGCTGCTGGGAGGTTCCTTGTCTTAAAGGGGGGTTTATACAGTCTTTACCTCAAAAAACTATTGCATAGTAAGGTCCCGCAGGACACAAATGTCATACTCACACTGGGGCTATTTACAAAGATAGCGGAAGAGACCAGGGCAACTAACACAGAATAATGAAGCACTGTGGGGCTAGGTGCAAAGGACCGGAAGAGGTAAGGGGGTCCAGAGAAGAGAGTGGAGTGGACATCTGGCAGGAGCTGTGAACTCCCGTGGGGGGGATGCAAGTGGCTTGCAGCAACTGGATGGGGACCCAAGGGAATCAACTCTTGACCTCATCATCCTTCATATGTCCTTGGATCACTTGCCGGTGCTCCCCCCTGGCTAAACCTGACCAGAAGCCAGAGGCAAGGGAAGTGGGTGATGTGGCCCATCAGGTCAGCTCCCAGCACAGAGCGGGTACAGAGGGTGGAAGGGTAGATCTTCACAGGCAAATGGAAGATTAAGCCAAGTAGAGAATGTGATGAGTTTAGCAGAGTGCTGAAAACGTAAGTTCACAAGTCCTCCGTGCATGTTCATTTATTTGGAACATGCCACTGCCTTTTTCGCTTACTGTTTACTTCCTGGTTTTCAACAGATCACACATGGTTGAGGTGAAAAGCAGCCAGGTGTTGTTAACTATACTGGAATGTTCGTAAGGAGTAATGCTCATGTAAAAATGGATAACCAGGGACTCTGGGGACTGGGGATGAGAGAGAAACAAAAGGAGGACAGAAGGTTACAGACTACTGGTTAGAATAGATTAGAGATGAGGATGGGAGAAAATCCTGTCTTCCCCAGGAGGCTGGAACAAACACATAGGATTATCTTACTTTAAAAACAAATTATGCATTTACTAGGATGTGATAACATCTCCTTTACAAGTGTGTAGTCAGTCCAGTGAGACTTGCCAGAAAGGGATTTTGCAAAGAAGGTTTTCTTGCCCTAAATGTAAAGCCTGGGTTTATTTCTAGATTAACAAGTTTTAAACCCAGCATCCCTGCCTCCAAGCAATCAAATGTGTTCACCTGGATGTTTACTTGCACGCTCTCACCTGGATACCTGGTCGAGGATTTGGGAAATGGCTGCTTAGAGTGACCTAGTCCTTTCATGAGATGGTCCCTTGGAGGAAGCAGGGTCCACAGAGTGGCTCTGAGCAGTGGTTCATAAACTCAGTGTCCTGTCCTCGAGCCTTCACCTGCTATTGACATGCCCCTTAGTAACCTGTCTTAATACCACAAGCTACTCTTGGGTGTCTCATTCAGCCTCCAGAGCAAAGTCTTCTGTCTCTGGTCCCAGAACTGTCCATCTCCAAGACCTTCCAGCATCTTTGTCCCATTCGTTTACACTGCCCTCCAGGCCTTTTCACAGAGCCCTTTCTCTCTGCCTGAGAGAGAAATATACCCTCTGCCTTCTTCTGGCTAACCTCACTCTATCCTTCAAGATAGCTCAGGTGTCATCTCCTCTGGGGAGCCTTGCTAGACAGCATCTCCTTCCTTCAGTGTCCACAGCAGGAAGCCCGCCTGCATGCTCCTGTTAGCCTCTGTGATTTGCTTATGGCACGCACCACACTGACTTGGTTTCTGGCTGACCGCCCCTTGAGAAGGGACCTTGATGTTTTTACTGCCGTCTAGTAGGGTGTCCGGCACAATAAGTACCTGATGAAGGTTTAGTGAATGAATGTTTAGTCTATAATTCACAAAATAGGTAAAGAAGTGCCACATACCCCAAAGCGCCAACTTAACTAAGCCACACGTCTGAGAACCTTCTTCATCTCTTCCTGTCACCCTGGATCACCTGCCCCTACAGCAAACAGGACAGGTGACTGGACTTTATGACAGTTTCCCTGCTCTTTCTTCACCCCTCTTCTCTTTCAGGTATCCCCTTAAACGCCACCCAGTGCAAAGCAGTCACTCAGTCACTTGATCACATACCAGCAGGTTTTAGCTTGCTAGGCTGGAGCTCCATTTGAGCAAAGACCTCGTCTGTTCACTTTTGTATGCCCAGCATCTAACACAATAAGAAACAAGCATCTAATACAATAAGAAGCATGTAGTGGTCATTAAATATTTGTTAAGTGAGTGCATAATTCTCTCATTGCATGCTGATTTTATTTGATGTATGTCTTCTGTCTTGGCTGCCAGATTCAGTGCACCAGAAAAATGCAGAAGAGGCTAGAGAGCTGCCTCCCTTTTATTGTCAAAGGGTAGGAGGGGAACCTCAGTTCCCTTCCCAGGCCAAGGTGGGGTTTTTTTTGTTTTTTGTTTTTTTTTGGTACTGGAGATTGCACTCAGGGGCACTTGACCACTGAGCCACATCCCCAGCCCTATTTTGTGTTTTATGTAGAGACAGGGTCTCACTGAGTTGCTTAGTGCCTCGCCGTTGCTGAGGCTGGCTTTGAACTTGTGATTCTCCTATCTCAGCCTCCCAAAGTGCTAGGATTACAGGCGTGCGCCACCGCACCTGGCTCGGAGGTAGGTTTTTTGTTTGTTTTGGTTTTTGGTGCTGGGGATCGAACTCAGAGGTACTCAACCACTGAGCCACATCCCAGTTCTGTTTTGTGTTTTATGTAGAGACAGGGTCTCACTGAGTTGCTTAGCACCTAGCCATTGGTGAGGCTGGCTTTGAACTCACGATTCTCCTGGGTGGCCTCTTTGTGGCCTGCACTTCCCCATACAGGCCAGATGCAGAGGAAACCCAGTCCATCTGTCTGCGGGCCACAGACACTGGGAACTCTCCTCTAGTTTTCTGCGAGAGCAGCTTGAGCTGCCATTGCCCAGAGGACACAGGAATGTGTTCCGAGTTCCAAGTTGGCTTGGGAGCCAGCAGGAGGCCAGCGCAGTGGCCACTACACAGAGGACCAACCTTTTCCTTTTCCCATCTCCCCACCCTGCCAGTGCACATAGCTGCCTGGCTGGGAGCAGGAACTGGCCCCACCTCCTGCAGCTGGGCAGACAGAGTGGCTCTGGCTTCAGGAGCTGTGGCCTTGCTCCTGCCCTTCTCACCCCTGCAGAATTTGCTCTGCCAGCAGAGGGCCAGGTCTGGATTTTTCACTTGCCCCTGGCACTTCCTTGAAGCCCTCTGGTTTACTGGAAATCATAAACTGTGAGAGACAGCCTTTATCACACCCCGAACCCGGGTACTCTTAATAGTTAACACTGGAGGCAGAGACACTGGCCTCCAGGTTACTCCCAGTGTCTGATGTTTGCACCTGATAATTGAGGTCAGGTTTGTTTCTTTTAAGTCACATGATTTGCTTCAAGGCAGGAAGGTGTTGGGGCCGCTTGTTGCAAAGAGACCAGGAGGTGAGCACAGAAATGCTGCAAACCAGCTTTGGCAGTGAAGGCTGTGTTTTCACGGACAGCCAGCTCTGAGAGCATCCAGCTCAGCTGGCAGCTCATAGATGACCCTCCAGGGGCCAATAAACCCCAACATTCTACTCAAGGAAAGCTCCAGACAGACAGCCTCTTCCCTCGAAGACACCTGCTAAATGGAGCCACTTTGAATACTTTCTGCAGTAGGGTGGGGCATGAATTAATTAACAAACAGATTAAGCACACTAAATAGTCATCCAGAAAAAAACAGGCCAGTTAAGGGTCTCAGAATCAGTACAGGCCCCACCCTACCCAGACACCTAATCTTGTTCCAGGCTTTGCTTGATCTCAGGTATTTACCTCCTGGTTGTCATGGAGCTGCTCCGATAAACAGCGACACAGCCAACCTGGCCCCTGCTGCCAACCTCAGATCTTCCTGAGCACACTGGGGCTCCCTGGTGGCCACTGGCTGCCTGGGATCCAGGCTGCCCAACACACATGCTGGAGTCTCTCATGTGGTCTCTCTAGGCACACAGTAAGTACTCAATAAATGTTTATTGTCTAAAGGACCATGAGCATAATAAATGCTTATTGTCCTGGGGTATGTTTGTTCTTAGGCTCGGAGGTCCCTAGATAAGCACAGCCACCTCTCCTGTCACCACAGGGGCTGTTGGCTAAGCGCTGCCAGTCACGCAGCTCATGGAATGAAGACAAACCCAGACCTGGAAGTAACACTGTCATGAGATGTCCCTCCAGTCATGAGAGTCCCCTTCCCTTTCTAGTTAGGCCCTCTTCAGGAAACCTCATTAACACCATTGACCCCTACCTTTTGGATTGTAAATAACTACCCTTAGGAATCTAACCACTCCCCTTTGAAGTGTAAACGCCCCTGTGGAGGTTTGGGGGGCACCCAAGCCTAGAGATTTATCGAAGGCCTTGCAAGAGGAGCCAATTCTTCCCTTTATTTCACTCTGCTTTGGTAAATATGGTTCCTGCTAGAAACCCCGTACATGACCATATATTGTGGAGTCTAGAAATTTTGTGGCAGATAGCCTATAAATGTTGTGAGAACTGGAGCTGGCGCTCAGAATTCGCAGCCTGATCTCCTCTGGGCCTGCCGCCATAAAATACAGTTCGAGTTCTGCCAATCTCCTAGTGCTTGCTGCTTCTTGCCAGATTCCCGCAACAGTCCCGCTGACCCACAGACCACTTCCCCAGCTCTCAGAGTCAGACAGGAGCAGACTTGTGAGGAAGGAACCAGTGGCATGCAGCCTGGCAACAGCTGGCGGGCAGGCAGGGACCACGCCTGGCTACATTCATACCGGATGTCACACCACAGTCAGAGTGGCAGCAGATCCTGCCACCTATATGCTGGGGGAACATCACCCTCTCTGTGTCTCCAGGTTTCTACCAGAGAAGTGAGTGTACTCTCAGAATGGATCTCCTAACTCTTGAGGATGAACAGCTAGCCTCAAGGAGACGCTGCCAAGGGACTCAAGGAAGAAGCTGTCCCTGCAGACCCTAAAGAGAAAGAGTCAAAATGCTTCTAACATAGGACAGTTTTTCCCCTTTGTGATGCACAGCTCAGTCAGAAAGGGACTTGGGGGGTAAGGATAGACCAGACTACCTAGATGATCTCCTGAAGCCACCAATTCAGCCATTGCAATGTTCGGGTGGCAGTACAGAGACCAGTGTGAAGCTCAGGTTGGCTACATGACCACAGTGTATAGTCTTAGGCATTACTGAACCTCTCTGTTTCATCATCTGGATGTTACATGAATTGAAGGGGACAATCTATATGAAACTCTTAGCATAGCAAACCTTCAA
>CM053405.1:118950283-118970036 GCA_028644305.1 Xerus rutilus
AAATGCCATCATTTCATTCTTCTTTAAGGCTGAGAAATATTCCATTGTGTATATATACCACATTTTCTTTATCCATTCATCTGTTGAAGGACACCTGGGTTGGTTCCATAGTTTAGCTATTGTGAATGGAGCTGCTACAAACATTGATGTGACCACATCACTGTAATATGCTGCTTTTAAGTCCTTTCGGCATAAACCAAAAGGTTTAGCTTTTGGTAGGGTAGCTGGGTCGAATGGTGGTTCCATTCCAAGTTTTCTGAGGAATCTCCACACTGCTTTCCAGAGTGGCTGCACCAATGTGCAGTCCTATCAGCAATGTATGACTGTACCTTTTCACCCCTGGGTTTTTTTTAATTATTATTTTTATTTTTTGGTATCAGGGTCTGAACTCAGAGGTACTCAACCATGGAACCACATCCCCAGCCCTATTTTGTGTTTTATATAGAGACAGGGTCTCACTGAGTTGCTTAAGGCCTCGCTAAATGGCTGAGGCTGGCTTTGAACTCACGATCCTCCTGTCTCAGTCTCCCAAAGTGCTGGGATTACAGGCGTGCGCCATCGCACCCAGCTTTTTTTTTTTTTTTTTTGGTATCAAATCCAAACTCTGTGGGTTGACAGCCAAAACCCAGCAACAGCCTACCCAGTGCAGTCACTCTAGACTCCTCCCCATATTCCCCTCGCCTTCTCATAGCTGCATGTCTAGAACAGCCACCTGTCTTCTTTTCTCCCATCTAAATTTACTAAAGCCCTAAGGGCAGGTCTCAGAAGGTCTTCTCTGGCTGAGGGTTTTATGGGTACTCAGTGGTGTAAATATTTCATGTTACTAACAGGCTGGAACAAAATTTAGACTACCCAGCAGGAACACAGGATCCTTGAGGCACCTGCCCTTTCTTCATAATGTCCATACCCACTAGGCATTTTAAAATGCGTATGGGGGCTGCAGATGCAGCTCTAGGGTAGGGCACTTGGCAAGCAAGTGCAAAGCCCTGGGTTTAATCCCTCATACCACAAAAAAATCAAAAATTAAAAATAAAAAAATACATAAAATTCCTGCTGAGTGGTACACCTGAAATGACATGTTAAATTTTCCTTAAAATGCCCCCAAATGCTCCCCTCACTTCTCAAGAAAAGAAAAAGCAAGTCACAGAAATTAAATTGGAAACAAACATAAGTCACTCCTATGTCTGCATCTTGTTCTATGTGGGAGAAAAAAAATCATTTCTATTTCCAACCCAGACTTGATTAGTAGAGGAACTCCCTAAAAACAATGCACAGAAAAAAAAAATCACAAGAATTAGTCTCACTTAAATATTTCAGGAAGGAAAACACAGTTAAACTGAAAACTGGTACTTAAAAAAAAAAATTAGTCCGGAAATGTTTTTAGGACTGTGTCTATACAAGTCCCCTGGGGGATGATTTGTCCTTCACTTCTCATAGCATTTGCTTTTACTAAAAAGCAACAGCCCAACACTAGGACTTTTTAAAGTCAGAAGCAGAGTGAAACTGAACACGGAGGTACACAGCTATGAACCACATCACCCAGAGAGCCAGCAGCAGATGTGGCCCTGTGGACAGACTCCAGCGAAGCTGAACCAATGACAAATGGTATCCTGCATGCCCCAGGTTCTCCCACCTCATTCCTCTTTCTGGACAACGCCTCTTCTTCCCATTCCCTTTCTGCCAAACACAGCTGGAAAAAAGTCCTTGTACCAAGCCCACCCAAAGCAATTCCACATTATGTCAAGGGAGACCTTAAGACCCATGCTTTTATTTCTTGCTTATTTATTTATTTTTTACAAGAATATTGAAAGACAGAAAACTCACTGGGCATGGTGGTGTGCCCCTGTAATCCCAGTGACTTGGGAGGCTAAGGCAGGAGCACAAGCTCAAAGCTGCTCTCAACAATTTAGCAAGGCCCTAGGTAACTTAGTGAGACCCTCAAGCCTGTAATCCCAGCACTTAGGGAGGCTGAGACAGGAGAATCGCGAGTTCAAAGCCAGCCTCAGCAATGGCGAGGCACTAAGCAACTCAGTGAGACCCTGTCTCTACATATAATACAAAATAGGGCTGGGGATGTGGCTCAGTGGTTGAGTGCTTCTGAGTTCAATCCCTGGTACCAAAAATATATATATATATTATTTCCCATGAATTTCACTATGTTCTTTTTTCAGGTCAGAACAAGAGCAAAGGTAATGATCTTCTGCCCATAGGTGGCCAAGCTCATTTTCTGATATAAGGTGAAGGGCGTGGGGGTGTTGGGAAGTCACCCTGGCTTGCTCTGTAAATCGAGTTCTGTATATAATTTCATCTCTGGGCCTTGGTTTCTGCATTTGTAATTAAGGAATGATATCACCTGTTTCTCCAGGTTTGGGGAGGAGTGAATGAGGTGTCAGGATCTACCAGCCAGGATGGTTCTCTGGTGGTACATGAGCTATACACGTCCCTGCACCTCAAACTTCCAGCTTGCCACACACTTGTTGAACTCGTTTGGGTGGGCATCCCCTCCCTAGACAGTCTGCAATATTGACGGGAAGGAACGCCACACTTACAATGAATGCAGAGGACGCCCCCTTGTCCCTCATGCCCTCTGCAACATTTACCACTATGGCTTTTGTTTTTGTAAACAAACTGTGAAAGTCAAGCTATCTCAAAATTGAATATGTGTGATTTATACCAATTTCTATACTAAAAACCAGTGTAGATTGACGAAGTGAAAAACTTGGGTCAAGCTCACACTCACCCATGGCTGGCATTCAAGCAAGTCTCTGGGAGAAGGGAGTCCATTTTCTTGCTTCTCTGCTGTCCAGCCTCAGGACAGTGCAGGGAAGCCCAGGGCATGCTGCCATCTGCAGGCAAAACAGGACAAAAACATAAGTGATGGCCCCAGTTGCCCTCCTGATGCGCCCGCCTATCTTCAGGCAGCTGAAGACCTGGGTCTGCCCTGGAAGGAGACCAGGAACATTTACCCAACGCCAAAGTCAGCTGAGTCAACACAGTTTGTGCTTGGGATCCTGCTCATACAAGCACAGTCAGCCGAAATTCTCAAATAGCATGGATTTAAATATTTCTTAACAGTAGCAGCACATTCTCACACAGGGCTATGGCTGTCAGACACTGCTCTGAACCATTTACTTTTATTAAATTATTTAATCCTCCCAGCAACAGGTGAGTGTTGAAGGTCCCTGCCTTGACTGATTGTTGAATGAGACTGAATAATTAAAATGAAGAACTTGATGACACCTGATTCCCAAGAGAGGTCCACAATAAAAACTGAGGGAGGGCTGGGGCTGTAGCTCAGCGGTAGAGCGCTTGCCTCGCATGCATGTGGCCCTGGGTTCGATCCTCAGCACCACATACAAAACAATCAAATAGACATTGTGTCCATCTACAACTAAAACAATATTAAAAAAAAAAAACGAGGGAGATTCTGAATATCCTGCAGATTATTCATTCTTAAATATTTATTGAGTGCCTGTTATGGACCAGATGCTGCTCTGGGGCCTGAGGAGAGCTGTGCACACACTAGATAGAGTCCCCGCCTTGAGAGGGAGCGTCTATTCTAGTGGAAGGAGGTGACGATAGAAAAGGCAATGAATGATGGGCAGAAGAAAAAGTGGGGTGAAGCAGGCAGAGAGTCATGGCAATGCTGTTAACATTCATTCATTTCTTTATTCGTTCCAGGTACTTACTAACCGTATCATTTCTGGCCCACAGCAATATGCCAGGCACCTTGCCAGAGATAACTGTGGGCAAGAAATAGACTGGTCCCTGCCCGTATGGAATACTTACATAAGAACATTCGATTAATCAAGTAATCATGACTCTTGCCCGCACGGAGGATTTACACAAGACAAACATTTGATGTTAACCAAATAAACACCTAAACACATGCAAAGATGTTCAACTATAGTAAGTGTCATGGCAGAAGGGCACAGAGTCCCCAAGAGAGTGTCCTGGGGAGGGGATGCTCTTGGGTCCGAGGGAAGGCCTGAGACGTGTGGGGAGATGCAGCAACGTGGTAAAAAGCATGCCAGGCACACAGGCTGGATCATGGACAGTAAGTAGGGAGAGGAGGCAGGGAGAGGCTGGAGAAGGGGTGAGGCTGGCAAAGGGGTGTGGGCAGCCCTTGCAGGGCACTCCCAGCCACAAGAGCAGCTGGAGCCTTATCCTCGGTGAACTGAAGCTTCACATAGGGTCTTAGGCAGAGGAATAATGTGGTTGAATGTGTGTTTTTAAAAGATTGTGCTAGGTGGTAGTATGAAAAATGGTCCCACCAAAGAAGGAAATGTCTGCATCTCTGGAGGCTGTGCATGTGTTCCCTCACAGGGCAAAAGGGCACCGCAGATGTGACTAAGTTGGGAGTCTGGAGATGGGGAGATTATCCAGGTATATGATCACAAGAGTCCTTGAAGAGAGAGGCAGAGGGACATTTGACTACAGAATGTCAGAGTGATGCAATGTGCAAAGGACTCTGTCTTTGAAGACGGAGGAAGGGGCCAAGAGCCAAGGAATGCAGGTGGCCTCTAGAAGCTGGAAAGGGTAACAAAATGACTCTCCTCTAGAGCTTCTAGAAAGAAAGCAGCCCTGCTAAAACCTTGATTCCAGGATTTCTGACCTCCAGAACTGCAAAATGATTAATTTTCATTAATTATTTTGTGGTAACTCGTTACAGCACCAGTAAGGAGACTTTGTTACAGAGCACTACTGGCTTTTGTGAAAAAAGGGACTAGAAGTAAGGGGGAAGGGGAGGCAGGAGCAGTCGCTGGCCACACTGCAGGGTCCAGGCAAGAGGTGTGAGAACTAGTGGCATGGTGGTGACAGAGGGGAAGAAGAAGGGAGATGGAGCTGAAAGATCCAGGACGGGGAGAAGCTACCAGTTAAGGTGTTGATGGACGCCATGACATCCTCCTCCAGGCTCAGCACTTGGCTACTCACCTGGTTGGGGCCCAACAGAAGGAAGAAACAGAGCACCAAGGCTATGAGACCCCTCCATTTACTCACTCACCTGTCAACCCCATCTCTACAAAAGAGCCTGGGAGTCTCCAGGAACAGATCTAAGAAGTAATACTTGTGGAATTTTTACTAGGCAAAAGGTAGCAATTATTTCTGCCAAGCATCAGGCCCTGCAATGAACTCTTCTTCTTTTTTTGTTTTTTCCCTTTTCTTGTTTTTTTTTTTTTTAATATTTTTTTAGTTATAGACGGACACAATATCTTTATTTTATTGCTTTGTATGTGGTGCCGAGGATCGAACCCAGGGCCTCACGCATGTGAGGCAAGCGCTCTACCACTGAGCTACAATCCCAGCCCTTTTCCCTTTTCTTGAAAAGGAATTTGTAATTTTGTAAAGGAGATACCTAATTTTAAATATATACATCTTCAATACAGATGATGCAGAACCATGATTATAATACAACATCTGGAAAAATCATGGTCAGTGGGATTATAGAGAAATTAAAGAAAAAAAAAAAACCTAGGAGGCCTTCTTTCAGCGTCTACTCTATTCCTAATTTAATGAGCCACCTACTTAAAAACTGGGGTCTTAATTTGGTCCTGCCTAGTGGGACTATTAAGAAGAAAAAGGAATGATAATGATTTGAGAAAATTTTGGAAATGATCTCTCTATTCCACTCCTGAAGCTTAAATACACACCCACCAAAACCAAGTAGCTTGGAGTGTACTGAGAGCTGACAAGAGAGTCTTGGGGTACTGTTCTCCTGTGGCCACAGAGACCTAACTAGAGTATAAAAGGACCAAAGAGCACCTGTGGATGGCAAAGTACCAGGTACCCCTGCTAGGAAGGACTACCATAGCTAGCAAAATAACTAAAAAATACATATATGTATTTATTACTTTTTATAGTGACAGAATTGACCTATGTCAATTACTGGAAAATGTAAAGATCTTCTTTGATCCCAGTCATCCTGAGATAACCCATTTGGAAATATTTTTTTCCAATCTTTCTTTTCCCAGTGATTTTGAAGTGTGTATGTGTGTGTGTGTGTGTGTGTGTGTGTGTGTGTGTGTGTATAATTTTATTTTTTTGGTTAATGAAGTATGTATATGCATATATATACTTTATTTTTAACAACCTTGGGGCACTGTGTACTCTTTTCTTTTGCAAACAGTTTATAAATGAAATGTCATTAAATATGCTTTTTAATATTTTGTAATATTCCATCGTATGAAAGTATCAAAATCACTTAACCAATCCTTTAGTGAGTAGTTTCTAACTTTACAATAACAAATCATGCTGGATGTAAGTTTGTGTCTATAGCTCTAATTATTTCCTAAGGGTTATGGTTCCCATAACCATGCAGTGCCATTACTATTATTTTGCCATAGTTAAATACCATCTGTACTAAATTTAACATTTTCTTTAAATCAACTAATTTCTGCCCTTAAATAAATATATTTTAAAGCAAATCTTATTGTAAGTGGAAAAACAGCATTTTCTGTCATGAAAAGGCAATTGTAAAAACAATCTATTAGAATCAAAACACTATGGTTAAACTAGAGTTAAAATACTGCTACCCCTTTTTGCTCATTCTTTTATTTCAGATGGAAGATTAGGCAGGCTTGGAAAGGCCTAATTATAGACACACTGGCACCAAGCCGAGGTTTGTCTCCTTCCCTTGATCAGAGGATTCAGAAGGAACTGAGCAGGAGAGTGACTTTCTCTCTGTGCAAGCCAGTGATGGACAATGTGGCACATGTGTCCTGCACAGAATTACCCTGCAGCACTTCGAATAGTGGCACATGGGAAATGTACCTTAAGAGACATTCCCGGAAACAGAATAGGGATAAAAGGTACAGAATTATTTTTTGGTACTGGGGATTGAACTCAAGCGTACTCAACCACTGAGCCACATCCCCAGCCCTATTTTTTTTTTTAAATATTTTTATTTTATTTTATTTTTTATGTGGTGCTGAGGATCGAACCCAGTGCCTCATGCATGCCAGGCGAGCACGCTACCACTGCACCATAACCCCAACCCCCAGCCCTATTTTTTTGTGTTTTATGTAGAGACAGGGTCTCACTGAGCTGCTTAGCGCCTCGCTGTTGCTGAGGCTGGCTTTGAACTCGCCATTCTCCTGTCTCAGCCTCCCTAAGTGCTGGGATTACAGGCATGTGCCACCACACCCAGCAAAAGGTACAGAAATTTTAAAATATTTTTGATAAACTGAGCCCAAACACCATGCACAGTGTCTACCATAGTTTCACTGGGGGAGTGCCCATTTCACTTAACCTTCATAAATGCTAAGTATTGTAAACAAAATGTTAAAATAGTTAAAACTCTTAAGCTTTTTTAGTGTAAGGTAGTCAGCAGTTACTATATATGAACCTTCTGTTAGTGGTCAGTTTACACAAACTGATATCGTGCTTGGTTTATACAAGCGAAACTAAATTCAGTATAACATGAGGAAGTGACTTCAGCATTTGCAAATATTTCAGCATGTCTTTGTGCCAGCAAAGGTCAACTGAGGATCAGAACAGCATGAATTCCAAAGAATACTTTTGAGAAATAATAGCCCCAGAGAAGCATTACTCACAAGATATAATTCACTACAAATCTTCAGTAAGTCAATGAAAATGCTAGAAGAAACACATTTAAACTTTCCTATCCCGCTGTAATATGCAACCATACAAAGAGGTTACAGATTACTAAAATTTCTAAAACAGAAAAAGAAAAGCATATTTTGAAGCATAGAGAATAACACTCAGAAACTTCCAGATTATTTTTAAAAATTCCTGAGCAGCTACTATGTGTGTATGTACCTGACGGGGAAAGATGAGGAAGGAGAGAGGTTAAAAAGTTGCTAAAAGGTTTCTTGTGTTTGGAAGGAGGTTATAGATTCTGGTTAATTTTTGCTACTTTATCAGATTCAGGACTTCCAAATCTCTAAAGAGAAAGAAGAAAGGACAAGACAGCTTGACAAATTCAGAGACACAAGGAAAAAGAAAAAGAACTCATGATCAATAAATGGCAAAACAAAATGCCAGAAAGATGACCACAGTTTCCAATGATCAAAATAAATGCCAAGTCTTTCAACCTTAATGCCCATGAATGGAAGATGGATAAATTATGGTATTCCATTTTTCAGGTTATATGTGTGTAAGGGAGTGTAGACAACAGAAAGAAGTCCATGGCTTACATCATTTGGAAAGTTACAGAACAATGTCTGTACATGATAGGAAAGGGTCCAGAAAAACACAGCAACATTATAACTGTGGTTGTCTATGGAGAGTGGGATCACAGGTAGCAGGAGTGGACTCTCCTATTTCACTTTACAAATGTCTATACCACTGGAATCTACTAAAAAACTCATGTAACCAAAGAAACGTGAAGAAATGAAGAATAAATACAAGAGTGGACTCAGCCAAATAGAGGACGTAGAGGGTAAAGAAATAAAGCTGGTTAACAACACCCAAAGTGTTTATTTAAAAATGGACAAAGCTCTGGGGAGACGATGGATAACTGACAAAAAATTAAAAACAAAAAAGACTACTGAAAAAGGAGGAAATGACAAATATAACAGACATTTAAAAACTTATAACAGTTCAAAGCCAGCCTCAGCAATTTAGCAAGACCCTAAGCAACTCAGTGAGACCCTGTCTCTAAATAAAACATAAAATAGAGCTGGGGGCGCTGGGATTGTGGCTCAGTGGTGGAGCGCTTTCCTCGCATGCGTGAGGCACTGGGTTCAATCTTCAGCACCACATAAAAATAAATAAAATAAAGTATTGCGTCCATCTACAACTAAAAAAATATTAAAAAAAAACAAACATGAGGGCTGGGGATATAGCTCAGGTGGCAGAATGCTTGCCTTGCATGCACAAGGCCCTGGGTTCAATCCTCAGCACCACAAAAACAAAGAAACAAAGAAACAAAAACAACAAACATGAAATACAAAAGGAAAACAAAACTCTTAGAGATATAGAATTAGACCAAGTCTCTGTCTTCCCTACCACCTTCTTTGTTTTATAGCTTGATTATTCATGGGTTTAGCCACCACACCTAATAAATTGTTATTACATTTTTATTAGAAGGTAATGCTTGGGATTTTATTTCTTTTCCTTGGGATTCCGGGTTCTCAGTAAGCCGGACTTCCTTTACTTGATAAAGGCTATTTTCTGTGAACCCGTTGCTAACATTCCTACTTCACAGAGAAACTATGTATTGTCTTTAAGAATGGAACAAGAGCTGGGTGTGGTGGCACATGCCTGTAATCTCAGCACTTTGGGAGGCTGAGACGGAAGAATCACAAGTTCAAAGCCAGCTTCAGCAACGAGGTGCTAAGCAACTCAGTGAGACTCTGTCTTTAAACAAAACACAAAATAGGGCTGGGGATGTTACTCAGTGGTCAAGTGCCCCTGAGTTCAATCTCTGGTACCAAAAGAAAAAAAGAAATGGAATAAGATGAGGATGAGTTATAGAGAGAGCGGCCACTATGAGGAAAACAAATATAAACAAATATAAAATTGTCAATGTTTGCAACTGGTATAATTATTTACACAGGAATCTCTAGAGAATCCATAGAAAAACCATCAGAATAATTAAGAGTCCAGAAAAGGCTGGGCACAGTGGTGCATGCCTATAACCCCAGTGACTTGGGAGGCTGAGGCAGGAGGATCACAAGTTCAAAGCCAGCCTCATCAACTAAGCGATGCCCTAAACAACTCAGTGAGACCTTGTTTCTAAATAAAAAATAAAAAGGTCTGGGGATGTGGTCCGTGATTGAGGTCCCCTGGGTTGAATCCCCAGTAACGCCCCCGTAAATATAGAAAGGTAGCTGACTATAAGAACAAACTAGGGGCTGGGATTATAGTGCAGTGGTAGTGTGCTCGCCTAGCGCGCATAAGGCACTGGGTTCGATCCTCAGCACCACATAAAAATAAAGATATTCTGTCACCTACAACTAAAAAATAAACATTTTAAAAAAAACTAACTAAAAACAATTGCATTTGTCAGTACTGACTGACTCACTTAAAAAATAAGAGAAATATGCATGCAACATAAGATATCATAATATCAATATTACTGAATCTAACAATTATCTTAATAAAGAGCAAGTATAAGCTCAGTAGAGAAAATTCTAAAACTTCATTAAAGAACATAAAGGAAAGTATGATTAAACAAAAAGAAACCATGGATGAGATTATTTGTCATTGAAAGGTATTAATTCTTCCCAGATCAACCTATGATTTCAATTCAACTCCAGTCAAAATTGCAGGAGGACTTCTTGTGAAATATCTCAATAGAGTTAAAAATGTTTCTGGAAGAACAGAAGTGCATGATAAACTAAGAAAGATGGAAAAAGAATGAAAAAATTAAGGCATAGTCCAAAGACATAGTCATAACAACAAAATCCATTTGGATTAAAAATCTACATTTGGGCCGGGGCAGTGGCACACGTCCATAATCCCAGCACTTAGGGAGGCTGGGACAGGAGAATTGTGAATTCAAAGCCAGCTTTAGCAACTTAGTGAGACCCTGTCTCTACATAAAACACAAAATAGGGCTGGGGATGTGGTTCAGTGGTCAAGTGCCCCTGAGTTCAATCCCTGGTACCAAAAATAAAAAATAAAAAAATAAAAAAAATTTACATTTGGAAAAAAAAAACAAAGTTAGTAGAAGAAAATGTAGAAAAAAACTTTTTATGATTTTTAGTCAGGCAAGGATTCATTAAATAAGACACAAATAGAAAAAGCTGAATGGGGTCAAATGATAGCTATGACCACATACAGATTTTTGTTCATTTTTTCTTTTTAAAAATAAGTGATCACAAACTTAAATGTAAGAATTGAAATTACAAAGCTCTTGGATTCACAGGCCTAACTTTGGATTAGGTGAGGATTGGCAATTCATATATGATAAGAGATATGAAGAACAAGTGTTAATAAAACAGCTTAATAAAAAGACAATCCAATTTTTAAAGTGGATCTGAATAGACAGTTCTGCAAAGAAAATATAGAAATGGCTAATAAGTGTATGAAAAGACTCAACATAATTAGCCATTAGGGAAGCACCAAAAAAAACAACCATGAGCCACAACTTCATACCTACTATGATGGCTATAATAAGAAAGACAGTCAATAACCATTGCTGGTGAGAATGCAGAGAAACTAGAGCTCTCATGCACTGGTGGTACAATTGTTCCATGGTGCAGCTGCTTTAGGAAACAATCTGGAAGTTCCTCAGAATTTATTTTTATTTATTTTTTAAATATGGAACACATTGGGCACAGTGGCACACGCCTATAATCCTGTGATTCAGGAGGCTGAGACAGGAGGATCGTAAGTTTGAGGCCAGCCTCAGGAACTTAGTGAGGCCCTTAGAAACTTAGTGAAACCTTGTCTCAAAATAAAAACTAAAAGGGCTGGGCATGTAGCTCAGTAGTTAATTGCTCCTGGGTTAAATCCTAAGTAGCATTGCCTTCCTCAAAATAAAAAATATATATGGAATACTTCACTAATTTGTATGTAATACTTGCACAGGGACCATGCCAATCTTCTCAGTATTGTTCCAATATCGGCATATGTGCTGCTGAAGTGAGCACTTCCTCAGAGTTTAAACAGAGGTACCATATGACCCAAGAATTCCACTTCTATGTATATACTAAAGAGAAATAAAAATAGAGACTTTGAATAGAAACTGTCAGTAATTCATCAAAATTATGAACACAAAGGGAAAGAAGAGAGGCACCCCATAAATGTTTTCTGGGCCTTTTAGAAAACATGGGGTTATTCCTTTGGCCATATACAGGTGAATCTGCAAAAAAGGTGATATAGACATCAGGGGAACGGGTACTGTTCAATAATGAATGGCTCATAAATGTTACCCTAACAAAACTAGAAGAGTACAAGGTTACCCAGCATGCTGTTATTGTAAAAAAAGAAAAAAAAAAACAAGTTAAAGGTAAGATGCTTGCCATCTAAAGAATTAATGTGCACACTGTGCATATTAAACAGTCTAAGAGCTATTATAGCTTCTCAAAACTTGAGAGGAGCCGGGCACGGTGGCTTGCGCCTGTAATCCCAGCACTTTGGGAGGCTGAGACAGGAGAATAGCAAGTTCAAACCTAGCCTCAGCAACTGTGAGGCGCTAAGCAACTCAGTGAGACCCTGTCTCTACATAAAACACAAAATAGGGCTGGGGAGGTGACTCAGTGGTCAAGTACCCCTGAATTCAATCCTCAGTACCAAAAAAAAAAAAAACAAAACAAAACTTGAGAGGAAGCTGAAGAGAAAGGTGCCTGGGTTCAACTGAAGCACCAGCCTGCTCTGCCCAGAGAAGCACAATTTGTGAAAACCAATGGAAAGGAGGCCGAGCTGCTGGTACCTATTTCCTTTGAAAGACTCTGGATTGTAAAATAAAAAAGAAAGAAGAAAGTATATGTGCACATAAATACTTGTATGTCAATATTTATAGCAGCCAAAAAGTAGAGACAACCCAAATGTTCAATAAGGAATGGCCTTATTGTACAAATGAATGGATAAACAAAATGTAGCATATCCACATGATGAAATATTATTGGGCAATAGAAAAGAACAAACAAATACATGTTATGATGTAAATAAACCTCAAAACCATATGGCTAAATGACAAAAGCCAGTCACAACAGACCACACATTGTATAATTATATTTTTATGAAATTCCCAGAAATATGTAAATCTATAGGGACAGAAAGTACAATAACAGCTGCATTCTGCGTAGGGCTGGGGAGGGGCATACTGAGGGACATTGGACAGTGACTGCTAATGGGTACAGGGTTACTTTTTGAAGTAATGAAAATGTTTTAAAATTGGATGATGGTAATGGTTACATAAACCTGTAAATACCACAATAAAAACCACCGAATCATCATATACTATAAACAGATGAATTTATGGTATATAAATTACATCTGAGTAAAACTGTAAATAGTAATAATAATAAAAGGGAGACTGAAATGAAGTTCACAGATGGATGAAGACAAGGAGAAGACTTACAACACCTATGGCTGACAGAGGACTACCATTTTATTACTCAAAGATGTTAATATACAAAATGCAAACCAGGCAGAAAAACATCAGAAACCTAAAAGCAAAGCAGTGCAAATAAGATAAACAGGAAATTCACAAGTGGCAAAATGATATGAAGAGATGCTCAATTAAAACCAAAAAAAGAAGAAATGTAACATACCAGATTTAAAAAATGAGTATATGAGATAATAGTAAATGCAGGCAGATGTTGGAAAAGGGACTCTTCATGCACTGCTGGTGGGAAGAAACTGTAAAGCCATTCAGCAGCACAAAGTGGCAAGTTTTAGTAAGTCAATATGCAAGCATTCTAGGAATCAGCTATGTCATATCTACCTTATCTATCTGTCTGTCCATCCCTTCATCCATCCACCCCATGCTTCCTTCCTTCCAGACATACATACACACATACATCCCAGACAATCTCTTACAACAACGAGGAGGAAAGAACTAGATTTAAATACAGTGAAAAATACATAATGCTAAGGGAAAAATGCAAATTATAGCACAATGGTGTTTACGCAAGGCAAGTATAGCAACCAAGCACAACATAACTCATCTGTCAAAGATATGCATATTTCTAAAACGTGTATAATGAAAGGTGGTTTGGAAGGACAAACAGCAAATATGCCCATTTCGTGTGGCTGCCTAAGCTGGGGTAGGAGGTGTTGGAAGAGAAATGGAGGATAAAGGGAGAAAATAACAAAACAAAAGGAAAGAAGGGTTCTAAATGGGCCAAGGATTATAAACTGAGGAATGCAGCAATTCAATTCTCTGGGTCTGAGAGCCTAGGGGAAATAAGCAGAATCCCACACATTATTTCCTAATGAAAATTAATAAAAATAAACTGTAGCACATGCTGGTGACTAAATCAATGAATAATCAAGCTATGGAGAAAAGAAGGTGGGTGGGGAAATGGGTTTG
This sequence comes from Xerus rutilus, assembly GCA_028644305.1. NCBI lineage: Eukaryota > Metazoa > Chordata > Mammalia > Rodentia > Sciuridae > Xerus > Xerus rutilus. Next base: position 118,964,232 of record CM053405.1, read on the forward strand.
GTCTTCACCACAGTCATTCAGTCTTCAGGAAGATAAAAGCAAGAACCTGGGGTGGTAAAATGTGGTGGATGCTGTCCTGGACACCACCTGCTCCTCCCACTCTCTCCTCACCCACACAGAAGATAAGAAAGAGAAACAACCATCCATTACACTTTAAATTCAGTTAAATGGAGGGAGACAGAAGAGAGTACAGGAGAAAAGGAATACCTCATTGATAGCAAGCCACAAAATTAGAGACAAAACCTAATTTTCTGGGTCATGGGGTAGAGTGGGGACCCTTTGCTTTTATAAATTAGAGCCGTGGATCATCTTCAAGGGTCTTTGATCAGATCCATGTGATTAGGTTGCCTTTTTTTTTTTTTTTTTTTTTGGTACTTGAGAATGAACCCTGGTCACATCACCAGTGAGCTACATTCCCAGCCCTTTTAATTTTTTTATTTTGAGACAGGGTCTGGCTAATTTGCTTAGGGACTAAGTTGCTGAGGTTTGTCTAGAACTTCCAGTCCTCCTGCCTCAGCCTCCTGAGTCCTTGGGATTTACAGGTGAGTGCGAGTGCACCCAAAGGCTAAGCCAGGTGAGTTCATTTTTGTTGAGACAGAAGTTGAGTAGAAGGGGGGTTCTTGGTATTGGCACACAAAAATTGTCATCATTCTAATATGTCAAAAAGCCTAAAGATTCATTTTACTTTTAGCACTTAGTGCCTTCACCCTCTATTCTTGTCCTAGAAGACCTGTCCTGTGAGTGACTTGTCAGGGATGGGGAACACTCTAAAGGGCAGCTTTGTCTTCACAGCCTGGAGACGGACCCCAATTCTCACAGATGAGTTGTGTACACCCAGCCAAGGGCAAGGCCCAGGCAGTCCTCACCCTTACACTTCTGCTGGGTTGCTGGGAAGGGCTCAGACTCTGAGTGCACTCATCTCTGACCATCTATGCCAGCCTCGGGGTAGAGGCTCCCTGACTTCACATGGGCAGTGGGAATGGGGCCGAATCCTGGCCTAGCTGCTGTCTTGTTTGCTATCTGGGAAACCAAGAAAGGCAGAACTACACGTGAGATGCGGCTGAATCTGACAGGTAGCGGGGTAGAGGAGGCTGAGTTCAGGGTAAGCACTCTGTCAGACACTTTACATGCACCCTCCCAATTTCATGTTTACGGAACCGGGGCAAGGTCTGTGTTCTACTGAAGGAAATGTGTGCTCAGGTGGTCTGACTTGCCACTGTCCCACCTCGACCCCAGGCTGCCAGATCCTTCGCGCGCTCGTCTGAGGCCTCCCAGGTCTTCAGCATCGCCCAGAGGCTCTAAGCCACGAAGACCCCAGCAGGCTCCCCACCCCGGGAGCCCCCGACCCAGCCCTTGTCTAACTGCCTCCTGGCGTCCGGCCCGCCGGGTCCGCAAGGAGGAGCCCGCGAGGCGGCCGCATAGGGGCTGTGCTTACCTCGCCCGGCGCGGGCAGCCAGGACCCGGGTTCCGGGCCGGCCGCCGCCGTACTCTGCGCCCCTCGCCCGGAACGGCATCTGCGCCAGCCTGGCCACGGCGGTTTAATTTTCCCCAACGACATCAGTGGGAAAGCGAAAGCGAAAACCTAGGGGAGGCGGGACCCGGGGTCGAGCGCGCTGAGCTCCGGCCACGCGGCGGGCGGGGGCCGCGTCCAGAGGCGGGGGCGGGGAGCAGGGCCCGGGACGAGCCGGCGCGGGGAGCGGGCCCACCGAGCGCGCGCCGCTCCGCAGGTCGGTTCGCCCGCCTCGGCGCCGGCAGGAGCAGATCGCGCCGGTTTCCCCTCTGCCCTTCATGCAGTGCCTACTTGGGCCTGGTGGCTGGAGGCGGGCCAGGTGATTGAGGCGACCCTTCGGGACTCTGTCCTGAGGAGACTTGCGATGACCTGAGTGGAGGAACCGTTGGAGGAGAACTCTGACCATAAGGCACATTACCCTGGGTCAGCAGAGAAAGAAAAAGCTAGTGATATTAGTGCAATAGGGGACCCGTTATATGATAAGAAAAACTGGCACAGAAAGGTTTGTCCCTGGTATAAATGGTGCCCATCAATACCCTACGGATCAAGCCCTGACCTTATATATGATCTTCATCAGCCAATAGGCTGATTTGGGGCAAAATATTTAGCCCTCAGTTTCTTCCCCTGGAAAATGGGGATAATAATCATACCTACCTCCGTGATTTTAGTAAGGAAATGAAACAATACAAGGAAAAAAAACACTTGGTATGGTATTTCCTGGCAGCCTCTAGGTGGGTCCCTTGAGGGCAGCCACCAAGTCCTTTGTCTGGAAGCTTGATGATATACATTCTCTGTCAGTTTAAATTGGAAGTGTCTCTATAATAATAGGCTAGCTTTTAAGTTTGGAAATGAGACTTGAGAAGTAATTAGAATGACTGAGGAGGCACTACAATCTTTTGAAAGGTACCTCAAACTTAGCCTGACAATTAGCCCCTATAATTAGGCCACTGGACCAGGTGCTTATGGCTGCAAAGCACAGCCAGTTGAATTTGATGGAATTCCCTACAAGATCCAGCTCTGCCCATCACAGGCCACTAAGATCTGAAAATACTTCTGCAAGCATTTCTACCTACTAGCTTTTGCAATACACTGACAAGACTCCATATCCAAATAGAATTAGGCGTGTGTGTGTGTGTGTGTGTGTGTGTGTGTGTGTGTGAAAGAGAGAGAGAGAGAGAGAGAGAGAGAGAGAGAAAGAGCATGCACAAATACATTTTTTTTAGTCACAACAACGATAAGCAATATGAAAACTGGAGCAGAAAAACAAACTGTTTAATTTGCCTAGAATCGATTTGATTTTTGTATTTGTGATTTGAGCATCTTCCCCAAAAGATGGAGATCTCTCTCTGTGACTGATACAGGGAATTTCATTATTTCCCTCAAGGGCAGTTGAGGAATGGGGCAGAACAAATAATGGCCTCAGAAAAACAACCTGTGTTTCCCCCTTTGGAAGATGATACTTTTATATTATGATGGGAGGAAACAAATCCTTACTTGGAGCAAGACTTTCTTCTTGTAGGACAGTTCTTGACTCCATGAGAACAAAATGGAGCTAAATCTGGTGTGCAAGAGGAAGGCTAGGAAGAAAGGCGACAACAGGGAGTGCCCAGGTCTTCTGGGAAAGTGGAGTCATCATTTTTGGGTGTTCCTGAGGACAGGTTTTGCCTACTTGGCAGCATGGTTGGAAATCTTTATTGATGTGTAATAAAAAGAAGCTGGCACTCTAAAGTCACTCTCTCCTCTTTGAGTTCAGCCTCTCAGCACAAGGTCTTCTTGGAGAGCTGGGTGGCAAATGATGGCCCTGACATTGAGGTTCAGTTGCCAGCAGTCTAAACAAATCATCTGGGTGCAGGCAGAACTATTTAGGGCCACTCGCTATTGGCTTTTCTTGTAGGCTTGAACACAAACTGTGACTCCTATTTGAATACCAACTCTTTAGGAGGTCAGCAACATTTTTTTTTTCACCAACTTCATGCTCTAGGCAGCCCATACCCATCTCAAGGTGAAATGTAGAGTCTGACAGATGAATGTTATGGTTTGGATCTGGAATATCCCCCAAAGACTCATATGTTGAAGTCTTATCCCCCAATGTACCATTATTCAGAGTTAGGGCTTTTGGGAAGTGATTGGATCATGAGGGCTTTGATCCAACAATGGCTTCCTAATTGAATGGACTATTGAGAGGTGGTGGAAGCAGGAGGAAATGGAGCCTAGTTGGAGGAAGTAGGTCACGGGGAACATGCCCTGGAAGGGTATATATTGTCCCTGGCCCCTTCTTCTTTCCTCTTTTCTTCCCAGCTACCATGAGATAAGCAGCTCAGCTCCACTACATACTCCTCACCAAAGACCCAAGGCACTGGAGCCAAGTGACCATGATTGAAAATTATGACAGTGTAAGCCAAAATCAATCTTTGCTCTTTTAAGGTGATTTTCTCAGGTATTTTGTCACAGTGCTGAAAAGCTGGCTAACACAGTGAGTTTCTATGCTTTATGATCAGGCTTTCAGGAAGCCCAGATGCCATTTGTCTGCATGGACTGAAAAGAGAAAGATTTGGGCTTCATGAACAAAGTTTTTCTGAGAGCTCTCTCATCAAAGGACAGATGATTAAAGCATTTGTTAACCTAAAAAAATACTACCAAATGTAAAGTGAGTGTATTACTTAAGTGCCTTGGAAAGAGATGGCCTATCTTTACTCCCAAAGTTAGCTACAACTTCCCTCATGGAAAAAGACAGTATAATAAGGACTGATTTCTTCTAGACTCAATAATTACATTATGGAGGTCAAGAGAAGGAGGAAGAAGAATAGCAATTTTATTATTGTGAACATGCATTCAGTATTATTCAGCATTTTATTTGCATGATATAATTTAATCTTTATCAAAACACAATGGGATAGGTATTTTACAGATAATAAATTGAGTTTCAGAAAAGTTAGGTAACTTGTTCAAAGTTTTAGAACTAGTAAGTGGAAAAGTCTATTTCGGACCACATGATCTACTTTTGGTCTGGACACTTAACCTAAGCTATATAGTGCCTCCCAGGAAGAGCAATATCCTCGTCAACTTTGAACATGGATAGAATTGGGATAATCAGAGATAAAGAGGGACAGATGGATAGAGGCAAGAATGACAGAGAGAAATAGAAAACCAGAGTGTGTAATGTCAGTAGTTGAAATGCATTCAAAGTATGTGAAAATTGGGAGGCAGCTAGAGGAGTTCTAGAAAATAATACAAAGTACATAGAAGAAAATAATTTGCCAGGTTCGGTGGCACATGCCTGTAATCCTAGTGACTAGGCAGGCTGAAGCAGAAGGATCCCAAGTTTGAGGTCAGCCTCAGCGAATTAGGAAGACTCCCTCCCAAGATACAAAAAAAAAAAAGGATGGGGATGTAGCTCAGTGATAGAGCGGGTTCAATCCCCAGTACCACCCACCCACACATACAAACACACAAGAATCCTTGTTCTCAAAATTAGTCATTGTACATATCCTGTGTAATTATTTCATTTTATTTATTTATTTTGGTACTGAGGATTGAACTCAGGGGCACTCCACCACTGAGCCACATCCCCAGCTCTGTTTGTGTTTTATGTAGAGACAGGGTCTCACTGAGTTGCTTAGCGCCTCGCCATTGCTGAGGCTGGCTTTGAACTCGCGATTCTCCTATCTCAGCCTCCCAGAGTGCTGGGATTACAGGCTTACGCCACCACGCCCGGCTTATTTATTTATTTTTGATGCTAGGGATTGAGCCCAGGTCTTTGTGCATTCCAAGTACACATACTACTACTGAGCTACACTCCCACTTAATCCACATTTAGTGGATTAAGAATCACTTTACAACTTCATATACTTATTAAAAGCCATATAAACACTATAGAAAGTATGGCAATGACTACTTTAAAAGTTCCCCTGTATGGAAATCAATCTAGCAAGAGAGGTGAAAGACCTCTACAATGAAAATTACAAGACACTAAAGAAAGAAATTGAAGAAAATCTTAGAAGATGGAAAGACCTACCATGCTCCTGGATAGGCAGAATCAATATTATTAAAATGGCCATACTACCAAAAGCACTATACAGATTCAATGCAATCCCAATTAAAATCCCGAAGGCCTTTCTTATAGAAATAGAAAAGGCAATCATGAAATTCATTTGGAAAAATAAGAGACCGAGAATAGCCAAAGCTATCCTGAGCAAGAAGAGTGAAGCAGGAGGCATCACAATACCAGACCTTAAACTTTACTACAAAGCAATAGTAACAAAAACGGCATGGTACTGGCACCAAAATAGACATGT
>CM053405.1:118970536-119014400 GCA_028644305.1 Xerus rutilus
ATGGAATATTATTCTGCAATAAAAGAGAATAAAATTATGGCATTTGCAGGCAAATGGATAGAATTGGAAAGCATTATGCTAAGTGAAGTAAGCCAATCCCAAAAAACCAAATGCCGAATGTTCTCTCTGATTAGTGGATGCTAATGAATAAGGGAGGTGGGATGGGAAACATAAGAGAAATAGAGGAACACTGGATGCGGCATGTGGGAGGTGGGGGGCAGGAAAGGGGAATGGGTATAGTAAAGATGGTTGATTGAGATCGTCATCACTACCCTTGGTGCATGTATGAAAACACAATTGGTGTAACTTTATCTGGTTTGCAACCAGAGAAATGGAAAAACTGAGCTCTGTATATGTGCTATGACTTGAAATGCAATTAAATAAACTAAAAAAAAAATAGCAAATATAATTGAAGATTTACCTATATCATTTAATTGTTCTATAACAGGACCTGTTATCAATAAGATGTGTGTAAAATTTTATGTAACTTTTTACACTGGGGTAAAAATTTAAATATATTTTAAAAAGATAAAAAAAAAGTTCCCTTGTATCTTACCGTTAAAAAGTACTATTGTTGCTGGACGTGATGGCACATGCCTGTAATCCCAGAGGTTCAGGAGGCTGAGGCAGGAGGATTGGAAGTTCAAGGTCAGCCTCAGAAACTTTGTGAGTACCTAATCAACTCAGCAAGACTCTTTGTCAAAATAAATATATGAAAAAAGGGCTGGGGATCTGGCTGAGTAGTTAAGCACTCTCAGGTTCAATCCTCCGTACCAATAATATTATTATTATTAATGAATAATTAATTATTATTATTATTTATTATTATTATTAATATTAGGAAAAATAGTATTACCTATTTCTTTCTTTGCATTTATACTGAGAGAAGGACAGGTGACTAATTAATGATGGTATTTCAGTATAGTGTTCATATGCATTTCTTTCCTTAGGAGTGAGGTCTATAATCTTGTCATATGTTCAAAAATAATCTGTATTTCAATTTATGTGGACTGTTTATGCTTGTCTAATGTTTATATCTCTTTCTCATCTATCTAATGAGGTTGTTGATTTTTTTTTCTCATTTATTTATATGAGATATCTTTATGTTAGGCAAATTAGTTCTTTTTTACAGATTACAAATGTACTTATTCATTAATTTACTGGATTTTATAGTTACTTTCAAAAAGGATTCATTGGTAACTTGAATTTAATGTTTAAGAAAATATGTTTATTGCTCTTAATTCATCTTTTTTTTTTTTTTTTTTTTTTTTTGGTAAAAGAACCCAAGGGTGCTTACCCGCTGAGCCATATCCCCAGCCCTTTTTATTTTTGTATTTCTTATTTTGGGACAGGGTCTGGTTAAGTTGCTCAGGGACTTACTAAGTTGCTGAGGCTGGCTTTGAACTTGGATCCTCCTGTCTCAGCCTCCTGAGCTGTTGGGATTACAGGTGTGTGCCACTGTGCCTGGACAATTCAATTTTTAAATTAATTTTTGTGGTAAAATATACGTAACATAAATTTACCATTTTAACCATTTTCGGGTGTACAGGTCAGTGGCCTTAAGGACATTCACATTTCTGTATGCCATTCTCACCAGGTACCATGCATGCATCACAGAATCTTTTCATCACACCAAACCGAAACTCTGTGCCTATTAAACAGTAACTCATTACCTCCTCCCTCTAGCCTATGGTAACCACTGTTCTATTTTCTAACTCTATGAAGTTGACTACTCTGGGTGCCACATTTAAGTGGAAAAATGCCATATTTTTGCTTTTGTGTCTGGCTTATTTTGCTTAGCATGATGTTTTTTTTAAAAAAATATTTATTTTTTAGTTGTAGGTGGACAGAATATCTTTATTTTATTTTTATGTGGTGCTGAGGATCGAACCCAGTGCCTTATGCGTGCTAGGCGAGCACGCTACCACTGCACCATAATCCCAGCCCTAGCATGATGTTTTCAAAGTTCACCTGTGTTGTAACATGTATCAGAATTTAATCCCTTTTTATCACCAAATAATATTCCATTGTGGTGTGTGTGTCTTATCCACTCATCAGTCAGTAGGCACCCAACATTGTTTTTACCTCTGTCTACTGTGAATAATGCTGTTATGAACATCAGATCTAACCTGAATAAATGACTGAGTCTCTGTTTTCTGTTCTTTTGAACATACACCTGGAAGTATAGTTGCTGGGTTGTATGGCAATACTGTGTTTAGCTTTTTGAGTAAATACCAGGCTGTTTTCCACAGTGTCTGCACCATTTTACATTCCCACCAGCAATGCACAAGAGTTTCAGTTTTTCCACACCCATGCAAACACTTGTTCTTTTCTGAGTTTTTTGTTTGGAATGAGTTCTTGGCCATTTGCCTATTTTCTTTGGAGAAATCTTACAAATCTTTTTCCCATTTTAAAATTGAGTTTCCTTTCTGTTGGTAGTATTGTTGCCTTACAAGAGTTCTTTACATATTGTGGATACTAACTCCTTATCAGATACATGATTCTCAAGTAGTTTCTCCCATTCCATGAGTTATCTTTTCACTATGCTATGTCTTTGTATGCCTACAGGGTCTTAATTTTGATGAAGTTTAATTTATTTGTTTTCTCTTTTGTTGCTTGTGATTTTAATGTTATAGCCAAGAAATCATTGCCAAATCCAATGCTATGAAGATTTCCTCCTATGTTTTCTCCCCAGTCTTCTATTTTTAGCTTTTATATTTAGATCTTTGATCCACTTTGAGTTAATTTTTTTACATGGAATAAGATAGGGGTCCAACATTTTTTAAAATGTATGAATACCAAATTTTCCCGGCATCATTTATTGGAGATACTTTTTCCCCATTAAATAGTCTTGGCATCTTTTTTTTTTAAAGCCATTTGAGCATATATGTGACAGTTTATTTTTGGACCTTTCTTACCTCATTAGTCTGCATGTCTGTCTTAAGGCCAGTACCAAACTGTCTTAATTATGGTAGCTTTACTTCTTCCTTCCCACTTTGGACATCTTTTTAAAAATTTTTCTTTCTTTATTTTTATTTGTTCTTTTTAGTTATACAGGACAGTAGAATGTGTTCTGACATATTATATATACATGGACTATAACTTCCCATTCTTGTGGTTGCGCATGATGTGGAGTTATACTGGTCACGTATTCATATACGAACACAGCAAAGTTAGGTCCGATTCATTCTACTGTCTCTTCTATTCCCATTTCCTTCCCTTCTCTTCATTCCCCTTTGTCTCATCCAATGCTTCTATTCACTCCCTCCCACCCTTATTGTGCGCTAGCTGCCACATATGAGAGAACATTCAGCCTTTGGTTTTTTGGGATTAGTTTATTTTACTTAGCACAAAAGTCTCCATTTCCATCCATTTACTGGCAAATGCCATAATTTCATTCTTCTTTATGGCTGAGTAATATTACATTGTGTAGATATGCTACATTTTCTTTATCCACTCATCTGTTGAAGGGCACTTAGTTTGGTTCCATAGCTTAGCTATTGTGAATTGAGAGGCTACAACTATTGATGTGGCCACATCACTATAGTATGCTGATTTTAAGTCCTTTAGGTATATACCTATTAGAGAGATAACTGGGTCAAATGGTGGTTCCATTCCAAGTTTTCTGAGGAATCTCCATACTGCTTTCCAGAGTGGTTGCACCAATTTGCAGTCCCACCAGCAATGTATGAGTGTCCAGTTTGGATATCTTTTATTTTTTTGACTTACCTAATTGTTGTGGCTGGAACTTCCAGCACAGTGTTCAACATAAGTAGCAAGAGCAAGCATCTTTGTCTTCTTACCAGTTACTACAAAATGATCAGCTTCCTGTCCCACCTAGAGCAGAACACATCTATCCCTCCCACAGTCGAGAATCTCTGAAAGATCTATGAGGAAAACCTGTAAGAGAAGGAGTGAGTCCCAGAGATTCTCCCCATGAGATCAAAAACTTCTTCCCGCCCCCCCTACTGTTGCTGTCTCTCTGTCTGTCTCTCATTCCCACTCTTTTCTTCTGAGAAATGAAAACCCAGAGTTCAGATAAATAATAACAAACAATAAAAACAGAAATATGCAAAAAAAATGATCAGCTTCATCATTGACTATGATGTGGGGTTTTTTTGGGGGGGGGGTACTAGAGATTGAACTCAGGGGCACTCGACCACTGAGCCACATCCTCAGCCCTACTTTGTGTTTATGTAGAGACAAGGTCTCACTGAGTTGCTTAGTGCCTTACTGTTGCTGAGGCTGGCTTTGAACTTGTGATTCTCCTGTCTCAGCCTCCCAGAGTGCTGGGATTACAGGTGTGCATCACCACACCTGGCTTCCTTTAATAATCCTTTTTATTTCTGTAAGGTCAGTAGTAATTTTGTTGCTTTCATTCCTTTCTTTTTCATAATTTGTGTCTTCTTTTTTAATTGGTCAGTCTAATTTAAAGGTTTGTTTTGCTGATCTTTTCAAAGAACCAACTTTTGGCTCATTTTCTCTATTATTTGACACACTCCCTGTATTTTCTCTATTATTTGACACACTCCCTGTATTTTCTTCCATTTGTTGTTAAAGAGTATATTCTTTAATTTCCACATAATTGTGAATTTAATAGATTTCCTTCTGTCATGGATTTCGTTTCATTTTATTTCATTTTCATTCAGAGAAGATACACTGTATAATTTTAATCTTTTAAAAATCTTCAAGGTTTGTTTGGTAGCCAAACACGTTCTTTCAAGAAGACTGTGCAATTCTGCTGTTGTTGGGTAGGTTTTTAAATGTGCCTAGTAAGTCTAGTTAGTGTATAGTGTCCTTCAAATCTCTGCTTTGCTGACCTTCTGTATTGCTGGGCAGCCAGCACCCCACCAGGGTAGTTTCCTGCTCAGAAGGTTGGGAGCCACCTGAGAAAATGAAAGTCTGAAATATTTAGTAAAGAAATAAGAGAGCTAGAAATTAGATTTGAAGGAAGCAGAGTGCTTGATAGATCCAGTCCACATAGGAGCTGGAATTGAATGACCAGAAAATGGCTGTGGTCTTTTATTTAAGGAAAAGTACATCAAAGGCAGGGATAGGGTGTCAGTGGCAGGAGACTTGCAGCAAACAGGTTGATTGGCATCTTGGCAAGCCACACCCATCTCTGAGAGGCTGTGTGGCTATGTAGCTCCAGTGGGTCACCCCAACTCCAGTGTAGTGCGGAACCTGGCAGAGCTAGGTAGGATATCACATGTACTGGATGGTCTCAAATCAGCAAGAGTGCCTCTGGGAGTTCCCAGATACCACACTTTCCTACCCAATGGCTTCCATACTGATTGGGTTCACACACATCAACGGTGGCTTCCTGCACTTCTGTGTAGTTGTTTTATCTATCATCATTGAAAGTGGGGTGTGGAAGTCTCCTGTTATTAACTGTGTATTTTCCTCTTCAATCCTATTAGTTTTGGATTCATGTATTTAGAGACTCTGCTAGTTTGTTAGGTAATCATTATGTTTATAATTTTATATCTTGTTGACAGATTGACTCTTCTTTAATACAGTGGCTTTTGTCATTGTAATAATTTTTGTGTTAAAGTTTACTTGTCTGACATTAGTATAGCCATATCAACTCTTTTGGTTACTGTTATGTGGAATATCTTTGCCCATCCTTTTATTTTCAACTTGTTCATGTCTTTGAATCGAAACTGAATCTCTTATAGATATCATGCATTTGGGTCATACAGCTAATCTCTGCACATCTACAAGAAGAGCTTCTTTTACTATTTTGTGGGTAAAGAGCCAATCAGGTGCCTGGTTGCTTTTAGAGATTATGTCCCAGGGTCCTCAATGGCTTCTTGTAGAACTCTGTCTCTGAGATTAAATCCTTTTGTTATGAAATCTTCAAGGCTCTAAGGACTCCAGTAAGACAAGTGATTTTTGCTGAAAAACTTGTGATTCTGTCATCCTGGCTATCCTCTAGCAATTTTGTGAGATTTCTGTGAGAATTAAATGAGAAAATAGATGTATTTGCCCAAAATGCTTTTATAGCAAAAGCACACACCATAAGGTGTTGCTAGTGCATAATATCAAACTTCTTTCTACCAACCTCAAATTCCTTTAGGAAAGTAATTGAAGACAAACATCTAAAATAAAATTTTGTTGTGCTTCTTATTCTGGTACAAGACTAGGAATATTATGGGGTAAAACTTTGCCTTTGCTTTCATCTATGATGGAAAATTTTTTAAAAAAACTTTTTAAAATTGTAGATGGACACAATATCTTTATTTTATTTATTTATTTTTATGTGGTGCTGAGGATCGAACCCAGTGCCTCACACATGTGAGGCAAGCGCTCTACCACTGAGCCACAAACCCAGCCCCCCAAATTTTTCTTTTTTAAATCTGAGTTGTTTCACCATCTTCTTTTCTTGTTCCTCCTGTTTCTAGGAGGGTACGCTGGTTTCCAGCTATTATGGGTATTACCTGAGTACCTCAGCACTCTTTGCATCTGTCCCTATGACTATGCATTATGCATGCCTCTCTGAGAGGAGATCCCTGGTCAAGATAATCTGATCAGTCCTCCCAAAGTCATGGCTCCAGGGGTTGGGGATATAGCTCAGTTGGTAGAGTGTGTGCCTTGCATGCACAAGGCCCTGGGTTCAATCCCCAGCACCATCAAAACAAACAAACAAACAAACAAACAAAGTCATGGCTCTGATGGAAATAAACACACGAGATTCAGGAGGTTCAGAAACTGGGGTTGGATTTTCAGCCACTTGGTTCAACTTTGGGAGCAGTGACTTGAGAGCTAATGCTCAAACGAAGAGCTCAAAGGATTCAGGCAATATGGTTTTTCTCCTCAGAAGGCCATGAATGACCAGAGTCAGAGTAAATGCATAAACTGTCCACTCATGCAGCAGGAGAAAGGGCAGGTGGGCTCTAATTCAGAATCTAGAGCCCCTGTAAAGTTAATTAATCAGGAATCCAGCACAGAACCAGGTCTGAGAGTGGAGAAGCTGACCATGTTCCAGAAGACAGGCTAAGCTTCCCTCCAACCTCAGCCTGATGCCGCGGGTTATGTAACATGCCCTTGAGTTGTCTGTCAATTTTTTTTTTTTTGGTACTGGAGAGTGAACTCAGGGGCACTCGACCACTGAGCCACATCTCCAGCCCTATTTTGTGTTTTATGTAGAGACAGGGTCTCACTGAGTTGCTTAGTGCCTCGCCGTTGCTAAGGCTGGCTTTGATCTCGCGATTCTCCTGTCTCAGCCTCCCAAAGTGCTGGGATTATAGGCTTGCGCCACTGTACCCGGCTTGTCTGTCAAACTTTTTACCCAGGTCCATCCACACTTTCTAGAGCAAATTGCCCTTGGGCACACTGTATACAGACATTTTTCTACCACAGCACTTACTCTAGCCAGTGCTGCAGGGACCAGTTTACACAGGCTCTGACCAGCCTCACTGAGGTACAGCAGGACAGGAGCCTCACTTCCTCCTGTGATGCAACACTTCTTGCTTTCTACCCAAAGGACAGAATGTGTTTGGGACTCACACCTGGTAATGTGGGGAGCTGACACATGTGGGGCGGCCTTTGACAGATGGGTGCCAAAAGGAAAATACTTCCTCCTTTTGTCCACAGTACAGGTGGTTTTTAGGTGCATTTTATAGGCCTCAGAGGTTCCAGTGGACTGGAGCACCCCTGCCCTTGGCACTCGCCAACCTGATAATACAGCTCAGTGCTGGGTCTCCTTCCCTCCCTGTTCTCCCCTGTCCTTTACTCCTGTTCCCTGGACTTATTCCCAATCTAAATGCACAGACATGCTGGATCTCAGGAGAACCCAGGCTAAGACGCTCGTGCAAGAAGGCTGGTGTAGTTCACAGTCAGTTAATAAAGTACAGATTTCTAGTCAGGGATTAAATTTTAACCTTATGGCCTAATCCCAAACCGTTGCTAGCATTAACGAGAGAAGAAGGGTCAGGTGTTGATGTGACAAGGGCTTACCAAATTCTGGAAATAAAGATTGTAGGCAGTTGCTATTATTTTAAAAAATCATTTAATTTATTAAAACTTTCTCATTTCCCAAGGCATTTCAGTAGCTTTCACAAAAATACATTTTTTTAAAAACTAGGTGAAGCATATGCTTTAGGAGTACCATGGTAACATAATTAGAAAAGACAATTACACTGAACACAAAATATCTCCCAATAATATTACGTGACTGAAGTTAGCAACTCTGAAAGATTGTGAACATGATTTGCAATTCTTTCTTGTAATTTTCCTCATGATTAGGTACCACAAGAGGAACACACACAATGACATCATTTTTTGGCACTCAGAGAAGTGCTAGTGGCTAAGGCTGGTAAGGCCTTGTACAGTGGCAATCACAGACCATTGCCAGAGTAACTCTGGGTTGAAAAAAATGGGGAGGAGGCACAAACCAGGAAGCTAAGGAACTAGCCTTTCCCAGGTCTTCACTGAAGGGCAAATAACTTAAGGAGGAGACACAACAAACAAACAACAAAAACTCTCAATACGGTTTGAGAGGGGAGACAATTTCTTACTGATACACTTCCTTCAAACCACAGATAAGAAGTTCTAGGAGTGAGGAGGTTTGATTTACACAGCAGTAGAAAACAAGAAGAGCAGACTTGTGGGGCTGGACAAGCCCAGTGCTTTGATTAGATGTAAACCAGCCTGCCTGGCAGTCATAGAGTGGTTATGAATCACCTGCCCCAGTTCTGCATCTGCTCAGACCTCTTCATCTTAATCACCTTTAGGTTTCTCTAAACCCTGTGCTCCCTGCTGTGGGGAAGCAACATGGCAATTCATGTCCTTTGTAACTGAGAAAAGATGAGAAATTCCCCTGTGGAATATTTTCTTTTTTTCCTCTAAAGTTCATCATGTAGGGAAAGAAGGGAGAAAACTCAGACCTCCATTTTATCAGGGGCCTTTTCAGGTAGTCCGAGATTAAAATATGTATCTAGCAGATGCTTCTTGTATTCTTCCAAGTCCTACTGACTCTAGAGAGCCATCGACTTCTTAGGAAGTGCCACATCCATCACATAATTAGGACATATATAAGGTGTCTGTAGGTAGCCATGGTGTCCCTGGGGGAGCCGAATATATCCAGGATCATATGTATGCATCCCATGAGTGTGGGTGCTCATCCATGAGCAAATCAGACACAGGGCCAACAGAAGAACAGCAAAGGCCTTTGTCACTGTCAGACTCAGAGTCGGCACAGCCATTTCTGACAAGAATGCAGGCTTTCCTTTTCAGTTCCTCTCTCACTGGAGGCTGTGTTAAAAGGCTGTGCTCTTAAGGATTGTGGGGCTTTCTTCACCATCCTTTAACATTCTTGTGTGACCTGGGGTTTGCCTATATTTTATTCTATTAAAATAAGCAAAACAAATGTTAGGAACAAATCTTAAAAAATATGCCTACCAGTCTCAAAACAAATACACACATCAGAAATGAGGATAACCTCACTGGGAAAGAAAAACCATACAGTAGATTCTGAGTTTTCTTCTGGTCTCCGTACTGTCCCAGAGCTACTGTTGCCCTGGTGATGTGCATGGAGACATGTCCACACAGGATCAGATTACTGTCATTCCTAGCCCCTTGATGGCTATTCTAGTCCAAGGCATTTGTGTGAGAGAATCTGCAGGGGGCTCTACTTCAAGAGGCTCCTATGACCTGGCCAGGCCCAGACCCAGTGCATCCATACTGTGAGGAAGAAGGTCTCCTTACCCTTTGACCCTTAACATCTGGTCAATGGTGTCTGGGAGAGGGGTACCGAAGCTTTCTGGGAAGAACAAGGTGAGGATGGCTGTCAGGATGGTCAGACTTCCCATGAGAATGTAGGGCAGGAAGCGATCATAGGCACCTGTGGCAGAGCAGACAGAAGCCCCAGCCCCGGGCTGCAGTGAGACTTGGTCTCCCTCTATCCTTTCACGCTACCAGGACTCTATAAAGGGGTCACCCTCCTTGCGGGCCTCAGCACTTCCCTCAGTCTGAGATGCCAGATTGGAATCTTGCACCTAGACACTCAGAACCCACAGCTGGCACAGGCATGCCCAGAGGGCCAGCCGTGCCCCTCTGGTGCCAAGGAGGGATGCAGGGGGAGCAGAGGAGCCGAGCCATGATGATTAGTCTATTTCTCAATGCTGGGTTTCCAAGGAACACAAGGTACTTGTCCAAGGATAGGAGTAACTTCCACCTCTGCAGATGTGTCACAACTTGTTTGATTTGCCTTCAAGTTGGGCAAAAGGAATTTCTACTTATTAGGTCTATGCCACATGCTCACAAAGCACTCTGGGTATTCTCAGGGCAGGTGCCAGTCCTCTCCAAAGGTGTGCTGGCTAGGGGTGTGCAGGGAAACAGCAGCTGCCATGACAAAATAATTCTGAGGAAGAGAAAACTGGTGCATGGCTACATAAAGTGACACCAGCCTGTGTTAAGTCCTCCAAGCTACAATAATCGTCAGTGTATCACACGCCTTGAATGAACATCTTTCCCCTCATCTTTCCTGATCCCAAGAAGAAACATCTCCAGTTAAGTTCTCTGGCTCCCTAAACCTTTCTGACTTTTCTTAGGATAAAGAAATTATGCTCTCTGATGGAGGGCCTGTGGTGGCCAAAACAGAAGCAAACTCCTCTTTCTCATCCATCTCTAGCTCCTCTATAGGTAGTTTTCTGTTTGGAAGTGAGAGCCTCCCCCATAGTGCACTGGGACAAGATCCCTCCCCAACCACAGCCCCAGTACTGGATGGATCCCCTGTGTTCTCTGTGCTTCTTTTCCTGCGAACAAGCCACCTCCAGCTCACATTAAAGCTGATTAGTGCTTCTGTCCCACACTCCAGTGTGCACTTGGCCCAGGGAACTTACCAAGGTAAACGAAATAGGGAGACAGGATGCTGCCCAGGCGGGATGCTGTGGAGCTGACTCCCACACCCATGTTTCTGACCACTGTGGGGTACAGCTCGGCTGTGTACACGTAGACCATGGAGAAGGCGGAAGTGATGCCAAACTTGCCCATCATCACCAGGACTGTAGCCAAGTAATACAAGTCTAGAGGGCCAAAGGAAAAAAAGCAGACACTAATTCAGGCTATGCTGCTGTTGAGAGTTCCATTTCCTTTTTTTGCCTGAAACAAACACCTGGCCTCTAAAATGAACTCATTTTAGAGGGCAGGTGTTTTGGGGTCAGTTTCTACAACTTCTTGAGATAAGGGACCATACCCAAGATTTCCCTCCAAGGTGGTTACTAAGAGAAGACTGGGGACCTACAACTATGTGGACATATACTGTCCTCAACTTAAAAGCCACAAGAGTTAAGCTCTTCACAGCCCAATCAAACTGCCTTCCAGTCCAGAAGTCATTACAGACATGTCGGCTGGGGAGTTGGCTTGTCACTCCAGAACTTCAGATTGCAGGCACTGCAGGATTAACTAATGATTCTAGATGAGTGGAGAACTCAACTCTAACTCTCTTCATGGTTTCATTCTACCTAGACCTCAAAAAAATTTAAAAACCATCCAAACCTTGGGATGATACTCCAATCTATCCTTCTCGCTGTCCAAAGACGGAGACATGAGGGTCCCTCTGAGCACAGATGTGAACCTTTACATCCACTCCTGGCCTCCACAATATATGCTCTGCTCCTATGCAGAGGGTTCCTAGCCTGATGGGACCCAAAGTGACTACCAGAGGATCCCAAACCTGTGGGTGCACTGAGGACTGTGGGCACAATGATGGACAGATGAGGGCCCACTGACTCTCCTAAAAAGGGTCAGAAAGGGCTCTTCCCTCCAACCTGTGGGATATGAAAACAATTTTAAAAAGAAAACCCTGCCAATGGCCTCTGGGACCTCCCCTTCCTCTCTTCCTCTCAGTTTTTGCTAGTTCCCTCAAGCATGCCAGGCTCACTCCCTGGCAAGTCTTTGCTTGTCGCTTCTTCCTGAAATGTTCTCCTGGACTTTCTCATGGCTGAACTGCCCTCTGTTTAGGGAGCTGCTCATGACCACTCTTATGTAAATTTGCTCCCCACTGTAGTTTATTTCTATTCATAGGAGGCAAGACAATCTGAAGAGTAATGAACATTTTGTTTTCTCAACTCTGATGTGGGCTTCGTGAGGACTTGGGATCTTTGCCTGACTTGTTTACTTCTGTATCATTAGTACCAAGCCCAGTGCCTAGCCCACAGCATGTGCTCCACAGCTATTGGCTGAATAAATAAAGCAGGGCTGGGGAAAGTAATGGGGATGGTCCCCCCCCCCCCATTCTGGAGAGGAAAATGCATGTGAATGCATTAACGTGGATTTAGAGTATAACAACAGCTCCAATGGGGTTCCTTCCCACCCCTTCAAATCCCTGGCCATAAAGAATGTTCTGGTCTCACGAGGTACTTTCTCTCGGTTTTCAGGCTAAGAATGCATTTATATGCAGGGGATCTGTGATGCACTTAATTTTATTCTTTTTATTAATTAAGGAAGATAGCCTGGTAGAGAGTAAGTGACTCAATGAAGACCCAAGACTGCTGATGCACATGTTCCCTACCTGGGGGCACCAGTTGCACGAAGAGAAGGACACTGCCACCCAGGAAGAGGGCAGTGGCCATGGAATAGCGCCGGGGCACATGTTGCAGCAGCAGCCAGGCCAACACGTATGCTGGAACTTCAATAACCGCCGAAAGGAAGCAGTTCACATAAATGTCCCCATGCAAGTTAGGAGTATCAAGGGAAAGTCCAAAGTAGCCCACTGAAATGGTCAGCCTGCAATGGAATGCAGAAAAAAGCTGGAGAAGCAGTATCCATCTCTCCCACCTGCACAACTTGAAAAATGCAATGACTTCAGGAGGTTCCAAGCTACTGTAAGCAGAGACTAGGAAGACAGCAGATTTAACCCCATGCCTTACTTCACAGAACAAAAGATAACTCCTCCCAGCCCAAGTGGTACAATAAGTTCCTGGCTGGTGTCCTTTCTTTTTTTTTTTTTTTTTTTTTTTTAATATTTTGTTTTGTTGTAGATGAACACAATATCTTTATTTATTTTATGTGGTGCTGAGGATCGAACCCAGTGCCTCACATATGCGAGGCAAGTGCTCAACCGCTGAGCCATAGCCTCAGCCCCTGGCTGGTGTCCTTTCAGAGCATGCCAAATACCAAGTGTCCCAGCCAAAGGACTAGATTTACCTCACTAAAAGAAATATTCTAAGCCAGGTGCAGTGGTGCATACCTGTAATCCCAATACTCTGGGAGGCTGAGACAGGAGGATTGTGAGTTCAAAGCCAGCCTCAGCAATGGCAAGGCACTAAGGAACTCAGTGAGACCCTGTCTCTACATAAAACACAAAACAGGGTTGGGGATGTGGCTCAGTGGTTGAGCGACCCTGAGTTCAATACCTGGTACCACAAAAAGAAAAAAAAATTCCAACCTGCATTTCAGCCTCAAAACCCCTAAGATGAAGCCTTTTCAGAAGCCTACTTCTCTACTTTATGAACCTCCTCAAACCTTGCAGAAGGAGCTAGGGAATGAGTGAGGCAGCAGACACCAAGTCAGGAGTGACAGGATTGGAAGGATAATATAAATAAGGTGCATTGTTATGTAAAACATTTGGAGAAAGATCCCCAGCAGATGATTAGTGGTGACCAGCCAGTAAGGGGCTGGTTAGAGGCAGCTGACACCAACCCCACTGTACTGTTGAGATGAGAGGGAGCTCCTGATGGCAAAGCCACACTGTCTCTCATCTGCATGCCCCCCACTGTGTCCTTACTGGGCCCTTACTGGGCCCTCTCCTCAGGAAGCATTCTCTGTTGATGTCCCAGACCTTTATGCTGTTACCATGAAGGAAAAGAGTATGTCCACAAGTCCCTGGGAAATTTAGAGCAGGGAGGAGGGGCTGGGTGAACCACAAAGTGGGTGACTCATCACAGGCTGGCATGTCTAAGAACAGGACACACACTAGTCTTGTCTTGAGGCAGACCTGGGGAGCAGTGCCCTGCCCCAGGGGACTGTGGTCCATTCCTTGGAAATGAGTGACTCACAGTGTGTCTTACTGAGCAAAATGGCTGGCTGCCCCAAAGCTGGTTGGTAATAAGAGCTCTGAAATGAAGCTGCCTCTGCCCTCCTCATCCATCTTACCACCATTAACCCAGCAGGCTTGGAGTCTCCTATAATCCCAGGGTCTAGATATGAGAAAAAGCTATCCAGGCTCTCAGATGCGTTCCTTCTCTCAGGTGACTCACACATTCCTTCCTGACACTTCGTGAAATGCCATGTTAGAAGGGACTTGGCGAGGACATCTAAGCCATGGCCCTGACTCCAGGATAGTCTCTGAACATCCCAGAAGGAGCATGTCCCACTTCTACATTTCCAGAAAGTCCTTAAAAGTCTCTGCAGCCTAAAAGACAATGCGTCCTCACTCAGGTCCTTCTTAAAAGCCCCATCTGGCCTGCTCAGACATTATCTGTGAATAGGTAGAAGGGACAACTGAACAAGGACTCAAAGTAAGTAATGATTCACCTCAGGACCTGGGGACATCCCCAAAGATCTCTATTTCTCAAACAGCCTCCACCATAGTTTTCATTCTCTTTTCTGAGGTTCTGTCACATTAAGAATTATGACATGCGCATTTCTTCCATCCATCACAGGACATATGCCTTTTATTTTCTGATGACACAGTCTCAATTTGCATCTGAGGTATGTCTGCAAATAAGAGGCCCAAGAGCCACCTCCAGAAGCTGGTTGCCTTCCTGTCTAGAAGCCTCAGGTAGGTCTCACTTACGCACCACAGGATTATGGACATGATGGTGACTATTCGGATATTCCGGGTTCGGAGCAGATCCACGATGCGGTGGGATTGCTGCTTCTTGGAACATAGATCTTGTAACTGCAGGGACAATATGATTGAGGGCACAGGAAGGAAAGAAGGTTGAAAACTCAGAACATCCAGTAACAGAACCCAAACCTGGCATCTTAGCTATCTGCTTCTGAGTTAGGGAGTGTGCTACCTTTCTTTCTTAAAAAGGACAGTAGCATAATGACTATTTTGGGCTGCTAAAGCTTCCCTAGGTCTTTGTCAATAATAAAGACAATGAAAATGAGAAGTAACGGTAGGTGATCAGTTCCTCAAAGGGCACAGTGAAGTCGGAGGCCCACGCTGACAGTTCCCTGGCATCCCCATCCGCCCATCAGTGGCCACATTCCAGGGAGGTCTCTACGCATTCCTTCCTTAGGCTGGCTCCCTGCCCTCTGGGTCAAAGAGAGAAACTGGCTGTGCGGTTTATTGATATGACATTTTAAAAGGATTCATGTTTTAAGTCCTCATACCATGTAGCTATTGGTCTGCTTCCAGAGGGAAAAATTCAAATTGAAAAACAGGAAAATTGACCTGAGCTTCACCCAGCGTAACTTCCTATGAAATTCGGCACAGCCAAGGCCATTAATAAACCACATGTCTAAACATACTGATGTTGCTTTCTTAAGCAAACCCAGCTTTGGAGCTTGTTTTTCCCAAGTTAGCAGTTCAACAAAAGGTCAGCTTTGGACTTAAAAGATCCCCTGAAATAGCCTCATTTCCTCAGAGATGCCAGTGGGGCTCATGGGTTCAGAGACTGGCTCCTCACTTAAAAGTCACCAAAGCCAACTCATCTTAAAACCTGTGCAACACTCCTGCCCTGACCTCTGCTCCAGAGCCCTTTCCAGTACATGCTGAGCGAGAGCTGTTGCTAAGCCACCACTTAAGTGGGACGTCATCAAGGCTGTAGTTGGTCACCGTCCTCTTCTAACTGGTCTCTCTTGAGCCTAGAGTCTATATCCTGAGCCCTGAGCATCTCTAATACACCTGCTGCTCACACTTCAGCATGACTGCTCGAGGCTGTTCCCACAGCCAGTCTCTAGTCTTCCTGTCAGACCCCAGACAAATTCCGGAACCATATCAGCCAGCGTTTATAGCTCTTAACCTCTTCTTGTAGTCATGAATCTGAGGGGAATGTTTGCTGCAGAGGGGCAGAAGGAGAGGGAACAGGAAGGAAAAGCAAGAACCAGGAACAAGGCAGAGCCAAGAAGCACTCTTGGTGTGTGAGAACAGGGTTTGCAGGAAGTGCAGAGGAAGAAATGGACTTCAGAAGGGATCTGGCTTCAAAATGATATGCAACAACTAACCACTGGAGGGTGGAAAGAGGCTGAACACTGCCAACGGCAAATCTATTTGTGTGGTTTTTTTTTTTTTTTTTTTTTTGGTACTGCAGATTGAACTCAGGGGTTCTCGACCACTGAGCCACATCCCCAGCCCTATTTTGTGTTTTTTATGTAGAGACAGGGTCTCACTGAGTTGCTTAGCACCTCGCCTTTGCTGAGGCTGGCTTTGCACTTGCAATTCTCCTGTCTCAGCCTCCCTAAGTGCTGGAATTACAGGCGTGTGCCACCACACCCAACTGTATTTGTGTTTTTTATGCTATGTACTAGATTATCTTTTGAAGATGACAAATCACCTTAGGCATAAGAAACAATGATTTCCTGAAATGCTGACATTGTGAAAGGTCTATTTCACATAAAGGGTGTATTTTATTTATTTTATTACATGATTGCCTAGAACGAAAGTAAAATGTATGAAAATCTAAAAACCATGGGGAAAGAGAACCATGTTAGGCAGTTAGAACCTATTCCTTAACTTCTGAGTAGTAAAACAGGGCCTGTCTCAGGGAGAGGTGGGGCTATGTGCTGGATCCTCAAATCACGACCAGCATAGGCCCACCAGTTCCCATGGTGCTTACCTCACTAGGGTCAAAGATGGTGGTGGGTGCAACGATCCCATTGATTTTGGCAGCCCTGCGAATGATCACCTCTGCCTCTTTGTATCGTCCCTGAGAGATGAGCCATCGGGGGGACTCAGGGATGAACCTAGAAGTACAAACACAATCTCAGTGAGACCTCCTGTCCAACAGCTGTCCAGCAGACCAGTATGGCATAATTGGAAGGGGAAAATGAGGTTTCAGACCCAGAGCTAGGTTTGTAGAGTGTTAGATGTTCACAAACCAGAAATAAAGAGATGGTCTACACTCAGTAATAACCTGAGGTGCCAGCTTTGGGGTCGGCTACAGTGTATAAAACTAGAGGAGGTCCCTGCACAGGCTGAGGGGATTCCTACACTGGCTGGCCATCTCCATTTATGAAGAGTGGTGGTGCCCCCTGCTGGTTCTAAGAAGACAGGTACAAGATGGGATCTTGAAGCCTGGCTTCTGTTGAGGGCTTAGCCAGCCCAGAACCTACTATACCCACTCTCTGTCTCTAGCATCCATAGAAGCTTCTGCACTGGCCCATTGATCTCTATTTTCTCCTCACCCTTCCCCTAACTTATCCAATAGACTTGTTGGTCTCTGTACCTAGAGCAGCCTGGAGCCTTGGCACTCACCATAACCAGGTAGCCCTAGAGACATAACAAGGTCCCAAGATGAGGTGTTTCCTTTCCTTCTATGCCCTGAAATGTTCTCCACTCCTCATGGGCCAGTGATCTCATCTTCCCTTTCTCTAAGGGGTGATTCCCGCCTCACTCCTCTGACAAATGGCCTCTGCACCGCCATCCCGAGGACGATCACTTTTGTAGCACTCCCTCATCTCCCCATACCTAAGGATGAGGCCCCAGCAACACACCGCCAGGACCAGGGCCTTGCTCTGTTGTCCTGGGGTCTGAGAACTCCCTGGGAGGTCACACTGGACCCCAGCTTCTCACAGCTACATCTCCTCACACTCTGTTGATGACTTGGGATTGTTTTGTTTTGGCTCTCCACATGTGAAGAGAGACTTTGAAATGATTTATAAATCACACTTCCTGTCTCTGGGAGCCCAGATGGAGATAGGAGGACTGCTGCTGCCCTCTAGTGAACGCCAGATGGAAGGAAGGCTGCACTGGGTTCAGGGCCACACTCACCACCAGAGCGCAGCACACAGCACCCCGGGCACCGTCAGTGCCAGCAGCAGCATCCGCCAGTCTCTGATGAAGTAAGCAAACAGCGGCAGCACCATGTAGCCAAAGGCATAAAATATGCACACTCCTAACGTGGAGAATATAATACGAATTGACTTGCCAAGAATTTCAGTTCCTGTTCAAAACAAGGGAGGAGTCTAGTTAGCACTTTAATTTGGGTTATTTCCTTATTAATCTTCCATGGTATTAGTTTCAACATAGAGACAAGAAGGCAGCCAGAATGATTTCTGTGTTCCCAAGCCCTCGGGAGGAGATGGGATCTGAACCCAGTCCAGTCTGACCGACTCCTGGGGGTGCTTTCCTGGGGCCCCTCCACTCCTTAGCCATAGTTAGTTCTATGGTGAAAATGTCACCACTTTCTTCAGCCATATGCTAGATACATGTTAGCACCCTTCAGTTCCTCACATGAGGAAGAAATCATTAAAGGCAAAGTCATTACTAAGTCCACACATGCTGACTATTTTCCTTCGAGGAAAAAAGATTCTATTACATATGAAAAGAAAAAAAAATAATCCTTTCAACAATATAACCCAAGGAACTCAAAGACTTTATTAGCTAGAGTCAGATTTCTCCAAACAGTGAGACTGAAACCTTTTCAGTGAGAACAGGCTGGACTGTCTGAGCAAAACCCTGCAGTGTGTCCTCTGAATCAAAACCTGAAGGTGACTGAGGCCCATTTATTCTCATCCACAGATATCACTGGCCACAGTGCTCTGCAGAGGTAGCAGTTCTCTTCCCTGGCAAGCCTGCCCATCACAGCCCTTACTTCCCCAGCATGCCTCCATCTTGCCCCAGCTACTTCAGTCTGTGCAGTGGCAGGCTTTTTAAAAAGGATGCTTTCTGGTGAGTTCTAGCAAAATGGCAAAAAGTACTAATAAGACCAAGGTGCCACACCTTGGAGATCAGCAAAGAACTAGAAATCAGAAGTCAGGCTATTGTACCACTGGGGATCCAAGGCTGGTCACTTGTCTGGCTCAGTTTCCTTGCTGATAAACTGGGTTCACCAGGAAGTTCTGGCCAGTGTTGCTAAAGACCATTTCTCCTTGAGGAACATCAGAGCTGTCTCCAGAAAGGCAGGTGGTGGGATGACAGTGAAACAGGATTGAGTACTCAACTCCAACTTGATGGCCATACCCAGGACAAATGCTGCCACATAGTTGGAGATCTGGCCCATGCCTACAAGGACAAACAGCACGGTAAACATCTCGAAGTTCTTTGAGAAGATCTGCAGGAAGCTGAAGCCTGTCTGCATGGCCATGGTCACAAACAGCACATTCTTCCGACCAAACCTGGAAAGGAAAGGAGAGTCACAGAGAACCAGCTTGGATAGGCAGCAGAAAGGGGCTCCATCAAGAGGAGGGGATGTGGGCAATGTTGCCAGGGTACCCAGTGCCCATAGAGTCACAGGTTCCCACTCCCCATGCTCTTACTCCTTCCTACTTCGCAGAACCAACATGCAGCCTGGACACTAGGGTCATTCAAAAGGCAGTGCCACAGTTATGATAATGACAGCAGAGGATTGAAACACATCAATTATGCTTAAATCCATACATTCATAATGATATTTTTTAAAGAGTCATGTCATCTACAGTGATGATTTGACTTCTTTCCTTCCTATTTTTCTTTCTTTTATTTCCTTCTTTTGCCTAATTTCTCTGGCTAGAATTTCTAGCACTGTATAGAATAAGAGTGATGAAAATGTTCATTCTTATCTTATTTGAGATTTTAAAGGAAATGCTTTCAGTTTTTTCCCATTCACTATGATGTTGGCTTTGGGTTTGTCTATAAAGCCTTTATGATGTTGAAGAAAGTGCTCTCTATGCCTAGTGTCTTGGATGTTTTACCATGAATGGGTGCTGAAGTTTGTCATATATTGAGATGACTATATGATTTTTGTCCTTAATTCTATTTATGTGATGAATTATACTTATTGATTTGCATATGTTAAATCACCCTTGCATCCCTAGAATAAAACCAACATGGCCATAATGCATAATCTTAATGTGTTGTTCAATAGAATTTACTAATATTTCGTTAAGGATTTTTGCACCTAAGTTTATCAGGGATATTGGTCTATACTGTCTGTAGTTTTCTTTCCTTGACGTAGCCTTATTTGGTTTTGGTATCCTTTGAGGAACATCAGAGCTATCTCCAGAAAGGTGGGTGGTGGGATGACAGTGAAACAGGATTAAGTACTCAACTCCAACTTGATGGCCATACCCAGGACAAATGCTGGCTGGGTGATACTGACTTCATAGAATGAATTTGGAAGTGATCAGCCCCTTTCTATTTCTAATAATTTCAGGAATATTGGCATTAGCTCCTCTTTGAAGTTCTTGGAGAATGCATATGAGAGTTCATCTAGAAGCCTTGTTTTTAAAAAATGTTTTTAGTTATAGATGGACACAATATCTTTATTTTGTTTATTTATTTTTATGTGGTGCTGAGGATCAAACCCAGTGCCTTACATGTGCGAGGCAAGTGCTCTGCCACTGAGCCACAACCCCAGCCCCAGCTTTTTTTTTTTATATGACTGTTTCTATCCCATTTTTGTTATTGGTTGGGTTAGGTTATAAGCAATCCTTTTGGTTTATTTTTGGCAGGTCTGTACCTGTCTAGAAATGTATCCATTTCTTCCAGATTTTCTAATTTATTGGAGTTTAAAATTTCAAAATGACCCCTAATGATGGACCTTTCTCTTGGTCTGCTCAGACTTACATAGTAGTATCTTTGGGAAACATATTAACAGATACAGCCAAAATAATGCTTCACCAGGTTTCTGGTCATTCATTCTACCCAATGTGATGCAGTTATCTTGTGTAAACCCCAAATACACTAATCTGTTCCCTAGAATTAGCTTTCTACTCCTCTTATATAGTCTATTTTTTAAATGGGAATCTTGTTTTGGGGGATTTTTGCTTTCAGGATTTCAACATTCAGGATTTTAATCTTAGAATTATGATTTTCAGGATTTTAGACTTTAGGGATTATGGCATTTGGGATTGTGTCTTCAGGGATTCTGATTGGCACCCGTGAGGCTGTAGTTATTTTAAGAGTCACACTAGTTAGTGGTTACTTATGGGTGAGGGAGGGTGCTGTAATTGAGATGGGGCACCTGGACAGGGCTTCTTGGTAGACAACAAAGTTCTATTGCTTGCTTTGGAGGGGGTTACAAGATTATTTTCCTGGAATAATTCCTTAAGTCACACATTTGTTCTGTGTAGTTTTCCGTATCTAGTCTCATTCTGAAATTGAAAATACAAGTTGGTGTTTTGTTTTGTTTTTGATGGGTTCACTTTAAATAGAGTACCACAAACCAAAAGAACAGTCAATCCAGTAGGAAGCTACAGATCCAGCTTACATCTAACCAGCACCAGCTGACACCCACCATTATTCAGTGAGTGTATTGAGTATCTATTGTCCTAGACACTGGGGACATTGCTTAAAAAAAGATACACTGTTTCAACCCTCTAGAAGATTATAGTCTAGTTGATGAGATGAACATCAGTCACACTTTCATCAACCAGACAAACTGCTGAATACGCCATTACATAACCCACACAAGTGCACTGAAGAAAGGGCTCCCAGGTCCACAGAAGCTCAACAAAGGAACCCATCCAGGACTGGGATGGTGCTGGTGACCGGGCATGGGGGGGGGGGTGTCTCCCTGACACCAGGACAATGATGAGGCCCGAAGGGAAAGTAGCTGTTGAAAACAGGGGATTAAGGGCGTAGGAACTAAACTTTCAAAGATACTTAGTCTAGTGCTGAAGGGAGACCAACATAAATCCTATGACAACACTTCTACCAACTTTTGATAGGTGCTATGAAGCAAAGTCACAGGAACCAGAGTAATGTAAACCTGCTATCCTGAGGAGTCCTGGGGGTAGGGTGGGGAACACCTTAGACTCTGAGAAGGACACACTACTATGGCTGGTGAGGCTAGCATCATCTATGCACAGACTTCAGAGGGAGGCAGGAACCAGACTGCATGAGCCCTGCAGCTGTGCAAGAGAATTTGGTGATTTTCCTCAATGCAACAGTTTTTTCTTTTCTTTCTTTCTTTCTTTCTTTTTTTTTTTGACTGTCACAACTCAGGCAGGGGGTGCTACCAGCATCTAATGGGAGAGGCCAGAGATGTGGATAAGTATTCTAAAAAGCCTAGGATAGCTTCCTACCACAAAGAATTACTTGGCTCAAAATATTAATAGGACTGCGTTGAGAAACCCTGCTGGAGAAGGAGATGCCAATTCCACCTGCATTGTTCTGTAATGAGGGTGTTCTACATCAGTCAAGGGAAGGTCCCTAACTACACAGCAGACTGGTATAACCTCTGCTCCACTTCCCTATCCAAAGGTTCCCTACAATGGTAGAGAAAAGAAGGTTCAGGAACCCCTTTTGCCTCGTTGCAGCTTTGAAAGCAGGATGGGCCACCAACAGCTCTATTGGAGCCACCCGCGAAAGTTCGGCCAGGGTTCTCGCTCTTGCTGCGTGTGATCAAACCGGCACGGTCTGATCTGGAAATACGGCCTCAACATGTGCCAGCAGTGTTTCCGTCAGTATTTGAAGGATATAGGCTTTATTAAGTTGTACTAAGTAATCTTCCTCGAATGGATTGCCCAAGACAGCCACCCACTGAAAGAGAACATGTTAGTACTTTGTACACAAAATAAAATTCTAAAAAACTTCCAAAAAAAAAAAAAAAAAAGAAGGTTCAGGAAGCTCTTATGGACTTGCTTTTAAGTTTCTATGCAAAGTGGTAAACACACACATTTCTACAAAAAACAGAAAATATTAGTGCTTCTCAGTGCTATGCCTCTCATGATTCACAAAGATTACTGAATAATGTCAGATAAAAGGCTTTAGCAATCCAGGGTTATTTAAATTGCTCTTGAACTTCAGACTTAATAATATGCCAGAAAGAAGGGTAAACCTTTGTCCCATATCAGGAGTTACTGCTCATATCCTAGACAACCAGTTGAAGGCATGAATCCATTGCTCTTAGGTAATTTCTTTGGCTTATTTAGAGGTGGTGAGGTCAGAAGTCGTCAATCCCACAGAGCATTAGGACTTATCGGGGGATACAGACAAGCTTGAGGGGTAGTATTGGGAGCTAATGGCAGGGGCTGCAGTTAGATCAGCTACACTTTAACTATTTCATTTCCTGGACTTAACTTATCCTACTTAAAAAAATTTCTGCTACCAAAATTTTAAAAAAGGTTTGAAATGCAGTATGTTAGCCCTTCTGTAGAATAAGGTGATCCTCAATATACTCAAGAATTTTGTTTCCTTTGTTTCCTTGGAAGTAGACCTTTTGGAGACTTTCCTCAGGTGACCATGGTGTTACATGGTAAGCAAGTTCTTAAGATGACTCAAAAAATTTACTTATCCCATGACACAGTTGATCCAGAAAAACATTGATTTTCCACTGTGAACTTGGGATAGCTCCTCTCTGTTTTTCATATCAACACAATTCCTTTAAGCCTCAGTTGTCATTCCACCCCCAGAGAGTTTCACCCCGTCTCCTAAGCTCAGTCCTGACCCTCCCCTTCTTATTCTGCACTCTCCTCTGGCCCTTACATCCATGTTTGAGGCTCCGATGAGGGAACTACATGTGACAAGTTCCTAAATACATTTCTCCAGCCTTAACCTCTCTCATGGTGCACCACACCCATACATCCAAACACATACTAAATTTCTCCACTTAGGTGTCTCATAGTTACCCCAAATTTAGTATGTTCTGGTTAAATCAATATCTCCAGCAGATATGGTTCTCTTCCAGCATTCTCCGTCTTTCACCTCGTTAGGCAGGCCAAAAACCTTCCTCCCCTCACTTTACATTCAGCCTATCAGCCAAGTCCTATTGACTTTAGCCCCTCACTTGTCTCACCCTAAGCCAAGCCACCATCATCTTTTGCATGGATTACTGTGAAAATCTCTTAATTTGTCTTTTCACAATCCCTCCTGCTTCCCATCAATCCTTCCTCCACAAGGCTGTCACATCTTTTATTTTTAAATATTTTTTTAGTTGATAGACCTTTATTTTATTTATTTATATGTGGTACTGAGAATCAAACCCAGTGCCTCACAGATGATAGGCAAGCACTCTACCACTGAGCTATGACCCCAGACTGGCTGTCACATCTTTAAAAAACACAAATCTGCTTGTCACACTCCTTCAATAGCTCCCCACTGCTCTGTCACTGAAGCCTGAACTCCTCACCATGGTGTGCTAACCTTTGCTTGCCCTTCTGGTCAGCCTCTGCCTGCCTGGCAGCCCTCATTTCTATACCACTCTCTGTGTCTCTACCACACTGAACTTTTATTTATTTTTTCTCTGTTCTTAAGCCTTTTGTCTAGGCTTTAGTACATGCTGTTCTCCCTGCCCAGAATGCTCCCTTTCTCTCTACCTTTTCAGTTAGCTAATTTCTACTCATCTTTCAACTCGCAGCTTATGCTTCACTCCTCAGGGAATCGTCCTGTGACTCCCCTTTAGACACTCTGTAGCATCCTGTACTTCTCTGTATCACTCCCCATGGCCAAGGATAACAATCATTTTCTCATCAGTAGTAGAATACATTCTGCCTTGCTAGAAGGTGAGTTCTAGGAGAGCAGAGCCTTGGAGCAGTAGTCCACACAAATTGGAGGAGCAAGACTATCTGGGTCTAAAGCCTAACTTTGACCTTGTTGCTGAGCATCCTTGGGCATATACATTATTTAACCCGTATTTCACGTCTCCATTTATAGAGTGGGAATAATGATAGTTCCTACTTCCTAGGATTATGAGGACACAATTATTTGGTTTTCTAAAAAATCCATATAGTACTTATGACAGGGTGTGGCATGTATTAGGCACATGTATATTAAGCCAATAAACAATTAGTCAATGCTTATTACTAGATAAAAGACCTAGAGACGTGAAGGTCTTTCCTGGACAAGGGCAAGTGTCTCTGACCCAGCTAGAATTGTCAGTCTGTGGTCAGTCTATTGAACTCTTTAATGCTTACTGGTAACTGCAGAAATTTTTCTGATGTTAATCACTAGATGACATTCTGGAAAAGACAGATTTAGTGAGAAATTCACATAAATTTTTCATGAGGAAAGATTGACAATAACGCATAGACGCAAATTAGGCCAATACATCACCCTGAGTTTGTGCCACAAAATAAAGCAGAATTGTCCCTAATGGAGGATGTTCTCATCCTTAACTTCTCTATGAGAGCCCAACCAGGCAGGAGGATGTTGGTTCACCTTTTTCTTGGGTGACAAAGATTCTATGGGCATCCCCTTTGTGCCACTGTAGCCAAGGACTTGCTGAAGGCTACTCTTTTCAACTTTAGGCTTCTGTGACAGACCCCAAAGCTCCAGAGAAATAAATATAACACAGTGGACCCCTCTGTAGGGTTGGGGGTCTTATATACAGTTCCTAATGTTTTGCACATAATTTCAATGGATTTTTGGATACCCTAAGCCAGAATGGACCTCGAGTTAAAATTTTTAGAACTGGGCTGGGGTTGTGGCTCAGTGGTAGAGTGCTTGCCTCGCACCTGTGAGGCACTGGGTTTGATCCTTAGCACTACATAAAAAATATAATAAACAAAATAAGGTTATTGTGTCCATCTACAAAAATATTTAAAAATATTTAAAAAAAAAGTTTTAGAATTATGCTAATACCTTGCTTATGACAAATGGGTAAAGATAATATTTATTCTTCTTATCTTACAGTAAGTGCCATAATCACAGGCCTCTTAGTTAAGGGGCCTCAGCCTTGTGGACATAAAAGAATTCTGCACTTCACACCTCTGATGGCCGGTGAGATCTCTCACCTTGCACAGAGAATGCTGGTCTTCTTGGGAATTCAGAGGTGGCTACCATGGTACCACCTAAAGATCTCCAAGACAGTACATGTGCCTGGTGTCAGCCTCTTCTATCTCAAGGACATCAGAGTGCCAAATCATCCAATGAAGTTAGCCAGGCTAGTACATAAGTGAATCATGGCATAAAAGATGGTCACTACATCATGAATACACTCAGCTTTGATAGCTCAGGTTTCTTTACTTGGCAAGAGTTAAAGAGTAGGAATGAGAAATGTTAGCCCATTTGACTTGGTATGGAGTCTAAACTAGACACAGCTTCCTGTTCTTTTAAAATATAAGGCCCTAAGCTGAAAGAACACTACAGACTGAAGTCAAGGCCAGGCATCTGATACTTGTTTGGTGCTGTGGTGCCCTGAAGCTGCAGGAGGCAGACACCTTACCTGTCTGAGAGCTGCCCAGAAATGAAAGAGCCCAGCAGCACACCCACAAAAAACATGGAGATGGAAAGTGGGGGCTTCCAGTCATCTTCACACACCAGGTTCCACTGAAAGAGGAGCAAAAGGATATATCATTCATCTCTTTGAAAAAAGGTCTTAAATTTAAGATTTCTTGGAAAATGAAATCAGGATATCCTATATCCCTGCATGCTCTGGTGAAGCAACTCACATAGGCAATGGTTCACCTGAGCAGCAGAGTAGAGAGCAGGTGACCTCTCCCTCCCCATCCTATCTTTCATAGCTTGGGCCCCTTATCTTGCTTCCAGTAAGGAGGAAAGACAGGCAGGGAGTAGCATTCTGCCCAGATGCCCACCTCATGTGAGCAAGGTCTCTTATGCTCATGCGTAAGAATCTGAACAGAGTCCAGAACTGTGGAAGAGGCAGGGTACTCTTACTCAGTGGGCTTCAAGCCATTGGAGGAGTGAGGGTGCAGCGAGCCTAAGAGTCAAAGCATCCTACAAGGGACTGAGTACAGTGTATACCATCTGCTTAGACACCTTTTAAGAGTGTCTTAGCTCCTTCAGCTCTGCTCACACTCCCAACCTAGGCCAATGACCTCTATCCTCCTTTTGACACTTAGAACCAGAATCCAAATGCTGCACACCAACAATACTATGTCCAACTACAGTGAGAGCTCTAAGCTAGGAGTCAGGAAACCCAGTTTTAACTTTCACTGTAGTGTTAGCTGCTTGTCCAACCTCAGACAAGTCTCTCCCTCAACACACACACATACTATGCCTAAACTTCCCTGTTGTAAAAGAGATTGAGGTAGGGAACAGGCTATACTGCTTAAGTTTCCACACACAGTGTGTGACTCCCTCTATGTAGTTACCAGGAACAGGAAAAGGGGTCTACAGGCAGGAAAGGGGTACATGGGGATTAAGCTAGACACAGACATTAGGCTACCCCAGCCTAATGAGTCAAAAGAAGAAAGAAAGCTGAAACAGGAAACTTTGGCTCCAAGAAAAATGTTTTCCAGAACAGAGATGGTGCACTGTAGTAACCTTTGCAGACTTCTTACATGCACAGTCGCCCTCCTGGGAATTCAGACCCTTGCTGGCTTGGCACCAGGCTACTGCCTGCCTTCCACGGAGCCTGCTGGTTCCTCAGTAACCAACAAAGACAGGGGAGGGTGTAGATCCTTGGAACAAAGCATTTCTTATAGGTCAGCAACAGAAGCTGAAACAAGTCTGCTTCTCTGCTCTGCTGGGCTGTGTGTGCACATAGCCTCTGGGCACCTCTAAAGGGGTTGGAGGTCTGGACACAAAGAACCCTTGCAGTTGACAGAGTTCACTTAGGTGCTGCTATCTTTGCACTTTGGAATAAGCATGTACCTGGATGGCCTGAGTGTGGTGTTGATCGCCAACCCAGGGAAGAACTGAGGTCAGCCAATACCCCAATCTGCAGGAAGCCCACAGTAGCAGGAGTCAAGGACACTGAGCACCGAGACTCGAATGCTCAGGCTGCTGCAGCCTTCCCACCTGTGTACCTCAGTGATGTCATCTCTTTGGCAGGTGGTGAGTGTCCTAGGGCAGGCCCCATCACCCATGGCTGCTAAAGCCAAGACTAGGACGAGTGGGGAGACAAAGCTGAGGGAGTCATGAAGGGGTGCCAACCTCTGAACTTCAGGAGGCAAATTATAGATATTGAGTATGATGGATGTTACTTTTGAAAACAAGATGAAAAAGATAGATACAAAGCCAACAGCTGTTTCTCAACAGGTCTAACATGAGGGCTGGGGACTGATACAGCTAAGCTAGACTAGAGATCCTCACAGGCTTCTGCAGTGAGTTCTGGTGATGTAGACCCCAGTTGGGTCTCCACAAAACAGGTTTCCCAAGAATACGAGGATGGAAAGGCTGGGTGACGCCCAAACCCAGGACAGACAGCTCTTCAAAGGACAGGATGACCACAGTCATCTTGGGATAGGCCTGGAGCGTCTCTCAGGCTCCTCATTCCCTCTCTTCCCCTTGGTACAGCCCATTCTCGGTCCAGGCAAATGCATAAGTTATAGTGCCCTCTATCCACTGCTGACTGCCCTTGACAACTATCAGGGCCTGGCTTTGGGCCCTCTGGAAGCCAACTTGCATCAAGATGTCTTTCTTAGTGGCCACAGGGGGTCTGTGAGTAGGGTCAGGAAAGGTGATAGGTCTTAAAAATGAACACAAGAGCAGGCATGAAATAGGTCCTACCAACCAGCCAATCAATCTATTCATTTACTTGCCAACCACCAGACAGACTGCAGTGGGCTCTGAGATGGACTTGAATCCTCCTGAGGAGGGGGTGAGGAGCCCACAAGGTTCAGGCTAAGTCCTCCTCACTTAATGTGTCTGTGAAGGAACCTAGTATTCTGTACTGAGCTATTGGCTGTCCAGCTACCTAAACCAGCTATAGAACAGCTCATTGATGTCTCTACTTGGCTCATGGGATGGGCTATACTAGCTGATAGTAAGTGTCAATGTTAAAACTGAGTGTGTGGGCTTGAGATTTAGAACCCAAGTCTAGCATCATTACCCCTCAGCTGTGTGAGCTGGGAAAAGCAGGGCCAACTTGAAAGAATCTGGGAGCAACTTTGGTGACGGGCCTAGACTTGCTGTTCTTCCTGGTCAGAACTGTGACTTTCTAGCAATGATGGCTTCACAGATATATAGATGTCCAAGCTATATATGTGTCCAAGCTTTTAAAATTGTGCACTTTAGATATTTCATTTTCTTTAAATCATTTATGCCTCAAGCTGTTAAACTTTCCATGAAGAGGGAGAATTGCATCTCTTGTCCCTTGTATGCAACTGGCATTGCTTTTCAAGTATGGGACATAGAGAAATGACATAGTTCCCTGGGACTAAATGTTCTTACCTGTGAACTGGCTGGATGGGAAAAGAGATAGGGTCTATGCCCATAAGGTGAAAATTCTTCCCTAAGATGTACCTAGTCTGACTGCATCAATGGTCAAGCACACTGGTAGGCACCACATGTAACTGAAGACCATGTATTCTTGTCCTGCCTCCCACTGCAATTAATGGTAGATCCTCGCCAGGCATGATAGCACAAGCCTGTAGTCTCAGCTACTTAGAACACCGAGGCAGGAAAATGATTTGGGCCCAGGGATCTGAGACCAGCCTAGGAAACGTAGCAAGACTTTGTTTAAAAAAAAATTAGTATTAGATCCTTGCCCCAGTTATCAGGGCAAAGATGAAAAATTATCTGCTACCATATCCTCTATAATGCCTGGCAGTGACTGCCTTCTGTGGAGGAGTGTGTGAACTGTGTGGAACACGAGTGAGTGAGTGAATGGAGAAATAAAAGGGCTGCCAACCTTCAATACCATAGAAGTCTTTGGGCTTGGTCCTTGGTCTTGACTCCTCAAAGTCCAAATGAACCCTGTACTTTAATCTCTACAATAAATTCTTTTCTTTGTTTCCTGACCCACTTGCCTGTCAACTGTCAGAACCTGGGCCGAGGGTGACAGTTCTGAGCTAGCTAGAGAAGGGGCTCAATCTGACCACTCATGGCCAGATGTGTCCACTACGATTAAGTGTGCTGGAGGTTGGGGAAGCATGGGGCCTAGTAAGTGGCTTCTCTGGTTTGCCATGTAGCTGAAAAGGCACGGATAAGGTTGGGCTTCCCCTAAGAGAGCTCAGCAAAGGTACACGAGTGAGGCCAGTGAGGTACAGGTTCCAGGTGTCTCTGGTCTTTTCAGCCTAGAGTCAGCCCCAGCCCAGCTTCTCAGGGTGCTGAGCTTTTTGTCCACATAGGTTTGTGGATAATAGTGGGGGCTCTCCTATCTCCCAAGACTATCAAGGAATGAAAGAAGACTGAAAGAAAAGCTAATTCAGGACAAAAGTGAGTGAGTCAGGATTCTGCCAAGGACTGGGCCTGGGGCTTCTGGAGAGGAGGGACTCACAGGGAGCAAGGTAATGCAGAGGACTGTCAGGTCTCAGCTGAAGGAGCCCCAACCTATAGGTGCCACAAGGCTTGGAAGTTTCTCAAGGACACTTTCTCCCTGCAGGTTGGATTGGGCTATGTTGAAATCAAAGAACAGGTGGCCCCACAGCCTGAAAAATTACCCCAGTTCCCAGAAGAAGGGGACATTCCTGGACTGAGAAGCACTGAAAGGTGAGTTGGATGATTGAGGGGCCAGAAGATGGGTCTGTCTTGAAGCATGTGGATCACTAAACCATTCCTGAAATATGGGTGCATAAATCTCTTTTACCTCATAGTATCCCCTTCTTTCTGCCAATCCTAATGCCTTGATCCAGATACACACAGCACTGAGCTCTACTCAATGGGGTGGAGAATCATATTTCCTTTAAAACATTCTAGTCCATCTTTTTTGGCTACTTTCAAGTTTCCCTTCTATGAATTAAACTAGCCATTTTTCTTAGTTCTTAAACTTCAGAGATTCCTTAAATTATTCATTAAGACATTCTGTAAAAACTTTGCTGAGTGGAAATTTTTCCTGCATCCAGTACTGTGTTAGCAGGTAAGGTAGATGCAAAGTTTGGTACCATATGCATGGATTTTAACTTGAAAAAAGGAAAAACAAAAACAAAAACAAAAACTGAAGAGCTGAGGTTTTAGTTGTCTATCAAAAAATATGAATAGAGGGCTGGAGTTGTGTGGCTCAGTGGTACAGTGCTTGCCTAGCATGCATGAGGCACTGGGTTTTATTCCTGGCACCACATTTAAAAAAAAGAAAAAACCTAAATAAACAAAATAAAGGTATTGTGTCCATCTACAACTAAACAATAAAAAAAATATGAATAGATACTCAATACTAGTGTATTACAAACACTTCTGTTTCCTTTGGGATAGAGGGCAGCCTTGGAGACATTTAGCAAGCATGGACTGGGTTGAAAAAAAAAAAAAAAGCCTTAGAACAAGTCATCAGAATGTTGATGCAGCAGTTTCCAATAGTGATTATTCACTTAAGAGGAAAAGCAGCCTTGAATTTCAAGTCAAGCATTCCAGCATCCCAAAACGAAGAGCTAGGTAAAGCATTAATCTTACCTCCTTGCAAAGACTAACCTGTAAGTAGGTAAAAGGGCACATAGCTCTTACAAAACTGCTAAGACAGCTAAATGAAGTCTAAGCATACCTATAACACAGACAGTCTGACACTGACAGCAAGGTAGGTCAGAAGGGTCAGGACAATTCCACACAGCTGGCTTTTGAGAGCTAGCTCCTCAGTGATATCACCACTCTGGGGAGAAGGCAGGATGGGGACAAAGCAGGAACAAATGACTTGAGTAAGCAGGGGACACTTAAGGTTAGGGGAAAACCCCAAGAGGTACCATGAGGTGCTTCTGACTTTAGGCCTTCCCCTTCTTTGGGCAGCCATAAGTAGAATTTGTAGGGACTCCCAGATCATGGAGCCTGGCTTCCCCTCTGTGGCCTCTGCCTGCAACTCCAGGTATAGACTCTGCTTTCACAGTTCTCACTGGCTTCCAAGGAGGTAACAGACTCACTTGTGAGTCTACAACCCAGAATTTGAGACAATTGAAAATTCTGATTCCTTGTGGACTCATGGGTCACAAAGCAGTAAGTTGCTTCTACTCAGTGCCTCTTTTGTTAAGTCGTGAAGCTTCAGGACACTGGAAAGATTGTCACTACTAGGTGAGAAATCCCAGTGGGACTTAGGTCACATTCCTACTACTTTTATATGGAGTGAGCAGACACAAACTTCCAAATATATACAGAAAACACATATGTGCACACAGTGAGTCTCCTGGGACAACACTCAGACTCTACCCTTGAAGGGTGATAGCCTCCAGAAGCAACAGACCTGGCCTTCAGAGCTCTTGTAGGGCTCTTTGATGCTCCAGGAATGTCAGTACCTGCCTCTAGCAGGTTTGATGCCATGCCAGGACCCATGACTTCTGCCCCTCATTCCTTTCCCTCTGCCCTCCTGCTACAGTTTCCTGCTATTGTCATCTTGAATGCCCAGGAAGCCTTCCGTAACCACAAATTACTAATCCTGACATGCAGTGAACTTAGTGGCCCAACACCTATTAAGGAGGGCTCTTTTCACTGACCTGCTTACTCAGTTCTACTGAGACTCCAGGGAATTAGTGTAATTACCTTAGTAAGTCCCAAACTACATCCACGTGCACCATTACCATCAAATGACTATGAGTTCACCAGGGGACAAATAAAGCAACCCAAAAGGAAAATCCAAGGGGCTGGAGAATAAGAAAGGTCCTGTCCACCTTCAGTCCCTATGAATTAAGACTAGTTATATGCTTTCACTAAATCTAGCCAATTATTTTTGCCTGAATACATCTTCAGGTGTATTCAGGTGTATGGGTCTTTTAAAACGGACAATGACCCATGGGCCAAAGGAAAACAGTTCTTCACAGGGTATGACTAGACTGTTGTTTTGGGGTAAAGATGGGAGGGTGAAGGAGTAACTACAGAAAGAAGGGAGGAGAGTTTTATACATATGCTTCCTTTAACTTTGAAAGTTCTGAAAAGAGTGGTTATTTCCTTTCTCTGAACAGATGCCAAATGGCTGGTCAAAATAGTGACAAGTCCTGACTCCACTCCTCATCATTTCCACTACCATCTAGAGAAAAGCTGGACCACGCAGCGTCTTAGAGAATCTCCCAAGGGCTGCAAGAGCCTTCTTGGCTCCATCTCCAATGTGGCCATCAGGATGCCAGGCCAACCTGACACTCTTGTTGTGAGAGTCGTGCTCTGGTTGGAAGTCAACTCCCAAGTACTCCTAAGCCACCTGGCTGGAGGATGCCCATCACCAGGGTGTCCTGTGTCGGAGAAGGGAAGGTGATGGCGTCCCATGCACACCTGGGGGTGGGAGGGTTCAAAGACCATATCTGTCTCCTCTGTGCCATCAGACCCTGGTGGGGGGCTGCCACCCACCTCGGTCACGATGGTGGACAGGTAGATGTCCTGGCTGAATTCCCAGCCATCCAGGCAGCTCTCCTGCTCCAGTTGCTCCAGGTCTACGTCGCGCCCCGGTTCCAACCCGAGCGCTGAGAAGTTGGCGATGGTGGCCAGCCGGTAGCGGCGGCAGCTATGGGGCACCTCGCGGTCGTCCTGCAGCAGCAGCGGGATACTGTGGTTACGCCACGCGCTGCTCAGGTTCGCTGTGTCCGGCACCCGGCAGTGGTGCTCCGGGGTCCCAGTTAGAAACACGACTGACATACCGTTGAAGCCATTGGGGATGATGCTGGCGCTGAGCAGAAAGAAGATGAGGCGCTGGAAGGGCCCCCACTCGCCCAAGAAGGCGGTCACCTCCTCGTAATCCCGCATGTTGTCCTCAGCGGCCCGCGACCCGGGGTCTGGGGACACCGCGGCGCGCGGGGGCGGTACCCGGCAGGCGTGTGCACACCCACTGCCCGAGCGAACGAGCGAGCGAGGAACACACGCGGAGACCGCCCTCTGACCGAGAAGCTCACGAGCTCCCGCTGCCACCGCCGCCCCAGCTCCGCGGCCTGCCTTACATAGGGCGCGAGGCCGGGGCGGGTTCCGAGCCTGGGCCGCAAGGCCCACCCCGCCCTCGCCCGCCCACAGTGCGGTACGGCGGGGGCAGGCGTGACGCGGCCGCCGGCCTCTCGCTGCGTGCGCCCGAGGCGAGGGAGTGGCCTCGCCTCGGGAGGGCGTGGCCCTGCCTGGGGCCCGGCCGCGCGGGGCGGGGCTTCCGCGGGTCAGCCCCCAGCAGCAGCCAAGCGCGGAAGGACTGAGTGTCTTGGTCTTAGTTGCCCGGCGTGCCCAGCTCCCAAATTTTGCCCAGAGCCAGAGAAGGAATGTGACTGGCTTGGAATCTCATGGACAGTCCTGCCCTTGACATGGCCTATCCTTATAAGAGTGACAGATTATTTTGAAATTTGGGACATTAACTACCGCAATAGTGAGGCAAGGGCAATGACTTTTAATTCTAACCCAGATGCCCTTATTTTCCCCTTTCCTCCCCCCCCCCCTTTCTCTTTTTCCTTCTTCCCCTTCCCTGATGCCTCCTGCATGCTAACCAAGGGCTCTACCACTGAGTTACGACCCTAATCCTTCACATACACTTTCTATATTTTCTGTAAGAAATCCTTTTGTTGAAAAGGGTAATACTGGAGAATGATGTTGGCCAAATTATATTTGTTATATTGTGGGCATGAATGAGTATGTAACAACAAATCCCACTATTATGTATAACTATAATGTACCAATAAAAAATATGAAAGAACCCCACATCTTTTAAAAAGTCATTTTGTTGTTCTTTAACTTGTTCAAGCAAATGTAAAAATTTAACTTCAAGATTATTAAGGATCCCAGCCCAAGAGTAAATGTTCCCCCTTCAGATTAGTTATTTTTACACAGTTAATTCAGGAGCTGACTGGTAATTAAAAAAATAGCAACTAAGTGATTCTAAAGCAGCATTGTCTAATAGAATACGGAGCTGCAGTTCTAATTTTATTTTTTAAATATATATTTAGCTGTTGATGGACCTTTATTTTTTTCATTTATTTATATGTGGTGCTGAAAATCGAACCCAGTGCCTCATGCAAGCTAGGCAAGTACTCTACCACTGAGCCACAACCCTAGCCCTCTAATTTTATTTTTATATTTTTGAAATGGGTTCTTGAACTCCTGGCTGGAGTGATACTCTTCCCCAACCTCCCCAGTAGCTGAGACTGCTACAGGCATGTGCCACCGCACCTGGCTACTTTTGTAATTTAAAGTTTTTAGTTTGTAATATTAGTAGTATTTCCAGATTTAGCCAATAAAAATATCCAAAAAAAATTCCAGATAAAGAACAAATAATATTTTAGTAAAAGTATGTCCTGTGTGTGTATGTGTGGAATTTAAATGTAACTGAGTATGATGTTTTTTAAAATTTGACATTGCTGCATATTTTAAAAGTTTTTAAAGTTGAAATTTATTTTAATCATATATGTATTTAATCTAGCAAATCCAGAACATTATCATTTCATCATATACTCCATGCAGAAATTATTGAGATGCTTTATATTATTCTGTAAAAATCATTGATCTACTTTCTTAAGAATTCAATGTGTATTTTATAGCATATTTCAGTTTGGCCTAGCTAGCCACACTTTCAGTGCTCTGTAGCCAGTTGTAGCTAGTTATCTTACTGGCTGGCATCATTCTGAGGCCTTTAAGAATCTGGGCTGCTAAGTTAACATTGCAAGATATTCCTCTTTTATGAAGATTTTTTTTCCCCCAGTGCTGGTGATTGAACCCAGAGCCTCATGCATGCCAGGCAGCTCTTTTATAATAAGAGTGACTTAGTGATAGAAAAAGAACCAAGTATACATTTGTAAAATGTAGTCTGATGGATGAGCAATGTTTAGCAGAGACTACATTCTAAATTGAAAATAAAAATACAGATGGGGAAGCTAGTGTCACCAGCAACTTTTACACAAGGAAATATAAACATTTTCATAAAGCATAGATTTTTAAAAAATTATGATAAAAACATTATCACAAGTACTGGCCATTTCTTTACATGTTATTGTTAGCATTTCCTGCTTCCTTCAGGAATAGCTATGTCTTCAGAAGTATACTTAACACTTTCTAAGATCTTAAGTAAGATTGCTTATCTGCAACTAACTGAAAATGAAAGCGAAGCTTCTTGAAAATAAACCTCTTTGTTGTATCCTAAAATATTATTTTCACATTTCAAAATAAATGAAAGCTTCTTATGAAAAGAATGTTGACTCCTTTCCAGACTAAACAAGGTGAAAATCTTATTTTAACATTAGGAAAATATCAGTTGAGCATCAGGAAACACTGCTGAAAGTAGTCTGAAAACAATTCAGTGAGAATACCAAAGAAGTTGCAAACTTGGGAAAATAAACAATTTGCCATAAATGGCTTGTTTACTTGCACAAAGTAAAGAACCACCCCAGGCAGTGATTAATATCTGACTGTTACTGCATCTTTTAAAAGAACAAGACAACTTGGAATCTAAATGAGTTACTTGAGGCCCTTTCCCCCCAAGATTCTACATTAGGGTGTTTATCTATTTAGTGGTGGGGATGGGTGCTGGGATCAAACCCAGGACCCCCTAAGGGCTAGGCAAGTGTTCTACCACTAAGCTACACCCAGAGCCCAGGAGATTCCTATTTTACATGATTTATGTGGTGGGGAGCAGATTCAGGGTTAGAACCCTAGATTAAATGGATTCAAAGGCTAGATGTGGCAGCTGGACTCCAAGATGATCCTTACCTCCTGGTATATATGTCAACTGTAGCTCTCTCCCACTTTGCCAGGTTGGTCTTTGTGCCCAATAGCATATAGGAGAAGTGATAGAATTTCTAGCACTTTAATGACTACATTGTGAAAGATTTCACTCTTGGGTGTCACTCTTCTCCTTCTCTGGGAGACGAGAGCTGCCATGTTGTACGCAGCCCTATAAGGAGCCTGTGTGATGGTAAAGAATGATATCTGGGAGAGGCCCAGACCTGGGACACCCATGCACCCCACCACCAGGGAGGAACACTGTGAGGCTCTCTGTCCAACAACGTGAGGCCCCACCCAAACTGCCTCCATCTTGGGACACGGCAGCCATCAACATAGCCCTTCCCACGTGGTAATCTACACCGTGGAAAATAGACAGGAACAGCTACCTGTTGCAGCACCGTGTGCCACCAATGAGCAAGCCACCCAACACCAGCGCACAGCCCAACTTTCCAGCCCCACCTCTGAAAGCAGTTGCCTCCAGCTTGGGGCACCTCCACCATGATCTGAGGTTAACTCTGCTATCGCCTCCACCATCTTTAGCTGGGGCAGCTTCTATTTAAGGACACTGACTGGGGCCTGGAAGCCTAATATCAAGGTACCTACAGGCTCCACGCTACTGCCAACACCAACAAGAGATGTGGTTATTTCAATCAAGGGGCAACAACTAATACCTGGAAGACCATCACCAAGGTCTGTGCAGGTCTGGATGTGCCAGAGGTATCCTTACTAAGTGTGCTAAGAAACATCATCCTGTGTCAGAGGCAACAGGGAGACTTGCATGGGGTCGCTGCTCTTCTCTTCTTTCCTTTTTCTTTTTTTCCCTGCTAAAAGCAACTTCTTTTGATTCCCCTTTCACTAGTCCTACAACCTAACACCTTGATATTTTAACACCCTACATCATAAAAATCACATCCTACCCCACCCCCCAGCACTCTCTCTCTGTCCATCATTAGAAACTACAAAACCTGATGCAAAGGTATTGGATATATGGTAGAAGATAACCAAACTCATCATTTATGATTATAGTGACAGAATTATAAATCTCTAAATAGGAGCTAATTGACTTATGGCTGCATATTGGCTGCATTGGGTGCTGTTAACATTGATTTATCCCTTAAAGGTGAGGTTTCGGCAACTTGCAGGGACACTTCAAGATTTCAGGGTAGAAATGATAATACCTCAGAACAACACTGTAAGAGAGGAAGACACATAGACAACATGAAAAAACAAGGGAGGAAAGTGCCCCAAACTAACCAAGATACTACAATAATAGAATCCATTGACAGTGCAATAGAGGAAATGTCACAGAAGGAGTTCAGAGTGTACATAAATAAAATGATCTGTGAATTAAACAATGACCTAAGTGAAAAGATATGGGCAACCATTGATCACACCAACAAAAAGATAAGAGCAAATACAGGTAGCAAAAGATTACTTCCAAGAGAGAGAGAGAGATTCTGAAAAAAAAAAAAAAAAAAAAAGAAGTCCTTGAAATGAAGGAAACAATAAACCAAATAAAAAACACAATAGAAAGCATCACCAACAGACTAGATCACTTGGAAGACAGAACCTCAGACAAGGAAGACAAATAATCTTGAAAATAATGTTGACAACACAGTGAAGATCATAAGAAACAATGAATAGAACATCCAAGAATTATGGGATACCATCAAAAGACCAAATCTAAGATTTATCAAGATAGAGGAAGGCACAGAGTTTCAAACCAAAGGAATGCACAACCTCTTCAATGAAGTAATATCAGGATATTTCCCAAACATGAAGAATGAATTGGAAAACCAAACACAAGAGGCTTACAGGACACCAAATGTACAAAATTATAACAGATCTACACCAAGGCACATTATAATGAAAATGCCTAGTATGCTGAATAAGGATAGAATTTTAAAGGCCGCAAGAGAGAGGAATCAGATTACATATGGACCAATTCGAATCTCAGCAGATTTTTTAACCCAGACCCTCAAAGCCAGGAGATCCTAGAACAACATATACCAAGCTCTGAAGGACAATGGATGCCAACCAAGAATTTTATATCCAGAAAAATTAAGCATTCAGACTTGATGATGAGATAAAAAATATCCATGATAAACAAAAGAATTTATGAGAAAGCCCACACTACAAACATTCTTGGCAAAATGTTCAATGAGGAGGAAATGAATAACAACAATGAAAATCTGCAAAGGGAGGAACTACACTAAAGGTAAGACCAATCAAAGGAGAAACCAAGCCAAGTTAAAACCCAAAAATAAACCAAAATGACTGGGAATACAAATAACTTCAATAATAACCCTGAATGTGAATGGCCTAAAACCATCAATTAAAAGACATATACTGGCAGATTGGATTTTATAAAAAGACCCAACAATAGGGTGCCTCCAAGAGACTCAACTCACAGAGAAAGACAACCATGGACTGAAGGTGAAAGGGTGGGAAGAAACATATCACTCACATAGATCATGTAAACAAGCAGGGGTTTCCATTCTCATAATCAGATAAAGTGGACTTCAAACCAAAGTTAGTGAAAAGGGACAAAGAAGGGCATTTTATACTACTTAAGGGA
Source organism: Xerus rutilus (assembly GCA_028644305.1). Classification (NCBI taxonomy): domain Eukaryota; kingdom Metazoa; phylum Chordata; class Mammalia; order Rodentia; family Sciuridae; genus Xerus; species Xerus rutilus. Next base: position 119,009,584 of record CM053405.1, read on the forward strand.
ATCATACATCAATAAGACATATCAATTGTAAATATCTATGCCCCAAACAATGGGGCATCTATGTATATCAAGCAAACCCTTCTCAACTTTAAGAATCAAATAGACCATGACACAGTAATACTGGGTGACTTTAACACATCTCTCTCACCACTGGATAGATCATCCAAACAAAAACTAAACAAAGAAACTATAGAACTCAATAAAAAAATCAATAATTTAGACATAACAAATATATAGAATATTCCATCCATCTACAAGCAAATACACTTTTTTCTCTGCAGCACATGGATCCTTCTCTAAAATAGACCATATTTTGTGCCACAAAGTAAGTCTTAGCAAATACAAAAAAATAGAGAAACTACCCTGCATTCTATCAGACCATACTAAAATGAAATTAGAAATCAATGATACAATAAAAAACAGGGAGCTGGGGCTGTAGCTCAGTGGTGGAGCGCTTGCCTAGCATGCGTGAGGCCCTGGGTTCGATCCTCAGCACCACATATAAATAATAAATGAATAAAAAAAATAAAGATCCATCAACAACTAAAAAAAATTTAAAAAAAAAAAACAGAAGCTACTATAACACCTGGAGACTCAACAATACACTATTGAATGATGCATGCATAACAGAAGACATCAGAGAGGAGATTAAAAAAATTTTTAGCCAGGTGCAGTGGCACACACCTGTAATCCCTGCACTTTGGGAGGCTGAGACAGGAGAATTGGGAGTTCAAAGCCAGCCTCAGCAATGGCGAGGTGCTAAGCAACTCAGTGAGATCCTGCCTCTAAATAAAACACAAAATAGGGCTGGGCATGTGGCTCAGTGGTCGAGTACAAAAAAAAATTTAGAGGTTAAATGAGACCTCTGATACAACATATCAAAATCTCTGGGACACTATGAAGGCAGTACTAAGAAGAAAGTTCATTGCATTAAGCTCATACATTAAAAGAAGTAAAAGTCAACAAATAAATGACCTGACACTACATCTCAAAGCCCTAGAAAAAGAAGAACAAACCAACTCTAAAAGTAGTAAAGACAGGAAATAATTAATATCAGGGCAGAAATCAGTGGCATTGAAACAAAAGAAACAATTCAAAAAATTGACAACACAAAAAGCTGATTCTTTAAAAAAGTGAATAAAATTGATAAGCCCTTAGCCACCCTAGTGAAAAGGAGAGAAAACTCAAATTACTAAAATTCCTGATGAAAAAGGAAATAACATGACAGACACTATTGAAATACAGAAGATAATTAGAAACTATTTTAAAAATTTATATTCCAGTAAAATAGAAAACATCAAAGACACCAACAAATTTCTAGAGGCATATGATTTACCCAAGCTGAACCAAGAAGACATACACAATTAAAATACATCAATTTCAAGCAAGGAAATAGAAGATGCCATCAAAAACCTACCACCCAAGAAAAGCTCAGGACCAGAAGGGTTCACAGCCAAGTTATACAAGACCTACAAAGAAGAATTATTACCAATACTCCTCAAATTATTCCATGAAATAGAAAAGGAAAGAGCTCTTCCAAACTCATTATATGAGGCTAGTATCATCCTGATACCAAAACCAGGCAGAGACACATCAAGGAAAGAAAATTTCAGATCAATATCCTTGATGAACATTGACACAAAAATTCTCAACAAAATCTTGGCAAATTGCATACAAAAACATATTAAAAAGTAGTGCATCATGATCAAGTAGGGTTCATTACAAGGATGCAAGTTTGGTTCAACATATGGAAATCAATAAACGTAATTCATCACATCAATAGACTTAAAGATAAGAATCACATGATTATATTAATTGGTGCAGAGAAAGCATTTGACAAAATATAGTACCACTTCATGTTCAAAACACTAGAAAAACTAGGAATAGTAGGAACATTCCTCAACATTGTAAAAGCTATCTGTGCTAAACCCAAGGCCAACATCATCCTAAATAGAGAAAAATTGGAAGCATTTCCCTAAACTGGAACAAGATAGGGATGCCTTCTTTCACCACTCCTATTCAACATAGTTCTTGAAACTCTAGCCAGAGCAATTAGACAGATCAAAGAAATTAAAGGGATACAATAGGAAAAGAAGAACTCAAACTATCATTATTTGCTGATGACATGATTCTATACTTAGATGATCCAAAAAATTCCACCAGAAACCTTCTAGAAATAACAAATGAATTCAGCAAAGTAGCAGGGTATAAAATCAACATACATAAATCAAATGCATTTCTATACATCAGTGATGAATCCTCTGAAAAGAATTAGGAAAACTATCCCATTTACAATAGCCTCAAAATAATAAAATACATGGGAATCAATTTAACCAAAGAGGTAAAAGACCTCTATAAGGAAAACTACAGAACACTAAAGCAAGAAATTGAAAGGGTCTGGGGTTGTGGCTCAATGGTAGAGCCCTTGCCTCGCAGGTGTGAGACACTGGGTTCAATCCTCAGCACCACATAAAATAAATAAATAAAGATATTGTGTTCATCTACAACTAAAAAAATTCCTAAAAATTATTAAAAATAAAAGAATTTGAAGATTTTAGAAGATGGAAAGATCTCCCATGCTCTTGGATAGGCAGAATTAATATTGTCAAAATGGCCATACTACCCAAAATGCTATACAGATTCAATGCAATTCCAATTAAAATCCCAATGTCATTCCTTAGAGAAATTGAAAAAACAATCATGAAATTTATTTGGAAAAATAAGAGGCCCAGAATATCCAAAGCAATCCTTAGAAAGAAGAGCAAAGCAGGAGGCATCACAATACCACATCTTAAACTATATTACAAAGTTATAGTAACAAAAATGGCATGATATTGGCACCAACATAGACATGTAGACCTATGGTACAGAATAGAAGACACAGAGACAAAACCACATACAATTATCTCATATTAGACAAAGGTGCCAAAACATACATTGGAGAAAAGATAGCCTCTTCAACAAGTGGTACTGGGAAAACTGAAAATCCACATGCAGTAAAATGAAACTAAACCCCTAGCTCTCACCATGTAGAAAATTCAACTCAAAATGGATCAGGACCTAGGAATTAGAACAGAGACCCTGCACCTACTAGAGGAAAAAGTAGGCCCAAATCTTCATCATGTCAGATTAGTCCCCAACTTCCTGAACAAGATTCCTAAAGCTCAAGAGATAAAATCAAGAATCAATAAATGGGATGGATTCAAACTGAAAAGCTTCTTCTCAGCAAAAGAAACAATCAATGAGGTGAACAGAGAGCCTACATTTTGGGAGTAAATTTTTGCCACATGCACATCAGATAGAGCATTAATCACCAGGATATATAAAGAACTCAAAAAACTTAACACCAAAAAAACAAACAACCCAATCAATAAATGGGCTAAGGAGCTGAACAGACAATTCTCAGAGGAAGAAATACAATCAATCAACAAATTTATGAAAAAATGTTGAACATATCTAGCAATTAGAGAAATGCAAATCAAAACTACATCTCACGCCAGTCAGAATGGCCGTTATCAAGAATACAAACAATAAGTGTTGGCGAGGATGTGCAGAAAAGGCACACGCATACATTCCTGGTAGGACTGCAAACTGGTGCAACCAGTCTGGAAAGCAGTATGGAGATTCCTTAGAAAACTTGGAATGGAACCACCATTTGACCCAGCTATGCCACTCTTCAGTCTATACCCAAAGGAATTAAAAACAGCATACTACAGTGATGCAGCCACATCAATGTTTATTACAGCAGAATTCACAATAGCCAAACTGTGGAACCAACCCAGATGCCCTTCAGTAGATAATTGGATAAAGAAACTGTAGTATAGGGCTGGGATTGTGGCTTGGTGGTAGAGCGCCTGCCTCACATGCGTGAGGCACTGGGTTCGATCCTCAGCACCACATAAAAATGAATAAAATAAAGATATCTGTTCATCTACAACTAAAAAAACTTAAAAAAAAAAGAAACTGTAGTATATATACACAATGGAATATTACTCAGCAATGAAAGAGAATAAAATTATGCCATTTGTAGGTAAATGGATGGAGTTAGAGAATATTATGCTAAGCGAAGTAAGTCAGTCCCAAAAAACCATAGGCCGAATGTTTTCTCTGCTAAGTGAATGCTAACCTATAAGGTGGGGGTGTGGTGCATGGGAAGAGTAGAGGAACTTTGGATTAGCCAAAGGCAAGGGAGGAGAGGGGGAATGGGGAGAGGAAAGATGATGGAATGAGATGGATATCATTACCCTTGGTACATGTATGATTGCACAAATGGTGTGACCCTACTTTTTGCACAATCAAAGATGTGAAAAACTGTGTTCCATTTGTGTACAATGAATCGATGAGCATTCTGCTATCGTGTATGTATAACTGATTAGAATAACAACAACAAAAAAGAATGAAATCTGCCAACAATCTTGAGTGACCCAGGAAGTGGTTCCTTCAGCATCAGTCTCGTCTTCAATCAACAGTCTCAAGATAATGCCAACAATTTGACTGTGACCTCATGAGAGTCCCTGAAGCAAATCCACACAGTTAAGTGGCTCCTGGTTCAAGAACTGTGAAAGAGAGGGCTGGGGTCATAGCTCAGTGGTTGAGTGCTTGCCTAGCATGTGTGAGGCACTGGGTTCAATTCTCAGCACCACATATAAATAAATAAAAATAATAAAGGTTTTTCAACAACTAAAAAAAATTAAAAAAAAAAAAAGAATTGTGAGAGAGAATAGAAGTCTGTTGTTTTAAACTGCCAAATTTTAGGGTATTATGTTACAAGGCATTAGATAACTATTACACAGGTTATTTGACTTAAACAACATGTT
>CM053405.1:119014900-119038617 GCA_028644305.1 Xerus rutilus
TTTTTTTTTTTTTAATTTTTTTTAGACATTGATAGGCCATTATTTTATTCATTTATTTATATGTGGTGCTGAGAATCGAACCCAGTGCCTCACATATGCTAGGCAAGTGCTCTGCCACTGAGCCACAACCCCAGCCCTAGAAGTGAAATCTTAAAAAAAAAAAAAAAAAAAATTGGCCCGGCGCGGTGGCTCATACCTATAATCCCAGCACTTAGGGAGGCTGAGACAGGAGAATCACGAGTTCAAAGCCAGCCTCAGCAATGGCGAGGTGCTAAGCAACTCAGTGAGATCTTGTCTCTACATAAAACACAAAATAGGGCTGGGGATGTGACTCAGTTGTCGAGTGCCCCTGAGTTCAATCTCCAGTGCCAAAAAACAAAAACAAAAAAAAAAACAACCCAAAAAACAAAACGAAAAAAAATTGATCTATGGAAGTTGAGAGCAGAATAATGGTTACCAGAGCCTTGGGAAAATAGGAGGGATGAGGGAGAGGGAAAGTCCCATAAACAGATACAATGTTATTAATTGATAGAAGAAAGAAAGTTTAATGTTAATGTATTGAATATCTCCAAATGCTTAGAAGAAAGGAATTTGGATATATTCACCATAAAGAAATGATAAAAATTTAATATAATAGATAGGCTAATTATCCTGAGTTCGTTGCTACCCAACATATACATGAATCAAACACTACATTGTACCTCCTAAATACATACAAGAAGCATGTCAATCAAAAAACATTTTAAAAATTCCTCCTTTGAGAAAAGAGTAGAGGATCTAGACTTAGTCCAATATTATAGCTTCAACATCAGTGAAGAGGTTGATGCAGAGGGTCTGTCCAGTCCCTGCTGCTCATTCTACCCACTTGTGTATGAATATTTATGATAAAGAGACCCTAAGAAAAATCTAAAATAGCTACTTTTGTTTGGCCCCAATCATTGTAAGACATTACTTGTATTGGTTTCAGAACATCAGACATCTCCCAGAGTGGAGGAGTCTATCCGCCTCATCAAACAACATGCCCTGATCATATGGGCGTTCTGAGCTGGGCAGAGCAGCTGCAGCCTAGCAGAACTTTGGTACGCAGCACTTTTGGGGCATTCTCCAGATGGCCACAGCAGTCACATCTCCAAACAAGCAAACAAACAAAAACGACAATGACAAAAAGATGCTATATTCAGGAACCCCTGTAGCTGGAGGTTAGACTTTGAAGGCTTGGTTGTGCGATAGAAGGGCCAGATAAACCACATTCTACTGTTACGTGATCCTGCGTTTTAACCTTAGTCTATATTGGCCTGGAAAGGTATTTAGGTAACTATGGAGAGAATGGGCCTTGAAACATTCTGAAAACTAGAAAAATTCTAGAATCAAATACTGTGAACGATTGTTTGAGGACTGCAATGTCCAGACTTCTTCCTTAGACAATTGTAATTTCCAATGTGAGAGCTCCCAATTTGGCTTCCAGAAATACAGGACCGTTTTAAATCTCCATAATAATAATGATGTCACACACTTGACCATTCTATCAGCAGCAGTAGAAATGTGAAGTCATTTTGCATTCCCTCTGGTATGTCTGCATAAAATGGAATGCAAAACATACTGCTGGTACATTCCAGAATAGATGGGAAAGACATTAGTGAGAGCTGATGTTAGAGAATGAGTTTTCCCAAGGACTTTTATGTATAGATACAACATAGCAGAAATATTGGGTCACTAATATTATTTAATTCTTTATTCACTGGTCAAATGTGTGAATAGGCTGCTATGTGTCAAACACTGTTTTAGGTTCTGGGAATTGAGGAAAGACAAGTTGTCTGTTCTCTTGGAGTTCACGTTTTATTTAGAGGATAGAAATGCTGATGATAAGCTTGCAAAACTAAATACAAATTCCGCAAAATGATAAATGCCAAAAAGAAATAAAAGAGGATGGTGATGCTGAGGGGTAGCAGACAGCTGCTTTACATTGAGAGAATATTTTTCTGAGGAGATATCTGAGCTGAGGGGCCAGGGATCAGAAGGAATCTCTCATGTGAAGATCTGGGAAGTGAGGGTACCAAAAAAGAGCAGCACACGCAAAGACTGTGGGGCCGGAGGATGTGCTTGGGGTTCTGGAATAACAGAGGGAGACCAGTGTGACAGGAACCCAGTGATTAAAGTGAGTAGGGATGAGTCCCATTGGCAAGAGGCCAGTTTATGTGAAGTCCAGATCATCTAGTGCCTGTGGACAGTGGCAAAGGAGGCTGAATTTTATTCTAGGTGAGAACCTCTCAAAGTACTTTTGAGCAGAGCAGATCAGGTCTGATTTCTATCATAAAAGGAGCATTTTGGTTGCTACCTGGAAAACTGACAAGAAAGAACACAGGTTGACTGGTTAGGTAGTACCGCAGCATCATAGGCAAGAGCTTATGATAGCCCGAACTTTGAGTGGCATCTGTGGAAGAGATGGGATGACAAGCTGAGAATGTTCTGGAGGTGGAGCTCAGTGGTAGAGCACGATTTAGCATGTGCAAGGTCCTGGGTTCAATTTCTAGCATTAAAAAAAAAAACCCATAAGTATACATTGGAAGCAAAGGTGACTATTACTATTGGATATGGGGAAAGGGAAGGAAATTAAGGATGAGTCCTAAATTTTTAGCCTAAGTAGCTTTTGGTGTCATTTTCTGAAAAGGGAAAATTTGATGGGGTGAGAATTTGGGAAACAAATAGATTTTTAAAATTTATTTATTTATGTTTTGCTTTTTTAAAATTGTGGCAAAATAACACAAAATTTACCATTTTAACTGTATTGGACATTATGCATATTTACACTCTCTGCAACTATTAGCACTATCCTTCTCTAGAATTCTTCTCTTGCAAAACTGAAACTCTGTAACCACTAAATTGTGACTCCCTATTCCCCACAGCCTCCCGCAATTGCCCTTTAATTTTCTGTCCCTATGAACTTGGCCACTCTAGGTATCTCATATCAGTGAAATCAGGCAATATATTTCTTTTGTGACTGATTCATTGCCAGTTCACATGTCCTCAAGGTTCATTCAGATTGTAGCATGTGTCAGAATTTCCTTTTTAAGGCTGAGTAATGTTTCATTATATTTGCCCTTTCAAGCAGTAATAGCCATTTGAGTTACTTCCACCTTTTGGCCATTGTTAATAGAGCCACTGTGAGCATGTGCACACAAAAATATATTTGGGTGCTTGCTTTTAATTCTTTTGGCTATATACCTAGAAGTAGAATTGCTGGATCATGTGGTAATTCTATGTTTTAACTTTTTTTTTTTTTAAGGTACTGGAGAATAAACCCAAGGATACTCTGCCTCTGAGCTACACCCCCAGTCCTTTTTATTTAAGACAAGATCTTGTTAAGTTGCCCATGTTGACCTCACATTTCAGATCCTCCTATTCCAGCCTCCCCTGGTAGCTAGGATTACAGGTGTACCCCACTGGACTTGCCCTCTGTGTAATTTTCTGAAAAGCCTCCATAATGTGTGTGTGTGTGTGTGTTGGCTCTACCATTTTACATTCCCACCAGCAATGTCCAAGTGTTCCGATTTCTCCACATCCTCACCAACAATGTTATTTTCTCATTTTTGTGTGTGTGTGTGTTTAAAATAGTAGCCATTCTAATAGGTGTGAATTAATATATTGCTGTGGTTTTGATTTACATTTCCCTAATGACTAGTGATGTTGAATATCTTATTTTAATGTGCGTATTGGACTTTTATGTATTTTCTTTGGAAACATGTCTACTCCTATCTTTTGCCCACTTTTAAATCAGGGTGCTTTTGTGGTTGAGTGGTAGGATTTCTTTATATATTCTGGATATGAACTACTTATCAAATGTATGATGTGCAAATATTTTTCCCATTCCATGGGTTGCCTTTTCATTCATTTGATTTTGTCCTTTATGTGCAGAAGCTTTTTTAAAATTTATTTATTTATTTATTTTAGTTGTTGATGGACCTTTATTCATTCATTTATTTATATGTGGTGCTGAGGATTGAACCCAGTGCCTCACACATGTGAGGCAAGAGCTCTACCACTGAGCCACAATCCCAGCCCCTATGTGCAGAAGCTTTAAATTTGATGTAGTACAATTTATCTTTTTTCTTTTGTTGCCTATATAGCAGTTTTATTTTAAATAGGAGCTTGGAATGTCTATTAGGTATACACATGGAGATGTCAAATTCACAGTTGGATATATGAGTCTGAAGTTCATAAGAGAAGTCAGAATGAGATAAAAATTGAGGAGTTATTCTCATATGAGGAGTATTTAGAGTTATTCACATATGGATGGGTCTAGGTGAGAAAGCCCAGGAGAGGGGATATGAGGAATACATGGGTGTCCCTATGAAAATCAGTCATCTTAGATAAAATTCCACACAGAAAGATTAGGAGGCCTTGGCAGAATTAAATTTGGATAACATAAGTTATTGACTTATGTGCTCTTCTGAGCTAAATGCCAGGTAGACTGGCAATCAGAAGGCCCTGGGCAAGTATCAGTTGTCTCCACTGTTACAATGACATTAGTCACGTGCTGCATAAGAACATTTCAGTTAACAGTAGACCAAATAAAGAACGGTGGCCAGCGGCAGTCTCACGTATCTTGTTTTAGTCGTGTCTCTTGATTAGATCATTTTCTCTTGGGTTTGATTTAATCGCATGTCATTTGTTCATCATGGCTCGGAAGCACACCAAATCCATGATTAATGCTGCTTGTAAGAAGCTACGTTGTGTGATGGACCTGGAAGTGAGACCAAAAGTGATTAAGGACTATGAAAGTGGGAACCCAGTGATGGTCATCGTTGGCCAGTCAGCATGTCCCATCTCACCATAGCTGCCCATCCTGAAGAAGGGAAAAGTGATGGACGCTGTTAGAGAATCTGCTCTGAAGGCAACATGGCTAACAAAAATTGGATAGGGGCCCACATCAGATATAGATCTGATGATCTGCGTGGAAGACCAGAGATAGAGGTGTGTCCCATCTATATTTGCATGTGTATACTATGATGTTCACGCAAAGACAAAATCATGTATGGAAACGCTTCTATGATGCCGCCTCTGCCCCCGTTGTTAACAATAGCCCATGACTCATTTAATTCCCTCAAGAGCCCTATGAGATAGATATTCTTGTCTTCACTTTACAAAGAAACAGAAATTAAATCATTTGCCCAATTGCTGTAGTTAGTAAGTGGAAAGTCTAAATTAGAACTCTGGTCTGTGCCATCCTTTTTAATATGTCAACTTGACTGGGCCAAGGGTTGTCTAGATAGCTAGTAAAACTCTTTCTGGTGTTTCTGTGAGGATTTCTCCAGAAGAGATTGGAAAGTATTTGAATCAGTGCGCTGAGTAAATAAGACTGGATAGAGGAACCAGATCTGATTGTAAAATGAAATAAAAAGAACATTATGATGAAGTGCCTGGGGAAAAAGTTAATGCCCCCCTCCTCAATATCAGCTTCCCTTCAGGGAACCTAATTAACTATTGGTTCCTATCTATTGGATTGTAAATAGCTTTCTGTAGGAACTACCCTCTCTTGAAATGTAAACATCCCTGTGATAGGCTTTTTTTTAAAAAATTTTTTTAGTTGTTGATGGATCTTTATTTTATTCATTTATTATTTATATATGGTGCTGAGGATCAAACCCAGTGTCTCACGCATGCTAGGCAAGCGCTCTACCACTGAGCCACAGCCTCAGCCCCCTGTGATAGCCTTTCAAGACCAGACAGGTGCCTGTAAATTAAGAGAGTTGTTTCTTCTGATTCTTTGAAACTTTCTGAACTCTGTAGGAATGTGGCTACATAACTTGATAGCTATGCCAATTAACTGCTGTCTAAACTATAACCTTGTAGGCTTAGTTCTTAGAAATACAGCTCTTAGGGAGATAAACTCAAGTCATCTTGAGTTCCTGTTGCCTGTGGTGAAGGCTATTTTGTGATAACACTGGCAAGCGTTTTACTGCCTTTGTGCCAGACCTGTGAACTACTTATTGTAAATTCCCTGTGCATGGTCTTTGGTAACATATGCCAAGAAATCAAACCCACCAATGTTGTCATGGTTCAGAAATGTTGTTAAATTTCCTATAAAAGCCCCAAGTAACTTCAGCTCCAGGCCCAGAACTTCAGAGCACTGGCTCATCTGAGTCCACCTGTGTAAATAAACCTGAGTTCTCCAACTCTCCAATTAGTGTTTGTTTGCTTGCTGAGCGCAATTTCCATAACAGATCCATCCTTACCAATGTGGGCAGACATCAGTCAATCTGTTGTAGAACATATAGAACAAAATAGTGGAATGAAGAACAATGTCTCTCATTATTTCTCACACTCTCCTGAGTGGGGCATCCACCCACTCCTGCCTTTGGGAAATCAGAACTCTTGCTTCTTGTCTTTTTTTTTTTTCGGTACTGGAGATTGAACCCAGGGGCACTCGACCACTGAGCCACATCCCCAGCCCTATTTTGTGTTTTATGTAGAGACAGGGTCTCACTGAGTTGGTTAGCACCTCGCCGTTTCTGAGGCTGGCTTTGAACTCACGATACTCCTGGCTCAGCCTGCTTCTTGTCTTTTGACTCAAGGAACTGCACTGCACCCTTTGTTAGGTAGTAACCAGCAATGAGCAGTGAAATGCATGGCAAGGTCACAAGTATTCTTTAAACGACTTTATAGTTTTCTTTAAACTACTTTCAAAGTAAATAGAGAACAAAGGGTGGTAGTTAACTTGTAGAAAATAAACAGAAGCAAAGGAGCTAATGGGAAAAATACTTCAGAAGAAAAGGATAATGGGATTAACTCTTGACAGGGTCCATTGATGTTGATGTGAAGCTAGGAATTATGGCTATAGGTGTCTCCATTTGTCTGGGAAGGAAAATTCCTTTAGCAGCGCAGGTGCACTAAGGCAACTTCTGACCAGTTACTGACCCCAGTGCCCACATTAACATGGGATTGACTGGTAGATGAAGCCCCCCTAAATAGGATGGCCATCATGACAGTTCTGGAGAGGACCAACTAAAGTCAAAACTCCCCTGCCTGAGGTGAAGGAAGAGTTGAACACCTGATTGGCAAAGAGTACAGAAGGTGATCCCCAATTCTCCTGGTAAACATCAGACAGTAATAAATTTGGAGATAGTGTTGTCTCCTTCGTTATTCTCTGCTCAGAGATGGCCCACTTTCTCTCTTGAGAGTGCTCTCTGCTTAAGCCTCACTTTGCTTTACTTTCACTTATTAAAATGTTCTCTTGCATGGCTTTTTGTGTCTGACTTTAAATTTTCTTCTGTTGAAATGGAAGAACTGAGGTTTGGAGTTTCAGCTCCCTGCTTTCCTGTGATGTATTACTTGGTGCTGTGACTCGGATCAAGACCCAACTACAGGACAGGTATTTACACTTGTTCATCTCCCAGCTTTGGTTGAGATGATGCCCAACTTAGACTCTGATGTCTTTCCTTTTGCCTTGGGCTTCTCTGTGTACATTTTCCTCTACTAAAAGCTCCTCAGCATGTCACGCCCATGTGCACTGTTTGTCTTATATCATCTTGCTGCATTTATTCAACTTGTTATGCAGTCAACAACTACAGTGACACTTTGTTCTGGGTGGCAGAGATTTATATTCTCTCTTGCTTTTTGCAGTGTATTTTTAATTTTGAGCAGGGCCGCTACAGAGGCAAACAGACTATCTTCACTGTTGTGGCTATTGTATTATGGCATACACCTGACTCACTTAAGAAATGGGCATTATACAATCTCATTTTAGAGGCTATATCCAGAATCTGGAGGGCACTTAAGTCATCATCTTTGTCTACTATGATCCTTGTTCTTTTTTTTTTTTTAAATTGAACATTTTTGTGTTTATTAGTCACAGATCTTTCTCCTCTTACATTTAATATTTACATCCACCTATCCTTCCTTTTTTTTTAAATATTTTTTTTTTAGTTGTAGGCAGACAGAATATCTTTATTTTATTTTTATGTGGTGCTGAGGATCGAACCCAGTGCCTCACGCATGCTAGGCGAGCACGCTACCACTGCGCCGTAACCCCAGCCCCGATCCTTGTTCTTTTTTATGGTATTTGTCCTGTGGTTATTTGCTTTGTTTCCAACATAGTGATGCAAAAACCTCTACCCCTCCTTCTACCTTTCAAGATTCAGCCTAAGCTACTTTTTAAATGCTATGCATAAGGATTAAGGGTCACTTTCCCAAGTTATTAAAGAGGTTTCTTAAATTAGATTAAAAGCTTGAGTGACAGAGGGTTCAGCATGTAAGCCACAAGTTGTGAAATTTGGACAGTCAAGTCACACCAAGTTCTGGGGAACCAAGGCAAGGATGCCTCCTGGTTCTGGGTTTAGAATGGAATGTATGGGAAGGACGCCTTCCTACATTCATCTGTCTTGGATGTCAGTACTGCTGAGGGACGCCTGGGGTATTGACAGACACTGGTTTTATGTTACAGATGGAAAATATTTCCTCACAGGGTTTTAAGCCACACTGATTAGAATGAATAGTCTGGCAGGCTTCAACCTTTTCCATGGCCGCTTACAGAAGAGGGAACAAAAAATTACCAGGGGACTAGGAAAATAATGGTCAAAATTGTCCTGTGCATAAGCTTTTTGCTTCTCATGATCAAATTGGCAGTTTTCCTTGCTCCTTATCTGCCTGATATCCATCTGCAGTGTAAGCTATATAAACAAGTGCTCCAACTAATTTGAGGCCAGAGGAAAAAGTGTCACTTTTAAATATAAGTTGCTGTGGAACATGTAACACTGTTTTCTTTTTTCTTGTACTCTGGGATTATACTCTTTCAATAAGTTTCTCCTTACATGTTTTTTTCTTTTCTATAGATGCTCACAGGGAAGAAAAATGTACAGATCCTATATGTACAAGTTTTCTTTTTCTTAAAAACCTTTTTCTGAGGACTTCACATGCTTTCACATTCTTTAAATATCTAGATTAATACTGATCTAATCCAAAAGTGCACTCTGATCTGATAAAATTATTTTATGTACTCCTTTTCTAATTATGGTGATGTCTTTTTTTTGAAGTCTTTGTCTTTTTATGAGCTCTTTTTCTTTTAATGATAAAGTCACCTTTTCTCCTGAACCAATTAGTCTTGTTTTGTCTAACTGAAGTTTATTGCCCTCTATTTTTCTCTCTGATGTTTTTATTTAGTAGCCAATTATTCAATGATTAGCTCATATATACTAGAAAAATAAAAAGACCTTCTCATTTGAAGAGTCCTAAGCAGGGAAATAAACAGTGGTAATGGTGGAGGTAAATCTGCCTCCATGAAGGAAAAGTGGCCAAAGGAACCTTTAATTTCAGCATCCACCATGTCAAACAGACTTTATTCCTAGTGTTCCCAACTTCACAGGCTCTATTTTAATTTCTAAAGGGCTAAATCTGACAGTCTGTATAACAAACCTTTATAGCTCTTTTGTATCCTACCTGTGCAAGTCATATCTGGCAAAAAGCTATAAAATCTTTGCTTTCTGTTGATTTTTATGTATATATGTGCACACCTGTTTTTTGTATGTTGTGTCTACATATGTACTTGTGTCTATATATCATTACATGGTACAAAAATTGGCATAGAGATAAATGAGTGTTTATAAATAATAGTAAAAAAATAGATCCAAATACCTTTCAGTTCACATGACTTAAAATGGTTAGAAAAATAAAAATGTCTTTAAAATCACCAATCCACACCTTTTTTTTAAAACAACCAATGAAAAGTGTTGTTTTCTATAAAATGTTTAAAGTGTCATGTCCATTGCTTCTAGGATTTTTCTTCAACAGAAAAAGATGGCTTAGAATGTTAACTGAACTTGATTTTCATGGGTAACCTAAGTTTAAAATGAGTAAATCAGATTTAACATAAATGGAATAAACATTTATAAATGTATTTTAATAAATTGTTGGTCAACAGTTTAAGATTGCTTGTTTCTGGGTGTTCACCAAAGGCAAGATGAATAAGGGTTAAAATTCTACTTTCATGTATTGTTCTTCATGCAAGACAAAAAAAAAAACAAGCTAATTTCAATAAAAAATTTATAAGGAAAAATCATAAGTTTTGTATATATTCATAAGTTTTAAAGGATTGTTTTAAAATGTAAACTTAAAGGTCAGTAACTCGGAAAGAAATGTAAGAAAGTTATAGGTATGAAAATATATTATGGTAAGAAAAATTAAAGGAGAAAAAACTATTTCTGGATTTAAAAAGTATCTTGTAGGATAAAGTCATATTTTTGTCCTAAACTTCAAGATAAAAGTGAGGACAAAGGATGTAACTAAGGATGTAAACCAGTTGTGAAATGTCTAAGTGAGCTACAAAAGGATTGTAGAAGGTAAATCCAAAAAGTTTGTGTGTGATTAAGTTGGCTATAATCAGCACAGTCAGTTAAGGTTATGTAAGGATTTTTCCCCCCATAAGGTCAACTTTTAATATATTGAAACAAAGTCTAATTATCTATGTTTTAAAACATCAAGGTTTTCCTTAAAAATTGATCTGCTCTTATCCATCAAGATGATTTCTTGTGTCTGCTGGGTTTTATAATGGGGGAAACTAAGTCTGAAAGGAATTAGGGTTTTTAGATGTTTTAAAGTCTTTTAAATGATTATTTCATCACTGGTTAATAAACAACTATTATTTTAGGTTATTGCAATATAGTTGACACCGTAAATATATGTGACTAGAGATCTGTATATATCTGAGAACTAAATATGTTTGTCTGAGCCTTGTAAAAGTTTGTAAAATAAAAGTTTATGTAGGTTTCCAGGTAAGGTAAGCAATAAGTGCTCTCTTTTATATATTGTATCTGACAGAAAAGGGCCACATTGCCTTTTAGAAACCTTGTATCTGTTTGCTTTAACTACACAAATGTTTCATTGTTATATAAATGAGATACATTTATAAATAGAATAATAAATCTATTTCTGATACCTCAGCTAAGACTCTGCCTTTCACCTGGCTCCATGTTAAGATGGCTCTAAAGTAGGCCAGAGTTAAGCTTATTTAAAGATGTTTTCCAAAAATAGACTTTTGTCTTAAAGATTACTGTGATCAGGGGGCTGGGATTGTAGCTCAGTGGTAGAGTGCTTGCCTCGCATGCATGAGGCCCTGGATTCGATCCTCGGTACCACATACAAAGCAATAAAATAAAGACACTGTGTCCATCTATAACTAAAAAAATATTTAAAAAAAAAGATTACTGTGATCAGGGGCTGGGGATATAGCTCAGTTGGTAGAGTGCTTGCCTTGCATGCACAAGACCCTGGGTTCTAATCACTAGCACCACACACTAAAAAAAAAGGTTACTGTGATCTCAAAATAAACAAGGGATATAATACAAAATTACATAAAGATTTTGGTAAGTTATAAAAGGATTTAAGGTTGTAAGAGAGTTTTAAAAGAAAATAAAACTTGTGAAGGATTTCATATGTAATTGAGTTCATAAATTAATGGGTCTTTATAGAGACTAAATAGATATCAAATATCTATTAGAGCTATTATAGGGATTAGGTTTCTTTGTTCAAAATTATGTAAACTAAATATGTTGTTCTTATTAACTTCATTTTGTGTTTTCCTGGTAAAAATTTATAACTGTTACCTGTTGGTATTTCTCAGAAGCACTACTTTTTTTTTTTTTTTGATACTGGGGACTGAGCTCAGGGGTACTTGACCACTGAGCCACATCCCCAGTCCTATTTTGTGTTTTATGTAGAGACGGGGTCTCACTGAGTTGCTTTGCGCCTCGCCATTGCTGAGGCTGGCTTTGAACACGCGATTCTCCTGTCTCAGCCTCCCTAAGTGCTGAGATTATAGGCTTGGGCCACCGTGCCCGGCTCAGAAGCACTACTTTTTTTTTTTTTTTTAATTTTTTTTTTTAGTTGTAGGTGGACACAATCTCTTTATTTTATTTATTTACTTATTTTTTACATGGTGCTGAGGATCGAACCCAGCGCCTCATGCATGCGAGGCAAGTGCTCTACCGCTGAGCCACAATCCCAGCCCCAGAAGCACTACTTTTAACAGAACAACCTGAGCTAATTTAAGAATTATTTATCTCTTACAAGAAAGATGGGATATAGAACTGGTGTTGTAGATCAGTGGTAGAGCACTTGTCTAGCATGTGTGAGGCACTGAGTTTGATCCTCAGCACCACGTTAAAAAAAAAAAATTATTGTGTCCATCTACAACTAAAAATATTTTCAAAAAAAGATAGGATATAATGTTGACTTCCAGTACTAACACATTACTCCCATTTCAAGAATGTTGAAACTGACCTGCTGTATGCTTAAAACTAAAACTTGGAGATCAAAGTCAGGGAAGTAAAGAGCCAACGAAAACTCAGCCAATATTTTGGTTGTTCCCCTCTAAGATCAGCTGGAACTCAGAGAATGATGAGACTTCTCTAAATGTCCTGCAACTCTGGGGAGTTACCAGACCTTTCAGTCAGGCAGATTGTGGAAACCCTAGAAATCAGGAAGCCAACAAATGCACATTCTGCAAAATGGAGGGTCATTAGAAAGGGATATGTCCCTAATGCTTCCAAGGGAAGCCACATGTGGTCAGTGAGACCCATAGTGGCAGATGGCACAGCTGGTAGGAGAAAGATAAAGGAGCCAAGAAGTTTCTCACAAGTTCCCAAGAGCAATTCCTAACAAATCTCAGCTGACTCTTGACAACAGATAGGAAAAAGGTCAATTTTTGAACAACTTGGTCTTAAACATCTGTCAGGGGAGTATAACCAAAACACAGCCACACATGGAAATTTAAAAGAATAGACAATGTTTTTTAAAAATGTAATTTAGGATGTAAACTTCTGTCAGTCCTCCCAAATGTAGGTAAAATTGGGAGGTTATGAAATAGTGTTCTTATATAAGAGTGTCTAGTAACTATAACAAAAGACATTGTCAGAGTCACAAGTTTATTCTGAGTCAATTTGAGACCTATACATTTTTCTAAAATCCTATATAGGTAAACAATCTGTTTTTCACTGGTTTGATTATCCAACTCTGATATTTATCCCTCAGAGTAGTCTATAGGACATAACCTGGCACTTGGAAGTTCTGACCAATTATATCTAAAAGCTCTTCATGACAACAAAAGAGGTATTTCTCTCCTTAACACAGAGGTGGCTCTCATGAGAAAAGCTGTATTATAAAACTGGATGGCTTTGGATGTTCTTACTGCAGCTCAGGGTGGCAGTTGTGCCATTATCTAGACTGAATGCTGCATTTACACTCCTGACCACTTTGCTTTTACTATACTTTCACCTATAATAAAGTTCTCTTGCATGGCTTTTTGTGTCTGACTTTAAATTTTCTTTCATCGGAACATAAGAACCGAGGTTTGGAGTTTCAGCTCCCTGCTTTCCTGTGACACTCTGACCCCTCAAGCCCTCAGAATTGGACTGAACTATAACACTAACTTCTGGGTTCTCCAGCTTGCCGATCAGATCAGGGGACTTCTTAGCCTCGATCATCATGTGAATCTCATAAAAAGTCTCCCTCTTATTTATCTATGTCTGTATTTATATGTCCTATTGGTTCTGAAAAACTCTGACTAATATGGTCTACATTCATGCCTGCACTTTTTTTTCCACATTTTTTAAAAGTTGTTGATTGACCTTTATTTATCCATTTATTTATATGCAGAGCTGAGGACCGAACCCAGTGCCTCTCACATGCGAGGCAAGCGCTCTACCACTGAGCCACAATCCCAGCCCCCATGCCTGCACTTTTAATTACTAATATCCTGACCGGCTATGGTCAGCCTCTGAAGGTTTCATGCCCTTATGGTTGTATCTATGTGGTGGTGAATGATCCAAGACAGATGTGTTGATCCTGCTACTTTAGTTAGGCTGAGCTGCAGCCTCTTCTGCACAGTGTGAGTCTTGACATATACTCCCAGTAAAGTAAATAAACACAGATGGGCATAGTGAACTAGCCCCAACAGGGGCTAGTACTCCCTTTCCTTTACAATCTGGATAGTGTGGTCCTTTGCTTCCGTCTTATAATTCTGGTCACCGGTACTGAAAAGCCCCCAATCCAGCCATTTGTGTGCATTCTTCCTATTCTGGGACCCAGGAGGAAATCACACAACCCTTTGAATTGGTGTCTGTACAAATTTACATTTCCAATCCCTCTTGGACCCTCAATCCACTTATCACTGCCCAATTTCCATTTCCTCTGACCTACCAATGATGTCCTCTCTCTTTTTTGTTTTTTAAATATTTTTTTAGTTGTCAATAGACTTTTATATTATTATATTTATACTTGGTGCTGAGAATCGAACCCAGTGCCTCACACATGCTAGGCAAGCGCTCTACCACTGAGCCCCAGCCCCAGCCCGATGCCCCCTCTCTTGTGTCTTAATTCAGCAGCCCAGATTGAGAGTGAAAAGTAAAATTGGTTGATTTATCTGGGGCTTAGACAAACCAACAAGGGTCAGGATAGTAGCAAATGTGTGAACTAATTGGAGGCATCAAGAGGTATAACTGGAATGGAAAAAAAATTATGTCAGCTCAGAGATGAAGTGTCAGGAGAAAAACAAAATGTCCCAGAGCAAGGTGGAGCTGTTGTGACTGGCATGGGGTCCAGGGTGTGTCTCCATCAGTGAGGGAGGGCAGTACAAAGGTCCAGTACTGTGAGTCTGAGGTGTAGGATTACTCATCCTGTTGAGCTCAAGTCATCAAAAACTGGGGTTGGGTTCCAGAGAGTTCACAGAATGTGGTTGAGCCACCAGGCAGATCGTAGGTAACAGCAAGCAGGACACAGCGCAAAACGGAAGAAAGCAATCTATGGAAGTAAAGGTGAAGGCATTTTGTTTTGGAGATGGCTGTGGGTTACAAGGAAAATGCTGAGAACTTGCCTGCCTGTCAAGTTCATGGGAAGGGGGAAATGAGTAGCCTGTTTTTGCGAGAAAGGGCCCCAGAGGAATGAGAATGCTCAGGAGGAAGCCAGGTCTCTGGCAAGACAAGAGATGGAGAAAGCAACTAGGGATGTATCTGAAGGAGGAAGAGTTGTTTGTTGGCAATGGAGGGCACATTTCAGAGGAGCCAGGAGCAGGGAAGGTAAGGGTAGGAGGGTGAGCAGGTAACTATGCAGGGTGGTCTGCACCATAGCAGTTAGAATCAGAGCCTGTTACAGGAAGAGTGACATTTGAGTGAAGGAGGAAACTCTTAAGGTTCTCAAAATCAGGGTTTAGACTTTTTCTATGCCAGTGCAGAGGCTCTGGGTGATAGTTCAAATCCTCATAATTTTTTACCATCTGTTTAGCGGTCTGTTAAATATAACCCTGGTCATAAAGTAATTCACCTCAGCAGAACCAGCCTGCCTTGGGCTAAATCAAGGTAGAAGTGACTCCTGCTCAAGTGATATGAGAGCTGTAAAAACATCCAACTCTGTGTGGGAGAAAGTGACTTTGACCTAGGTTTCAACCTCCCTGCAGAGCTCAGTCTTAGTTGGGGGCTCTAGACTGAGTCCGCTGAGGACAATAATTTTGCATTCTTCATGTTCATCTTTACTTTCCAAGATCTGGAGGAGCTGAGGATGTAGCTCAGTGAAGGAGTGCATGCTTATTAGCATGTGTCAGGCCCCAGGTTCAATCCCTGGCACTACAATCAAAAACAACAAAAAAAATTATTTGATCTGGGAGTGTAGATCAAATAATTGATCTTGAATTAGAGGTCTTGCCCAACACCTGTGAGGCACTGAGTTGATTTCCAGTCCTCCCATCTCTCCCCACTCCCCCACACAAAAACCAAGACCTAGCATTCAGTAGACACTCAATAAAAGTTGTCTTTATGCTTAAAAAAAAGTAACATTATGTTCATTCTAAAATATTTGTGAAGCATTTGCAAAATATGGAAAACAACAGAAAAGACAGAAAACTAATATGGAAGCAATTTATGATCCCATCATTCAAACATACCTACTATTAATACCTTAAAATACTTTTCTCTAGTCTTTGTGTGTGTGTGTATGTGCATTGCTGGGGATTTCAGGCATGCCTTTTAAACACAAAACATTCATTCATTACTTAGTTAATATTCATTCTGATTTTAATAGGTGGATTATATTACAAACATTTTATTGTGTTATTAGCAATCTGTTTTTTTTGTTTTTTCAGAGCTAGGGATTGAACCTAGGCACTCATGCATGCTAGGCAAAGGCTCTACTACTGAGTTACACTCTGAGCCCTAAAAATAATTCTGAAAAACAATTTTTAAAGGCTGTGTAATATTCTTTCATTAAGATGTAGCATCATTTATTTACTATTTCCATACTGAGATTTTTTTTTTCAGCACTGGGTATTGAATCCAGGGTGTTCTACCATGGAGCTACAATCCTACCCCTTTTTATTTTAAGACAAGATTTCCCTGAATTGTTCAGGCTGGGAGTCTGCAGTGTGGTGGGTCTCCTCCTCCATGTGATGGGCTGGAGTTGGTCTAGGATGTAGTTTTAAATAGAGTGGTCAGTTAAGGATTTATTAAGGTGACAACTGAGCAAAGACATGAAAAAGGGAGCAACCAATGCAGATACCTGGGAGGAACATTCCCAGGAAGAGGAGACTTGGGAAGCATGTCTAGTGTGTTCAAAGGATAGCAAGGCAAGGTAGCCTGAATGAAGAAAGCAATGGAGAGAATCGGTGATGGAGTCTGACAGCTAAAGGAGGAGGGTCCAAATAGAGTAAGACTCTGTTAGCTGGGTGACCATAAATAATTTATTATCCTCACTGGGAAACTTTTAGAATGAAAGATGGGAGTGAGGGCTATTAATAATTATACCAGGTCAGAGCTAGGTGCAGTGGCATATTTGTGTAATCCCAGCAACTTGGGAGGTTAAGGCAGGAGGATTGTAAGTTCAAAGCCAGCCTCAGCAACTTAGATAGGCCCTAAGCAATTTAGCAAGATCCTGTCTCAAAATAAAAAATTAAAAATGGGCTGGGGTTGTGGCTCAGTGTTTAAGTGCACCTGGGTTCAATCATTGGTATCAAAAACTGTACAATAATAATTACACTAGGCCAATAGATAGAAACTGGGACTGTCCTGGACAAACTGTGACATGTAGTCATCCTACTTGTCAGCCATTGTAAGGAAGTTTTAAAAATCTAATGAGTTGGGAAGCTGTTGAAAGGTTTCAAGTAGAAAAAATTGGCACACTATGGTTAGGATCACTCTGCTATGCCGAGAGAAGACTAAAGGGGAGCAGTGGCAGAATTAGAGAGGAAGGGCCTGTTAGGAAGCCAACAGAATCCAGGCAAGAAACTGGATTCTAGATACATTGAAATTATGACAAAAAACTTTATTGACCAATTGGATGTATGAGAGAAAGAGCAACAGAAAAACAGAGATGCCATTTATTGGGATGGAGAAGAATTTAGGTAGAACAGATTTGGGGAAGATTAGGAGCACAAGTTAATTTTGGACATCTTAAATTTAAGATACTTATTATATACCCAAGGGAGGATATGGAATGGGCAGTTAGCATGTGATCCTAGAGTTCCACTCTTTCCCCATATTTGGTGTTGGTTGATGTAGAGATGACATTTAAAATAATAAGATTGGACTTTTAGAAAAGGAAGAGAGAGCAGACTGTCCAAGGCCTGCTGCATACAGGAGGTGGAACAGACTGACTCCATCCCTACACCTGGAGAAGGCAGAGCAGACCAACCCGGGCCAACTTGGGGAGGAGGCAGAGCAAACCAATCCCATCCCCACTCATGGAAGAGACCAACTGAGCTGTGGCCTCCCATCTACCAACCGGTGGCTGTCCCTGCTTACATCCATCTAGAGTCAACAGCCAGGACCAGGAAGATCATCCCTGAGGTCCCTGCAGGCCTGGCTACACCTGAGGTGAGGTATTGGTAACTTGCAGGGACACTACAAGATTATAGGGTAGAAATTGTAATACCTCAGATCAGCATTGCTAGAGAGGAAGAGACATTAACAACATGAAAAAACAAGGGAAGAAAATGCCCCAAACAAACTAAGATGCTACAACAATAGAATCCATTGACAGCACAGTAAATGAAATGTCAGAGAAGGAGTTCAGAATGTACATAGTTAAAATGATCTGTGAAGCACAGAATAATATAAGAGAGCAAATACAGGCAACAATTGGTCCTCCAACAAAGAGATTAGAGAGCAAATACAGGGAACAAAAGATTACTTCAAGAAAGAGATAGAACTCTGAAAAAGAACCAAGCAGAAATCCATAAATGAAGAAAACAATAAACCCAATGAAAAATTCAATAGAAAGCATCACCAACAGAGTAGATCACTTGGAAGACAGAAACTCAGGCAATGAAGATAAAGTATATAACCTTGAAAATAAAGTTGACCACACAATGAAAATGGTAAGAAACCATGAACAGAATATCCAGGAATTATGGGATAACATGAAAAGACCAAATCTAAGCATTATAGGGATGGAGGAAGGCACAGAGGTACAAACCAAAGGAACGCACAACCTCTTCAATGAAATAATATCAGAAAATTTCCCAAACATGAAGAATGAATTGGAAAATCAAATACAAGAAGCTTACAGGACACCAAAATGTACAAGACTACATCCGTACCAAGGCACATTATAATGAAAATGCCTAACATACACAGTAATAATAGAATTTTAAAAGTCACAAGAGAGAAGGCACAGATTACATACAGGGGGAAACCAATTTGGATTTCAGCAGATTTCTCAACCCAGACTCTCAAAGTCAGGAGATCCTGGAACAAAATATACCAAGCTCTGAAAGAAAATGGATGCCAATCAAGAATCTTATATCCAGCCAAATTAATCTTCAGATTTGATGATGAAATAAAAACCTTCCATGACAAACAAAAATTAAATGGATTTACAGCAAGAAAACCTGCACTAGAGAGCATTCTTGGCAAAATATTCCATGAGGAGGAAATGAAGAACAACAATGAAAATCAGCAAAGGGAGGAACTACACTAAAGGAAAAGCCAATTTAAGAAGAAACCAAGTCAAGTTGAAAAATAAATTAAAGTGAACGGGAATACAAGCCATATTTCAATAATAACTGAATGTTAGTGACCTAAACTCATCAATTAAAAGACATAGACTGGCAGATTGAATTTTTAAAGACTCAAATTGTGGAATTCACAGGGATGTTGGCTCAGGGCTATGCCTATAATGAAGAAAAGAACTGTGTTAGGTACATCAGCTGAAGCTAAAAGTTGGTTATTGTGCTATTCAATGAATTTCTTATCCTTATTCCTCTATAGCTATATACGACAATTATTTTTCTTTCTTCTTTCAAAATTTTTTCTTTGTTTTCAGTTTTCTTTAATTTGGACATGAGATGACTAGGTATTACCTTATTTACCTATTTATAATTGGTACTTATTCTACTTGATATTCTCGCAAAATCTGTGCTTTTTATCTCATCTTAGTTTTTGAAAAATTTTCAGATAATTTTACTTCAAATATTTTTTCTGCTCTGTTTTCCTTTCTTCTTTTTGCATTCTAATTATGTGTGCTTTATTCTTTGATATTGTCCCACAGTTCTTGGGTTGCTTTTATTTCCTTTGTATTTTTGTTTGGGAAATTTTTAATTAACTTATCATCAAGATCATGGTTTCTTTCCTTGGCCACAATTTAATTGATGGCATCATAAGGCATTCTTCCTTTCTATTTCAGCATGTTTGATTTCTAGAATTTTGTTTTGATTCTTAAAGTTTCCATTTTCCCTACCATAGTTTATAAGTTTTTGCATGCTGTATACTTTTTTTCCATTAGAGTATTTAATATATTAATCATAATTACTTTAGTTTTTTTTAACTTGGCAATTCAAACGTGATGATATGTTTGAGTCTGATCTTTATCTTCAGACAATATTTTAGCATGTCTTCTAGCCTGTCTTGTAATTTTTTTTGAAAGCCAGACATGTTTTATTGAATGATGAAAAATGAGGTAAATAGGCCACTGATAGGAGTATTTATTTTATATTGTAAGGACTTGTCTAGTATTTAATGCTTTCTTGCAGCTAGATATACCAGAGGCTTCAAGTTTTCATCCTGTACTTTTTTTTTGTCTCACTGTTTGAGTTTCCTTAAACACTACTTCATGGAGAAAGAATCTGTGTATTACAACTCTTTCAGCTGGAATTGATGTTATTATACCAGATCCTTGCTGTTGTGCAGGTCAGATATGGGACAAAGGAGTTTTTTCTAATCTTATCCAACCTTTAAGTGGGTCTATGTCTGAGGACAACGACTTTCACAAGTGTTTCATCAACGTGTCCCACTCCCACTGCCACCCTTACTCCCATCTCTGACTGCAATATTCCCAGTATTTTTCTTTGAAACTTTGTCCTTAATTGACTTCATTTTTAATTCACAACCTAATCCTATCAGAGACATGAGGTCTTTCTGGAATCTTCAGTGGGAAACTGGTAGGGTATCTGGAAGGAAAACTGTGGAACTATGAGGGTTTCCCTAAGTCTACAGGACCCCAAGGTTTCTTGAATCTCAATTTAGCCCATATTCTGTCTACAGCCATTCTTGAAGATTATATATACCAGTTGACAGCTCTAACAGTACATTGTTGGATTCAAGAAATGTAATTCGATTTTCAGACATTTTTGTTACTGTAAGGATAAGACTTTTGATTACTTAACATATCAGAGATGAAACATGAAGTCAGTTTCTTAATTTTATTTAATTTAAAAAAAATTTTTTTTAGCTGTAGATGGACATAATGTCTTTATTTTATTGCTTTGTATGTGGTGCTGAGGATCGAACCCAGGGCCTCACACATGCGAGGCAAGCGCTCTACCCTGAACTACAATCCCAGCCCTAGTTTCTTAATTTTAAAACAGTGTTTAAAAACTTGTTTAATTTTATTCATTCTTTCCATTTCTATATTCTTTTCTCCTTCTCTGATTTTTTTTTTCCATTTTATCATCCATTCTATTTGGGAAATGCTTTTGTTGAATACAGAAAACCAATGTGATTAATTCTATTTCATGTTTTTAATCTTATTCCTACATCTTCTGTAGACTGTGTTTAATTTCTTTATATGTAATAATTTATATGATTTTCATATATTGAGTAGTTTTATATATTGAATAGTTTATAGTCTATCAGATCTACATTGAATTGTTTCTACTCATTGTTTCTTAAACAATATGCATGGATTCTATTGGATAATTAAAAATTAATAAAAAATTTAAAAAAATTAAAAAAGGAAGAGAACCAAAGAGTACATACTGGGCACTGTGATGGTAGCAAAGGTGAGATAAGGAAGAACCAGCAAAGGAGATGGCTAGGGAGCAGCCAATGGGGCGCATGGAACACCAAGCCATTGTGGCATCTTAGAAAGTAGTTCAAGGAAAAAAGAAATGAATTTGGCAAATGCCTTGGGAAGTCAGGTAGAGGAAGACTGAATTGGCCATTGAATGCAGAAGAATGCAAATTATCGGGGGAACTTGATAAAGGCATTTTTTTTGCTGAATGGTGGGAGCTAAAGCTTATTTGTACTGGATTCCAGAGAAAATGAGAAATAATAAGCATGCAGCAATCTTTTGAGCAGTTTTGCTGTAAAGGAAAAGGGAGAAGTGGGGCAGTAGCTAAAGGCTAAGTGGGGTCAAGATGGAGCTTTATAGCACGGTAGAGTACCACCCAGCCTGTGTGTGTGCTGAAGGGAAAGGCCCATTGGAGAGGGAAAGGACAGCTGATAGCGAGAGGACCAGAACAACTGCTTGAACAACATCTTTGGGGATAAGGGAGGAAGTCAGGAGGCTGGGGCAATAAGTGTAGAGGGGATGGGGCCAGGGGAGGCCTATGCTAGGAGCACAGACTGCTGGTCTCAAATAACAGGAGAAAAGAAAGAGGGAGCAGGTGGGACAGATGTTCTTAGGTTGGTGGATTATGGTGGTTTGAGCTTGTGGAAGTTCTCTTCCCTTACTTCTATTTTCTAGTGATATAAAAAGCAAAGGCACCCAGCGGCTTGGGAGGCTGAGGCAGGAGGATTGTGAGTTCAAAGCCAGCCCCAGCAAAAGTGAAATGCTAAGCAACTCGGTGAGCCCCTATCTCTAAATAAAATACAAAGTAGGGCTGGGGATGTGGCTCAGAGGTCGAGTGCCCCTGAGTTCAATCCCTGGTACAAAAAAAAAGGCAGTTACAGATGATTAAAACCAGTCACCAGATTTGTATAAATTATTTTCAGCTGCATTTAGCTGCACAGGTGCACAGGAGAGGAGTAAGATTTAAGCAGCATTATAGCTTGCCCTGAAGATAAGGTGGAGTAAGAAAGGGTCAAGGACAGACATTGATTGTAATGATTAAGCATGGAATTTAAGCTGGCCAAGAAAGGAAGTGAGGACATGAGTGAGATGAGAGGAAAAAATGTTGAAGTTTGCACCAAGCATGATCTTAAATACATTCATTATCTCCTGTAATCATCTTAAAGATGAAGAAGCTGAAGTTTAGGAAGAAAATAACTTGCTCAAGATCACACAGCTGCTTGGGGCTGGGGTTGTGGCTGAGTGGTAGAATACTCCCCTCTCATGTATGAAGCCCTGGGTTCAATTCTCAGCACCAGGTAAAAATAAAAAAAAAAATAAAGGTATTGTGTCCATCTACAACTAAAAAAATATTTTTTAAAAAAATCACACAGCTGGTGAGTGACAGCTCCAGGGTCAGGCCCAGGAACATGTGTCTCCACAGTTTGTGTACTTAGCTCTCTTCCTGTTTGTTTAACTAGAATATTTGTGGGCACTTAAAAAATTGATGCTAATTTTGCTGAATGTCTTTATGTTCATATTTTTCCAATTTATTACCTTGAAGATGTTTTGGTGTAAAGAATTCTTTAAAAGTTTACAGTGAAATCTATTGATTTTATTTTTATCTTTAATTTCCACAAAAGACAAAATTAACTATGAAAAGCAATTATAAAAATCAATAGGTTAAACTCCCAGTGACTCGGGAGGCTGAGGCAGGAGGATCACAAGTTCAAGGCCAGCCTCAGCAACTTAGTGAGACCCCTGTCTCAAAAAAGAGAGGGGGGCACTGAGGATGTAGCTCAGTGGCTAAGCACCCCTAGGTTCAATCCCCAGTACCAAAAAAAAAAAAATCAGAAGTTAATTAAATACCCATTTGACTTGTGTATGGCTCTAGTAGGTCTTTGAATTAGCAGAGGTACAATCATTTGTGTATGCATTGCTTTTTAGAAACAGATTTTAAAGAGTCATCTCTTGCTATTACAGATATAGAGTACTCACACAAATGGTAATGAAAGTTAAATACACATCCTTACTTTTTGTATATAGAAAACAACTTTAAGAACCTTCAATATTTAGGGCTATAAACATCCAATTGTCTATGTATCAGACGTAATATTTTCACCAAGCTGGACTTATTAGGTATTTTGATTAAAATAAATATTTATCCAGTGCCTATTACATGCAAGAAAGCACTATGCTAAATAGTACTAGGAAGGCTGAAAAGATAGGCAAGATAGATGCCAGCCAGAGCTTGTGGCCATCTAGAGGGCCCACTGAGTGAGAATGACAAGTGCAGGAAGAGCACAGGGGAGGGAACAGTGGCTGCCCCTGGAAGGAAGTTCAAGAACAGCTTCTTGGGAGGCTGCATGATCCGCTCGCTGCAAGGCAGGCAGCATTGTGGCCTGTGGGTAGATGCATAGGTGATCTAGACAGGCTGCAGTGGGGGAGACACAAAAGCCAAGTAGCTGAGGCTGTG
>CM053405.1:119039117-119097396 GCA_028644305.1 Xerus rutilus
CTATATCATTTAAAAAAAAAACTTACTAAAAATGGCACCTTCATGTACTTGTTCCTTCAGGGATCAAAATCCTTTTCACTTATGGACTTAGCTTCATCATATTTAGGCACTGAAAACACTTTATCTTATACATCCTCAAAACAGCCATGTG
This sequence comes from Xerus rutilus, assembly GCA_028644305.1. Classification (NCBI taxonomy): domain Eukaryota; kingdom Metazoa; phylum Chordata; class Mammalia; order Rodentia; family Sciuridae; genus Xerus; species Xerus rutilus. The sequence continues at coordinate 119,039,269 of CM053405.1, forward strand.
AAACATTCTCATACAATGGACAGGATTACTGAGTTTAAGGAAACTACAATGATTTGTTTAAATTTATGCAGCAGATGTGGCATTTGAAACCAGGCAGATTCACCTTAGAATCTAAACTTCTTCTGCAAACCACTAATCTTTTCAATGTTTGCCAAGCTGTAGTATCATGGAAATTTGTTTGGTTTTTATCTCTAGTTCCTGACACAGAGCTCCTAAATACTAAATCTCCTGTAATTTCCTAAGGGATAGGGGTGATAATTATGATTTTTGTTCCACTGAGGCAACTCTTGGCAGGGTCCTTAGCTAGCTTCAGGATCGGGGCTGGTTACCAGAAAGATTCAGGAGTCTGGAACTTTCAGTTCCCACTCTTTCAATCTCTGAGGAGAGGCGAGGCACTGGAGATAGAGTTAATAATCTATCAAACTAATGTGGTGAAACTTTTATGGAAATTGTTAAATGATAGGGTTCAGAGAACTTAGGAATTGTTGAACTCATTCGTGTGCCAGGAGAGTAGCATCTCCCAGCTCCACAGAGTCAAAAGCTCCTGCATTCAGGACCCTTGTAGACCTGGCCCTCTCGTTAGATCTGGCCGCTCACTGCATCCTTTATCATAAACTTCTAATAGTAAGTAAGGTGTCTTCCCAAGATCTAAGAGTTATTCTAACAAACACAAGGAAGGGAGTCATAGGAACCCCAGACTTTGTAATCAAGTGGGTAACTTGGGATGTGCATCTAAAGTGAGAACAATACTATGAGACTGAAACATTAAACATGTGGAATTTGACACTGACTTTAGGTAGTGTCAGAACTGAACTGAATTTTAGGACACTCTGTTGATAGGTGTCAGAAGGTCGATAGATGAAAGAAAAACCCTCATATGATCTTGTAGTTGAAATATAATATCACACTGTTTTATATTGCATTTATTAATGTGGACAAATAAATTTTTATATGTATATTGGATGTTTCAATTTCATCACCTTGTTTTGTTTTGTTCCTGAGACAGAGTCTCCCTATGTTGCTCAGGCTGGGCTGGAATTCATGATCCTCCTGCTTCAGCTTCCTGAAGCGGGGACTACAGGGGTGTCACTACCTTCAGTCAACTGCCTATTTGTGTCCTTTACCAGTTTTCCTACTGAGTTGTCCGTCTTTTTTCCAGTGATTTGTAAGAGCTTTTTGTATATTAACCTCATGCCTATATTTTGTGCTGCAATTTTTTTATTTTTTGGGCTGTTCTGGGGATTGAACTTGAGGCACTCTACCATTGAGTTACATCCTTACTCACTCATTGTTTTTTAAATATATTTTTTATTTTGAGACAGGATCTCAGTAAGTTCTCAGGGCGGGCCTCAAAATTGTGATCCTCCTGCCTCAGCCTCCTGAGTATCTTGGATTACAGGTGTGTGCCACTGCACCTGGCCCTTTAAGCCTCTTTAACTTTTCATATTATGCTTAGAAAGTCAGACCTTTTGTAAAGATTATAAAATTATTCATGTTTTCCAGGTTGGGTTTGTGGATCAGTGAGAGAGCCCTTGCCTAGCATGTGTGATTCTTTGGGTTAAATCCCCAGCACCACACACACAATTTTTTTTTTAAATATGTTTTCTTCTGGTACATTTATGATTTCACATTTTTAGGCCCTCGTTTTTTAAAAAATCTTTTTGGAATTTATCTTGATGTATTTGTTAGAATTCAACCTTTTTATTTTTATTCAGAGTGTCTAGGTGAATGTCCTAACAACTTTCATTGAGTAGTCTTAAGTTTCCCCATTGATTCTGAATTTTTGCTTTTGGTCACACACTAAATTCTCAGATTTTCTTGGGTTTTATTTTGAACTGTATATACTCCCTTGGTTTCTATTACTATACCATCACCATAGCTTAACAATATGCTTTCTTTTTAAAGTTTTGTCAGGAAGTAGTTTTATTTGTTTATTTTTATGATGTGGTGCTGAGGATTGAACCCACTCCCTCACATGTGCTAGGCAAGCGTTCTAGCGCTGAGCCACAATCCCAGCCCACAATATGCTTTCTTTTTTTTTTTTTTTTTAAATATTTTTTAGTTGTTGATGGACTTACTTTATTCATTTATTATTTATATGTGGTGCTGAGGCTCGAACCCAGTGCCTCACGCATGCTAGGCAAGCTCTCTACCACTGAGCTACAGCCTCAGCTCCCTACAACATGCTTTCTTATCTGGCAGAGCTGGCCTCTACTTAATACTCTTTGTTTGGAGGATCCTCCTAGCTATTCTTGGGTGTTCAGTCTTCCTGTCATTTGGTTAGGTTCCACTTACCCTTTCACTTTCTGCATCTGCTCTAAGGTCTCTGGTAAAGCCACTCCAAAACTTTCAGGGAAAAAAAGGGTGACAATTCCAATCAGGACAGTCAGACTTCCCATAACGATGTAGGGCAGAAGTCTGTTGTAGGCACCTGTAAAGAACCAAACATAAAAATGTCAATTAGATCCAAAGATTCCCTGGATGCTCTTAAGAATCATTTTGTAAAGGTGGCAAACAGTAGCTATGAGAGCAGTTTTAAATGCAAACATTTTCAGAAGAAAAAAAAATTAGCCAATATCACAGCTTCTTCCTGGCAGATGCCATCGACTGAAATTCTGTAATCATTTACCTACTTGATTTTGCATTATCATGAGGTTTTTAATTCTTTCCTGTCAACTGATATCTTCCAAGCCACTGGTTAATCATGCATAGCAGATGTTCCTTGGATAGAAGTCTTTGCTTACCAAAGTTCTCTTGAGGTGGAAGGAATTAGAGATGAAGGGTGGGAAGACAATAAAGAGGAAAGAGGTTGGCCAGTAGGTTCTAGGGAGAAGTTCTGGCCATCATAAGTCTGGTATGACTTTGCTTTTGCTCAAACATTGCCAGGCTACAGTGCAAGGTGAGGTCCACAGTCATGAATTTTTTTTTTTTTTTTTGTGGTATTGTAGATTGAACCCAGGGCCTTTCTCATGCTAGGCGAGTTCTCTACTGCTATGCTACATCCCCATCCATTTTAATTTGAAGACAAGATCTCACTAAGTTGCCCAAACTGGCCTCAAACGTGTGACTCTCTTGCCTTACTCCCCAGAGTAGCTGAAATTATAGGTGTGTGCTACCATGCCCAGCTCCACGAGATGCTTAAAAAAACAAATAAATAAAATCTAAGCAATATATTTAATTCATAATATATTATGTTTATAATATATTTAATTCAATTGAAAACAATAAATGATAAATGTTGGGTATATTCTGTGAAAGTACTGTGCCTGGATTTAGTTTCTTTTTACAGCACTTATGTGTCTGAATTTTATATGTAGTTGGAAAAATCACTCCACTGCTTATTTATGTGATGTTGCTAGGACAGGAGAGTAATGAATCCTGATCTCACTTCCCTTTTGCATACAGTTTATAGAGGGATACCACACCTATGTATATATAATATTTTATTTGACTTAAAACAAGAAAAACATTAATCCTGAGGCTTCTCTGAGGCCTCTATGTTGCTAATAGGAATAACTACTGTGGAGTTGAAAGCTCTTTCTTGGGCTTTGTTTCTCATGTACCAATGGCCCACCACTGGACCACTGAGCATAGCATGAAATTATAGGGAAAAACAAAAGAGAAATGACACTATTCTGTATGATAGGCTATCTCAGGCATTGTTCAGAGCAGCTGTGCAGAGTGTGTTTAAGTTAGAAAAATGTTTCTTTTTCTTTAATGATTTAGAGTGTGTATATTATCTGAGAAATTGTGTCTCTGGGGTGTAGGTATGCATGTTCATATGTATGAATCAGGAGGCAATTAAAGGATGACCAGGAAGAATTAGGAGGAATATCCATATTTTTCACCAACAGAGCCCTTTATGAAGATGAAGTTTGGAGTGCCAGATTCTATATCCCAAAGGACTACTAAAGCCCCTCTGGGGTGTTATTCCAGATTGATTTATTTGATTACATAAAAACTAAAATTTTATGCATTGCAAAAAAGTCATAAAGTCTGAATGCAAATGACAAACTAGAAAAAATGCTTACAACGTATACACAGAAGGCTAATTTCCTGCCATTACAAAGATCTTACACAAATATTGAAAATAAATAAATAAACTCTCAGAAGAAAGGACAAGAGACATGAGCAGTCAGTTCATTGAAAATAAATGGAAGGGTCAATAAATTATGAACAAATGCTCAACAACATTTAAAATTAAAGAAATAAAAATTAAAGTTAGTGATGTCAATATTTCGTATCTCAGATGACCAATGATTTAAAAATTGTATAGACCCACTGGTGGTGAAGGTATGAGGAAACAACCTTTCTCATCTACTGATAGTTAGGTTATTTATTGGCACAATATTTAGGGTTAAATTTCACAATATCTATGAAATTTTAAAATGGCATTGCTCCAGCAAGATCACTTCTGTGAATCCAAATATATTAAAGAAATTCACATGGTGTAGAAGCATAGGGGAATGCTCATCGCAATGTTATTTTGTATAGGGTGAGCATCCCTCATCCAAAATGCTTGGGATCAGAAGTGTTTCAGATTACAGAGTTTTCTGGATTTTGGAATAGCCTTCACCAGTTGAGCACCCCTAATCTGAAAATCTGAAATCTGAAATGTTCCAAAATCCAAGCATCAGGGCTCAAAAAGTTTTAGAGTTTGGAACGTTTTGGATTTTGAACTATTCATATTAGAAACCCTCAACCTGTAATAGCAAAAACCTGGAAATGGCCTAAATGTCCATCCATTGACTAAATTAAATATGAACATGTATACATTGTTTATATAAGTTAAGACATATATACATAGTACTTACTAAAAGGAAGGTAAAAGACTACTATATGTCCATTTGAAAGGACATTCTGATACAATGTCAAGTTTCAAAGTTATAATTTATTTTTGTGTTTAAAATATATACGTATGTCTATGTGAATACCTGTGTGCATGCACTGCACGTGTGTCCTATGAAAAATCAAACAACAGGGTCTGGGGCTCAGGGGCAGAGCTCTTGCCTAGCATGCGTGACGCACTAGGTTCTATCCTCAGCACTACATAAATATAAACAAATAATAAAATAAAGGTATAAAAAATGCAATTAAAAAATCAAACAATATCTGAATGGTTGTTCACAGAATCACCTGAAATGGTACTGGTTACTTCGAGGGCCATTTAGGGAGCTGGGAGAGGAGAGGTGAACTTGTACTTTTTCTAGTGTTTTCTATGCTGTTTGAATTTTCCAAAATGAAAAGCTACTACTTTTATTTTTAAACCTAAAGATGCATCTCACCGAGGTAAACAAAGTAGGGAGCGATGATGCTGCCCACCCTGGAGGCCATGGAGGTGATACCCACAGCCATGTTCCTGACCAGGGTGGGATAGAGCTCTGCAGTGAAGACATACAGCATGGAGAAAGCAGAGGTGACCCCAAATTTCCCAAGCATCACAAGACTGATGGACACGAAGTAGTAATCTGGAAAAGAAACCCATTGTCAGCAGGGGTGCTTTAGATGCAATACTAACTCAGTTGCTTTTTATGTCCTTTGTGCTCGAAAGGGAATATTTTCATTAAGATAAAGTGCTATGAAATAACACTTTCTCTTCAAATGTCTGAAAACGTCCATGTTGAGCATGAACCAAGATGGAGAATAATGGGTGGCTCTATACTTTGCTCCACTGTTATTGTAGATCATTAAGGTATCCAGTGACCTTTGTCCACTTATCTTTTGTTTAATGGTGAGTTGTTAGCAAGTAAAATAGTTTAATCTTCAGAGAAAAAGGCCAATCATTTCCATCCTGTTTCTTATTATTAAGAAATACATGTCTATGTATATAACTATATATCAATAACTTATAGACTTAACATTTTTATAATATGAGACAGCTAGATATAAGAGGAAAAGGTAAGCATGTGCCCCTTTGTGTGCTGTTTAACTACCTAAAAATTCAGAACATAAAATTGCTAAATTTCTAGTGGAACCAGCATGTGCTATCCATTGTAACACTCAAACATACAGTTCTAGAGAAAAGGTTTGAAGGAACCAGGAAATTAGGAATCAAGAGTGTGACTCAGGGGCTAGGATTGTGACGCAGTGGCAGAGTGCTTGCCTCGCATGTGTAAGGCACTGAGTCCAATCCTCAGCACCACATAAAAACAAATAAAGGTATTGTGTCCATCTACAACTAAAAAAATATTTTTAAAAAAGTGTGATTCAAGGAGAGGTTTGAGAGTTTGGCCTTTCTATGAGGAGGATGACTGGAAGAATTACCCTCCCCCTTTACATTCTTTTGTGTGTGTGTGGGGGGGGGGGTGCTGGGGATTAGAACCCAGGGCCTTGTGCATGCAAGGTAAGCACTTTACCAACTGAGATATATCCCCACTCCTCCCCCTCCCCCTCTAATTGGTGGTTTCTGATTCCTCAAGGCTAACTCTTCTGTTTGAGGGTAGTTGTTTTGAATGCAGAAAACACCACAGTCCTCCTTAGCTGTCAACATGGCTAACTGACCCATGAATGTTCTATGATATTATCAAGGAGCAGTGACTCACAAGTGGCCCAGTCAATGGGCTGTTCTGGGAAACTGTTCACCTTGGTTAACTTCTTACCTGCAGGTACCACTTGAATCAAGAGGAGTACACCGCCTCCCCAGAACAGTACCGCAGCTATTATATAACGCCTGGGTAGCGTTCTCAGCAGCAACCAGGCTGTAATGTAAGCCGGAACTTCAATCAGGGCAGAGAGGAAACAGTTCAGATAGGCATCGCCATGTAAATTAGGAACATTGAGAGACAGAGCAAAGTAACCCACTGAGGTTAGCATCCTGAAAGAAAAAAGATAAATTGTAAAAATGGCAAATGGATAATCTGAATCACTCTAAAATTTTGTGATGGTCAAGAGGTTGTCTAGAGCTGGGTTGGGCATGCAGCTCAGCGGTAGAGCACTTGCCTAGCATGTGCTAGGTCCTAGGTTTGATCCCCAGTACAAAAAAATAAGAGAGACAGAAATTGTCCAGATCTTAGTGTTATGTAAAGCCACCAGCCACACATGGCCATTTAAGTTTAAATAAATTAAAATTGAATTACAAATTCAGTTCCATCAGCCACTCTTCAAGCACTCAATAGCCATGTGTGGCTTGTGGTTACCATGTCGGACAACACAAATATAAAATATTTCCATCATTCCAGAAAGTTCTATGAGACAGCACTAGTCTATAGAGACCAGTATTTAACAGCGCAGACTCCTCTGTACAAACGTGCTTGTCATTCATGGGTCGGAAAAGCAGAGGTTATCTGAAGAATGTTTTCAGGAACACTGTTGGATCTCTTTGTACATACTAGGCCAAGCTGAGTACCACAGGACAAATCCAAAACAAAAGAAAAAATGAAACTTGCTTGCCCGAAGCATCTTAGTAATTTCTGAGCAGCTCAGATGGAATAGTGACTCGTTGGCTATTGGCTCCATAACACCACTGCTGGAGATACACTTGCATCAGGGATACAGGCAGATGTAAGAACACTGCAAGGTGGAGTTTTGAAAGCATGCCTCTTCAAAGGCTTAGAACTATATTGGTTCAAAGCGTTAAAGGAAATTTCTGTCCAGTCATTTGATAACTAAGCAGAGACTTTAGTGGTTGCACATGATAGAATTCAGACTTCTAAAAGCAATCCAGGAAAATCATTAAGCAAACAAATCATGGGTATGGCAGATCTCATTTCTTAAATTGTCCAGTTTTCAGCAACAACAACAACTGAGGACACACAAAGGAATGGGAGAGTATGGCTCATGCATAAGTTAGTCACATTTTCCCTGAGATAGCTCAGATAATGGGCTCACTAGAGAAAGACATTAAATCAGCTGTTATGAATATGTCCACCAAACTAAAGAATATAATATCTAACAAAACAAAAGGATGTGTGGGGCTGTATCACAAGAGTGGGGAATGTTAATAAAAAACAAAACCTTTTGAAATAATAATAATAATAAAAGAACACATCAAGGAAGACCATGTGCCTGGGATACATCTGCTTAATTCAGAAGCAAAAACTCTGAATTAACGAACCACAAAACAAGATGACTCTAAAAATAGACTGGCTTCAGCCTGAACCTACCAGTTCTGGTCATTTTTTTTTTTTCTTCCTTTTTTGATGATGCCATCATGGCTAGGCAGGTTCTTCTTTTTTTAGTTCCTCATTCTTAGAAGATACTTTGTTAAATCTACTCTACAAAGGCAATTCATTATTCCTGTGCCTTAAAACCACTCATTAGTTTGCTACTGGCAAGTGTAAAAAGCTTGTCAAGACTCTAGTCCAGACAGTGGGGATCCAGGTCATTCTTACCTCAATGCTTAATTCCCGTTCAGCATCAGGAAGCAGGAGCTGAATTAGCATCTCCGCTTCAGGTACCAGGGACATCATTAGTCTTTTTTTTTTAAAAAAATTTTTTTTATAATTGTAGATGAACATCATGCCTTTATTTTATTTATTTATTTATTTTTTCATGCAGTGCTAAGGATCAAACCCAGTGCCTCACACATGCTAGGCAAGTGCTCTGCCACTGAACCACAACCCCAGCTCCATCATTAGTCTTAATCCTTTAATGTTAGGAGGGAAGGGGACCCTTTCCTTGTGCACCCAAGTACTGCAGACTTAATATTGGTTCCTATAACTGTTTTTTTTTCTTTCTGTATTTAGTCCCATGAATTGAACTGAGGAATTTCCAAATAACTTAGAACTCTATAATTTTTTAATTTTCCTCAGGGAAATCCAGGTCTTGCCATGTTTCCCTGGGTAAGGCCTGGGTTTCCCTGATTAAAGAAAGATCAGGTGCATACTTACGTGCTGTATGACTGCATTTCCAGGTCACTTATTACTTACCACAAAAGCAAAGACATAATGGTTATGATGGCAATGTTCCAGGTCCTGAACAGGTCCAGAATGTAAACTTTCTCCTGCTTCAAGGAGTTTAACTCCTGTAGCTGAAATAATACAAATAACTATGAGATTGGGAAGTAGTAAGGAAGTATCTTTGGTCATGATGTAGTGACTCTTACCTTGAATATGCTTACACATTTGCAGGGGGAATAAGTGATTTTGCATCTATGATGCTTATTCCAACACTTTAAAATGTTTGCAGCCCTTTGTAGACAGAGGCCTTCAAAATATATACTAGCAGCCCACTGTCTCCTTATCAGTCTGACTTGTAGCTATTGAGTGGGGAGGCCCATGTGGCCCCAACCACCTGGAGGCCATGTCTGCTTTTTGATACCTTTCTTTTTGTTGTCTCTTAACATCAGAACAGACTCTGGTTAAGTGGGAGTCCTTAGGCAAGTTACAATTTATCTTCTCTGAACCTCAGTTTACTTTTCTGTAAACTGGGTATATTAACTGGGCATTGAGAAGATTAAATAAGATCATATATAAAAAGCTTAGCATAATACTAGTAAAAGCCCAATAAATTTTAACTATATTATATTAGTATAATATATTATTACTATTGTTATTATTGCTGCACCATTGAGGAAAAGATTCTTTTTTTTTTTCTTTTTTGGTACCAGGGATTGAACTCAGGAGTACTCGACCACTGAGCCACACCCCCAGCCCTATTTTGTGTTTTATGTAGAGACAGAGTCTCACTGAGTTGCTTAGTGCCTCGCCGTTGCTGAGGTTGGCTTTGAACTCACGATTCTCCTGTCTCAGCCTCCCTAAGTGCTGGGATTACAAGTGTGAGCCACCGCGCCCCGCTGAGGAAAAGATTCTAGTCATCAGTGGTTAGTGGCAATTTCTGACTGCTATCAATAGCCTTCATTCCTTTCATTTTAATTTGCTAATGTTAACTTGCCATGAGTTGTGAATTTATATAACCAAGATGTTCAGAATTGAAGCTAAAATAAAAGTTATAAGGCTCTGATGTGGAGGATCTCTTGGGGATAAAGTAGGAGATTTTGTGGCTCTGCGGTGTGTGTGCAGTGACAGACTGAGGAAGGAGTTTCTACTAGGAAAAGTGAGAGCGCAGGGCACTGACATTTGGGCAGGAGCTCCCCAAATGTCAGTGCCCTTTTTTCCAGGTGCTCAGACAGTGACACAGCTCACAGCCACACTGCCTCTTCTTCCCTGCGCTATTTGGAGAACATGCCCCCAACAGCATGACCCAGTTATTACAACAAAACAACACCACTGCATCAACTAGTGGGAACTGGAAGTCCTCCTAGAGGTTTTGGGGGTGTCACACATAGACAGGGCCTGTGGGCCAGGTCTGTGCCAACACTTGCTGTTGCCTTTGATAAAATGCAGATTCCCAGGGCCGGTGACACAGCTCAGTGATACAGTGCTTCCCTAGCAGGTGTGAGGCCTGGGTTTGATCCCCAGCACTGTAATCAATCAATCAATTAATCAGCAGATTGCCAGGTTCCACCCTGGGCCTGCTTACTATGATTCTTTCACGGAAATCAGAAGCCTGGGAATCTATATTTGAAACCTCTTGGGTGACTGTGATGAGTATCCAGATTTGGAAACCTCAGGACAAAAGTATTTTTGTATCCAGTGGTTGTTCCTGGCCTGGATCAAGCTACCCAGAGTCTCTGGATCAAGCATGTGAGCAGGTTGAAGGGGCTTTCAATTTCAAGATGGTACTACTCTCTATTTTTTTTCTGTCCAAGATAATGATATTGCCTTTAACATGAAATAAAAAAAGCACAGCTTATTAGAGCATGTACTTTGACACCAGAGAGACGTAGGTTGCAAATTCTAATGTAAGAGCTTAATTCTAACGAAAACTGCTTAATTTCTCTGTGCCTCAGTTTCCTCTCCTGAAAAATGGGGCTAAGAGTAGTATCTACTAGAAATATGAGGAGTATAAGTATCTAACATGAGTTAAATATACTGCTTGGCATCTAATAGGGTCTTCGTCATTCTGAATGGGCCTCTGCAAGTCCTTCTAAGGAGGATCCTATAGGCCGATGAACTGGGGAGATGACTGGGCCTTGGGAAGGCACAAGCTCCTTTCCCTCAGTGGGCTTGTCTAGTTCAGGCTAGATGTGTGTCATATCAGGAAGATATGACACAATTCAAAGATACGAGACTCAATCCAAGATATGAGACTCAATCCAAAGCATGTTTGGACAGAGGGCTTTATTCTTATTTGTCCATAAATATATACCTATTTTCACATATCTATTTGATAATGCTTTCATCTGTCTCTAGCAATTAGTCTAAATTTCTTGAAGATGGGAATCAGGCACAAATATCATCAAATCCACAGCACTGAGAAGCAGACGTGTTTCACACTTTCCATGTTATTTCTGTATGGAGTTAAGTTGCTTAAGACTGGGAAAGGACTTAATTTGAAGAGTGAAAAGACTTAATCTGAGAGCTTGGGTTCATGGCTACTGCAATTAAGACTATAGCCATGACCAGGATATTCGCTTTTGGAAAAGGTCCTGTCAGCCAGGGACAAAGGACACCCTCTGGCAGAGCATGAGCAAGGCCACTGTCCTTCAGAGTGCTGCTTCCTGGAGTAGCCAGTAGGGCTGATTCCAATGCAGGATATGCATACCTCTGCTGCAACTGCCATAGTCTTCTTCAGGTGTCGTGAGAGTCTGATCCTTCTCTTAGCCAGGAATGCCCTGCCCCATCCTTCTATTCAGATAAGTGAACCCTGCTATCTTCCCGCCCTGGACCTGCTTCTTCAATCCTCGGGCCACCCTGCCTTCTTTCTCTGTGCTGTTAACACAGGGTCCACTCCTTAGCATTTCCTCTCTTATCATGTTCCTTTCATGGAATCCTCTTGCTTTCTTAATGACATTCTATTTTTATTTAATTCTATTCTTATTTTTCTTGTTACCTCTGAAAGCCAGCACAGCATGTCCTCACTATCAAGACGCATGACTGCTTCGGTGGAAGATCATCTTTCCCTCGTAGCCAAACTGCCTTTCCGGGCAGAGAGTGGTATGAAGCCTGAGCCTGTGCTCTCCGGGCAGAGAGTGGTATGAAGCCTGAGCCTGTGCTCTCAGATCTTATGGCCTTAGAGGTGACACACATGCATAGCTTCCTCGCAGGTTTGGTAAGACTCAAGGCACACTGGAGAACCCAGGGTGGGTTAACTCTCAAACATTCTTTTCACTTACTCTGGACATTTAAAAATCCTCTGCACTTAGCTATGCCAATGGTTTGGAGTGATGCCAACAAAAAATTGGAGACAAACTTGCAAAACAATGGGAATTACTTGCTAAGCAATTTACATATATTCCTTGCACTTAATACTTTTCTGTTGTTGTAGATTGAAACCAGGGCCTCACACATGCTAGGCAAGCACTCTACCACTGAGTTACATCTCCAACTACTGCGGTGAATTCTTAAATGGCTCTTTAAGGTGGATTATTATTATTATTATTTTTAATTTAAGAAGCAAATTCTTGCTACGTTGCTCAGCCTGGCCCCAAATGCCTGGGTTTGAGATCCTCCTGCTTCAGCCTCCACGTGGCTGGAACTACAGGTCCATACCACCATGCCCAGCTGGATTTGTATCTCAGAATGTAATTATGATTGTGTTCCTCCTAGTTAGCACAGCACTTGGTTCATAGTGGATACTGAACAGATATTGAATGAAATGAAATTTCGTAAGCTCGAGAATGCAGAGCTGATCTTAAGAGAAAACATCTGCGAATGCTTACCTCTGCAGGATCAAATATCACAGCTGGTGCAACTATATTGTTCATCTTTGCAGCTCTTTGGATGATATCTTCAGCCTCTTTAAATCTTCTCTGGGATATCAGCCATCGGGGAGATTCAGGAATAAACCTAGAAGTCATTTTTAATTGTTTATAATCTTTCACAACAGCAGGATTTGATACTATTAGCCACAAGCTTCCCTTGGATCATTTAATTTTATAAAATTCTAGTTTGTCTTAAAATTTAAAAAAAAAAATTTAATTGATTAATTCATTTTGGTGCTGGGGATTGAACCCAGGGACACTCTACTACTGAGCTACATCCTCAGTCCTTTTTATTATTTTTTTTTATTTTGAGACAGGGTTGCTGAGGCTGGTCTTGAACTTGTGATCCTCTTATTTTATCCTTCCAAGTTGCTGGGATTATAGGCATGCACCACTATGCAGTGGCTATATTTTTGTTTCTAATCAACACATAGTAATCATACATATTTCTGGGGTATAGTGTGACATTTCAATTGTAGACATATGTAATAATCAGGTGGTGTTTATATTTTTTATTTTTTAATTTTATTTTTAAAATATTTTTCAGATGTTGATGGACTTTTATTTTATTCATTTATTTTTATGTGGTGCTGAGAATTGAACTCAGTGCCTCACACATGCTAGGCAGGTTCTCTACTACTGAGCCACAACTCCAGCCCTCAGGTGGCCTTTTTATTTTTTTATTTTATTTTTAAAAAAATTTTTTAGTTGTAGATGGACACAATGTCTTTATTTTATTTATTTATTTTTATGTGGTACTGAGGATTGAACCCAGTGCCTCACGCATGCGAGGCAAACGCTCCGCCCTGAGCTACAATCCCAGCCCCTCAGGTGGTCTTTTTAAAGGGAGGGAGCCTTTGTAAGATTTCTACTGGATCTTAGAAGTAAATAAAACACTTTCAAGTTTTAAACTTCTGATTGAACTGCAGGATTGATCATCAGTTGTGCTTGAGACCAGGACCACACCATAAGGAATAACTTCAATTGTGGGTATGTTTAAGCCAGGGCAGCTGCAGAAGGCCATCTAAAATTCAATGACCAGTGTAGCTCTAAGGAAAGAGCCACTGGATGGTAAGCACCCCAAGACAGGAGAATATCTTTTTGGTGAATCCATCCCTACCAGGATCCTGGGGCCCAGCTGGTGATGTTGCAAGTTTCTTAGGTAAAGGATGGCCAGGGCACCTGTGTTCCTTAAGTTTTTATTTCCTGCATTCAGAGGGGAAGTCAAGGGCAATGGCACCCCCTATGGGCTGTCCCTATGGCTTGCAGCGGTTTTCTAGGTCAGCCAGCGTTCCCAAACCAGTTTTTGGGAGATGAGCTCCGAGGTTTGTTTCCTGGTTTTTTTTTTTCCAATATCTAAAAATATAACTTAAAAAATTACATAGTTCATACCCATTGATAACTGATGTTCAAGCACAGCTACAAACATAAGACTCTTTTGTTGTTGTTGTTGCTGTTGTTGGTTTGTGGGGTTTTTTTTTTTTTTTTTTTTGGTACCGAGGATTGATCTCAGGGGCACTCAACCACTGAGCTACATCCCCAGCCCTATTTTGGGTTTTATTTAGAGACAGAGTCTCACTGATTTGCTTAGGGCCTTGCCCTTGCTGAGGCTGGCTTTGAACTTGTGATCCTCCTGTCTCAGCCTCCCAAAGTACTGAGATTACAGGCGTGCGCCACTGTGCCCAGCAAGACTCTATTCTTTCCTAACTTTTATTTCTCAGACTCTCTTAGGCATTCTCCTGCCAGATCTTGTTTTCCTAACTTAAGTGTCAGTGATTAGTTATCCTAGAAAATAAATTACAAGTAGCAGGTACAAAGGTCTCCTCTAATTAATAGGCCCCAAAGCTGCACCGGGAATTAGCTCAAAGCAAAATGCAGTGCATCAAATGGCCAATGACCAGCTCCCTTCCCCAGTCTACTCAGCACACAGGTTGGAAAATGAGTCCAGTTTGCATTTTTCAGAATATGCCCTTAGTTGGTCCCTGTAGGAACTTGTGATGATGTTGTCAGTGACCTCCAGTCATTAGAGCTGTGCAGTCTTGTAGAACTTCCAGAATGTCCAATATCTGCCCTGTCTCATGTAAAAGCCACTGACCACATAGTGAGCTAATATAACTAGTGTGACTGAAGGGATGAAAGTGTAACTCTATTTGCTTTTAATTAATTTTAATATAAATAGCCACACAGGTTGGTAGTTATGCAGAGTTAGAGGTCTTATTACAAGGCCACTATATATTTCATGGATACCTCTACTTCTGAGCAGTATCTTTCTCCAACTAGGTTGTGATTAGAAATATCCTGTCTTCCACCAATAGAGTAGAGGAAGGGCATTGAGAGGGAGGGTGGAGGGCAGGATATGGGGAAGGACTGGGGAATGAAATCTACCAAATTAGGCTATATCCATGTATGAATATACCACAATGAATCCTGCATGTATATAACACACTAATTAAAACAATCACAATAGTAGTGTAAGGGAGCTCATAGAATAGAGCAAGTGGATGATGGAGGGAGGTGGGGAGAGAAAGGGAAAGTACTAGGGAATGAGACTGACCAGATTATGCTATGTGCATGTTTGAATATGGCATAATGAATTCCACTATCATGCATAACTATAACACACCAATGAAAAACAAAGAAAGATCTTTCCTTCCTTTCTACAGGCTGCCTCTGATTCCTAATATTTAGTCAGTCAGAAATTGCCAAGACTTCCCGACCTTTCATCTACGACCTCTTTCTCCACCCCATCCCCACCTGCTGTACTCCACACACACTGTGGCCACTTCCTGACAAACCTTTTAAAGGGAATTTGGGACATTAAAAAAAAAAACCAAAACAGTCAGGCATGGTGGCACATGCCTGTAATCCCAGTGATTCAGGAAACTGAGCAGGAGGATGGCAAATTTGAGGCCAGCCTCAACAATTTAGAAAGACCCTGTCTCAAAATAAAATGTAAAAAGGACTGGGGATATAGCTTAGCAGTAAAGCACTCCTGCATTCCTGGGTTCAATCCTCAGTACACAAAAGAAGAACAAAAGTCCCAAACCACCTTCAGTGGCTCTCCATTTCTAGTCCATTGAACTTGTAACAGGGATGTGGAGGTTGCTTTTGCTGAAAACGTTCACTCTTTACTTGAGCCTGCAAATGTCCAATGGGTAACTAAAATCAGAATAAAAACTTGGGACTTCTGCCTCCATTTTGCATCTGTCTCCTTTGCTCTGTATCATTCTCAGAGCCTGGGATTTTAGAAACAACAGAAGTATCTTGTGATGAGTTGAAACTACCCCCAACCCCAGGCAACAGCAACTTTCTTATTGCCACCAGCTGATAAGTCCCTTCCTGATCAAACCTGAGATAATGATCAACCAGATTTCAGTTTGATCAACAATGCGTGACTATACATACTTCCAGCCCTCTTCCTTATATAATCTGGGAGTATCCCTAAAGTCAAGGCTGATGACTCTGGTCCCTTTGTCTTCATGGTTACACTGATTAAAGTTCCTTTCCTGCCTTCACAACTGCTATTCTCTTTGATTGGCATCTTGGAATGGTGGCAGAACCTAGTCTTTGGGGGATCTCCAGAGCTGGGGCCATCACCCTAAAACTCCAGTAACATAGGGCCACTGGAATCTCTACTTTTAAAGTGTTTTGATTTTTAGTGCACAAAATCTCTCGTCTAGAGATCATTTCTGAAGCTAACAGAGTGTCAAATGAGGTTGCACACTATAATGTCTCTGCAGATTTGCTTCATATTTATCAGGAATGGGATGTTGCTAGAGAGCATGTCACATTCTGATCAGACAGCAGGGTACACAGGAACCCGAAGCTTTCCTTCTTCATTCCAGCCCACTAGCTAATGAACATCACTTTAAGGAAATCTAACCCTCAAGGACGAGAAGAAAGCTGTTTTGGTTTTAGAGGAAAATGAAAAGACTTTAAGATAATGAAAACTTCTAGGATGAGCACTCAGCTCATTAGGGTTGATCCCCAGCTGCCCTCTGTCTAAGGCAGTCTTGTCCCTGGCACAGTGTGCCCACAGCCAGGAGCACTTGTGGACCAGCCCATGGGTGATGGAATAAAGAACTCTCCTCAAGGCAGAGTGAGGCAGCTTTGCGGGGAATGGATCTTCTCTGCTGAAAACTCTGGGGGTGTGATCAAGAGCTGGTGCTGCTGCTATGACATGAGGTCCTGAGGAAAGATCTACTCATCTCTGTATGGGTTGTCAGAGCTCTTCTGTTGTTATCTCTCTCTCTGTCTCTGATGACTCATACAATAATAAAGTATATTATAACAGGTTTTGAAAGTACCGATCTCTTAGGCCAAAATGACAACAGGAGCCAAAAATCACAAATTATTGAAATAATTTATCTGAAGAGGCAGAAAATAACCTCTCAAATTCCAGAGAATTAAGGGAAAAAAATTCTCCTCCCATATACTAACCCCATCCCCCATACACCTCAACACCTCATGCCAAAAAGTTGTGCTGTTAAACCACGGCAGTCTCAGATGTCATAAGAAGACAGTACCATGGAGTGGTCCAACCTGAGCTGCCTTGCCCGGCAAGGCCAAGGTGGGCTATCAACCACTGTGGTTGCCTAAAAGCTGCAGGATGATAGACCTTCTGTACAACTTCCCATCAGAATATGACAGGACAATCATGAGGTCTCATCTAAACTGTGAATTCTAAACAAATTGTCAAAGAAACTTTTATGACATATTTGTGTGAGCAATTATATAAGCAGGTAGAAACCACCCACCAGCTACTACTGGAAGCTTTGCTTTGATTAATGAAACAAACCAAGAAGAATAAATGAGAGAGAGAGAGAGATCAAGGGAGAGAGGGAGGGAGGGAGAGAGAGAGGGAGGGAAAGAAGAAGAAGAAGAAGGAGGAGGAGGAGGAGCAGGAGGAGGAGGAGGTAGGAGGGGGAGCCGGAGGAGGAGAGAGGAGAGAGAAAAGAAGAGAAGGGGGTGGCGAGAGACCAATAAAAGAAATCCCCTTTCTTGTTTAAATATGAAAATCAAAGAAATGGGACATTCCAAAAGACATTCCAAAAAAGGGAGTATGGCTGGGAACTTATTCCATTTTTGTTAATCTGTTCTTTCCCCTCAGATATTTCAGTGTGAATCATATTAGGTAAGACTGAAGCTAGAATCTCCAAACTTTGTTATTCCCATTATTTTGGAGAGGGCCTCAGGGAGCAGGTAGCTCAGTAGTATAGTACTTGCCTAAGATGCACAAAATCCTGGGTTCAATCTCCAGTGGTGGGGAAAAAGAGTTAGGGATTGTGGGAGAAGAGAACACTTCTTCAACTTCTCTTTAAACAAAAGACAAAGTAGATAAGCAGGTGCGCCTTAGATGCCAATCATCAAAAGTAATTACATATTTCTTGATATCTGTGTGGCATTAGTTCCAAGACTCCTGCAGTTATAAAAATCCTAAGATTTTCAAGTCCTCTACATAAAATAGTATACTATTTGTATATACTCTAGGCAGCTCCTCATGTATATCTTAAATCATTCTAGGTTACTTATAATACTTAATATAATGTATATATGTGTTTATTTATTTGGGTGCTAGGAATTGAACCCAGGATCTTGTGCATTTTAAGTATGTTTCCTACCACTGAGCTATCCCAGCCCTTTAAAACCTGATACAATGTAAATGCAGTGTAAATACTGCTATAATGCATAGTTTAGGGAATAAGGACAAGAAAAAGGTTTGTACATATTCCATATAGATGCGTTTTACAAAAAAAAAAAAAAATCCTCTGTTGATTGAATCCATGAGTGCAGAACACATGGATATAGAAGACTCACTGTACTGTAACTGAGTAGAGAAAGAGATTTTCTTTTTTTAAATTTTTAGTTGTAGATGGACACAGTACTTTTATTTTATTTATTTATTTTTTTAATGTGGTGCTGACATTCAAACCCAGTGCCTCACACGTGCTAGGCAAGTGCTCTACCACTGAACCACAACCCCAGCCAGAGAAAAAAACTTTGTAGAGGACAAATTATCAAAGGCAGAGGGCAGAGTTAAAAACAAAATCCGACAATCCTATCTCCACCAACAACTTCAACCAGCAACAGACTAGAGCCAGGAGATTTTGGGAGGGACCAGAATTTCCAAGAACAGGGCTCTGTTGGATAACGAATAATCAAAACCCAGCAGTCTGGGCCCACCCATGAAGAGGCAGAAGCTCTCCAGGCTTGGGCTCCGTGGAGGCCTTGGCCTCCTCAAGTTGCAGTGGGCCTGGCTGGGAACAAGCAAATCACACTCACCACCACAGGGGGACACACAGCACCCCAGGCATTGTCAGTGCCAGCAGCAGCATCCGCCAGTCTCTGATGAAGTAAGCAAACAGCGGCAGCACCATGTAGCCCACAGCAAAAAATGTGCACACGCCTAACGTGGAGAATATAATACGAATTGACTTGCCAAGAATTTCAGTTCCTGTTCAAAACAAGGGAGGAGTGTTAGCATTTTAACCTCACTTTAAGGTTTGCCTTATATGTCACTACCTGGACCCTGGAATTCAAACTATGACCACTTAGAAAGGGGAAAGGGTATTTGCTGCTCATGGCCCAGAGTAGGAGTGGTTAGGGCGGGGCAGATGGGAGGGGATCCAAGATGTATCTACGTAGGGAAGAATGGGTTTCCCTGACATTTTTTAAAAATTTTTTTAGTTGTTGATGGATTTTTATTTTATTCATTTATTATTATTATTTTTAAAAGATTTTTTTTAGTTGCAGATGGATACAATATCTTTATTTTATGTATTTTTATATGGTGCTGAGGATTGAACCCAGTGACTCACGCATGCGAGGCAAGCGCTCTACCACTGAGCCACAGCCCTAGCCCTTCCCTGAAAATTTTAAAGCAGCCATAGATTTGCATTTGCAATGCGTATGAGAGGGTGGTACCAGAAATGGAACCCAGAGCCTGGCCCTTGCTAGGCAAGTGCTCCACCAAGGAACTACATCCCTAGTCCCTTTTGTATTTTGAAACAGTGTCTCACTAAATTGTCCAGACTGGATTCGAACTTGAGATCCTCCTGCTCAAGCCTCTGAGTAGCTGGGATTACAGGTGTGTTCAGCTAGATTTGTGTTTTTAAAAGCCATTTCATGTCATAGGACTATCTTACCCATCCCCAGGAGATAATCCCTTGTGAGAATGCCGCATCTTCACAATAAGAGACTCAGAGAAAACTTCTTGTCCAAGAGACGCAGGTGGTTTTTTTGAGGGGCTGCATGGGTGTGGCTAGACTCTCATTTTTCTCAATTGTAAGTAAACAGACATGGGCTCATGGGGAAACAGTGGAGGGCTCACAGTTTTCTACCTGTTAAGGCACTCTTCTTCACTTTATAGCCCCAAGAAATGATAAACAGGAGCTGGCTCTGGAAGTGCATGGGGCAGGCCGCCAGCACTAGGGCTGACTTCCCCCACAGCCACCTCCTTGTGCCTAGAGATCAGCCCTAGGCAGATACAGTCCTCTCAGACTGAGAACAAAAGAGAAGGAGTTGTGCTGCTATCCCTGCAGGTGGCAGCCCTGGAGCTGGTACTTACCCAGTGAAGTAGAGAGCTTTCTTAGCACAGTATAAAGGCCCAAGATCTCATGAATCTGTTGGGCACAGTCTGTGACAGGAATTTTGGAAACCGTGGGCTGCTGTTCTGCATAGCACCCCAGGGGACCCCTTGGTGCCAATTCTTCCAGAGTTGTTGCCTGGGCTTTGGAATTCTTGGCTTGAAATGAGGAGGAGTTTAAGCACAAGCTCCTTGTCATAGAGCTCCAGAGTTTACTCTTGTTTCTTTGCCTCATGGGCAGAGATCTAGCCAATAGCAACAGCTCTGTCTTTTGTCTGGGATTTGCCCACACTACAGAGAAGAAGTAGCCCAGAAAATAAAGCACAGATAATTCAAAGAACATTTAGTTTGGCTCTCAAGAGAGACATTTTCTTAACCACATTTATATGGCTCTAGCAGAGGCTAAAGAATGAATTCCAGAGAAGCAGCATTTGCTACTGGTCTCCCAGCTCCACTGCCTACCTGTCCCATCCCAACTCCTTCATTCTCCTTCATTCATCAGAACTGAGCCACCTGCCTAGTGGTTCTTTCTTGAGCAACTACTTAAAAAGCCAGATGGACAGAGACTGCCACTGCCGTGTGCCCTTGCTTCCCATAGGGCAGACCATGGGCCTGACCACTCAGGCATTTCTCAGTCCATAAGCTCATGCCCAAGGATGGAGCCTGACCTCTTCTAGGATCATTAGTGTGCTTTCCAGATTTTTTCTTTATGAACGACCTTCCTACGTGTCCTAGTTCCAACTCTTTGGCTGTGATTATGATGCTCTATTCCTAAGCAGAAATTCAGAAATAAAGCAGCAGAGGATTTGATTGTGGGGGGTTTAGGGAAAGCACAAAACCAAGTGAGAATCTTGTTGAACTGTGAGGCTAGTGGAGCCCCCTTCTACCCTCAAAACCTTGGAGGAAAGAGATGTTATACTACTGGGTCCTGGATAATCTCCCTCTCTAAGCTCAGGCCAGGACAGAGTTATTATAACTTTGCAGCGTACCCATGGGGGACAGAATCTTTGTGAAACTACCTCTCTGTTTCCCTATGGAACCATGTGGATACAAACCCAAGTACGTCCTTATCGGCACTACTTTTGGTGATTCTTTGGACAGTCACCCTTCCTTAAACATGATCAACATCATCATCAACTTCACAGCTAGAATTTTTTTTTTTTTGAATAGGTATTTTAAGCCAGGTTCCAGGCTAAGTATTTACATGTATTATCTCTTTGATTGTTCACAACAATTATGTAAGAACTAAAGCAATTCCTATTGTACACCCGATGAGCTAAGAACTTAAAAAGAATTAAAGTCAATTGCCTCAGTTTACACACCCATAATAAGTGGTATAGCTAGGATTTAAACTATATCTATTTGACTTATGGATACTGCGTTAGCCACCAAGAAAAAAATCATCTGGAGCCAGGCACGGTGGCAGATGCCTGCAATCCCACTGGCTTCGGAGGCTGAGGCAAATTCAAAGCCAGACTCAGCAATTTAGTGAGGCCCTAAGCAATTCAGTGAGACCCTGTCTCTAAATAAAATACAAAAAAAGGTCTGGGGATGTGGCTCAGTGGTTAAGTACCCCTGAGTTCAATCCCCAGTACCAAAAAAAAAAAAAAGAAAAAAGAAAAATCACCTGGAGCAAAGCTTTGGACAACAGTCCTTCAACTGAGATTCTAGTGGAGACATACAGGGAGATGAGAGGCTGTGCCCATCTTTCTAAGGTGAGGATTTCCAATTTCCCTTCCTGAAAATAGTTTCTGAATGAGCTGGAGGCCAACCAGCTCCATCTCGATAGCACCAAGAGGAGCCCTGATTCCTGCAGATCTCTTACGCCACAAACTTTCCACCTGGCAGTGAGACATGACAGTGGTGATTTCCTGGCTCTGCTGACTGGGGATCCCTGTCCTTCCGTCTGTCTTTTGGGATTTTGTTCCTAATGCAAAGCCTGGCTGGTCTTGGTCTGGTTGGGACTCTGAGTATCTCCTGGGAGTGAAATTCTGAAATTTGCGCCACAGGACTTGTCCTAGTCAGGATGAGGGCCAGAATAGCCCATGGAGAGTCTGCTCCCTAGTTGTCTACTCCACCTGACTCTGAGCACTTTCCAAGAAGGAATGACTCAGACAGGACCAGGTCCCCATCCGTGTGGATCAGGGCCCTCTTTGGTAATCGGCCCCAGGTACCACTAGGCACATTCCACATCGAGACAGGAGGACATGTGCCTCTATGAATGACCAAGAGGCCTGCAGCAAATCCCAGCTTGAGAAATGAGTATGTAGTACAGCTGTCAGGATGTGGGCGGAGGAGGGACTTCCATCAGGCATGTGGAGAGAACGGCGGCCCTTGATGCTAAGTCCCTGCTAGAGTGACTTTGATAAGTCTTGCTTCATGGAGTTATGGTTATGAGGACGGATGTCATGTATGTAAAGTGCCCACATGTGTCTGACACGTGGGATGATAGCAAGCGCAGTGCCTTCCAAGAGGCCTAACGGACGAACTTCTCTGCTTCCCAGAAATCCCATCAGATTAACTGATGTTCTCCAACTTGGGGCTTCCTCTTTCTTCTTCATAAACCTTCACAGATTACTCTAATCAAAAGTAAGATTTCCTGGGGTTGGGGTTGTGGCTCAGTGGTAGAGCGTGAGGCACTGGGTTCGATCCTCAGCACCACATAAAAATAAATAAAATAAAGATATTGTGTCTATCTTAAGTAAGATTTCCTGTGAGGCATGATGGCACATGCCTGTAATTCAAGCGACCTGGGAGGCTGAAGCAGGAGTACCGCAAGTTAAAGGCCAGCAATTTAGAGAGGCTTTAAGTGACTTAGCAAGACCCTCTCAAAATAAAAAATAAAAAGGGCTAGAATGTGGCTCAGTGGCTAAATACTCCTGGGTTCAATCCCTGGTACAAAAAAAAAAAAGAACACAAAAAACCCCCATCTCCTACTATTGCAAATACCCAGTGATGTTATCTACACTCACTCCTCTGTGACCCATGTCCTCTTCCCAGACAGTAAGAGACAGTAAGCTCCTTGTGAACAGACAGAAGTGAGTCCCTGCTCCTCCTTGGGTCACCTCAGTTCTTTCCTTACACAGTGCAATGCAAACAAGGGGTTCCAGCAATTTCTGCATTGTTAATGTATTTATACCTCAACTCATGCTTTGAAGATTTTGAGTCATCTTATAATTTAAATACAATAAAATAATGGTAACATTAAAATACAATATAGCCAGGCGTGGTGGCACACCTGTAATCTCAGCAGCTCAGGAGGCTGAGACAGGAGGATTGCAAATTCAAGGCCAGTCTCAGCAACTTAGTAAGCCCTGAGTAACTTAGTGAAGTCCTGTCTCAAAATAAAAAACAAAAAAGGATTGGGGATGAAGCTTAGTGGTTAACTGCCCCGGGTTCAATCCCTAGTACCAAAAAACAAAAACAACAATGACAAAAATAAAGAAAAGTAAAAAAACAAAAACAAAAACAAACTATGCCTTGAATAAAAAAGAAAAAGAAAAAGAAGAATATGCAACTGATTATTTTGAAGAAAGTCTGGCAGTTCCTTAAAAAGTTGAACATAAAGCTACCATATGACCCAGCAATTCCACTGCTTGTATATATGCAAAAGAACTTGCAAGTACACAACCTTGAAAGCAATCAGAGTCATCTAACTAGGTGCAGAGTTTTGAGACAAGAAGAAGGTTCGTAGCAGCGTTATTTATAATAACCTCAAAGTAGAAGCAGTCCTGATGTTGACTGACTGATGTACAGATGGACAAAACATGCTGTATTTGTCCAATGAACACCAATTCATGCTTTAACATGAGTTACTCTTGAAAGCATTAAGTGAAGGAAGCCAGGCACAAAGGTCACACACCATGTGATTCCATTTATATGAAATGTCCAGAATCAGCAAATCCAGAGAAAGAAAATAGCCTGGTCATTGCCAGAGGTTGCGTGAAGAGGGCAATGACTGCTAATGAATAGAAGGGTTCCTTCTGGGGTGCTGAATTTTGTACAATTTTGTGAATATACTAAAAATGGCTGAATTCTACATTTTAAAAGAATGAATATCGTGGCATGCAAATTTGGTATGGACTGATTGTTTGTATCATCCCGTCATTCATATATTGCAACTCTAACTCCCAGTATGGTTATATATGGAATAGGGAAGAAATTAAGCTTAAATGAAATCATGGGAGTGGGGCCCTGATCTGATAAGACTGCTATTGTTATAAGAAGAGAAACCAGCGAACTTGTGTTCCTGAGCCTGACCACGCTCTAAGCTTGTGCAGAGGACAGGCTATGTGAGCACACAGGGAGGAGGCAGCCATGTGCAACCCAGGGGCGTGAGCCCTCACCAGACGCTAGCCCTGCTGGCACTTTGATCTTGGACTCTTACTCTCCAGAACCATGGAAAGTTAATTTTTTTTCTTTTAAGCTACAGATCTTGTGACATTTTGTTATGGCATTCTGCCCAAGTAGACTAAGACAAAATTTTATTTCAATTTTAAAACATTTCAGGGGCTGGGGCATAGCTCACTATGCCATGCACGAGACCCTGGGTTTGATTCCAGTACCACAAATAAATAAATAAATATATGGTTGATAAAAGCTGCATAACTGGTGTAGTTAAATTTTGAATTTATCTGTACTTCTGGAAGTCAGAGTTATAAAGGAAGATGCCATCAATTACACATTAATGAAAAGAGAAACATCTGAATATTAAAGGAATCAAAGCTTTCAACCATTCAGCATGTCCAAAGAAATGTTGTATGGGGAAACTGATTTTTGGAGTACTGAAAATACTGAACTAATTAATCAATCAAGACAGGAGGCAGCCGGATGCAGTGGCACACGCCTGTAATCTCAGTGATTTGGGAGGCTAAGGCAGGAAGATCCCAAGTTCAAAGCCAGCCTCAGCAACTTAGCCAGACCCTAAGCAACTTAGCAAGACCCTGTCTCAAAATAAAAAAATAAGAAGGGCTGTGGATGTCGCTCAGTGGTTAAGTGCCCCTGTGTTCAATCTCTAGTACAAAAAAAAAAAAAAAAAGGCAGGAGGCAATTAAATTTGAATGCCAAAAACATGTAAATAGCTAGTTATGGGGGAGAAGGAGGATGCCATTGATGTTTTACACACAAAAGCCTGTGGATAGATTGAAGTTGAGAAATGGGGAAATTATAAGGAAGCTGAGATGTGGGCAGAGTCAGTGTCCTTGGTCTTGAGTGGTCATTTCCTCCTCCTAAATCAGCAGCACTATCACTTTAGATGTATCCACTTTACATGGCTTTGGGTACCAGTTTTTTCCTTGCCTTTTCTAGAATCCTATGACTCTGACAGGCTTGATGATTTTTTTTTTTTTTTTTAATCCTGGGGATTGAACCCAGAGCCTTGCACATGCTAGGCAAGTGGTCTACAAGTGAGCTACATCCCCAGCCCTAGACTTGATTAAAAAAAAAAAAAAAAAAACTAGCACAAAGAGAGGATTCATTTCTGCCCTGCTTTGAGAGTGGGTGTAATTCAGCTTCCCAAATTAACATGAAAAATCCTAAAACTGAAGATTATCATTGCAGAAACTTGTGAAACCTTTCCTAGAGCCAGAGGCCAAAAGTGAAGGGACAGACAGAATTTTCAGTCCAAATCTCACCCTTCAGTTTAGTTTACTCAAATAAAACCTGGTTGGTTCAAATCCAGCTCAAAGGAAAAAAAAAATAGATAAAAATAAAACCTGGAATTTGGCTATTTCAGCTCCGAAACACCAGAGGGCACTGATGTGCTATGGGGAAGATGCAGCCACCTAGTTCTTGCACTGAGTCCTCCCACCCCAGGAGCTCTGCGACAGGCTGGTTTTCAGTGACACTATAAAACTTTCAGGCCTGAGAACTCAACGCAAGAATCTCACACCAAGACCCAAAGTCAGCTATTTCCTACAGAGCCACCAAGAACAACAGGCATGGACCCAAGCTGATGGGGAGCCCTCTGTGCCCAGTATCTACCTTCTGATTGCTGCTGGGCACACCTAGGCTCTGACCCTCAGCCCTGCCTGTGAGGCCACAAACCTTGTAGGGAGCAGGAAGGGGAGTGGATGAGGTAGTGGAGCAGACCTTTCCTGCAGAGGCTGGGGAGAATGCCCTGTCTGCCTCATTCACTCACAGAGGAGAGGCTCCAAGCCCCAGAAGCACCCCAGTGAGTAGAGAGGCAGGTTTCATTCCTCAGCCCTTGGGGCTACCACGGCCTGGCACAGATTCCACCTTGCTCCCAGGAACAGGGCTGCTCTGGCTTCATCACAACTCTCTGTCCTTCTATTCCAGATGGTCCTCCAGGGCCTCCCGTGACATGGATCTGCAGGCCTTGAACAGAGTCCTGTTTGAGGGAGGCCTGTTTAGTTTTTGGGATGGATCTGGCCCAAGCAGAGTCATGTGTTGGGCTACTCAGATGTAGGGGTGGTGACAGGAAAGAAGATGGATGTGGGGATTTAGAACATGAGAATAGGCTTTGCTATGTCCACGAGTCCTGTGTCCTTGGGGTCATTGCACATTAGGAAGTTACAATTTTGGCCCTAAGTCCCTCCACTCTTCAGTTTCCAGTATCATTGGCCTGCAGCTCCCTGTGCTCTCCACACACATGACATTGAAAATCTTGATCCTTTCCTTACCACTGCAGGAAGAGAGCAGCCCCACCTGCCAGGGCCAACTGAAGAGTGTGCTATCTGCCGGGACCATGTAGCTTGGGTACGTTCTCTTTTCTCCTCTCTCTCTCCCCTCCACAGACACTGAGGCTGGACCGGTGGCAAAGAGCCCTTCACAAATAATTAAAGGAATGGAATTTGAACAATTCCATCTTGGCAACCTGACAGAGAG
The DNA here is from genome assembly GCA_028644305.1 of Xerus rutilus. Lineage (NCBI taxonomy): Eukaryota > Metazoa > Chordata > Mammalia > Rodentia > Sciuridae > Xerus > Xerus rutilus. Next base: position 119,066,403 of record CM053405.1, read on the forward strand.
TGTGCACATCTTCAACTAAGCAAATGTAGCATCTCCAAAGCCAATGAGTCATCAGAATCTTGAAAACAATCAGAATCACCTAACCAGGTACAGACTTTGGAGACAAGAAGAATTGTTAGACTTCTATTAAAGGGGCCCTATTCATAATTACATGTGACAATAGGAATAAATAGGGACAGGGCTGAGCCCACTAGAAGGATCACACTAGACATTATAGGAATTGGAGTTTCCATTCTCATGAAAAGAAGGTTCCCTTTCTCTCTCCTTCTTACATGTATATTGAGGGCTCAGAGAGTGCACTGGGGACTCTCACTCCTGAGGATGAACTCGATTAACTTGCTTGGACCTCACCTCACTCCCTCCCCAGAAAAACTGAGGTGGCTCTGGGACCTCCTCATGGGTTTATAACTGATGACTCTCCCTCCTGCAGTCAGCGATTTCTAGCAGTGGCCTCTTGGCAGCAGTGAGGCCTGTCCTACACAGAGCTGATATGCTCTGGGTGGGCTCTAGTCGGGATGAGGCCAGATCTGCCCAGGTGGGCTGGCACTGAAATCCTCTGTCTGGCAAGTGCCTTTACTGCCCATATGCCTGTGTGTGTATGGGCCACACCAACCACCCTGAGTCCCTTCCTAGGCCACCAGACAGAAGCCTCAAGACTTTACAGCTCCAATCAAAGATGTTCCCAGGCTATCCCTCCCCCAGGACCCCCTCTTCTGTGCCCTGTACACCTGTGAATGTGTCTCAGTTATTGTGTGACTGGTTCTTATTGGCTTGAACTCTTATTCTTTGGCCACTGTTCAGGGTCCAGCACAGAGCTGACTCCTTGTGAGTGCCTGAGCTTTGGAAGCATAGCCCCGTGGTCCCTTCCTTCCTGGCCTTTCAGAGGGTTGGAGGAAGGAATCTTTGTCTCTGAAGCCATTCCTACCTAGAATGAAGGCCACAACATAGTTGGAGATCTGGCCCATGCCCACGATGACAAATAACACAGTAAACATCTCCCAGTTGATGGAGAAAATCTGCAGGAAGCTGAAACCAGTCTGCACAGCCATGGTTGCAAAAAGAACGTTCTTCCTGCCAAACCTATAAAATTGAGCACAACACAGAACAAGATGGTAACTCAGGGTGTGTTTTAAGCTCTGAGCCAAGCATCACTGCAGATTGACTGTCTTTTCTTGGGACTCTGACAGGCCTCAGGCATCCATCCTCCAGGAGGTATCTTAAGATTCTAAGCTTCCTATGCAGGCTCCATATCTTGAAAACATACAACAGTCCATGCAAGGACCACATGAAAAGCTGCTCTTTAGAAGGAGCCACAGGTAGAAGCTGCCACCACAGCACAGAAGTGGCAGATATTTTCACATCTGCAACATGGGAATTCTGTAAATCCAGGACCAAGAGTTCCTTGAGGGTAGTGGTTTTTAACCTTGGATTACAATGGTTTCTGACTTAAAAATTGTTTGGCTTAGGATTTCTCAACTTCACAGTCGTGTCAGAGTGATATGCATTCAGTAAAAACCCTATTTTGAATTTTGATCATTTCCTGGGCCAGGGATATGTGTATAGTACTCTCTTTCAATGCTGAGCAGCAACAGTGAGCCATAGTCATCAGCTAGTCACGTGATCACAAGGGACAACATCGGTCACTGCACTGTGCTGACTTGCTAAGCTGGATATTAGTGAGTTAGGAATACTGAATGCATTTTTGACTGAAGATATTTTCACCTTATGATAGCTTTATTGGAACAACCGCATAGGAAGCCGAGGTACATCTGTACTGATGCCAGCATCCCACTACTGCTTTATGGGAAGATGTAGCTTTTAGCCATGTCTTTTGGTGACAATGTGGTTGGTTTAGGTGTTAATTTCACATTCCAGTAGTGACCAATGGGTAGGAGGGAGCACAGGTAGGGGCAGAACAGACACCTTATTTTCCAAATTCCAGGTGTCAGGCCATTGGCTGGAGGTTCCATTGGGGTTTGAAGCTGGGTGAAAGACAGGCATCTCTCTTGAAAGCTTTCCCCAACACTGCTATTCAGCACTGCCACCCCCTGTTCTGGGCCCAGAGAGCATTTGGGGCCAGCAGAGCATGTCTGTAGATACTGCAATGCTGTCTCCACCAGCCTGTGAGCTCCAAGGGGCTCAGAACCAGCCTGGGTCAGCTCTGTGGCCCCAGGGCCCAGCCAGAGCCCAACCCACAGGCCCAGGGAGTGTACTGCTAGCGCTGCTATCTTGCAGGACTCTGCCTGTGGGTTGGGCTTTGGCTGTTTGTGGACTGATCCCATCATCCACTCCCTCCCTGCCCCTGGAACAACTTTCAAGAGTTGGGAGTGGTGCAGAGGGGCAGTGGTGGCAGCAGCATTGAGTTGGGTGAAGGGGTGTGTGGTATGAAGACTCCACTTTCTAGTGTGGGGGAATGGCCCCTCCTCATTTCTACCCAAAGTCTGGGGAGCGCAGACTGGGAAATGGAACAACGGTGTGTGTAGGCAGGGGCATGAAGGCAGGGAACAGGAGACATCCTAACTCCTCATCCCTGACTCAGTGGCCTGAGGGTCCTCCCCTTCTCTACGTAGAAATATTCTGAATTCAGTCCAACCCCAAGACAGTCAGTCACAAGGGGCCCTGTCCCTCTTTCCTCTCTCCATGTCCTTACCTGTCTGACAGCTGCCCGGACACGAAGGAGCCAAGGAGCACGCCTACGAAGAACAGGGAGGTGGTGAGGGGCGTCTTCCAGTCATCCTTACACACCAGATTCCACTGCCAACAAGACAGCATGAAGCGTGAGCCCAACCCTGCAGCAGGCCCCAACCCCAGCCCAGCTCCAGGACACATTATCACATGGCAGCCAGAGATGCACTTCTTCCTGGCGCCAGGATGCTGCCTCTGTGCAAAGGACACAGGTCTTGCGACTCTGAGTTTGACTCCTGACTCTGTGATTCACTAGGGCCCTTCTCTGCTCTCCAACACTCAGCTTCCTCTCCTGAAAGGGAGGGTGATGGCCACTCCTCTGCCTGTTACATAGCAAGAAGCAGCTGAAGCCATAGCTGCGACTGGTGACCTCTTGGCAGCAAAGCGGTATAAAGCAAAGGAGGCTCTGCCCCTTCAGAAGGCAGCCCAGCATGGAAGGAAGGTATTTTTTTTTTTTTTGGTACTAGGGATTGAACTCAGGGGCACTCGACCACTGAGCCACATCCCCAGCCCTATTTTGTGTTTTATGTAGAGACAGGGTCTCACTGAGTTGCTTAGTGCCTCGCCCTTGCTGAGGCTGGCTTTGAACTCGCACTTCTCCTGTCTCAGCCTCCCTAAGTGCTGGGATTACAGGCTTGAGCCACCGCGCCCGGCTGGGAAGGTATTTGAAAAGTCCAGGGGCAGGAAAGAGGACATGGTCACTTTGTCCAGGTGTAGAAATGTCCTCTCCTTGTTGAAAAGTGCAAGTGGTTCTAGTGGTGCTGGGACTTTATTTATTTATTTATTTTTAGTAGTCTCCTCCGGAATGCCCTGGCTAAGCTTGGGCCTTGATCCAAGGCTCCACTGTGCTGGGGTCTACCCCTCCCTCTCCAGGGCTCCCTATCTCCCCTTGCTATATTCCTATACCCTCCTTCCCCACAGTGTGACTCCTCCCATTCCCCAGGGCCTGTGGGCTGCTATCACCATAACAAGTCCCTGCTGGTGGATCCATTAAATCATAAAATCGAAGTTTCCGTTCTCCACCCCCCCCCCCCCCAGTGCTGGGGATGGAACCCAGGGCCTTATGCATATTAGGCAAATACTACTACACACCTACATCCGGCCCCTGGCTCCCAATTCTTGAATAAAGTCAATTCAAGGGAAGTTGCAAAGATTTCAAAATGTGTTTCGTGACCTTTCATTAATTATAAAAATAAGCAGGTGCCCATGAGTATCTGGAGCCTGTGAGTCAGAAGTGGGGAGTGATGTCTGCGGCAAAATAATCCAGTCTATTAGAGGAAAGACTCTCCCTCGCAGCTCCCCTCAGTGGTGGTCTTGTTTGCCAAGCAATTCAGTTCTTACTTCTCAAGGTTGCCCTGAACTTGGGGTTGATTTAAACATGAATGCATGTGTTTATGCCCCACCTCATTCTGCCGCAGGCTGAGAAAGGTGTTTCTAAAGACACGGAAGAGTGTAAAACAAAAAGGGAGAGAGTCAGAAAGTAAAGGGGAGGGAGGTGGTAGAAACCAAGCCGAGGTGAGAGGGACTCTAGACTGTCCTGCCTGAGCCAGCGAGACAGGCTCCAAAGCTGGCTTTGACTGTCCCAGTGGCTCAGTTCCTGGAAGGGTCACAGTTTCCCGTGATCAACTCCTTCTGGAGAGGCACAGTTTTTCTGAGTGTTGAGAGCTGAGAGTCTCTCCGACCTACTTCGTTCCACAGAGGGATCACTCTGTGACATGGAGGATAATGTCCTTAAGGGCACTCTTATCCTAGAGACAATAGCAAGATTAAGGAAGCTGCCTCTCACCGTGCTCCAGGCAGGACACCCAAGCACAGTTCTGCAGAGGAAAAACAGCATGGACCAGGAACTTGTTCTCTACACTTTAGGCACTATAAATTTGAGACTGTACTCAAAGTAGAGTCACCTCACCTGCTATGGTTTGAATGTCATCACTAAAACTCATGTTGATAGGTAATCGCCATCTTAAGGTATTAAGAGGGTACAAACTTAACCCAACTATGGTATTTGCAGATAGGACCTTTGGGAGGTAGTTAAGGTTAAATGAGGTCATAAGGGTAGGGCCCTGATCCCGTGGGACTGTGGCTTTAGAGAAGTGGAAGAGAGATCCAAGTTGGCAAACTTGTTTTGTCTCTCCAACTGACGCCCTGTGCTGCCTTGGGACTTGGAAGAGTTTCCTACCAGCAAGAAGGACCTCTCCAGAGGCAGCTGCCTGACCTTGATCTTCCCAGCCTTTAGAACTTTGAGCTGAATAAACTTTTATTTTTTTATAAAATACCCAGTGTGTTACACAATAAAAAACTAAGACAGCTGAGGTTTCCTGAATGGGCTTCAGGGAAGAGTGATGAGCCCTCAAATATTGTGTAGCCAGGCTCATGTGCTCTGCCAGGCCATAGATCAGAAGTGGTAGACAAGAAAGTGCCTGAATTAACAGCCATCTACCTTCAAAAATGACTGGTCATAGCTTTAGTGCTTGGGATCTGCCTCTGACACACAGAGGAATGAATGATTGAGGACCCAAAGCCTCATGATGTGAAATATGAGGCTCGGAGACTAGAATTTGTCTGAAGTCATAGCAAGTAAATGGGCATTCTTGATACCAATTAGGGCCTCAGAGCCCAACCTTATACCCGTGTCTTGCTCTGGACATGAACATCAAAGGCAGGACAAAATGAGCTTATTAAATATGATAGCCAACACTTCTCTGAGGAATGTGATACCAAGAGAAAATTGCTCCCAGAGTAGAAGGCCTCCACCACAGCCTTCAGCCTTGGACAGAACCAAGAAAACCTCAAGGGCTGGGGTTGTGGCTCAGCAGCTGAGCGCTTGCCTCGCATGTGTGAGGCACTGGGTTCGATCCTCATCAACACATAAAATAAATAAAGGTATTGTGTTCATCTACAACTAAATATATATATATATATAAAAACAATTTCCAAGCTGGGCGCAGTGGCTCACGCCTGTAATCCCAGCACTTTAGGAAGCTGAGACAGGAGGATCGCGAATTCAAAGCCAGCCTCAGGAACAGTGAGGTGCTAAGCAACTCAGTGAGACCCTGTCTCTACATAAAACACAAAATAGGGCTGGGGATGTGGTTCAGTGGTTGAGTGCCCCTGAGTTCAATCCCCAGTACCAAAAGAAAAAGAAAAAAAAAATTTCCAAAAAAAGAAAACCTCAATCTTGGCAGAGGTATCAATATGTCTGTTATCAACCATCACTATTCCATCTGCAGTTGAGGAGAAAAGTTTCTCCAAATATAATGTCCTCTACTCTGTGATTTTTCCAATATTTTTCTGTTTGTTCTTTGACTTAAGGAGGTAGCAATGGGGCTTAGAGACAGGAAGAGAAAGGCTATCAGATGCAGAGCCAGCTTTTGCATGAACAAAGATAGTGGGCAGGACCATCTACACCTAATTTGCAGGCCAGAACTGAAATTGCAGGACACCTTGTCCAAAAATTATGAATTTCAAGACGGTCAACAGCAGAGCATTGAAACTGAGTCTGGGGCTCTGTGTGGCTGCACAGGTTGCACGTCCATGAAGCTGGTGCTGGTAGTGGAGACGAGCCTGATCTCTTGGGGGAATGGAGGAGAGGCAGGAGTTCTAAACTGGGGCACTGGAAAGGAAGAGGTGAGGGCCAGCTCACCATTGCTTTCCTTCCTGGTGGCCATGCAGCCATGGTCTCACTTTCCTCTCTAAAGAGGGGTGTAAGAAGCCCTGCCAGCATGATACGGCATGGGAGGCCATGCACATGCAGGGGCCATCTGCCTCTGGAAACCCTGGGGAAAGCAGCTAGCCTCATGAGTGGCTCCTAGGCTGGGCTCCCCCGTACATGCCCAAGGCATCCTTTTGGAAAGCTGTGAGGAACCTGGTAATGGGATAAGGGATTGGCAGATAAAATGCCAGCTGGGGCATGGAATAGGGGCCCAGCAAATCAGCTGCCAGCCCAAAGAGAAGCCCTTCCCTTCAAAGGGCTGTACCTGAGGAGGCCAGGCCCTGTCTGCACCCACCTTCTTGGGGTTTGAGGGCTATGTCTTGGGGTACAACTAGCCAGGACTCAGAGAACTCTTTGTAGTCACAAACACCGTAGATTCAGTGGGAAACCATCTTTTTCTTGATGGGACAGAACTATTTCTGTGGGTCTCTGCATATGTGGATACACACACACACACACACACACAGAGACACATGTCCAGAGGCCAGGGGCTAATGGTGGGTGTCCTGGTGAGGAGCAGGCCAGCGTTGCCTTGGGCTATTATTTTAAGCCCAGACACTAACATTTTCAAAACATAGCCTATCTCTGGAAAAAGAGTGACATGTGGCAACCAGCTGGCCCAGGTTATGCAGGGGCAGGCACTCTATGCATACTCCCAGTGTTACTGTGCTCACCCGATCCTCAGGATCTCAGACCAAGATTCTCACAACAGAACAGAGGGAGCTCCACATAGCTGGGCCATGTGTCCTTCAGTCATGCTTCAAGAGACAAAATCTAGGTCACAAGGCTATTAGGGATGGAAGGTCACTCTTGGCATGGATGTGCCTCTTGTGCTTCCCAACAGTAACAATAATAGGAATGACAAGCATAGTGTTTTGAGTACTTATTGAGTGTCTTGTATTATTTAATAGGCTTTCAAAGTTTCCATGTGGAGTGGATATTCTTTTCATGCTCATTTTACCAATTAGTAAAAGAAGGCACAGAGCAATAAGGTGACCAGTCCAAATACTCTTTGGGGATTGGCCAAAGAAATTGCTTAATCATTGGTTCAGTTGACATTGATCATCTGTTGCAGCCTACACTCTGTCTTGGGCATAAGACATGGTCTCTTAAGCTCAAGTTCAAGCATACCTTGGAGATAGATCAGGTGTATAATACATACATGTGTATGCATGAGCCTAGTAGTCCTGGCAGGAAAGGCTCTGTTCTGGGTTACTACATCCTTGCTCACTAGCTAGAGAAAAAAAAAAAAAAAAAAAAAGATACCCTCTCCTCATCATCCTTTACTAGAAGGACAGAATTCTAAAACCTGAATAATCAGTATGACTATGACTTATACTGACACAGAGCTAGGCACATGGTGAATGCTTAACAGATTGTTGATGAAAATATGTTAAAGAATTAGGGGCAATGGAAAACAAGTGGAGAAAATGTGCGGTTCTAGGACTGCTGAGTACCTATGCACTGTCCTTTGAAAATCACCCTCAACCTTGAACTCTCTGAGTAGCTGAAGTCTGGCAGTTTTAGCCTTTACCAAAGCCACACAGGACCATCATGATCAGTATATCCACTCTGGCCTGCACAGAACTGAGAGCTCTGGAAAGCAGCCTGGTGTTGAGCAAACAGCACAGGCTTTCTCAGATTCTGCCACTTCTGGCTGTGTGACTTTGGGCCACTCATTCACTGATATTAGCCTGCTTCTCCATCTTTAAAGAAGTGAAAAAGTAGCCCTTCCTAGTTTCATCGTATACACTGAAAGTCGAATACCTGACACGTTATGGCCTTGCGAAATGGTAGTTCCCTTCCTGCAAACCTCATGCCTTTGTCCAAAGCAAAACCATAGCTTAAAATGGCATTGCATGAATGAAAAAGCAAAGCACTTTCCACCTAAACCTGAAGGTGAAAGAGATTCTTTGAGAAAAATTCTTCCATCCAATTACTAAAAACTAAAAAAAGCTCTTACCGCAAGGCATAAAATCCTTTTATAAATGGACTTTAATCCCAGAGATGACTATGAATGGAAAATTAGCAATTGTCCATTAAAAATGAAAAAGAGATTTCTATAGTGTTCTCGTACAGTTATCCTTCATTCCAGGAGGAAAGTAAGAAGTAATAGTTAGCAATAGAATATACATCCACCCCAGTTCCTTCTTTATAACTTGGTTGTGACTTAAGGCTGGAAAATTCTTGACCATCTGCAAAATAAAGCAAACAAACAAAAACAATAAAAAACCCTGAGTATTTAATTCTTTTTGTTTATAATAGCTTTATTGAGATACAATTTACATACCATAAATTTCACTCTTTTTAAAGTGTACAGTTCAGTCGTTTTTCATATATTCACAGAGTTGTGTAAGCATCAGCACTATCTAATTTTAGAACATTTTCATCATCGCTGAAAAAAAACCCCAAACACATTAGCAGCCACACCCCATTCTCTTCTGCCCCAGTCTTTGGCAACCACTAATCTACTTTCTGACTATATGGATTTGCCTATGCTGGAAATTTCATATACATGGAAGCGTACCGTAAGTAGTCTTTAGTAACTGGATTCTTACTTAGCATAAGGTTTTCAAGGTTTATCTGTGCTGTTGTAGCATGTATCAGCACTTCACTGCTTTCTGGTTTGAATAATATTCCATAGTATTAATATTCCACATTTTGTTTATCTAAACAGACATTTGGGTGGTTTCCACTTTTGGCTACTTGGAATAATGCTGCTATGAACATTCATGAATAAGATTGTGTATGGACATATATTTTCATTTCTCTTGGGCAAGTACATAGTGGTGAAATTGTTGGGTCACGTCTATGTTTGACTTTTTGATTTTTTGATTTTGAAAGCCATCTGCTTTCCAAAATGGCTGCACCATTTTATAACCCCAACAGCAATGAATGAGGGTTTCAAATTCTCCACTTCTCTACCCGCACTGTTATTATGTGTCTTTTTAATTTTGGCTGTTCCAATAGGTATAAAGAGGTATCACTTGTGGCTTTGATTTGCATTTCCTAATGACTAATAAAGTTGAACATGTTTTGCATTGAATTTGTACATCAATTTGGGGAATACTGCCATCTTGACAATAAGTTTTTGACTCTGTGAATAGAATGTGGGATATATTTTCTTTTATTTTGGACTTTAAGTTATTTCAATGATTTTGGGGAGGAGGTACTGGGAATTGAACCAAGGGATGCTTAACCACTGAGCCACATCCTCAGCCCTATTTTTTATTTTGAAACAAGTTCTTGCTAAATTGCTTAGGGCCGGGGCGGGGGTGGGGGGAAGGGGAATGGGTGTAGTAAAGATGGTTGAATGAGATGGTCATCACTACCCTTGGTGCATGTATGAAGACACAAATGGTGCTACTCTGCCTGGTTTGCAAGCAGAGAAATGGAAAACTTGAGCTCTATATATGTACTATGACTTGAAATGCATTTAAATAAATTAATACTAAATAAATAAATAAATAAATTGCTTAGGGCCTCACCAAGTTGCTGAAGCTGGCTTTGAACTTGTGATCCTCCTGCCTAAGCCTCCACAGTCACTGGGATTATAGGCATATGCCACCATGCTCAGCTCAATAATGATGTTTTATAGTTCTCAGAGTATAAATTTTGAAAACTTTTGGTTAAATCTATTCCTGAAGAAATTTTCTTAGTATTATTTGTAAAGTCACATTGCACTGCTAGAAACAAATTCCTGTTTCTATGTATTTGGGAATGTCTTTATTTCATTTTTTAAAGACTTGCTGGATATCTGATGTTCCATTGACAGTTTTTTTTTTCTTTCAGCAATTAGAATGTCATCCATTGTTCTTTGTCTTTTATTATTTCTTATAAGATGGCAAAAAAATCTTATTGGGATTCCTTTGTGTATGACAAGTCTTATTTTTTGATTCTTTCAAGAATTTCCCTTTGTCTTTGTCTTCCAGATGTTTACCATGTATCAGGTTGTGGATTTCTTTTGTGTTTATTCTACTTGGAGTTGGTTGAACTTCTGAGATGTATAGATTAATGTTTTCGTCAAATGTGGGGAGTTTTTAGCCACTATTTCTTTGAGTATTTTTTTCTGTTTCTTTTCCTCTCCTCTTCTTTTAGAATTCCCATTAGGCATATGCTGGTGTGTTTAGTAGTGTTCTTCATTTTCCTTGAAGTTCTGTTCATTTTTCCCCATTTCTTTCTTTTTTCCTTTTCTGCTCTTTGGATTGCATAATTTCTAATCCTCTGCAAGTTTACTGATTGTTTCTTCTTCCTATACAAATCTCTGTTAAGACCATCTGGTGAATTTTTAATTTTGATTATTGCACATTTTTACTTCAAAATTTCTTTTTGGTTCTTTTTAAATATAAATGTAATTTCTATTTTTTTGTTGGTATTCTGTATTTGATGAGGTATTTTCTTCATAACTTTTTTTTACTTTTACATTTATTTGCTCTTTGAACATATTTATAATGGTTGCTTTTAAGCCTTTGTTAAATTTGACATGTGGGCCCTTCTCCAGGAATTTCTGTTGCTTGCTTTTTTCTTTGAGTATAGGTCACACTTTCCTGTTTCTTTGCACGTCTTAAAATTTTGTTGTTGTTGCTGTAAAAACTGGGCACCTTAGATAATATATTGTAGAAACTGGATACTGACAACCTCACCCCTATTTCACGATCTTTCTATTAAGCTGTCTGCCCATGAAAGTATCACACCCAACTTTTAGGCTCCATTAAACTTTGGGTAATTACTTTCTTATTTTTTGACAGTGCCCTGGGGCATAAACTGTCCCATAAGCCAATCCAACTGAATTCAAGCCCTTTTGTAGGAGTTTTTTTTTTCTTCACTTTATTAAATACCTATATATTTTTATTTTGAAATTTCTAATAGCAACATATATGATAGTTATGATTCTACTTATAATAAAATCTAAAAAGATCAATGTAGTATAAAATATATAAGATTTTTTTCTAGATCTACTAATGGCTTACAGATTTTGAAAGCAAGTATCTTGAAATTTTAAGTCAATGACATCAATATTCAAATAAAATTTGTAATAAGGAGATATGGCCTAATTTCATTCTGTACAGATACCAGATGTTTCAATATTGACAAAAATTCAGATATGCAATAATACTTAAAACGTTATTACTATAGTATGAAATAATATAAAATAGGTAAACTTTTTGGAGTTTTCACTTAAAATTGAAGAAAAAAGAAAAAGCCCAGGTAATTGCTTTCTTTTGCTTTCACAAGATGGCATAGTTTGTAATGGAATAAAGTCAGCTCTTGCTGATGTTTACCCCTACACTGGGCTACCTCTAATTAGGATACTGGGTGGAGTAGTTTTTGAGGCAAGCTTTTGAGATTTCAAAAGGGCTGTTCTTAGCTGTCTCTTTTATTGCTTCTTTCTGGTAAACGAGGTGCCCTGTGGGTTAGTTTGTTCTACTGGAGCTACCGGTTTCCTCTTAGTTGCTTACCACAAAATCTCCATTATTCTTAGGAGTAACAGTAGGCTTAACCGTCTATACTTCTGTTTCCAAATAAAGTCAGTTCCTGTGGGGACAGCTTCAGAGCTATCTGTTTTGTTTGTTTGTCACTCCTTCTCCCCCAGGCCAAATCTCTGAGCCTCTGCTCCAGAGCACTGGGCAGGAAAGTAACCCACTTCTCTCCGAGTGACACCTCTTCTTTATGATTTGGACACTGGGTATGGGTAGCAGCTCCTGGGCTTTTTGGCAAGCTTTTCCTGACAGGGAACCTGGGACTTATGAAGGAGCTGGGGTGAAGGGAGTCAAGATCTCCATATTCTTGACCTGTGGGTCCGGGCTAGAGCCTCCGCTATCTAAGGACTGGGTGGAGAAAGCGAGCCCCTGAACTCCTGGTTGCACTCACCAGGATTTCAGCCTCTGCAACCCAGAGCTCAGGGAATGCAGGGTGGGATGGAGTGGGCATTGAGACACTGTATCCCATGACTGTGAGCTGAGGGGAGAGAGAACTCTGTTTTCTTGGCATGCCCACTAGAGAAGAGCTCCCATTTTCTGTGCTGGGGAGGAAGAAGAAAGGGAGAGAGGAATAAAGGAGTTGTGACTGCAATGGATTTCCATGCCTAAGACTGAATAGACGTTCTTGAGTGTTTTTCATTTGCTGTATGTCCTTAGGACAATTTCTTAAAACTCTCTCTCTCTCTCTCTGTGTAATAGTTATTTCACTGGGAAGCAGATCTGTAGAGGCCCTGTCACTGCCATTTGAGAAGCTGGCAAATTTTTTCATGTGCTTATTGATTTGCAAATATTCTTCTTTGGAGAAATAACTATTTTACTTTTTCTTTTCTTTTTTTTGAGACAGGGTCTCATTATGTTGCCCAGGCTGTCCTCAAACTTGCAATCATCCTACCTCTGCCTCCTGAATGGCAAGGTCCACAAGTGTGCATCATGGCTCCTGGCTGATTTTAAAATTGGGCTGTCTTTTTTTTTTCCCCCACTATTGGGAATTGAACCCAGGAGTGCTTTACCACTGAGCTACATCCCCAGCCCTTTTAATTTTTTTATTTCGAGACAGAGTCTCACTAGGTTGCTGAGGCTGGGGATCCCTTCGCCTCAGCCTCCTGAGTCACTGGGATTACAGGAATGTGCCATCATGCCTGGAGAAGTTGGGCTGTCTTTGTTGTTGAGTTGAAAGAATACTTTTTGTATTCTGGACACAAGTCCTTTATCAAATATATGATTTGCAAATATTTTCTCCCATTTTGTGGGCTGTCTTTTTGGCTATTTAATTATTCTACTCATTTTTTTCCTTTAAAGATAACTGAAGCTGCCACATCCTAAAATGTTATCAGCATCCTTCTTCCTTTAGATTGAGGATAAAGCAAAAGCCACCACAGGTAAATAGGTGCCAGTGAAGAGTTCTGTGGTCATCAGACTGGACCAAGGCAAAAGACAAGGAGTTTGAATGGAAAGGAAGGGATGGGTACTTAAGGATCTGGGCATGGCCCTTGCATCCTGGCTCTGGATCCACCAGCTCTTCCAGGTTGTACTCTGTGGATATGAACAAAAGGGATAGGATCTGTGCCAGCTACCCAGCCCTGAGGGCAAGCTCTGGAAGGGGCCAGTGTGAACCTGCCTTCTAGTCTTGCAAATGCTGAGCAGGAGCTGCCAGCCTTGGGCTATGCATGCTTCTTGCTAGAGCACAGGGGTGAATCCAGCCTTCCCTAGAGCTTCCATTCCCTGCACACCATCTCTGCTCCAAATGGGGATCTTTGCCTTTTTATGGGGGAGAGGGGTCTCCAGAGACATGCGTAAGCCACACCAAGGCTCCAGATAATGAGGCAGATTTGCATTAGTCTAAAACATAAATTGAATGTAGCCTGTCACAAGGGAGGAGGGGAATAATAGTCCTTCCAGAGGCACCTCCAGCTCCCCGTGACGAGCTCTGCCAGAGCCTTCTTTTTAGACTCTGAGGGTTCTGCTGCCCACCAGGAGGGATGGACAAAGTCTGTTTATCCAGAAACTTGGCAGGAAGTACAGGTGAAGCAACCTTGGCACATTCTGAGATCCTGGTGCCTGTTGTCAGAGGAACACAGTTGAGAGGCAACAGGCAAACAATTTGGGGCAAGGCAGTTGATACACAAACAAAGAAGCACACTCAGGCCAGAGATAGGGGACACTCCTGAGGCTCTCTGTTTGTTTTCTGGCAAAATCTTCTCCCTGAAATATTGACTGGAAATATAAGTCTCACTGGTGCTGGCTTTGCCTCCTCATCCCCTTCGAAATCTACCAGAGGGCAGGTCAGAGCGTGGACTCGGCTGAGCAATTTGGTTAATATTAAGGCCATCTTGACAGCCAGGCTGCTGGTCTCCCTGCCAGCCAGCAGTATCCCAGGGCACCTTGCAGGCTTCACAGAAAATACTGTACACAGTGGCCAGCCACACACCAGGCTGTCAGTCTTATTGTTCCCTTGGTTGATGCCCCCTGTGCCTCTCAGAAGCTCCCTGCCAACAGGGGATGAAGCCTGCTCCACAGACTTGGCCCACCTTGGGGCTGTGGCTAGGAATCAGTGTTTCCTGCCATTGACCATTCCCTGACCCCAGCTTCCAGAAAAAGTGGCACAAGGCTAGTGCCTCCAGAGGTGCAGGCTCTTTGCTGGAGGTTCTTGCTAGGGCATGGCCACTAACAGCTCCATCCCCTGGCTCTTAAAGGATACAGCCATCTGGAGAAAGGACAAGTGCATAGAGGGTGTGGCAGTAGCCCTGTCTCAGACTACTGATGGCCTTAAGGTTTCTGGCTCAGAGGTGACTGCCTCAGTTTCCCCAGTCATGGACTGGTGGTGGGGGAAGTGTCAAAGCTACCTAATGGTTTTCCTGGGGAAAAGATGACATGCTTGAGGCAAGAGCCAGCCCACGTTTAGTCTGTGACCAGGCAGGTACCAGTCCTATTTCTGCCCTCCTTGTGGCACTGCTGATGAACCTACGCTCCAAAGCAGGACACTGGCTGCTGTCTCTGTTCCTTCAGCCTCAGGGCAGGAGGCTCTGAACTTGCTCCCACACAGGGTCGCTACTCTCTGAAGTCCATGGCACTAAAGAACTATGGGAGGGCATGCCCATAGAGATTGAGGTCTGACCACTAGCGTAGTGAAAAGCTCCATCCTCAGACAGACTGTTGGTTGCTTGAGGTCCTTACCATTCCTGACATAATGTCTAGTCCTATCCCAGGCACCACCTGCCCCTGCTTCTGTCCCTGTCCTGCTGCCCCCCTATGGATAATTTAGCTACTAGACACAACTGGCTTTCCTCCCCTGGGAGTAAATAGCCTCTTCCAGGCCTGAGTCCAAAGATCAGGAAGGACCTTGCCCTGTATTTTTCCATAAAGTGAAAAGTAATTTAGTAACATCTGTGACAACTGCAACAATATAATTAAGGACTGATAACTGTTAGAGTAAAATAAATATGCAATGAGCCTGTAGTGATATAAATTAGTAAATGCATAAATAAATACATGGATGTGGAGGGATATTTCCAGAATAATTCCAAATCACTACTAGGAAAATACCATGGTGATAATGGTTTCAGTCAAGGGTTTCTAGCAATGGGTAAAAGTTTGAGGAGACAAAGAGTTTTTTTTAATTATCTCAAAGTATCTCCCCCAAGATATTTATTAGCTATGAAAGGGAAAAAATAATAACTTATAGAGGAGAGATCTACCACAATAAACTTAACCAGATGATTTAGATTAACATCACTAGTAATTAAGATGTGCTTGCTGTTACGATATTCCAAGACACATCGCTTCTATGGTATTCTTACCAAAAGGTGCATAACTCAATGTACTTATGAGAAAAATTCACATACACTTAAAAGGGGGTACATTTATCAAAATAACTCATTAAACATGCAAAGATCATGAGAGATAAGGAAAATTGAGAAATTGTCACAGAGTGGAGACTGAAACATGAAAATAAATATAATGTGGGGTTCTGGATTGGATCCCCAAACAGAAAGAGAACATGAAGGGAAAAACTGATTTTGTTAATGCAATTGTAATGAATGTTAATTTCCTCCTTTTGATAAAAGGAATTATGAGTCCTGGTTAACATCAGGGGAAGCTGGATGAAGGGTGTATGTGAATTTTCTGTACTATTTTTACAATCTTTCTCTAAATCAAAAGTTTTTCAAAATAAAGTTTCAAAAATTTGATTTGTAGTAACTGCCCGGGATGAATAAACTGGACTTCACAAACAACCCCTGAGGAAAGAAATGACCTTATATACACATACACAGAAGCAGACGGATGTACTCATGTTAGTCATGACTCAGATACCAGATCCCCACTTCCTGATATCTATGGAACACTTTTCTATGGTGGAACATGTGATCCTTGGGGATCTGGCTGGCCTTGTTGTCCCATGGAGGGCCGGGTTAGAGGAAGTCCAGGTGGGCTTCTCTGTCCTTGAGACTATGCCCATTGGGAGATCCTGGCTAGAAAAAGCAGAGACATGATCTGGGGATGATCCCTCTACCTATGCTAGCCGGGATGCACAGACTTGCCTAGGTCATGGGCTTGACCTTGTGGGGAGAGGAGGCCATTTTTTCCACTGACACTGGCCAAGTAGGCATGGGTTTGAACCTATGTATGTCCTGTTATCTGAGCCCTGGAACTACCTCTCTGGGGAGATGGGCTCAGCCTCCAGCAAGTCTTATCACCTGTTAGGCCAGCCACAATCTAGATCTTAGAAAAGATCCCAAAATACCCACAGTGCCCAGGCAGAGGTGCAGGAAAGAGGGCGACGAGGTCCTGTCCTTACCACTACTCACCACCCACCTATGATGCCCTTTGCTGGTGCCACCTTCTGTGCTGGTTATCATGTGACATACCTATCTACAAGGGGTCAAGATCTCACTAAGGAGATAGGCACCTTTATTATCCTCATTTTTTAAAAACTGTAATAAAATACACACAACATAAAATTTACTATCTTCATCATTTTGAAATAAAATGCACAGTTCAGTCGAGTTCACGTGGTTGAGCAACCAATTTCCAGAACTCTTCATTGTACAAAACAGAAACTTGATATCCATTAAACAACAACTCCCCATTCCTTCCTTCCTTCAGCTCCTGGTAACCATTATCTGCAGTCTGTTTCAATGAGTGACTATTATTCATAATAGGTATTAATGAAATCATTCAGTGTTTGCCTTTTTGTGACTAGTTTGTTTCATTAGGCATAATATCCTCAAGATTCAAAGGTAGCATATGTCAGAATTTGCTTTCTTTTAGAGCTGAATAATATTATACTGTGTGTGTGTAAACACACTTAAACATATATATATGTATATATATATGCACACTCATCTGTTGATAGATATTAGGGTTGTTTTCACATTTTGGCTATTTTTAACAATGCTGCTATGAACACAGGCATACAAATATCTTTTTGAGACAATGCTTTCAATTCTTTTGAGTACATACCCAGAAGTGGAATTGTGAGATCATATGGTAATCCTTTTTAAAATTTTTGTTTTTGTTGTTTTGGCACCAGGGACTGAACCCAGAGATGCTTAACCACTGAGCTACATCCTCAGCCCTTTTATTTTATTTTATTTTTTTTATTTTGAGACAAGTTCTTGCTAAGTTGTTTAGGGCATTTCTAGATTGCTGAGTCTGGCCTCAAAATCATGATCCTCCTACCTCAGCCTCCTAAGCTGCCGGGATTACAGGGATGAGCCATCATGCTCAGCTCTATTTTTAATTTTTTGAGGGACCACCATATTGTTTTCCATAGCAGCTGCACCATTTTATGTTCTTCCATAATTTGGATCTTAAATGTCTCCCAAAAACCCTTGTGCTAAAGGCTTGGCCCTTAGTATGGCATTACTGGGAGATGGGGAAAACTTTAATAGGAGGGCCCATGGTGGGGGTAGATCGTGGTGGAGGTGTGCCTTTGAAAGGGATCCTGGGACCCTGGTCTCTTCCTCTTTCTCTTTCATCTCCTCCAACAGGAGAGCAGCTTTGCTCTATTGCACTGCCTTGCAAGGCCCAAAAGCAATGGCACCAATCAATCACAGATGGAACTTCTAAAACTGGGAACTAAGTAAAGCCTGTCTCTTTCTATGAGGCAGGTATTTATTACTGCAATGGAAAGCTGACTAACACATGTTCCTACCAGCAATGGATAAGGCTTCCAATTTCTCCACATTCTCACCAATATGTATTAATTTCTGTTTTTATTTTTGCTAGTGGTCACCCAGCCACTACCTCTCTGGGGAGAGCCACCCCATATTATTCACCTTGGCATTTGCTTTTCCCCCTCCTCCTGCTCCCAGACACCAGTGCCCATTTGCCTTTTATTTTACTCCTATCTCTAAAAAAACAAGCAAGGAAAGGAAAGGTTGATTGAAAAAAAAGCACATCCAGGAGCTGGGCGTGGTGGTGCACACCTGTATCCCAGCTACTCAGAGGCTGATGCAGGAGAATTGCAAGTTTGAGGCCAGGCTTGGAAATTGAGTAAGACTCTGTCAAAAAAGAAAGAAAGAAAGAAAAAGAAAAAGAAAAAAGGGCTGAGAATATAATTCAATGGTACATCAGTGGTACAGCTTTGCCTAGCATGCATGAGTTCGATCCCAAGCATCTAGGGGGGGGGGCAGGGAGGAGAAGAGAAGGGAAGGGAAGGGAAAGGAGAGGAAGGGAAGGGAAGAAAAGCAAAGCAGATGATTCCGGTGCAGAGGTGTATGTATGAGGCTGTACATCCCTAGAGGTGCCCACAAGCTCCTAAACTAAACACAACAGCGATACCGATGGACTTGAAAGCCGGTAGCTACCCACCCTTCACATACTGAGGTTCACAAAGCCAATGAGGAAGGGGAAAACAAACAGTTCAGTCCAGCTGTCTGGGAAGTCTGCAGCCAGTCGGTCCAGCCTCCATCTCAGGTGCTGAGAATACTTCCAGGAATTGAGGTGGATTGAACTGGCTTCCAGGCTGAGATGCTCTTGGGCTAGGCTGTGGGTGGGGGTTGGGCAAGCATTAGGAGCACTTGCTAGGGGACCAAAGCCTGAGGAGCCATCTCAGGGCCCAAGGCAGGCATGGTGCTAATGCTGGAGGATCCAGAGCAGGTCCACAGGCTGGGCCACTTCCCATGGCTCCTGCAGATTCTGCAGCCACCACTCCTAATTGACCACCATTATCTTGCAGAGGTTACTTCCATAGCTTCCTCACAGGTCCTCTTGCTTTTCATAGAAGCTAGAGTAAGCTTTTTCTAAAAACACAAATCTGGCTTTGTTACATTCTTGCTGTCCTCAGGATAAAGTTGACTTTCAGTATGCCTATGAACTGGACCTATAAGCATTTGTAGCCTCCTATCATTCCCTGAACTCTAACTACATTCCATTCCCAATATCTGCCATTTTCTTTGGACAGGTTTATTCAGATGTAGCTTAAATGTTATCACTCCTTCTTGGAGCATTTCCTCACTTTGTTATTCCACAGAGAGGGTAATTTATTTACCCTCACACACAGCAAGCAAGCCATGCTCTGGAACTCTATCACTAATCATGGTTGATGTTAGTCTTCTCTATAACACAGCCAGCTTACTCTGTGGGCATCTGAGTATTGAAGGCAGGACCCATGCCCTGGATGTCTACACCCTAGGGCCCAGCACAGGGCCAGACTTATTATCTAATGATTGCCACATTGTACTGAGGGAAAAGGATAACGGAGGCCATAGCAGAGGCCACAGTTCCTTTTTTCTTGGGAGGAACATAGAGCAAATGAGGGCTAGAAGCAGAGACTCCTACCAGCCTGATTAACAGCAGGAAATTAGTCTGTGGAAATGCCCTTCTCAGAAGGAGGGTATGACCTGACCTTGCATCTCCTGTCCTCAATAGATGCGCAGCAGAAAACACAGAGGAGGTGTGCGTGTACATCCTGACTCCTGAAACTTACAGAACCTGCTCCCAAACCACTTCTGATATGGAGGGGCTAGTGAGAGAGGCTGGAGCCCCTGCCCATCAACTGGCACTATGCTCTGAGAAATCTTTGTGAGCCTATTCATGAGTGCCTTGAGGCTAGTGTTTTACCTTTTCTGGTTCCTTGTGCCCAACCAGCACCAAGGACCCTCTTCTCCCTTTTGGAGAAACCAGGTCCTCAGGATAGGAGCCTTTCTCTGTGTCTGTGCCTGGGCTCAGCAAACTCCTTCATACCCTTGCTCTAACCCCTATCAGGTAAGTAATATAAGCTGTAAATCAGGGCAGCCTTGCCTCCCCAGGACAGTATCTAGACTCTTAGGAAATTACTTCATTTGTTGTGAAACTCGGAAAGGAAAAGACAGTTAGTGACAACACTCCCTTCTCTACTCTTTCCATACTGGACAGAAACGCTTCAGGAATGAGCCTACAGCGAGTCCTGCTCCCTTGGATTGCGTATTGTTGCTAGAAGCATAATCTAGTAGCATACCAGGCAGGTTTGAGGCAGAGGGGGGCGCTGACTCAGGCATTGCCAGGGAGTCTCAAGCGGGGCTGACGCAAATGGAGGATTGCTCCATTCTCATTACCTGGCCTCAGCCCCGGCGGGGGACTGCCACCCACCTCGGTCACGATGGTGGACAGGTAGACGTCCTGGCTGAATTCCCAGCCATCCAGGCAGCTCTCTTGTTCCAGCTGCTCCAAGTCTACGTCGCGCCCCGGTTCCAACCCGAGCGCTGAGAAGTTGGCGATGGTGGCCAGCCGGTAGCGGCGGCAGCTATGGGGCACCTCGCGGTCGTCCTGCAGCAGCAGCGGGATACTGTGGTTACGCCATGCGCTGCTCAGGTTCGCGGTGTCTGGCACCCGGCAGTGGTGCTCCGGGGTCCCCGCCAGGAACACGACTGACATACCGTTGAAGCCATTGGGGATGATGCTGGCGCTGAGCAGGAAGAAGATGAGGCGCTGGAAGGGCCCCCACTCGCCCAAGAAGGAGGTCACCTCCTCGTAGTCCCTCATGCTTCCCGCCGTTGCTGCGCAGCTTGCAAACAGATGATAAGAACGTTCTTGGGACTGCCGCGCGTCTCGGGCCTTTCCTTTGGATATCAGAACGTTCCCGGGCACAGGACCGCTGTGGGTAGCTGGGCTGCAGGCGTTGGAAAGATCTCCAGAGCCAGCAGAAGACGAAGTCTCGGGACCACACCCCTATCCCCAGCTACTTGGGGAGAGGGATGGGCTGCGGGCCGGCCGGGGCGGGGCTCCACGCTGACTCCGCCCCGTGCTGCGCTCCCCGGTTGCCCAGCAGCTACCTAGGGGGTTTGAGGCCAGGATCAGCATCAGCTGCCGGCATGCTGGTGAGCAAGTGTGGCGCAGGGACAATAGGTAGTGCTTGGCCAGCCCGGATCTCTGACTTCCAGATCCCCCAGTCCCACGTTGGAGGGCGGACGCAAAGGGAGAAGCCGAAGGCTGGGAGCGAGGTCCTTACGAGGTCGACCCCAGGTTCTCTGTCGGCGTGGTGCCAGGCCTAGCCCGTGTCTGGAGTCCTTCTGCTGTCCCAGTGCCGAGCCTAGACTCCAGCGGCCTCGCGCCGGCGCGGACCAGAGAATCTGCGAAGTTTGTGCTCCCGGGAAACTCTTGCGGGCGCCAGGGGTGACCGGAGGGCGCACTCTCTTCTGCCACCCGGCTCATGTGGCTGGCATCAGCTGATGGAGAGCTCACTTTTCACCCGTCTTAGGAGGGCTCGAATCAGTCGCCAACCAGTGGCGCCCAGAAAAGCGCCAGGAAAGTGGATAACAGGCCCAGAGCCTGGGAAGGATGAACAAGGTCATGTTGGGTCAGAGATGCGTCCTGGACCAAAGGGGATGGGGATAAGGGCCGCCAGGTGGCCCGGGTGTCGCCCCTGAGTCCTCCTGGAGGTTCTACAGAAGACTTCAAGGCAGATCCCGAACCAATTCGAGAGCCTAGCGCGGGAGGCGTGGCTGTCACCATGCCTGAGTTGGGATTTTCATCCCCTTGTCCTGTCCCTGCCCACGCCCCCAGGGCCCCTTATTGGGGCAGGCTGCCAGAACCTTCTTGAACCGGAAGGCCTTCTGTTTGTAGAATAGCCTGCCCTCATTCCATGAATTTAGGAAGGGAGGGAAGGAAGAGGAGCCAAGCAGGTTCGATTTGGCACCCAGATCCGGCAGCGTAACAAAAGAGGAGGCCCCCCCCCCGCCACGCCTTATTTTTGGAGAGGAGCGTGTTCTGCTCAGTGCCCAGATTTATGCACTTTAGCTGTTGTGTGAGATAGCCTAGGCTGGAGTCTGAGCCCTGGGTTTCAAGAGGCACGTGAGATTGAGGGGCAGAAGAGCTCACCTCTGATTTTTGCAGAAGTGGGTTTGCTTCTCCAGCCCTTCACTGAGTAGTTAAGGGACATTTCTGCCTCTTTTTGTAGCCTCAGATCTGACCTTCCCTCTTATGCTGACATCCCACCACCTTGGAACCTCAGTTTTCTTATTGCAATATTTAGACCATATATCCTAATGTGTCAAGATAACTGATTTTTTATTATGCCTGATAACCCAGTGAAATTATTAATAGATTCTGTTTAATTTAAAAAATATCCTTTGAGTAGTAGTTGTTACCTTACTTAGCTTGGGTTTCAGTCTTCCACCCCAAATTCAAATAATAAAGCAAAGTCTGAGACAAAAACGTGTGTGAGGTAGTTTATTTTGAGAAGAGATCCACAGAAAACAAATCTGAGGACTGGGGAAAGTGAACAGCAAAGGAGATAAAGCCAACATAAGACTCTGAAATTGAGCTGGTAGTTGGCAATGGACAGGAGTAATAACAATGTTTTGGAGAAGAGCCCTCTTGAGGCCTGAACCTGAAAGAAAAATTGGCAATACCAACCATGTCTTGCAATTTTTATATTGTAAACCAGGCATATGTGCACCCCTGTCATCCCAGTGACTCAGGAGCCTGAGCAGGAGGATCACAAATTCCAGGCCAGCCTCAGCAACCTAGCAAAGCCCTAAGCGGCTTGGTGAGACCCTGTCTCAAAATAAAAAATAAAAAGGGCTGGGGAATGTAGCACAGTGGTAAAGCATCCCTGGTTTCATTCCTCAGTACAAAAAAAATTATACAGGTAGATAGATAAATAGATATTGTGCTTATCTAGGATTTCTGCTTTAGTTTTTATTTTTTAAATTTTACATGAACATATTATTAATAATAATTTATTTTTTATTTTTGATACAGGATTTTGCCTTGTTGCCCTGCTTGTCTTGAACTCCTGGGCTAAAGCGATCCTTTCTCCCAAGTAGCTGGGACTACTTGGTGCATGCCTGTGTCTGGCTCAGATATTTACCTTAATTACTGAATATCTTGGTGGCTCTTTTATCTTTTTCACTAGCAGATGGCAAGTGCCTCTCTCTTTTCATTTTTCTTGGGCTTGTCTGACCCTCATTGCTATGAGTGACCCAGGTTTCATTCTCCTGGAACCTTCTTTGGATTTTTGTTGTGTTTGTTTGTTTTCAGTCCTCCTTCCTCAGTTTCCCAAGTGGTTGGGATTATAAATGGGCAACCATGCCCAGCTCCACTGGGCCTTGCTAAAGAGCCATCTAGAATGAGGAGCCATTTGGTTCCTAGTTTTGTCTCCATTCATTCACTCTCCTGCATTGCCAAGTTGCACAAAAGTGAGAGCTAAGGACTGAACAGGTACCACTCAACTAAGCTATTTGCCATTGCTCCCAAGTATGTGTAAATCAAACTGTCTTGCCCTCTGTATAACATGAATGAACAAGTTCATTGCTTACAGCTTAGCCTGTTGGAAAGATCTTCCTTCACCAGTTTTTAGGGCTACATTTTAAATGCAGCTGTGTTGCAGTAATAATCCATTTTTTAAAAAAATATTTATTTTTTAGTTGTAGGTGGACAGAATATCTTTATTTTATTTTTTTTATGTGGTGCTGAGGATCGAACCCAGTGCCTCCCGCATGCTAGGCCAGCACGCTACCACTGCGCCATGACCCCAGCCCCAATAATCCATTTTTTTACTATTATCAATGTATCATGCTAACCTGTCTGTGAGTCAGGGCTGAGTATTTTTCCTTTCATCAGTTAGTTGCAGAGAACCTCCTAACAAGTTTGAGCTGAGACAGGTGTTGGTACAGCTGAGGTAGGTATCGTGGCATCTGAGCCACCTGTTATTGACTTACATGTACACTATTTGCCTGTTTAGTCCTGATGTTGAATCCACCATTTCTGTTTATGGTGGATTGCTGATGAGCCTTCTTGATATTATAACTTGATAAAATCTGGCAACACCCAGCTCATACTGGGCATTTCTGGTTACATAAACTTTTGATGCCCCACTGCCAGCTTCTGTTTTTATTGGAATTGAATAGCTTCTTTTCAAAAGTCAAGTAGCTGTCTGCTTCAAAGGTATGGTGTATTTGTTTGTTTTTTGGTAGAAGGTATTGAATCTAGGGACATTCAACCACCGAGCTACATCCCTGACTTTTTTTTTTAATATTTTAGTTATAGATGGACACAATACCTTTATTTTATCAATTTTTTATTTTTTTAATGTGGTGATGAGGATCGAACACAGTGTCTCACACATGCTAGGCAAGCACTCTACCACTGAGCCACAACCCCAGACCTACATCCCTGACCTTTTTTTTTGGGGGGGGGGTACTGGAGATTGAACTCAGGGGCACTTAACCACTGAGCCACATCCCCAGCCCTATTTTGTGTTTTATTTAGAGACAGGGTCTCACTGAGTTGCTTAGCGCCTCACCATTGCTGAGGCTGGCTTTGAACTCGCAATCCTCCTGTCTCAGCCTCCCAAAGGGCTGGGATTACAGGCTTGCGCCACTGTGCCCAGCATCCCTGACCTTTTTTATTTTATATTTTGAGATGGAGTCTAAGTTGCTAAGGCTGGCTTTGAACTTATGATCCTTCTGCCTCAGCTTCCCGAGTTGCTGGGATAAAAGGCATGTGCCACCATGCCCAGCTATAGGCATGGTCTTGTTCCAGAATTCTAGAGATCTGTACTGAAACTGTTTTATTAAATCTGGTCAGAGATTCTACCTAGTATCCTTGAATCTGCTGCAGTTTATGAACCAAATGGCAGGGAAGCCTGTACCAGAGTGGGCCACATTGTAGAAATTTCTCTTACTCTGGGCTTCACTCAAAGCTGTGAGCCTTCTGAGGCACCCAATAAATGAGTTGGAGTAGGAATTCACCAAGCTCTATGTCCAAAGGGTAGGGCACAACAACTTGTCTTTATTTTCTGGGGATAACCTAGTATATTCCAGACTCTTGCATTTCTGACTTCGCTAATTTGTTTCAAGATAATATGGTCTGGAAGAAGAGAATTGGGATATAGATGAAATGACATTGGCCATGATAGTGGATATAAGGGTTTATTTTTCTAGTTTGTCTACTTGTATTTTTGTACCAAGGATTGACTCTAGGGGCACTTAACCCTTAAGCCACATCCCCAGCCCTTTTGGTATTTTATTTAGAGACAGGGTCTTGCTAAGTTGCTTAGGGCTTCACAAAGTTGCTGAGGCTGGCCATCCTCTACCTAGGCTCCTGAGCTACTTGGATTACAGGCATGCACCACTGCACTAGCTAATTTGTCTACTTTTACATACCTTTAACTTTTCTAGAATAAAAAGGTAAGAGAATGCTTCACTGGTATAGATTTTTCATACTTTCTGTCTCCATCCTTTGGCATGCATGTGTCTTCCTAGGGCATCTAGAGTGTGTGGTCATTCTCACTCACTGGGATAAATTAGCATTATGTGCTGAATACAGTGGACTACCTTCCTACCACAATGGTTCTTGATAGGACAGAGACTAAATGTTAAGAGTTAGGCTGGCTGCTTAGTGTATCTATCCTAGTTATTCACTTAGGGACCAAGATAATACATTGTGGACCTTCAGACTCATTGGATTTATTTGCCCAAGAGCTTCATTTATCACCTGGCTTTCATGAAACCCCTTATTATTTATTTATATATTGTGGCACCAGGATTGAACCCAGGGCAGTCTACCACTGAGCTATGTTCCCAGCCCTTCTTTATTTTGAGATAGGGTCTCACTAAGTTGCTGAGGCTGACCTTGAATTTGAGATTCTCCTGCCTCAACCTTCCAAGTCACTGGGATCACAGGCATGCACCACCACACCTGGCTGAGCCCTCAATTCAATCCCCTACCAGCATGGATGCCAGTTCCTGCTCTACTCCACAGCCCTTGAAAGGTCTGATTCTTTTCCCTCCTACTGACCTCCTTGCCAGAGTTACTCTGGTAAAAAGCTACAGATCCCTTATGGAAAGTGACTGGAGAAATAATAATCATGCATACTTTTGGTAGCATTGAACAGTTTTTCCAGAAAGAGACTCAGCCTTCCCTTAAATCAGTAGGCTTCAAGCCTGAGAACTGACCTAGATCTGGAAATACTATCTTCCAGATGTAGCTGCTATCATCTGCTTCTGTTCACTGGCTCTGGATTTGGAGAGTCTGATTATCATATAGTCAACTGTTGCATAGTCATTTGCTAATCTGTTTAACTCTTGCGAAAACCATAGTCTGCTAGCTGTTGCCACAGACAGACCCTATGAGTTGAAGCATTTTGGTTGCCACTTTGGTTTGTGGTAATGACATCTACTCTACCTCTGTTGATTGTTACCATTTAGGTCCTGCTATTCCAAAATCCTGCCAACCCCACTGACACTAGAGATCCCTCACCTCTACATTTTGTGTTGCTGTACTGAAGAAAGTGCCTTCTGGACCTTCCCTGGGAATGTAGCCTGGAGGAGGCTCTCATCTACAATGTAACATTCGCACCCCTGAGCCTTCTGACTCCTTCAGTACCCTAAGGAAGCTCCAGCATCTCCACTTCCTTTCTGTAGACTCTGTGTCCAGGTTTCAAAGAGCCATCTCAGAGCATACCAGATGTTATGTAACCTTGCTTAACTGCTAAATCGCCCCCAAATAAGAGTGCTTCTAGGTGGATAAATCACATAGTGTTATCCCTGTTCCTGCCAGAACATAAGTCCTATAATTTTTTTCAGTGTGTATGCTGTTTCCTTATAGATCAGGGACTATGTTTCCCCATGTAGGCTGTGTTGAGACCTAACCCTGGTTATTGATCTGGAGGTAATGAGGGGATGTAGGGGAGGATCTAAAGGAGAATAAGCATCATCTTTGGGGCTATTTGTCTCAGGAGGTGTCTTGGCAGGGATTCCCGGCAAGGATTGACTCATTTCCTATTGCAAGGGGAGATCAGCTGCTTCTGTTGGCCTTGAAGATTTAGAGCAACCCAGAAACTCAAAATTCTCACATTAATCTCCCCATGTGCCCCTATTCTGTGCTCTGGGGTTTCTATATTTCCTATTCAGTCCATATCTTCATCATGGGAGAACCATCAAAGCCTTGCATAGACTTTTTTGTGTCTCTCCTGCCCTTCCAATAAAAAACCTGGACTTGATTTCCAGTACAATTTGCCCTGTGGCTGTAGGAGATAAAGGTTCTTTTAAGCTGCCATGGAGGACTCTGGCTTTCACGGTGTACTTCAATTTAATAGTTAGTTTTCTTGAGTCTGTCATTCATTTTCAAGGTTTCTAAAGTAATTAACCAAAACCACTCTACTTCCTCAATCCTTATGATCGCCATTATTCTCATGTATTCTAAGTCCCATAATCATGCCTTTTCAGCTTTGCCACTTTGACAATTTGGAGCCAGAAATTCCTTGTTGTGGGGGACTGTCCTGTGACCTTCAGTCCATTCAGCAGCATTTCTAGCCTCTGTCCATTAGGCTACAGTAGCATGCTCCTCTACTCAGGATAATAAAAAATGTCTCCAATGTCTAATTTCTATGTTTTTAAGTGTCAGTTTAAAAATAAATTCAAGTTTAAAAATGTTTCCAGACATTGCTAAATGCCCCCTGGGGAGGAGGGAAAATGTCCACTGGTTGAAAAACACTGAAACAAACCAATGCCTCACCTTCTGCTTATATCTCATTCTAATCTGCCATGGACAAGAGTCTTGGGAAGTGATACCCAGGGATGCCCGGGGTTATTGTCATCTCATTTACTCAAAGCAGTGAAGTCCTTGTGTCAGTTTGAAAGGTGAGTGCTCCATGTCTAGATTTCCTTCCTTGCAGGCCTGTCCCCTAGGGCCACTCCTGATATCAACTGTGTTACCCTGAAATCTCTCCTGAAAGCAGAGCCTGTGCCAGGGTTTGGTGTGTGTGTGGTTTATTTGGGAATGGATCTAAGGGAACAGGAGTAAGTGACCTGGGAGAGTAAAGCAGAGAAGAAGGGAAGCCAGTCTGAGGGTGCAGTGTCAGGTTGTTCGCAGCTGTGGGAAACTAGGGGAGGGGTCTTAGAAAATGTCTGCTTAAGGCTGAGATGCGGGGAACATTCATCCATAGGTTTCCATCCTCCATGGGTTGAGGTTTGCCTTGTCAGGGGTTAACTCGCCCACACTTCCACTGGGATTCTGTAGACGTTCCATGCCTGCACATCTTAGAAGCCAGGAGCAGAGAGTGAGAAGCAAGCAATACAGCTGAGTCATGCCATCCTGAAGAAGCAGGCTGGGTAACCAATAAGCATGGAGATCGGAGGCAGAGAGCATGAAAGTCATATATGTGGCCACAGAGGGTGCTGCTTGTGCTGCCCTTTTCTGGACGCTGACAGCATAAGGAGGAAGGCAGGATCCCAGAAGCTTGTCTATAGCTTCCACTCCTGACTCTGCTTGTTCTAGTCAAGAAGGCCTGGAGCATCCATGGCCACCTCCTGGCACAGGAGCAATCCAATCCAGACACCTGCTCCTGTGGGCACTCATCCAGTGGTGGGGGAAAGTATGAGGTTGGAAAGACTGGCAGACATTATGTCATGCTTGACCTTAAAAATTCTTAGTTGTCTAATGGGTTTTGAATTAATTTTAATATGAATGAGAATCAGAGCATCACCTGATAAGGTGTGTGTTCTACAAAGATCTCTCGTAGAACAATTTGCTTAAGACTGAGTCCTGGGGAGAAGCTGTCCCTTGGCTGGACCAGGGTGATCCCTGATCCCTGTCACCCCAGATCAGATCCAGTGGGGCTGAGGCGAGAGCACAAAGGAAAGGTCAGGACTGTTTGGAAGGGGTCTAGCTGTTAGGCAACCCAGCCAACCCGAGGATCTCTGGAGAAGAATGAAGAAAGAAGGCCAGAGCCTTGGAGGCTGGTGACTCGGGCTGGCAGGAGAGTGAACAGGAATGCTGACTGAGAAGGCTCATTACGTAGGAAGACCAGGGCTGACACTGCCCCATCCAGAAATCTTGGTGTGGGAGATGAGGCAGGCAAAGAGAGTCCTGACGCCTGGGAAGAGGTTACTCCAAGCTGTCTCTCAGCAGCTCCAGGAACCACTGAGGACCCCAGGAGCAAGTTCAGCAGGTGTGGAGGTGGGCTCATTCATACTGAGGTTGGTGATCAGGTGTTGAGAACACCGGCCTTGTCCACATTCATACCCAAAGCTTCCAGGCTGCTATAGTGTGGATCTTGATTGCCCTCAAAGGCCCAGGTGTTAAAGGCTTGTTCCCTAGCCCTGGCACTATTGAGAGGTGATGACACCTAGTGGGATGATATTGGGTCACTGGGAATGTGCCCTTGAAGAGGATACTGGGACCCGGACCCCTTCCTTGATGCCATGAGGAGGTCAGGCCTCCTCTACCATGTGCTCCTGTCATGATCTTCTGTGCTGCTCCAGGCCCAAAGCAACAGGACCAAACGACCATGGACTGAAACCTCTGAAACCATGAGCCAAAATAAACCATTCTTCCTTTTAAGTTGATTATCTCAGGTATTATTAGTAACACAGGCTTTTTTTTTTTTTTTTAAATTTTTTTGTAGATGGATACAATGTCTTTATTTTATTGCTCTGTATGTGGTGCTGAGGATCGAACCCAGGGCCTCACGCATGCGAGGCAAGCACTCTACCACTGAGCCACAATCCCAGCCCCGTAACACAGGCTTTTTATATCACCTCGACTCAGTTTCTACGCACCATGAACCCAGGCCTATGTGAGGAGTCAATGAGGCTGACCCTCACTGTGGGTCATTTGGTGACTACTAAGCAGAGACAACTGCTCCTCTCTAAAGTGGCCCAGTCAGTGTCATTAGACCACTGTTAGGGCATGTAGCACTCTCCCAGGAAGACAGGTCCATGCAGTTGTCCTGGTTACCCTTGACATGGAGATTAGCTAGGGAATGTGCGATGCTAGCAAGTTTGTCAGCCTTCCTGAGATCATACATAAAAGCGTGACAATAACCATATGTCCTTTCAGGTTGATATGAGGCTTAGAGAAGGATTTTATCGGTTCACTCAGCTTGGAAAGGAGGGCCTGAGACACTTTCACTTCCATTACAGTCATTATCCAATGGACTTTCCTGCCTCTGAGCCTGTGGTTGTGCTGCAGCTTCCAGTGAAGATGTACCTCCAGGCCAGCAATGCCCTGGAGAGCAGTGGAGTGTCCATTCATCCATTTCTGCAGTTGTCAGTGAAGAAACTGGAATGGATTTTGGGAGCATCAGCCTGAGAGCTTGGCTCTCTCAATCTGACCAGGCAGACGGGCCTACTCACTGGTTGGTTAGTGAGGTTTCTGAGCACACATGGCTAAGACTGACCCCAGGCCCTTCAGGACCATTGAGGTCTCTGGCAGCCTGTCCTGGGATTTCTAGTCTGCATTAGAGCCACAAATGGGCCCATACCAGACACTAGATGAAGTCCAGTTCTATGGGGGTTGAGATTTAGCTTCCTAGTTGCAGTAGAGGGACATAGGGGACAATTCTTCCTTGCAATAGAGACCCCTGTACTACCCTCAAATTTTTTTCATGTTCTATCTCCATTCAGAGGTGCTGAGAGAATAGTGGGGGAAATACAGATTAACATGGCAAAATGACAAGCTGGGAAGTTACCCAGAATTGTGAAGAGCAAGTCACAATTTTGTGGCCTGGGACACAAAAACAAGAAGCTGTCACCCTGGTTAAGAAGGAATTGTTCAGGGCATCAACAGAGTGCACACAGCTAGACAGGAGAACCCGGAAGTGAAGGGAGAGGCAGGGTGCTACCCCGGTGGGGCCCTGGACCCACAGACCAGACTTCTGGGCATCATGGTGCAGATCACAACATTCCCA
>CM053405.1:119105627-119119688 GCA_028644305.1 Xerus rutilus
TTGGTACTGAGGATTGAACTCAGGGGCACTCGACCACTGAGCCACAACCCCAGCCCTATTTTGTGTTTTATGTAGAGACAGGGTCTCACTGAGTTGCTTAGTGCCTCGCCATTGCTGAGGCTGGCTTTGAACTCGCGATTCTCCTGTCTCAGCCTCCCTAAGTGCTGGGATTACAAGCGTGAGCCACCGCGCCCGGCTTTAGCTGAGCTTTGGCTGGTGGCTGACACAGGCAGGAACAGTGGCTTTCTTTATTCTATGTGTTGTATTTCTGTGTGTCTATCTTTCCCAGGTCTGCACTGCCTGCCTGGCCATTGTGCCATAGGGAATATCCACACTGGGCCTGGGTGGAGGCTAGGCATCTCTAGTTCTGGGCTCTGCTCCCTGATGAGATTCTCAGACCTTTTTTCTCATTCATGAAGAGGCAGGTTCATGGAGCAGGCGTGGGAACCTGCTTGGCCGCCAGGAGTCCTCCAGCGCAGGCTGAGGTTTGCTGCGTTCCTGCATCATTCACTCCCAGGCTGGACTGGTACAGTACAGCGTCTAACCGTTTTTTATCACAAATGGGGTTGTGATAAGGCAAACCATGGATGCTCCAGGCTATGGCATGACATCATCCCCTGCTCCCCGTCTTTGGGGGGCTCCCTTCTCATCAATCCACCACTCTCACCCATATAGCCAGGAGTGCCTGAGTCAGGGGTCTGAATCCCTCTAGGAGCTTGACCTGGAGACAAAACTTGTCTCCAGTGGGTGGATCCCAGATCCCGAGTCTTCCTTAGGAAGACTTCATGCCCCTCCCCTGACATCCAACTCCCATTGTCTCCCAAACATCCACCCCCATTGTCGCCTCCACCTGGTGGTGGGATGGTGGGGTAAAAGAGACAAATGGGGTTGTGTACTCGGCAGGGTAACTGAGCAAAGGAGCATGAGCTTAAGTAGGGGAATCCGCCGAGCGGTCAGGGGTGCTTCCCGGACACCCCCGGCGCGAGGATAGGGTCGTCGCCCCTTCTGCAGGCGCCCAAGTGCTGCAGAGGGGTACAGGCCGAGTCCCACAGGTGGGAGCACGCTGAAGGGAGGCAGGAGCGGCATACGTGCAGCCAGCGGCGGGCGGCATGAAGGGCGCGGGGCGGCCGGCTCCCGTCTGGCGCGAGGCCCGCTCTCGCTCCCGCGCAGCCGGGCAGCCGGGGCCTTCCCAGCCGTGGCGCCCCCCGGCGAAGCTCCCGGGCCGGGGGCTACCGACCCGGCCCGGCAGGCAGAGCCGGGGGGCGGGAGGTGGAGACGTGGCCGAGGCTCAAGAGGGCGGAGCTCAGCCGCGGCAGGAGGCGGAGCCTCGGAGGGAGGAGGTGCGAGCGGGCCCCACGACGCCGCAGGAGGTTCTGGAAACGCCGGGAGCGGCGCGCGTCCAGGTGAGCGCCCCGCCTGCCGGGTCAGCTGTTGGGCTCGTTCTCAGCTGCGGGCCGGGGTCTCCTGGCGATGGGTTCTGCCGGCACGGAGCCGGGACTCGGGGACTGGAGCCCGGGGTCGCGCCGCCCGCTGCGCAATCGGCGCCCACAGTCCTGCGCCCTCCGCCTTCTTTCTGAACCCCTCTGGGTTCCTGGCCCGCCCGCGTCCCTTTTCGAGATCTGGGTGGTGAGGTCAGCGGCGCCCTTCCTGCCGGTCCCCTCGGCTGGCGGGGCGGGGCACTGGCCGCCCTGCCCTGTCAGGCTCCCTGGGAAGGGGTGGCCTGACCCCGGGGGCTGCCAGCGGTTGGAGGCGGTGACGGGGCGTCGGCCTGGCCGGGAGGGGCTGCTTCGTGTTGGGGAGGCCCACTCCCCTAGCTCCCAAGCCTGGCCAGATCAGCTTGGTGCTGTTAATTGGATGAGTAGTTAATTAGATCGGTTGGATCAAAAAGTCTTCTTTCCCCTTTTTGACATCCCTGTGGAATCTGCTTGTGTTTTTTCTCACCCCGCCCGCAGCAGTTACGGAGACCTGAGGTAATTAGCTAACTAATTCAACAAAAGACCCTTCTGTGTGCCAGAAGCTGCCAGGAATTGCTGGCCCAAGGGGGCAGACGGACTGAAAGAGTGGGAAAAGTCCAGGCCCAGAGCAGTATGGTAAGTGCTATGCTGGCAGGAAGGTGGGCTTTGGGTACTCAGGATGCCCCAGGGCAGAGGACTTCCTTGAGGAGGTGACTCAGGAGCAGATGGAGTGTGGCAAAAGGGTAATCTAGACAGAAGAAAGACCTGTGTGAATGGAAACTGACTTGGGCCAGGGGCATTTTTATGATACTCTAGGGGAAGGGACACTTGAGGAAATAGCTGCTTGTGGACCTCATCCACAAAAGCCTGGAGTGAGAGGACAGTGCCAGGTACTGTGTCCTGCATGTAAAAGGTGTCCAGAGAACCATGCAACATGAGTGCAGATCAGGGCACTTCCTGCCTTAGCTGTTGCTGAGCAGAAAGGGTGGGCCCTTAGCTTCTGTGTTCTAATCTGACACATTGAAGATGCTCAGGAGAGCATTATGGTTGTTCCCAAAACAGACTTGTCTTTTATTACAGAGTAACACATGTAAAGCTTGTGCTTCTTGATGCATACTATCTGGGACCCAACAGTCCCAGCCCTCTTGCAGGAGATCCTGAAGGACTCTAAGAGCAAGGGTGGTGGACATTACTTTGTAGCTTAGTGCATTCTCAAATGTCTCAGACTTTGCACAGATCCATTGTCCACCTGAGCATTTATAGGATGCTTTTGCCAGCTGCTGCTTATTCTCTGCTTATCACATCTGAGATAACAGGTTCCATGATTTAGTTCTCCGTTGAACGGACCAAGATTCCCTTTGGCTTTTGCTTAAAACTGCCCCTGAAGTGTCCAGGGTGTTGTGGTGTTGTGCCTCAGGGCTCAGCTTCTCTTTTGGCTTTTCCTTGTTCACAGGATATTTGGCTTTTGAATTGTTTTTTTTTAGGGCCTTTTTATTCTCACAGTGCCAAGCATGTCCACTCTGTAGCCCAGACAGTGAAGCCACGTAGCAAGGATGGAGTTGGCTGGAGGCCTCATCCCAAAGATGCTGTCACACTGAAACCGAGGTTTGTGATAGGCTCTTCTGCCCTGTGACAGGCTCTGGAGGGGATGCCTGATAGAGTGCTTACTTTGCCACTGGTTTAGACTGGCTTGAGTATCTCCTGGTACATGCTTGGCTTCAGCTTAAAGTGTGCCTGGGGCTGGAATGAGGGAGATGAGGTGGCCAAGGCACTATTCTTGCCTATGGGTAGCTCGTAATCTGTCTGAGATTGTTTCATGCTGGTAGCTGGGCATATGCCAGGGGGAGTGCTCATCACTTAGACACTGGGTACGTGCAACTCTGAGGAATGAGTGGGGTGAAGAAATATAGGGTCTTCTTATTTCCCGAGAAAGCCTCCCTTCTTAGCTCTGCCCTCCCACATCCTTGGGAGGGTCTGAGGCTGGATGCAAGGCCTTGGCCGAGTTGTGGCCACGCTGGCTGATAGTGTGCAGAGGGATGGTAGGTGTGTCCCTAGTTCTTGGGATCTGTCAAGAGTTTAATTTTATGCAGATGGAGGTTGGCAGGAAATGTTGTAGTGCAGGCACGTGCAAGCCTAGCAGAATACTGGACTGAGAGTTAAACTTTGAAAAAGTTGCTCAAATCTAGCAATTTGGACTTTTGAAGTGCCTGAGAGTGGGATATCAGTCTATCCTAGAGCAAAGGGGCCTGATGAATCCTGTGGTCTGTGGGTTTTGTGCTGGGAACAGGGAATGAGGGATAGATAGTTTTTTATTCTTAGAAAGAGCAGAGAGGAATGAAAAGTCTGCAGTAGACTTCTTGGAGCCCTAGGAGAGAGCTTTTGTTCAGTTGGTGTGATTGCAGGGCTGAGGATTAAAGTGTTTGGGTAGTGTGTTCTCCAGCTCAGAGAGGATCTGTCTGAGCCTGGTCAGAGGCCAGTTTCTTCTCTAGACCTCTCCAGAAGCGCTTGCTAGAATGTAGCTTGCTCTGTACCTGGTACTCCAGAGGGTGTGGTAGAGATCGCAAGGCCTAGTACTTGTAGAAACCTGGAGTGAGCAGATCAGAGGCACAGAGAAGTACATGACATCCTAGAGTATTAGTCCAGTTCCCTGCCTTTTGTTAGGGAAATTTCCTTGGTGAGCTTTAGGACCAGGGATTGGCCGATTCCAGGGTTATCCCTGATGGGCAGTGTGCTGCATGACTGCTGACCCGTCTCTCCTGTGAGTCTTCTGACACTCCTAGGATATGGGAACTGCCCAGTTTCTTCTTTGTAGTTTCTTCTTTGTTCTTGTTTCATGCATCTTCACTGACCCTTGGTCTGGACCTTCTTCCTCCCTCAGATAATCAGTTGACTTATCCTGGGCAGCCGGCTGTTTTAGGTCCACTGATATTTTTCTGATGTTCCTCATGCTGATAATTGGCATAAACTGTGCCTGGTGCTTGCTGATATCTCTCATCTCATTCAGTCATCACAACAGCCCTGTGAAATGTAGGTCCTAATATCATATAGATGGGGAAACTGAGGCTTAGAGAATGCTGTGACCTACACAAGGTCACAAAGCCAGAAAGTAGTGATGGAGTTGGGATTTAACTCTGGGTCTGCCTGAACCCAGAGTACCTGCTCATTGGGCTGAACTGTGTTGCCTTGAGCTGGGCTGGTTGGTTACATGTGAGTGCTGTAATGTCTGGGGTTAGGAGTGATACTCACCTGAACTCAGGGAATCAATTGCTATTTTCTGGGTCCATGTTGCTCTCCTTCTGGTGAGATCCAGCCAGAGATGTCTTGAACCTCCCTTGTGAACCTTTTGAGTAACCCATGATAAAGTCCTTAACCTGGGTAGGCATGCCTTGCTATAGCAAAGTGTTGCTTCCCTCTTTGGAAGGCCCCCGTGTTCCAAGGTAACAGATACTCCTGAGTAAGATTGGATGGCAGCGCCTCTAGTAGAAAATGTGTTTGGGGCTTGGTCTTGGTTCTGACATTGATTTTCTATTAGATGTCAAGTGTGGAGGAAGCCCTCTCAGCCTCATTTATCAATCTTTTATATCTATCTTATACAGTAGTTTTCTCCCTTACCCACAGTTTTATTTTCCACAGTTTCAGCTATACATGGTCAACCACAGTCTGAAAATATTAAATAGAAAATTACAGAAATAAATTTTATAATTTTTAAGTTGTGGGCCCTTCTGTTTAGCATGATAAATCTTGTACCATCCTGCATGTTCTGTCCAGGACATGGATCATTTCTTTGTCCAGTGTATCCATGTTGTATATGCTACCCACTTGTTGTCACTTTGTAGTCATTTTGGTTATTAGATTAACTGTTAATGGTATTGCAGTATTTGTGTTTAAGTAACCCTTATTGTATTTATTTATCTATTTATTTTTAAATATTTTTTTTAGTTGTAGATGGACACAATGTCTTTATTTTATTGCTTTGTATGTGGTGCTGAGGATCGAACCCAGGGCCTCATGCATGCAAGGCAAGCGCTCCACCGCTGAGCTACAATCCCAGCTCCCCTTATTGTATTTAATAATGGCCCAAAGTGGAAGAGTAGTGATGCTAGCCATTTCATTATAATGTTATAAATCTATTTTGTTATTTGTTTTTATCAGTAATCTCTTACTATGCCTAATTAATAAGCTAAACTTTATCATAGGTATGTATATATTGGAAAAAACATAGCCTATGCAAAATTTGATGTTTATTACCTGCGGTTTCAGGCCTCCACTGGGGCTCTTGGACTGTATCCTCCTTGGACAAGGGGGGATTACTCTATCTGGAATGGAGATGATTATTTAGCTTACAAGATTTTAGTAAGCATTAGATGGTAGAAATGAAAGATTTTTGGAAACATAAATTGTGGTTACCTTAGACTACGTTCCCAGAAAAAGCCTGAGGAAGAGCTTAAGTGCTTAATGCTTTATTGGAAAGTCTATTGCAGGGCAGCCAAGACAAGGGAAGAGGAAAATGAGGTGGAGAAGAGTAGGAAGTAAATACAGGGTGGTGCTTTAGCAAGCTGGCCACACTGCATGAAGATCTGCTTGTTGTTCACCCATTCAGGACCTCTCTGTGCAGGCTTGCAGAAACTGTGCCTAGAGACAGAAAGGCCTAGAGATAGAATTTATTTGCTGAACTCTTCTTGTCTTTTATGCATCACTAGTCAGAACTGCCTCGGTAGCAGTTAACTTTCCCTCACTCCTCCAGAGGGCCCTTCTGTACCAACTGGAGAGGTCAGTACAGAGATGGTAGAAGGAGCCAGAAATTCTGGCATGGGTCTGTACAGTCACTTTGACTAGGTTGAGGCAAAAGCAAGTGGTCGAGGGCCTAGAACATGGGTGAGACCAAAAGAGTATAAGACCGTATGTACGATGCATCCAATATGGTGGTGTGTGGATTTTGTCCTCGTGTCGATCCTTCTTATGAATTAAGATAACCCAGATTGCCAAGTCTCTGCCAAGACCCTGAGTAAAAACTCAACTTGGCATTTGCATGTTGATTTTAATGGTCTTCCTGCGCCTTCGTTATCTAGTTATTGAAGCAGGAGATTTTGTGGTTTTGATGGTACCCAAGTAGGGAAGTGGAAATCAATGTTTTCATGAACTGGATAGAGAAGGTGTAGGGACAGATACATATTATCTGACACATACACCCTCCTTCAGTTTTGCATGGCCCATTGTGTCCCCCTGTCTCTACTGAGGGTCAAAAATAAAAGCCCAAGGGGTTCTCTCATTGATAGTTCTTATATAATTTCTTAAATGTGGAGTGAGGGATGCAGTTCAAGAGAACACTTGACTACTTGGAGCACAGATCAAGGCTTCATTAGGTTTTTGGTGAAACAGAATATTTTTTTCCTGAAGTATTTGTTGAAGACATGAAACCTGGCATGCTGAGATGAGGCTGGAGAGGGCAGCAGGGCCAGGTCACACAGAATTATGGGGCCCTTTGGGTTAAGGAGTTCAGACTTTATCCTGCTGGCAGTGGAAGCCAAAGGAAAGGCTTCAGTAAGCCACGCTGACTACTTTGTAGGCTAGCGTTGGGAGAGAAGCCAGATGAGATGTGGAGAGGTCAGAGAAGGTTGGGGCCAGCATGGCTGTAGCAGTGTTGGTAGGGACTCAGATGATAGTTGAGGTGTGACATCAGATAATAGTTGGGTACCTTTCCTGGAGTGGCAGTGACAGCAGCTTCTGGGCCTGAATGTTTATCCATGTGCTTTGGTAGTGGGGTCTCCTGGAGCCTCTGCGCAACTCCTCCTAAGTTGAGC
The DNA here is from genome assembly GCA_028644305.1 of Xerus rutilus. Taxonomy (NCBI): domain Eukaryota; kingdom Metazoa; phylum Chordata; class Mammalia; order Rodentia; family Sciuridae; genus Xerus; species Xerus rutilus. The sequence continues at coordinate 119,112,883 of CM053405.1, forward strand.
ATGTAATTCCTTCCATCACTGCCATTGTGGAGTTGGTCACAGCTGGCAGAGTTAGAAGGTCAAGGATCCCTGTTCAGAAAGGTTTTGCTCCTTCACGGAAAGCAGGCAGAGTTTTGTCTAGTGCCAAGCAAGACTTTTCTATTCTCAGCAAATCCATGTTCTGTCTCTAGGCTGTTAAATACATTGTTAAAACTCAAGCTGTTGGGTTTGGGTTGCAGCTGGGAGCTTGGCAGAGGATCCTGCCTGATGAGGTAAGGGGAGAAGCTAAGGACGCTGCTGGTTTGCAGCTGGAAACATCTTTTCATGGTCATTTGGCCAGGTTGTAAATGTTCTTTTCTAAGAGCAGTCTTGGTAGGAACTCTGGTTGTATGTTTTGGAATTTCCCTGTGCTTAGAAACAGTGCCAGTTGCCTAGTGGGTGAATTACTGTCACTGGGGTGTTGGCAGGCTACACAGGACCTCCCTGTGGGGGTCCAAACTGTAGGGCTGCCAAGATCCCTTTGGATTTCATTTGAGAAGGCCCCGTTTTGTTTTCTTTATATTTAAGCATACTATATAAAATATGTTTAAAATTCCTATAGAATTCCTTGTAGAAAGATTAGGAAAACAAATAAGCATAAAATGAAAAATAAAATTACTTCACCAAGCTACAACTAGGTCATGCCTCTCTTCTTGTATATATACTACATGAAGTAGTTTTACCTTACAAAAATAGAATCATGTAGCATATATTGTTTGGGGCCTACTTTTTCACATAGCTTTGATCACTCCATGTTGATATGCATACAGTAGTCATTCTTATGTACTCCATAATAATTCACTCTATGGAAGAAATCCAAAATTTTCTGTTGTTGTTTTCTAATTTGAACAAGTCTGTGATGTAGAATTATTTGGGGGGTGACTTCTAAGAGACAGACATTATTCTAAACTCTGGGGGTGCAGCTCAGGTAAAACTCAACAGTGGTTTTGTGTTTGGGCTTGGTGCAACTTGGCTTTTTATAAAAGGGGATTTGACCAAATTGCACATCTTTAAGCCTATTCGGCATGAATTTCTGTGGGTTCCTGGAAGGGCTTTTGGCTGCATTGGACACTGCCTGGCACTGGGCAGGTGTACATACTCCCATGTACTTTGCAGGGTAAGAGTATAAGATAGGATAAGGGTTGACCTTTTGCACATTGTGGGGCCCAGTCCCTTTTGAATGCATCCTCCTCCCCCCAACTTCATGCTGATTAAGTAACTTTTGTATAAAGCCTTTTGAGTAGAGGCTCAGGATTAGAAGAAATGAGATGGTGTTCCCATGGCTCTGCTTGGGATGGCAGTGTGGATGTGGCAGTCTGGGAGCTGCTTGGGGGTACCCAGCTATTTGGGCTAGCACAGTCGTCATCCCCCTCTCCCGCCAGAATGAGACTCTACAGGCTCTTAGTAAGTCATTTCCCAAAACTCATTTGTGATTCTTTGAGGCTCTGCCTCCAGGCCAGGATTCGTGGATGGGCTCAATCTAAGCCACACAGCACATTCCAGACAAAGGACAGCTGGTATTCATGTAATAAAGAAACCTGGCTGCTTTTCCATAAGTGCTATAAGGTGCTCATGGATGGTGTCAGCTGGGTGATTGGAAAAGCATGGAGAGGTTTCCTCCTTCCATGAGTTTTTTGCCTGAGCTCTGCAGAGGTATGCAGCTGAAAATGGTAATACACCTGGGAAGAAGTGTGGGAGCCCTCACTTCAGCTATGTCTAGTCTGGTCTCCTGCCTGGACCTTGTTCTCCCATCACCCCTTGTCCCAAGGCTTGTCCCCCTACTGTTCACAGATCCTCCTGGCTTTGAATTTTTCCTACACAGACACAGAAGGTGCTGTCCTGAGCTAGGCAAGCCTCTTGAGGTACAAGGAATAGACACATGCCCTCTTAAGTTAATGGGCTTGTAGAAGCAAGAAGAGAGGTTTTCTGGAATTCTAAAGTGGAGAAGACAGTGTGGTGTGGCCTGGGAGCAGACCAGGCTGGAGCTGGGAGGAACCGGCCTGTCCTCAGAGTTAGCCCATGCCTGCTCATCTTCTTGCTATCTTTTGATGCTCTAACTCCATAATGCACTCCTTAGCCTAATACTCCCTGCCCTACAGCACATTCTGGCTTGAAAGATAATTATCCCGTATGTCTCTGGGCCCCCAGCACCTAGACTGTGACAGGCATGCTGGCAGCTCAGCAGCTATGCTGGGCATGAACACACGGACCCATGCACTTGAACTATCTTCTTCCTAATACTTCCTGCCCTACAGCACATTCTGGCTTGAAAGATAATTATCCCGTATGTCTCTGGGCCCCCAGCACCTAGACTGTGACAGGCATGCTGGCAGCTCAGCAGCTATGCTGGGCATGAACACACGGACCCATGCACTTGAACTATCTTCTTCCTGTTAGAGGAACCTGTGTGGGGCTGGGGGCCTTCTCTGAGCCTAACCTGGAACCACAGTGGATTGGAATTTCTTCTGAAAGGGTAAGATGAGGAATGGTGAGTGCGACTGTGTGCCTAAGCAACTGTGGCAGGCAACAATTGATGAACTGGCATTAGGCAGCTCAGACTTGGAATTCTTTCAGTTAAGACTTTTATTTTTGGGAGAAGTGTTTGTATTTCCTTTATTGTCCTTATTTTCTCTAGTAAATTTCCATCTGAGCATTCCAGTGAGACTTGGCTGAAGTGGACCCAAAAGAGAAGGACTGGCAGAGCGGGGGCTCAGATGGGTGCTGGTCCTCCAGCACGTCCTGGGCTGCATGGCTGAGCTGGGAGATGATGTCTGAAGCTTCTCCTGTGTATTTGGGTCCACTGCCAGTGAGGCTTGCCCCAGGTGGTGCCAGCCTCCCTCAGAGCTGTGTCTGACTATTTCCAGACTGATGAGAAATAGCTGGCTTCTTCCCTATGTCAACGGTGTAGCCTGAGAGATTGGCTATGGGTGGCTAATTCATTTTTGTATTCTGAGTGCCTAGCTCAGTGCCTGGCATCTCTGGGTCGTCAGTAAATATTTGTGAATGAACAATGCCTGGCCAGTGAGAACGGCGTCTGCTGAGGAGCCTCACTACAGGAAGAGCAATGTCTGTCCTGGATGCCACTCCCCTGACTACTCTCTGGGTGGCAGGTGCGGACTGGCAGGGGTCAGTTTGATTATTCTTCTGGATGACCATCTGCTGTACACCTTGGTTTGGGCTGGGTTTCCTGGAACATATTATATCAAGTTCTCTGTCATTGTCTTTTCATACTGTCACCTTCTTATGGGCAAGAACTAGGTCCCCAGAATCTGGCATCATCATGGTGCATGTGTTGGAAGGTAAGATTGAAACAGTCTGTGAAATGAGAAGGGTTGACCAGACTCTTGGACTGTCAGATGATTGGAACCAGAGGTATCTGTCCCCTCACCATGATTCAGCCTTCTCGCATTGCTGGTGGTTGCCAGGAATTGAAAGGATGGTGCTTCTCCCCAGGGCACAAGGCTTTTCAGAGTAAGGGCCAGAATTGAGCTCATGTCACTGGTTCCATACCCTATATTCTTTCCACAGGTGTTCCCAAATCTCCTTGTTAGCTTTCTTGTGCTAGTCCAGGATTTTGGCACATTTGAGTGTGTATATATGTGTGTGCACCTGTGTATGTGACTCTTTGACCTAAGTTGCTCTTCTTTATTGGCAATCTCTTGGTCCGAGCAATTGACTGTCCTTGTTTTTAAGCCCATTTTGATCTAATGAATGTCCCTGAATGCCTTGCAGATGCTTCCCTCTCTGACCATGAAACTCCAGGTGTCCACATTGCTGATGGCCTGGTTTGGTGTCCTGAGCTGTGTGCGGGCTGAGTTCTTCACTTCTATTGGTATGTGGCAATAGGACTGTTGTCTTCCTGAGAATCCCTTGGCTCAAATGCCAGATGATTTTAGTACCCAAGGCCTGTTCTCATTCAGGGAAGGGTGGCCTCATTTACTGGTTTTGACCAGTTCTGGGGAGAATGGGGCTTAGAGTTGCTATTTTCCCCTCTGGGATCCTAATGATCTGGATTTCCTGGGATCCAGATGTCTGAATTGAACCCTTCTCCCTGGGACATGCAGGCTGCATGAAGGCTTTCTGGCCTTTTTGACTAACTTTCCCCTGGGCCAAAGAGTGATTCTGAGCAGTGAGCACTCTGGGTTCTGAGAATCCAACTCTTCTCCTTACCTGAAGTTTTAGAGCTTGTTTCCATATGATGAGCCCTTAGGATGTGTATACCCAGTGACAAGACCAGCTGGGTAATAGTGGGAGAATGAAATTTGGACCTTCTTCCTTGAGTAGTTCCAAAGAATTTATCCCAGACATCCTCTTGGCACCTCTGCCTGTCTCCTCCTGAAGTTGGAGCCAGGACCATGTGAGTGCCTAGGTCCTCTTTAACTCTAAATCCCATGGTCCCAGAGAACCGACACGCCCTTGGCCCAGAAAATTTACTTCTTCTGAGTTGGTGTTTTATGCCTCAAGGAAGGAGTATGGACATCCCTCATTCATTTCTCATTGGCCCTTACTTCTCTCCTATAGGGCACATGACTGACCTGATTTATGCAGAGAGAGACCTGGTGCAGGCTCTGAAGGAGTACATCCTTGTGGAGGAAGCCAAGCTCTCCAAGATTAAGAGGTGTCTAATGTCCTAAGGCCCCACACCCACCTCGCCTCAGCCTTCCTGCCCCTCTCCTCCAGCCATTTAAGGGTGTCTGTAAGAGGAAGCCCTTGAGAGGTGGTGTAGGGCTGGCCTGAAGATTACTTAGTAGCATGTGGGTTAAGGAGTCACTGTCTTTTCCTTTCTGCTTAAGTCCTATTTACTTTCACTGAAGTTCCCAGCTCTCATTAAGATTAAGGAGCTAGATGTATCTGTGGGAGTTACTGTATGCATGTTTTATTATCTCTTGACAAAAAGGTACTGGATCTCATCAGGGAAATTGCCACAGATCAAGACTTGTGTGGGAGGGTATGTTAGTCTTTCTTTTCTTTGGTTCCACAGCTGGGCCAACAAAATGGAAGCCCTGACCAGCAAGTCAGCTGCTGACCCGGAGGGCTACTTGGCCCACCCTGTGAATGCCTATAAGTTGGTGAAGCGGCTGAACACAGACTGGCCTGCACTGGAAGACCTTGTTCTGCAGGACTCAGCTGCAGGTGAGGGACAGTAAGCAAATATCACGTGAAGATGTAGGCCCTCCTGATCCTTGGCTCTGTCCTTTCTCTTTTGGTCCTGGCAATTGGCTGTCCTTATTTTAGAACATGTAATAGTAATCTATTTTTGCCTTTTTGTAGTGTTTTTAACCCCCCCCCCCTTTTTTTTGTAATAACATTTTCTGTAACTACACTTTAATAATACATGTTTTTACAGAAAAGTTAGGGAAACAAACACATGAAAAAATTACAATTCTTAATGCAATTGCCTAGTAACAAGCACTGTTAAAATTATGATCTTTCTATACATGCATACACTTTTTTTCTTTTTCAATTAAAGGAACCATATGTGTACCAGGTGATGAAAACTCATTTGTTTTGAGGGACAAATGAATTACAAATGAGTCAAGTAGTCTGGGTTTGGGGCCAGCAAGCTGGAGAGCATAGGCCTCATCTGAATTCTTTCCTATTCATGTCCCTACAAACAAAACATATCTGTTGACGGATTTGTGACATAAGCATATACTTGTCCCTGAATTTCCCAGCTTGTCTATTATGTGGTCTCTTCTACCCTGCCCCAGTATTGGAGGATTGAACCCAGGGCCTCACATGTGCTAGGCAAGTGCTGTACCACTAGTCTACATCCCAGTCTCCCTGACTGCTTCCTTTTTTTTTTTCCCATGTTTTATTTGAGATGGTCTCAATGAGTTGCTGAGACTGGCCTTGAACTTGAGATCCTCCTGCTCTCAGCCTCCTGAGTAACTGTGATTATAGACGTGTACACTGCATCCAGCTTCTATATACTACTAAACGCAGCATATAGATTTTAATAGCTGGATCATAATTTGTCATACTGATATACTGTAAAACTAGGAAAGTCATTGGATATGGGCTTGTTTCCAAATTATAATTATCAGCAATCTTTCGTAAATATTTTGATATCTACCTCTGATTATTTTTCTAGGGTAAATTCCTAGAAATGGTATTTACAGGTCAGAGTATAACTCTTTTCCCCTGGAGTATGACTCTTTTGAAAAGCTTGTTCTAGGGTAGTATTTTCTGTGCTCTAACACTTTCCTGTCAAAATTGAAGTGATGGTGAGGGTGAGCCTGGAGGGGGTCCCATGGACTCCCAGCCTTGGGCTCAGGCCTGTCTCTTTTCTCTAAGTTGGGAGTGCTGGTTAACTTCAGACTAGCTGTCTCTCTGGCTGAGACATTTCAGTTCATGTGGCCAGACTGGGTAGGGCTTGGCTGGGGGCAGGGTGGCCTCCAGGGAGGGATTGGTGAGCTCAGCCTGCCTGGAGTCCTGCCCAGTTATCTCACTGCCTCCAGAAACCACGCCTGCCTTTCCCAGGCCCCGCCTACTGGGCTTGGTCTGTAGCTGAGAACAGTCTGTTCCGCCTGCACAGCAGGAGACTGAGCCTGCTCAGATGATCTCTGCTCACTGACCTTGTTCTCCACACCCTCCCCTCTTCATCAAATCTGGGAAACTTTGAAATTACCTGGAAGGATACCAAACAGGCCCAGAGAGCAATAGGTTGTTTTCATCTCTGACTTTGAGTTCTTGCCCCTGAACTGAGTGGGGCACGCTGACAGTATTGTGTGGCTTTTTCAAGGGGGTATGTTTTCTATTTCCTGGATTCTGAACTTTCAGAGTCC